>CM068344.1:39747140-40369640 GCA_034769755.1 Odontamblyopus lacepedii | reverse complement strand
GCTGCACTTTAACTCACAAACTACTCAATCCTTTTCATCCTATTCCCGGCTCACACATGTATATAGTCATAAATATGTCACTGATGTAAATAATTACCAGAGAGAGCTATTTTATCTTTTATCTTATTGTATTTAGCTTATTTTGTAACTTGTTCGATGTACATGCTCTTGGGCGGTTGCATCTGTAACGAAGAAAATTTCCCCTCGGGGATGAATAAAAGTAATTCTGATTCTGATATCAGGCAACGCAAGAACATCCTGTACCACCAGGCCAAGTTACAGGTCAGGTCTGTGGAGAAGCAAAGCGGGACTATAGATTCCATACAGAGGATCAGGAAAGTTACGGAGTAGAACTTGAAGCAAGGAGTTCTATTTATTTTAACATTTTGTGCTGTCGTTAATCGGATATTCACTGTGTTTAAATGTCATCTTGAGATTTATCATTATAAACTGATGACAGGACCAATAAAGTGGACACAATCAATGAGAGGAAGAAGAAGAAGAGGAGGAGAAGAGGAGGAGTTGAGGCAGTGGAAAAAGTGCCTCACCTCCTCATCAATATTGCAGACTTTACCTGGTGAAAGCTAACACCGGCTAAAATATTCCATCGTGTCATTGGAAGACATTGGATCAGATGCCCCGACCTGACATGCCAACATTGTTACCTGTACAAATGATGACGCAAAGCAAGCTCCATTATTCATGTTTATTTTAAAGAAGGTGGAGAGGCTTGAAGCAATTGGAAAGCGGTGGCGGTGTTCAGAGTCCAATTATCAGCAAGTAGGACATGCTCGGGCTTGTCTCAGCCAGAGGAGCGTCGGAACGGCCAAGAGCTCCTCCTACCGCAAGGACACAGACTGCAGATCACCGGGTTTTTACTGCGGCCGTGGATTTGGATCTTAAACGTGCAGGTGCATTGTGGAGCTTTTCTGGTGGAGGGTCTGTCAAAAGCTTTTCTGCATGGAGATGTAATTGCTTTGTCTAGATCGTTTCACTGCATGGTATTAAATGTTTCTATTTTCATGGAGTCCACACCGAACACCAGAAGTTACAGGTCAGATCTGCAGAGAGGCGACCCCGCTCACAATCAGAGTGCCTGTTTGGTTGTTTTTTTTTAGGTATTTTTGAGCTATAAAACCGCCTATAGATGAGCAAAAGATCATGTGCTGTAGTTCCCCCTGTTTTTTTTTCTTTTTTTCTTTTAGCTATTTCTGCATCAGAACTATTAATTTAAGCAAAGAGACTTGTGATTCGATATATTGTGATGGACTACGATATTATTGTGAGACATTTGACGATACGATATCGCAATATTTCGGTTATTGTTACATCCCTACGTATGGTGTGTGGGACAACGACTTCCGGAGTGTGTCCATGGAGCAGGACAGAGACAACAGCATGTTCCCAAAGGTGCTCTCCTGTCCGGGGATGGTACTGTGCAGGGGCAGCTGGGGGTTCTCCAGGATGGACAGGAGCTTGTTTAGGGCTCTCTCCTCAGCCACAGATGTGAATGAGTCAAGCTCTGCACCCACTACAGATCCTGCCTTCCTCAGCCACACAGCAAAAAGATGAGAGCGACTAACTAAAGAAGGACATTCTCTAGTTAGGCAATCTCATCTTTTTGCTGAAAATCAAATAACAAAACAGGTCCAGGAAAGGCTCCTGATGTGTTGCTTAAATCCATTTTGTTTTTTTCAGATTAAAATGTATTTGTCAGTTTCTATAGCAATTGCTGCACATTAAGCTATACACATACATGCAAAACACCCCAAGCTTATGTCACTGCAAAGTATCAATAGTTTGAAACAGAGCTGGATTACAGGTCAGAATTGTGCAGTTGTATTTTCTTTTAAACTGTCAGAGTTCAGATTTGTTGACTGGTTTATGGTTTATATCTAATTACCGGGGCTGTCAACATGAAAAGAAAACTGGCCCAGAGTTTAATGCCTCCTCTGCCAGCGTAAATAAACAAAAGAGAAATATTTTTTGACTGTAGCTTCAGCCTGTGGTGCCATTTTTCAACGCCAAAGACTGTAGTTTGCTGAACAGAATTTTAGTCATAAGATTAATGTTTGTGGGGCCAATTTTGAACATCAGTTTAAAAATAAATGCATTGTGTTACTTTTCTGTTTCACAAGCAAACTTTTCTATCTTCATGGAGACCAAACTAGATCAGGTTACAGGTCAGATCTGTGGAGAGGCGAATTCGTTCACAGTCAGAATATCTGGCATATCCATAGAAACAAGCAGGTGATGGAGTCCCAAACCAAAAAGTTACACAGTGTATCTTTAAGTTTGGTTATTTCTTATCACAGTATTATTTTAAAAAATGTAACAAAATGAGCAGCACATCCATCTTTACTTTCAATGCCCCTATTTTTAAAGAGAGGACATTACACTTATCGTTTTGCGCTAAGTCACTCCCCCTTCAGAGCGCTATCACAACACAATCAAAAGTGCTGCACATCGCATTCGGTCTGTGAAGTTTTAGTGTTTTTTTCATGCTTTTGGGTGACATCTAAAACCTGACCCGACCAGCCAGGACCACACGCTTTGATAAAAATGTACAAAGATGAGCGGATTTGGAGTTTCGATTTCAGAGAGCATGATTGACAGGTGGATTAGCCGATCAGAGAGAGGCATGCTCCATTTGGTCAAAAACAAGCTACAAACAAGCTTACAT
The DNA here is from genome assembly GCA_034769755.1 of Odontamblyopus lacepedii. Taxonomy (NCBI): domain Eukaryota; kingdom Metazoa; phylum Chordata; class Actinopteri; order Gobiiformes; family Gobiidae; genus Odontamblyopus; species Odontamblyopus lacepedii. The sequence goes on along the minus strand of CM068344.1, from coordinate 40,366,957 downwards.
ATAAATAAGAGAAACATCTACATAAAGGAGTGAGAAACAGTGTGTGTATTACTTACTTCGGGTAAAAGAAGTTGTATATTTTGTTCTGAATTTTGAGAATTTTGAGAATTTGAGAGACATGGGATACTAATTAGCAGCTGTGGTTGGATCATCTGAAGTTTGCCCGGAGGTTTTTCACACTTTTTATTGTCTTGTTTTAGTCCCTTTTGGATTCTAAGGGTCTGGTCAGGCAGATAACATGAGAGAAAGCTCCGAACAGTTGATTTTGCATAATACACCCTCTTTAGTTTTCTTTAAGCATTGTTTCTATAGCAGTATCAGTGCTTGTTTACCTCTGGAGCTTTGGAGAAACTTGGTCCGTGTGAGGTCAGGCCTGGTGCACATTTAATCTGCTGTGTGTTTCCAGGCCACTCCATTGACTCCAACACTTTACTTTTGTATCTATTATTCACAGGGCGAGCTGGAGACAGCAAAACATGAGGGCCCAATGGTGCATTCAAGTGGACATGACAGGTTAGACTTACTTCAGTTCAACACCAGTAGATTTTAGTCTTTAAATAGTACCTTGCCTTTATTAATTTTAGTGAAGTTTGTAATTTAACTTCCTTTTTGGACATGGACAGCAGACCTGACACAAGTACATGTAATATCTTCAAATGGAAGTACAACATAGAGCTGCTAAACTGGGCAGTACCTGGAGGAAGGAATAATGAAAAGAGTGAGGGAGGAGGACAAATGAGGTATTCACACAGGTATCTACACAGTATGCAAAGTTGTATGTTATTACTTTCCAGGGAATGTTCCATGGTATGACTTTGAACATTTCCATCTAGCATTTGTTTCTATTTCTTAAAAATACAATAATTCCATTTGTGAATAGGGCGACTCCACAGATCTGAATAGTAATATAACTTAATGCTGTAACCTGCTTGTCTCCCTTGTGTTAGAGGTTTAATCTATACTGTGGAACATTAAAACAAAGCAGCAACAGTCCCATGGAAACATCAGGTGGCAAACCCTCCACCAGAAAAGTTCCGCAGTGCACCTTTAAAAATCCTACTTTCCAACAGTCCAAAAAGCCTGGTTTTGAGTCGTATTTGCAGCTCTAATATCTGGCAGTGTTGCATAATCGCACCATTTCTACCACATACAAAGTTACAGTCACACAGACACTCTACTCCCACTCCAGTTGCACAACCTCTGAATCTCTGAATCTCGGGATGCCACGGCCGCTTTCATAAGAGCCGCGTGCAAAACGGGCATCTGTATTTTCAGATGAGGTCATTGCTGAGGCCAGCAACGCGGCAAAAATATTTGTTCAGTCGACTTAAACGCAGAATCTGGTTTATCTGGTTCGCTTGGCTGGTTTGGGTTTAATTTGGCTATTTAAAGGTGCATTGTGTAACTTTTCTGGTGAAGAATCTGTCAAATGTTTTTCTCCATGATGTTATTAGTTTGTCTGGAATGTGTCACTCTATGTTACCAAGTTAAAGGTCAGATCTGTGGAGTGGCAACAATGCTCACAGTCAAAATACAAATTTTTTTAGCTATAAATCGATGGAGACAAGCAGGTGGTGACTCTCCTCCGGAAAAGTAGATAGAAGAAGATAATTATATAATAATTCTAATATTAAAGCTCAATTTTGCGTAAAATAGGACCTTAAAAGCTACATTATGTAACTTTTCTGGGGACTGATGGAAAGTAGCTTTAGCTAAATCTGGTCCAAAGCATCTCTTCTCTTTGCGAGATTAATGTTTTTGTACATTGTACCTGACAAATAAATAATTCACTAAACTTAACTAAACACGTTCCAGACATAGTGTATCTTTTAAGGTCCTATATTACGCAAAATTGACTCTTGTGAGCTTTAACATTAGAATGTTGCTATCTTCTCAAAACATACCTGGAGTTGTGTTTTGTTTCAAACACACACAAATGCTCTGTTCCACCTTGTGATGTCATGAAGCGGTAGTTTTCAAGTTACCATAAGTTTTGTATCAATGGTATTCAATGATTCTAGTGAAAATGTATGGGGTTTAGAAACATAATGGAGCACTTCCTGTGTTACGACATAACAAGGGGAAACAAAGCGTTTTCTGTTTGAGAAGAGAACATGTGTGAATGAAACAAAACACAACCTCAACTGCGGGTATGTTTGCGATGAGGAAACACCATTCTACCATAGCTCAGAACACAGTGTAATGGGCCCTTGTGTGGGTCACTTGTCTTCTGTGTGGTTTGAATGGCATTATTTCAACCTCTCACACACAGAAGTGGAGGAGGACACAGAGGGGTTGTGACAGCACACGGAGGCTGCTGTAAGTCTCTGCGTAGTGCCGAGCATGATGGGTAAACGGCGGTGATCGGCGCTATCTCCAGAGCCCAGCCTGTTTACGCTAATGAACACGGCTCCAGATCCACTCCAGCCAATCGTCAGGAGGCCCCGGTGCATTCACAGCCCTCTGCACAGTCATGAATATACCAGGGAACAATGCCAGCACGCTCCACTGTTTCTGTTAAAGGCTGTGGAAACGGCAAATAACACAGCAGCGAGCAGAAAATACTGAACATATATTACAGCCATTCTGGACATTTAAATGGGATGATTTTTAAGACTCAAGATTTGATTAAAGGGGTCATTAAACATTGCTATCCGTCATAATTTCATTATTGCCAGATCAGTCATATCTCATGGCCATCCAATTAAATTTGTATATTTCAGTGATATATGAGAAATGAAGGAGTTCATTGGTCACGCATTATTTTGCCCAATTTTAGTTTGAAATTCCTCTATCCCCAGATGAAGATAATTTAGTGCTTCGTTCATTGATTTGGCAGAAATATGTGATGTTTTTCAGGCCCCTGTGATATTTCTTCCTTTCTTTTTTCCTCGTAAATACCATATTTGTTTTGGACAGACTACGCATGTCCCTGATTGGCTAATCCACCTGTCAGTCACATCCATCTGTACTCATGGAGATTCACCGGTGATCAGACTCTCATCTTTGCACTGTAATGTATTGAAGAAGTGTGTATTCAGGATCCCAGGTAATAAACGTTAACACAGATCTGACCTGTAACTTGGCGTTATCACCTTCCTTGTCTCCATGGAAGAGTTACGTAGTGTAGCTTTAATGCCATTGGTTGAATTGGAATTCAAATCAAAATATGTACACTGACCGGTCAAGAGGCTGAATCTACACCAAAATGTTGAAAATTTTAAGAAACTATTTTAAGTAATTCAGTGTTTTTTAGTCCTGATATACAGTTGTTTAGTCAGTATTTTGATGTCATACATAGATAGTTAAAGGTCCTATATGACGCCAAATGGACTCTTCCTATGTTATATAATGTTGTTTCCTCCACATGTTCAAGTAAGCTTTTTTTTATTAGTCTGTCTACAGTTTGTCTCCAAATTTTCAAGCTCCTTTTTACCTTTAGTTCAGTCGAGACTGGCAATTCCAGGGCTGAGACTCTCTAAATCATTCTAGTGACGGTAACGTTAGGGAAGGTAACTTTATTTCTATCGCGCTTTTCACAGACACATGTCCCCAAAGATGCTTTACACAGCATGATTAACAGAGCATTCTTCATTCGCTCCAGACCCGGTGGTGGTAAGACACTGTTGTAGCCACAGCTGCCGAGTTTATATGGCGTTAGTGAAGTTGTTTAGCGTTTAAAAACACAGTGGAGCACTTCCTGTATTACCACATGGCATCACAAGGAGGAAGAGAGTGTTTTCTGTTTCCAGGTATGTTTTTGACAAAGAATCAACGTTAGAACATCCATAATAACGCAGTGTAATATGAGTCGTTTAATATTCAGACAGAGGGAGGGCGGACGGCGGCGCACAGGGACACACACTGATGCCATAAGCCCGAGCTGGGACAGACATCACACTATTACATCATGACACAGTCACATGATCACAGTCACATGACCTGACAGAGCCGAGGAGGATTTCTGTGATGAGGTAATAACGGGCTGGTGTCCTGCATGGAGCTTAATCTAGTTTGGTGGGGATTTGTGACGTAAGAGAGAAATTTTGGACATGCAAAATAGAGCTGAAAGAATTTAGATTCTCAGACTAATGTTGTGACTGAAGAGATGAGGTTAAACTTTACTTTTATGCAGTGGAATGCAGTTTTAACATCTGACCAGAAAGTAACTGAGCAAGTATTAGATAAAAAATATAGTTTACATATTATTTCCATATGAGCTAGTACTTTATCGAGTAATAGGTTTGAGTAAGTAGGTTGAGTAGGTCTCATTCACGTGTCATCTCATAAATTTGGATATCTCTTTCAAAAGCTGAGACTGTACATATGAATGGACGTAGCCTGAACATGGGCGCAATTTGGCTCCATCCACTCTGGCTCCAGTTTACTTTCTATTGAAAAATGGTCACCCCCTCTCTCTGTCACTGCTGCGTTCACACTCACTAAAGCCGGGCGTGCACTCTAGCCCTTTTGGAGACAATTTTTCACTCATGTTTTTGGGATCAGGCTGAGTTTTGGCTTAATCATGTGGTGCTTCGTGTCATATACATGTTGGTAATGATAATCAGTTAATACCTCACAGCCAGCTCCTGATCGGCAGTCGTAGGTCACAAGAATATCAAACCTGTTTGAAATACAGTGGCCTCTCATGAGGGTTTCACACTGTTGAAGCTTTTTCATTTATTTTATTTATTTGGCGCCTTTCTGGACACCCAAGGTCGCCTTACAGCAATAGCACTTTTCACAGACACATGTCCTCCAAAGATGCTTTACAGAGCATTTTACAGAGCATTATTAACACAACACCAACACTCACACAACACCAACACACTCACACAACACCAACACACACACAACCACCAACACACTCACACAACACCAACACACACAACCACCAACACACTCACACAACCACCAACACACTCACTCAACCACCAACACACTCACACAACACCAACACACTCACACAACACCAACACACTCACACAACACCAACACACTCACACAACACCAACACACTCACTCAACCACCAACACACTCACACAACACCAACACACTCACACAACACCAACACACTCACACAACACCAACACACTCACTCAACCACCAACACACTCACACAACACCAACACACACAACCACCAACACACTCACACAACCACCAACACACTCACTCAACCACCAACACACTCACACAACACCAACACACTCACTCAACCACCAACACACTCACACAACACCAACACACTCACACAACACCAACACACACACAACCACCAACACACTCACACAACACCAACACACACAACCACCAACACACTCACACAACCACCAACACACTCACACAACACCAACACACTCACACAACAACACCAACACACTCACACAACACCAACACACTCACACAACACCAACACACTCACACAACACCAACACACTCACTCAACCACCAACACACTCACACAACACCAACACACTCACACAACACCAACACACACACAACCACCAACACACTCACACAACACCAACACACACAACCACCAACACACTCACACAACCACCAACACACTCACACAACACCAACACACTCACACAACACCAACACACTCACACAACACCAACACACACACAACCACCAACACACTCACACAACACCAACACACACAACCACCAACACACTCACACAACACCAACACACTCACACAACCACCAACACACTCACACAACCACCAACACACTCACACAACCACCAACACACTCACACAACACAAACACACTCACACAACCACCAACACACTCACACAACACCAACACACTCACACAACACCAACACACTCACACAACACCAACACACTCACACAACACCAACACACACAACACCAACACACTCACACAACACCAACACACTCACACAACACCAACACACACAACCACCAACACACTCACACAACACCAACACACTCACTCAACCACCAACACACTCACACAACACCAACACACTCACACAACACCAACACACACACAACCACCAACACACTCACACAACACCAACACACACAACCACCAACACACTCACACAACACCAACACACTCACACAACCACCAACACACTCACACAACCACCAACACACTCACACAACCACCAACACACTCACACAACACAAACACACTCACACAACACCAACACACTCACACAACACCAACACACTCACACAACACCAACACACTTACACAACACCAACACACTCACACAACCACCAACACACACACAACCACCAACACACTCACACAACACCAACACACACAACCACCAACACACTCACACAACACCAACACACTCACACAACCACCAACACACTCACACAACCACCAACACACTCACACAACCACCAACACACTCACACAACACCAACACACTCACACAACACCAACACACTCACACAACACCAACACACTCACACAACACCAACACACTCACACAACACCAACACACTCACACAACCACCAACACACTCACACAACCACCAACACACTCACACAACACCAACACACTCACACAACACCAACACACTCACACAACACCAACACACTCACACAACCACCAACACACTCACACAACCACCAACACACACACAACCACCAACACACTCACACAACACCAACACACACAACCACCAACACACTCACACAACACCAACACACTCACACAACCACCAACACACTCACACAACCACCAACACACTCACACAAACACCAACACACTCACACAACACAAACACACTCACACAACACCAACACCCGCACACACCACCAACACACTCACACACAACACCACACACACTCACACAACCACCAACACACTCACACAACCACCAACACACTCACACAACACCAACACACTCACACAACACCAACACACTCACACAACACCAACACACTCACACAACACCAACACACTTACACAACACCAACACACACAACACCAACACACTCACACAACACCAACACACTCACACAACACCAACACACACAACCACCAACACACTCACACAACACCTACACACTCACACAACCACCAACACACTCACACAACCACCAACACACTCACACAACCACCAACACACTCACACAACACAAACACACTCACACAACACCAACACACTCACACAACACCAACACACTCACACAACACCAACACACTCACACAACACCAACACACTCACACAACACCAACACACTCACTCAACCACCAACACACTCACACAACACCAACACACTTACACAACACCAACACACACAACACCAACACACTCACACAACACCAACACACTCACACAACACCAACACACTCACACACCAACACACTCACACAACACACTCACACACCAACACACTCACACAACTTTCACACCTACAGTACATGTTTTGAGTTGATGGGGGAAACCGGAGTGCCCGAAGGAACCCGGAACCTTCTTGCTGTGAGGCATGAGTGCTAACCACTCAGCCACCGTGCCGCCGAGTAGTTTGTATGTGAGAACGTGAATTGTGAACTGTGAACTTTTAAACCCTGTGATTTGGTCGTACAGTTTGAGCTGGAGCTGAGTGAAACAAGTGAAAATATGGTACAGTCTACGCCCGGGTTTAGTCCACTTCTCTGTACAGGCTAATAGTTCATCTCCTGCAGGGTTATAGAGAGTTATGACATCACCAGACTCAAGGATGTGAATGTAACCTATTATAATTCTTTTATTATCAAATAATTGCTATGCAGCAAAAGAAACTTTCAATTGTGATTTCAAAATTTTGTGCAATTTGAAAAACTTGTTACAATGAAAGTGTGTGCTTCTGCCACTCAAAAGTAACAGCACTTTTCTAATCTGCACACACTTATGAGCAAGCATAAGTGTACTTTCTCTACAAGTTAATTTTGACTGTATAGAAGTCGTTTGATTCAGTTCACTTTGGTAGACTCCAGCTGTTCCCTTGGAGGGCTTCAAGTTAGAAAATCAAAAGTGAAACAGTCATTGGTCAATAACAGAAGCAAATCAACCAAATCATGACCATAATACTAAACTGTTGGAAATATTTGTGATTTCAATTATTTTCTAAATAATTTTAGCCTTATACAGGTTCTTACATTTGAAATAAGACAGAAACTTGAACTACTAAACTAAAATATTCACATACATTTCAGAATATGATTGTAGAGCTCTGTTATTTTTCTGCAGAGGAAATATAATCCTACCTAAATCATTTCAGTCATTGCAAGTTTCCAACTAATCTGATTCATTCTGATTTATTTATTCAACCCAAAGAGAAAGTTTATTAAAAAAAAGAGTGGGTTTCAAACTGCCAATCTTCAGATGAACACTTTATACCAACTGAGCATTTTCTGTAGTCGTAGTATGTTTTAGTTTATTTTTTTGTGCGTGTAACTAAATGCTTTTCTCCAAGGAGATGTTATAGCTTTGTCTGGGATGGTTTTTCGCGGTGTGGTGTTGGACCTTTCCGTCTTCATGGAGACCGGCCCGGACCGGGTTCCAGGTGAGATCTGTGTGAACCCCGCTCACAGTCTGTGCCTGTTTTTATAGTTATTTCTGAAATATGGAACCACCTGTAGATGAGACAAGCAGGTGACGGACTCCCAACCAGAAAGTTACAAAGTGTGCCTAAAAGTTTGTTGTTATGGATTTGATTTGAGATATTTTGCTGGAAAAAAAGAGAAAGTTTACAAAAAAACAACAACTATATAATATTTGCTGATTGTGCATGTTTTCACTTTGGACCTTTAACCCCATCCCAACCTGACCTCCGCCTGTCCCAAAGCTGCTCTGAGCTTTTCACGATGGCGTCACTGCTCTGCGCTCGGTCATCTGACGCTACGGGCAACACCACGAGGTGAGGGAGAGGGGGAGAGGGGGATTAGAGTCAGGGTTAGAGTCACAGCTTTAGAGAAAAAGAGGGGAGAGGGAAAGGAGTGAGGGAAAGAGAAAGAGAAAGAGATGGCCGGAGGAGAGTGGTGCCCTAAACCCTAAAAAGTGAGACAGGAAAGGAGGGAGAGGAATAGAGGGAAGGCTGGACAGAGAGGGGCCTGGAGAGAGAAAGAGTCATGGAGGGAGAGGTAAAGAGTGATGAGGAGAGAGGAAGGAAGAGTGGAATAGGGGTGATAGGGAGAGGGAGAGGAAGAGAGAGAGAAAGAAGGTGGGAGAGAGGAAGACAATAATTAGAAATAATAAGAGGAAATAATTTTCTCTTCCGCATTACTTCCTCCATACAGGTGAGCTCCTCCCACCCTGTGACGTCTGTAAGGTGCACGACGTGGAGCGTTTGGACCAATCAGAGCGAGAGCTGCTAGAGCGGAGTGGAGTGAGACTAAGTCTTTAGGCGCTTTGAGGATTTAAACATTTTAAAAAGTTTATGTTGTGAAAATAGAAAAGAATCCCTACAAAATCCGACCTTTGTGAAAGGTGTGGATGCTCTGTCAGCCGAACACGGGCCGTTTGAATTCCCAAAATAAAGCATTGTGCTTCATGGGAGAATTCTGTCTGGGCCCAAACTCCCAGGAGCTGCAGTACCTGGAGCGGCCACTAGGAACGCCTTATCCAGTTTTTACTATAGATCCATGTTTTCATCAAAAAGATAAAATCTGTTGGCTAATGCTAGCTATCTTATGACTACAATAATATTTAAGAGAGACCTGTTTACAGCACAAATCTGCTCGCCTGTTGTAGTTCCAACCATGTCAACATTTTCATGTCAGATTGAGTTAAAACAAAGCTGATTCAAGTATAACAAAGCTTCAGAGAGATTAGTGCATACAGTTACCATCATGTCCCCAGGGAAAGCTAAAGACATCAGCAGCAAAGTATCAGTATCACTCTAAAACTCAAAACACAACTTAATCTTCTGAATCATTTGCGACTTGAGCTCTTCCAGTTCAGAAATGTCAGTGAGACAAATTGAACTCCAGCACCAATAACAGCGTGTACAAGCTCGGTCTAAATATTTCCGTGGTCGTGACACTTGTTTTCAGTTGGATGGATGCACTTCGGGGTTGGTGTGCGTCCAGTCTCTGCTCTGTGTTCCTCATTAGAATAAATGTTTATCAGTTTAAATCTCTGGCCTCCTTCAGTCTGGCGCTGTCCTCATCTTAAGGTAGGATGCAGTAAACACAGCCCAGAGTTTCCATGGGTGAGAAGTAAACAAAAGAGCTTCAGAATACCAAAAGTGCAGCCTACAGACCACACTTATTTCATTTAAGCTTCATTGTGTTACTTTTCACCATTAAAATGTTTTTGCTTTGTCTGGAATGTTTCACAGTATGGCATTAAACCTTTCTATCCTCATGGAGACCAAACCAGACCAAGTTAGAGGCCAGATCTGTGGAGAGGCGACCCCGCCTACAGTGAGAATACCTGTTTTTCTAGGTGTTTTTGAGCTATTAACCCACCTGTAACTGAATAAATGTAAAGTTTAATGCCATACTGCGGAACATTCCAAGCAGAGCAGTGACATAACCATAGAAACAAGCAGGTGACGGACAAAAAGTTACACAGCGCACCTTTAAAGATGCATTCTGTAATTTACGTGAGCGGGATTGTCTCTTCACATATTAGATAAGATCAGGTAGAAAAGTTTAATGACATACTGTGGAACATTCCAGGTAAAGCAATAACATCACCATGGAGACAAGCACCAGAAAAGTTACCTGGTGCACCTTTTAAATCATGGACCTGATTATTTAGTGCAGATGAACTGGGATGAGGAATACATTTGGACGTACGGTTTGAAAAAAGACCAGCTCTGCCGTTCATTGTTTTCTCTCATGGATTTTCACTTTCATTTTCACAGGATGAAGCTGTTATAATTGGGCACAGCTCCTTTGATGCGATGTCCAGCGGACTCACTTTCATATATCCTTTGATAATCTTTATGATTCGGGGAGATTTGAGCTGCTTTGAAACGTTCGAAATCCACCAATAGTTTCAGGACACCGGGCTCGAGATTATTTACAGGACACAAAGTTTGGAGAGTTTGGATTTCAGGAATTGAACTATTTCAATTAAAAGTAAAATTAAAGAAACATCAAAACTGAGTTCATATTCCCAAACCTTTTTGTTAAGACATTTTAAAAACATTAATTAGATTGTGTCTGGTTTTATTTATGGAGTCTAGAAAATAACTATGTCAAGATGAGTTGTGTTATTATATTATTTATGTGTTTAATTCAGACATTTATTTATTGTATCTCATGTTTCCGAATGATTATACCAGTAGAAAATGAGGAAATGGTTAACTGGGATTATCCTGCTTTAGGTTTATTGTGATACTGTAAAGCAGACAAATAATAACACTGTATATATATAACCCGCTTTATATTATAAAGGTGTTTTTATTTTGCTATTTTGTCCGTGAATAAATTTTTATTCCTAAAATGGACCTGGCTCCAAATTAGTCCACTTCTTTGTACAGTCTGTGGGCTAGTCCCATGCTTCTTTAAAGGTTGTATTTTTTTTATTTTTTTAACATTTATTTATCCAGGAAAGTACCATTGAGATCACTAATCTCTTTTTCAAGGGAGTCCTGCCATGCACACATCACTTTCATACTAGGCAATGTGGGTGGAGTGTCTTGCCTAAGGACACAACGACAGTTTTTGTGACTGCTGCTCCACTGTGGCACCTGGAATTCCCAGGATCAGGCTTTGACAAGGAGGTATGGCCACAAATATATTATGTATATTACACAAAATTGATTCTTGTGACCTTTAATTATACAAACATTTAATACTCACTATTTTATAGATTTGTTACAGGTGCTATGTTACGTAAAATTGTCTCTTGTGAGTTTTAAGCAAAGTTATAATGTTGTTACCTCATGAAAAACTTACCTGGAGTTTGGTTTCATTCACACATGTTTGAGTAATCCTTTATTGTTACTCTCAAAATGCTGTTGTGATGTCATGAATTGGTAGCAGTTTCAAGTTAACAGCTCACTTTACCTTTAATTCAATAGAGATGGCCGAATCCAGGCCTGAAATCATCCAAATGATTCTAGTGAAGGTGCATCGAGTTTAAAAACAGCCTGTATTACCTCATGACATCACGAGGTGGAAAAGAGTGTTTTCAGTTTGAGAGAAGAAATCAGTCTAAATCTGCAGTGTTGTGTGTTGAACATGTGCAAATGAAACAAAACACAGCTCCAGGTATGTGCAGAATCCCTCATGACAAAAGTTTATTTTGGTCGAATACGTTTTGCAGCTCATCCCAGCTGCTTCTCCAGTTCTGGTCAGAATTCTGGAGGACACTGCCTCATATCTGCTTGAAGAGAGGAGCTAACTATTATGAAACTGCTCTGAAACTACATCTACTTGTTTACAGTTTACAACTTGTTTACAACCAGAACTGAAGAAGCAGCTCCAGGTCTGTTTGTGATGAGGAAACATGAGAACATCGATCAGAAAATACTCGTATAATCTGGGCTCTTTAAGTAGCAGCCCGAGCCTCCCTGAGCGAATGTAAATACATGCACAAAGACTCTTGCATAACGCTGAACACACAGACCTTGAAACACAAACACGGCTCCTACACCACCTCCATCTTCACCTTCACCTTCGTCGCCTCCGTCACCGCCAGGCCTGTAGTCATGTGACCCTGCGAACATTTAACACGGCACATTTGAGCTGCTGATGAGTGGAAAAGGCCGGTCACACAGCACCTGCAAGTCTAAACTCTGGGCCCGGGTACATTTTGGGAGTCGGACATGACATAATGGGGTATTAGCGGAGGCAGAGGGGCAAGTTTCACATTCCAGACAGGACACCCTTGGCCTGGTCCCACTGCAGCTGGGAAGCCCCTCGCTCTGGAAGCCCCCAAAATGTCCCCACAACTTCCCCACTGTGGTATGACTTTAGACATCATTCCACTGCTCTCTCTCTCTCTCTCTGACTGTCTCCCTCTATTACTCCCTCTTTTCTCTTTCTCCCTTTCTCTTTTTTCTCTTTCCCCCTTTCTCTTTTTTCTCTTTCTCCCTCTCTTCCCCCTCTCACTCCTTCTCTTTTCTCACTCGCTCTCTTTCTCTTTCTCCTTCTCTTCCCGCTCTCCCTCTTTCACTCTTTGCTCTTTCTTACTCTTTTTCTGTCTCTCTCCCTCTATTCCTTCCTCTCACTCCCTCTCTTTTCTCATTTGCTCTCTCTCTTCTCGTTCTCCCTCTCTCTGACTCTCTTTCGCCCTCTCTTCCCCCTTTCATTCCCTCTCTTTTCTTACTCGCTCTCTTTTCTCTTTCTCCCTCTCTGTGACTCTCTTTCTCCCTCCCTCTCTTTTCTCTTTCTCCCTCTCTTCCCCCAATTCACTCCCCTCTTTTCTCACTCGCTCTCTCTTTTCTCTTCCTCATTCTCTTCCCCCTCCCTCTTACTCATGCTCTCTTTTCTCTTTCTTACTCTTTCCCTGTCTCTCTCCCTCTATTCCTCCCTCTCATTCCTTCTCTTTTTTCACTCGCTCTCTTTCTCCTTCTCTTCCCCCTCTCCCTCTTACTCTCTCTTTGCTCTTTCTTACTCTTTCTCTGTCTCTCTCCCTCTATTCCTCCCTCTCACTCCCTCTCTTTTCTCATTTGCTCTCTCTCTTCTCTTTCTCCCTCTCTCTGACTCTCTTCCTCCCTCTCTTCCCCCTTTCACTCCCTCTCTTTTCTTACTCTCTCTTTTTTCTTCTCCTTCTCCCTCTCTCTGACTCTCTTTCTCCCTCTCTTCCCCTCTCTCGCTCCCTCTCTTTTCTCACTTGCTCTCTCTTTTCTCTTTCTCCTTCTCTTCCCCCTCTCTTTTCTCACTCTCTTTTTTCTCCTTCTCCCTCTCACTAACACTCTCTATTTTCCTTGTCCTTTTTTTTTCTCTCTTTTTCCTCTCTTCCTCCTTTTCTGTTTCCCTTTCACCTTTCTATTTTTTCTTTCTTTTTCATTCCCTCTCTCCTTTCTTCTCTCCCTCCCTCTCTCATCTCCTCTCTCTCTTTCTCTCCCCATTTCTCCCTTTCCCTTTTTCTCACCTCCCCTTTCTGTCACTTGCATTTTCTTTTGGTTCTTTCTTTTACTTTTCTCACTTTCTCTGTCTTCCTCTCGCCCTGTCTTTCCCTCCTTTTCTGTCCATCCCCTCCTCTCTTTCTCTCTCTTTCTTCCCCCCTCTCCCCCTCTTTTGGCACAGACCCCTGTAGGTTAAAAATAAAGCTGCAGGACGCTACATTAGCCCTGTTGACATGCGTCTCCATGGAAACCTGAGATGACTTGTGGCTGGAGGTCAGAGGTCATAGCCTGACACAGTTCAGTGACCTTCCAGCGCAAAAGAGGAATATCAACACACAAAACACACGACTAAACGTGACTTCAATTCACAATTTTTCATTTTTTATTTAGGTCTAGTTTTTGTTTTTGTTTCGCCCGAATAATTTTACAAACTACAATAACTGGCCACATGACAGACCCAAGATTTCAAGACACAGAGGCAGATTCTGCATTCACATTTGCAAATACACGTCATTAAAATTGAAATTAAACCAGGACTAGACCAAGACCAGACCAGGACTAAACCAGGGCTAAAACAAGAACTAGAACAAGATCAAACCAAGTCTTCACTGGGACTAAACTGGGATCAAACAGCTAAACCCCAGTGACACTGAAATTCATTTCCAATTTAGATTTGACTTTTCAGATGGATGAAAAATTAGAGCAGTTTCCATGGCAATGAACAATTTAAAACAAATTATTATATCTATTATATTATTAGACTTAAACAAACTTTACTGATCCACAAGGGAAATTACTTGGACACAGTAGCTCACACGTCACAATATATTATAACAACAAAGAGTAAAAATATACATGGTAATAATACATTTTAAATAAAAAATAAAGAATATAAAAAATAAAGAAACCTAAGCAATAAAAATCTATAGCTATAAACAAGAGGTCATAAGGAAACAGTGCAAAAATGATATGATGATTGAAAGGAGATAGGGTTATGTATTACATAAGGGTGATTTGCCGCACAGTTGTAGGGAGTATTATCTGTTACATAAGTGTGAGTTGTTGTACAGTTGTAGGGAGTATTATCTGTTACATAAGTGTGAGTTGTTGTACAGTTGTAGGGAGTATTATAGTATAAATGTAGTCCTGTATCTCTCACTGTCTGAGTGGAGGAGTAGGAGCTTGTTGGAGGATTAGCTCCTCTGTCCCTCTATATTCTGGTGCAGTGGGTGAGTTGTTGTACAGTTGTAGGGAGTATTATCTGCCCCTCACTGTGACAAATGTCTCCAGCTCACAGTCGATCACGTGACCAGCTTAATGGATCAGTTTGGCAATCACAGTTTCTCTTTTACTGGTGCTGCACCCCCACCAGACCACAGTGAAATACAGAGCCATCACAGACTGGTAGAAGATCTCCAGTAACTTGCTCGCACACATTGAAAGACCTGAGCTTTCTCACGAACTAGAGTCTACTCATGCCCTTCTTGTCCCTCCAGTCCAGCCTGTTGTTCACATGGACGCCAAGGCACTTGTAGCAGTTCACTTTTTCCACATCACGGCCTTGGATGGTGACGTCTTTCTCCTGAAGTCAATCACCAGTTCCTTAGTCTTGTCAACGTTCAGGAGCAGATAGTTTGCCCTGGACCGTGCAATCAATATCCTGTACTCCAGCTCCTGACCACCTACCACTGTATCACTGTAGAGTCATCAGAGAACTTCTGCAGAGGGCAGGACCCGGGAAATCCAAGGTGTACAGAGTGAACAGAAATGGAGACAGGACTGTACCCTGGGGGACTCCTACATTACTGACCACGGTACCAGACAGACTTACACCCATCCTGAGCAGATTCTCACTCATCAGAAAGGGCTGGATTGTGTTAAAGGCACTGGAAAAATCGAAAAACAATATCCTCACAGAGCCCCCAACACTATCCAGGTGAGACTGATCCCGCTGCAGAAGACAGATTAAAGCATCGTTCTCACTAATGTGGGCCTTAATGTGGGCCTTAATGTGGGCCTTAATGTGGGCCTTAATGTGGGCTTTATTATAGCATTATTTTGAACGGTAAAAATATCTTAAAATGTTGCCTATTTGTAGATTTCAGCTTTGTGTTTACTGGCACCATTTTGACGTCTTCCAACCTACAAGAAAGACGTAATATTTAGTTTAAATCGCTACGACAATGGCTCTCATTTTTCATAATTCTGAAACCTATGGATAACAGGAAATTGAAACCCATGCACATTCAGGGAAGATTTACTAAAACTATCATTTCATATGTGGAAAAACAAGTCAGTCTTTCCTATTTAATGCAAGAAAATATACAAATATACACTAACATACAAATAATCTACATCAGCGGACTAAATGAATCTGTTCTTGTCAAAATTATTCAAGTGCGATTAGGAAAAAATGACCTCTGAATGTGGGTCATTTGAGCTTTAAAGATGACAATTTTTTCAAGAATCTTCCGAGGAGGAAAATCCCCTCTCAGAAGAGCAGAGCCAGGCCCTGCCCCTTTACCCTGTCACTCACTGGAAACACAAACAGACCTTTTTCCACACAGCTCCAGTCGTTCTGTTATTATTACACCAGAGGGGACTTTCTCACCACTGTAATGAACCAACCCGAACCAGGGCACTGCGGTCACCTGCACATGTTCCTCTGAATCAGAATGAGAATGCCCTCAAAGGAAAATCATTTTAGTCAACTTAATGACATGGAAACTTTCCTAATGAACTGAGTTAAGTATTGATATCAATAACCAGTGGAACTTTAATGCTCCACCAAACTTAGGAACACTGAATAACCTTTCTGGGATATGTTGTTTTAATGGATCAGTGGTTAAAGCAGTGCTGCCCCATCCCAAAGGTCATTTCACATTTAATTCGCTTATACCATTGTCCTACCACTTCACTTTTCAAGCTGACGCCCTTTTGGCTCTCTGTAGATGTTCAAATCTACAATATGACATGATATTTTCACGCTATGCACCTCACGGTTCGATGTGGAGCCTTACAAACTTGTCAGTATGCTACGTTTTCCTTTTAAAAGCCTTGGAAGAGCCTTGAAAATCCATCGGCACTGTTATAATATGAAGGATTTCTTAAATTTGTGTCTTGGAAATTAAAAAATGTTGCTTATTTTTTGTTGTAATATCATAAAACCATCCATCCATCCATCCATCCATCTTCTCCCGCTTAATCCGGCTGGGTCGCGGGGGCAGCGTGCTGCCCAATACTCATAGCACCTGACCCCCCCTATGAACCCCTCTGCAGGTGGTGAGCCCACAGGAGGGTGAACAACATGGTCCTTGATGTTAGTTCATAGGGGTGCGGGCATGTTTTAGGTTGATGGGGGAAACCGGAGTACCCGGAGGAAACCCATCCAGACACGGGGAGGAACATGCAAACTCCACACAGAAAGGCCCGGGTGACCCGGGGATCGAACCCGCAACCTTCTTGCTGTGAGGCCTGAGTGTTGCCACTCAGCCACCGTGCCGCTTATCATAAAACCATTAGCATTTAATCAGTAAATCAGTGAAAATACATATTCACTTTAGCTCCAGTTTCCTCCAATCCAACAGTTTCAACATTCAGGATTTGAAAGAGTCTGTATGTCTGATTGTAAAACTTGATAATCTGAGAGCGTAATGACATGAATCTAAATGAACGCCCTCTTTACACTGATGTCGTGCCAAGGAAACCTGCAGACATCCCCTTCAGATTTCCCCTAAGACAGGAAGAAGAGGAGGGGTTATGAAGTGGAGTCTGAGTGGAGCAGAAGGGGAAGCCCTGATCTGAGACTCATAGCTGAAGACTTCTCTGGTCCCTCTCCGATATTTTGGGCGCCAGAGGGTGACCCCGACTGTGTAAAAACAGGACTATCACATGTCCCAGTGGTGTGAGCAGCTCTCACCTCACAGAAACTCAGTCTGTACACAAACATGGACACAGAGACGAGTCACGCTGGGGATGAGATGGCAAAAAAAAAAAAAAAAAAAATTTTTTTCAATGAACTGATCACAATTTACTGTTAGATCCAATTTTTATTTAAAATTATTTCTGGATATGTCTTTGCTTTGTCTGGCATATTCCACAGTATGACATTAAACTGCTTTATCTTACATTTTTTTAATTACAGGTCCTTTTATAACTCAAAAATACCTAGAAAAACAGACATTCTGACTGTGAGCGAAGTCGCCTGTCCACAGATCTGACCTGTAACTTGGTCTGGTTTGGTTTCTATGGAGATAGAAAGGTTTAATGCCATATTATGAGTGTGAAACATTCCAGATAAAGCAGTAACATCTCCATGAAGAAAAGCACCCGATGGACCCTCTACCACAAAAGTTCCACGAGGCACCTTTAAATTTAACATTTTCTTAACTTCTGCTTTTACCTTTTCGGTCAAGATGATAATATTGTCATATCGTTTATCTTACCAAGTTGTATAAGGCCAAATAAAAGCAATCAATCAAAAATAAAACTGAAAATATCTGTTTGCAATTGAAATTAATGTTTGTGATTGAAATAAAATGTACTGACACGTTTTAAAGAAGGTTTCAGTGTTCAAATATTTTCTGGAAAAGGGGTCAGATAACAAAAGATTACTCCTCTTTTCTGCTTCATTTCATTCATTTCTTGTATGTTTAATGTTTTGGCTTTTTATATTTAATTAATGAAATGAATAAACCGATTTAAAATACAAATAAAATAATGAAATGACAGTCTTTTCTCACTGAAGTTATTACAGTTTACCTTTTGATTCCATTTTCATTTTGTTTTAATCTAACTCTCTGAACACTCACACACACACACACATTGCTTTCATACTACGCAGTGTGGGTGAAGTGTCTTGCCTAAGGACACAACAGCAAAACTTGGTCCGAGTGGGAATCGATCCTTGTTATATTGTTTTTTGATTTTTTTTCATGCTTTATCAGTGGCGATATACAGATCTTGACATGTTTCAGACGGTAGCTGAAACCCGTCCTCAGAACTGTCATTTTTTTTTGCTTTGTAGCCGATGCCCTCAACATTCCCTCGGGATGTGATGCCAACTGGAGGCACTACTCTGTCCAGCCCTGTTAGACTTTAATCTGAGCTTTGTTATAACACAACCTGACGAGAAAGAGCTGACTTAACTAGAACAGTAGAACGTAACTAGAACAGATGAGCTGATTTGAGCCGTAAAACAAGTCAGTCACATGTAGGGGGACCAGATTTTCAAAATAAAAACTGAACATCCCATTCTGCACCCGTTTTTTTTGGCTGTTGGTAATAGTAAAATTGTGAAACGAGTGCGTAACTAAAGAAAAGTGTTGCAGAGACCATTCATGACTAACATGTGAGGCAGTACAGTCGCATTTTCATTGTGTTTTGGGTGTTTTTAAGCAGCTTTTCTGTATTTTACCTAAACAAATTCCAGTGTATGCCTCTCTTTACTGTTGGCAGGGATTAAACTGGTCAAAAATAGGGACATCTGGGACATTTCTTATAGAAAACTGGGACAAATCACTAGTTTTCGGTAAATCTACTGGGACAGGAAACACGGAGCTCAAAACTGGGACTGTCCCGGGTAAATTGGGACGTCTGGCCACCCAAGTCACATATAAAATGACAGTTCACCTTTTTGTCGAAAAATGCCTAAACACGACCATGAACGCTCGTATTAATGACAGGCTCCTGAAAATATGTGCTATAAATCCATTTTGTATTTTTTCTTGAGTTTTGCAACTATCTTAAAACTTTTTTGTCTGTGTTTTCTAATGTGTACATTGCATCACCGCCGTAACTGCTGAACATTTCACCAACGCACATACCCTACATGTAGAACACCCCCAGCATATTAGTGCAAAGTATCAATTCACAAAATCGCACACACAATACACAAAACATACAGCAATCATATAGTGAAGTGCCTTGCCTAATGACAACACAACGGTTTGACACTGTGCAGGAATTCAACCACCACCCTCCGTGCCCCTGGGAAAGTGTCTGCTGAGCCCCTGCCGCTGTTGTGTTGTGTCTTCTTTCTCTCGTCCGCACTATAAATAGAAATGCCTGCACATAGCTCTGCCGGTGCGCTCTGGAGATGCTGTGGTGCTGGAGGCCCGGTTTAGCCCGTTTTAACAAAGCCATGATTCAACACCAGCCACCAGCGCTTTTCCAACTCCTCATATCGTAGTGGAACCAGATATGCAAAAGGTAAACGGTGCCACCATAGATCTGCCCTAAGCAAATTTAAACAGCTTGTAGATCCTGGAAAAAGGCGGGGCCGATCGAGGTATGGGCTAAATAACGTAATAATGTACACGTGTGTTTGTGTCTGTATTTAAAGGGATTACATTATGTAGTTTGACTCTTGTGAACTTTAAGTCATGTCAGAATGTTGTTACCTCCTCAAAAACACACGTGGACTTGTGTTTTGTTGCATTCTCTTATGTTTTAGTTCATTAACATATTTAAATCTCAAAATGCTCTGTTCCACCTTGTGATGTCATGAAGCAGAAGTTAACAGCTACATTTTACATTTTACACAGTGGAGATTTGCAATTCCAAGGCTCTAAATCATCCAAATAATTAAAGTGAAGGTTTAAAAACACAGTGGAGCATTTCCTGTATTACCACATGACATCACAAGGTGGAACAGACTGTTTTCAATTTGAGCAAAGAACCTAAATATGCCGGGTTTGTGTGTTAAACATGTGTGAATGAAACAAAACACAACTCCAGGTATATTTTTAATGAAGAACATAGATCATAAACAGTGTAATATGGGCCCTTTAAAGCCCACTACGTAACATTTCAGCCAGTAAATAAGACTACAATGAAAGCATGTACTGTATTCCATAAGACGCCTTTTATTTATTAAAATAAGAGGTTGCCTCACCTTTATGTCTCCATAGAGACGCTATTGCTTTGCTTAGAAAGTTCCAAAGTATGGCATTAATCCCCTTCTGGGTGTAGGCTGTAAATATGCAAGTTTGTTAATTCATATTTAAATGATTGTAGTTGATTTTTTGGCTCTTGAGGACAAAATAAGTATATCGCATAATGTCTGCATCTATTTTTTTTCGTCCGAGAATCAAGAATGTGTCTGCATGCTAGTTGTTGTTAGCGTTACCATGACGACAATATTCCACTCTGAAAGTCGCTGTGAACAATTAGGATACTCGGAATTCCTAAGGTAAAACCAGAACATTTAGAATGAACTATCTCTGTTTTTCACGATTCTAAAACAGTAAAAAATCCAGTACAGCACCTTTAAAGCCTCACCATGTAACATTTCAGCCAGAAATGAATCACTGAAATGAGCGCAATTGGCATAAGTTTGAATGCGCCACCACACGTTAAAAGATTACTGTCTTTGTTAGATCTGCATCACAATACGATATCAGCCAATGAGGTTATGACAAAAGAGGACCGAGAAAATCAGTCTGACGGGCACATTTTGGTCCCCGGGCCACTGTTTGGACACTCCCGGTATGAAGCACATGCAAACACGATTCTCCACAGTGCAGTGTTTAATATCCAGGTATAATGCAAAATCAATAAAAGCAGCTCCATTTCGCCTCTGACGTCCAATAACTATAGGAGCCGCTTTTCCACCTCCTGCAGTGAGAATGAAGCCGGCCTCATACACATGCAAATCTCAGGTGTAAAAATATCTGCCCACGGTGGATCACAGAAATGAATTCATCTGCAGAAGGCCCTATATTTATTCATACGCTCAAACAAAACCTATACCGGCTGTGTCTCCAGTGTAAATATGCACACGAGGGCACGGCCGCGAATCAGAATGCTCAGATGTATGGGCGCTTTTCAGATTATGACGCCGTAATCCCAGATGGGGGGAAAAGAGCCAGATTTTCCTGTTGATACTTTGTAGTGACATCATGATGAAGGGTGAGGTGAGGGGTTATATGCATTACGTCTATGGCGAAATATTTAGCAGTGATCATAGTGACGCAATAGCAAACACTGAAGGAAAGGTTTAAGACCAGCCGAAAACTCAAGGAAAAAATACAAAACGTTTTCAGGGTTTGAGACTAATTTTATTTGAGAGGGACTTGTTTATCAGGACAAATCGGTTTACCTGTTATAGTTCCAACAATTTTGACATATTGTGTTAAAACAAACATCAGATTAAAATCTAACCTGAGTAACAGAGATGCAGACAGAGCAGATGCAATGTATTAACTGATAAAACTGTACCTAGCTGCCATGTCCAAATAGGAAGTGAGCATGGGGGCGCTTCCGGCTCCATCAGCTCTGGCTCCAGTTGATACATTTTCAGTTCTCTCTCTGTAACTGTTGTCGTGAGCCTCGTCATTTTGGTCTTAAATTGTTTGTTCATTTTGGCTCTATTCACGCTTACGTCACAAACCAGGAAGACGTTTGGAAAGATGTGATTACAACTTCCGGTGGGCTCTGTTTGCGGTAGTAAGTCTAATAAAATCTAAGAAAAAATTAGAAAATCGCCCAGTTTTCTTCATCTCCATGTCATTGTAGAGTTCCATTATGTTCAGCTAATCAACAATTCCATCATTTCCCCACTGACGCACAACTCCGAGTGCACTGGGTACATGTGATTAGAAGAGTCGAGGGCACCAAATTCAAGATGATTCCAAACAGCACATACGTATACAGTCTTCATTTTTCCCAACAATCACGTTTACTTCAGTCGGTCGGCGAGCCCAGTGTCAGTAACTACACCAGAAGTTGTAATCGCATCTTTCCATATTTTCTCTTCCTGGTTTGTGAGCCTATTGTCCATAACAAATTCCTATTCTTAATCTGAAACTCGGCTCCAGATTCTCCCTTATAATCTCTACCCTTGTGAGTTTCATTTTACTGAACCCGAACACTACAGTCCCAAGAACTCACTTTATTACAGCAAGCATTTTGACAATTTTCATTTTCGCTGCCCTCATCTGTATTAAAGATACGCTGCAGATCTACCTGACGCTATTGCTTTGCCTGTAATATTCCACAATATGATATTAAACTTATAGAAGATGCATTTATTCAATTATGGGTGTTTTTATAGCTCAAAAACACCTTTAAAAACATGTATTCTCACTGTGAGTGGGATCACCTCTTCACCTGTAAACTGGCCTGGTGGTGTCTCCTGCTTGTTTCTATGGAGATTGAAAAGATTAATGCTTTACTTTGGAATACTGGAGGTAAAGCAATAGCATCTCCATGGAGACATGCATCTGGCCCGCCGTCCATCCGGAAAAGTTACGCAGTGCACCTTTAAATATAACTGGCCGATCGAATGCAGTGATGTCATCTGAAACTCAGCAATAGGAGATTCCCCTAAAAGCCAGGGAGCCATTTACTGTCCATAATTCTCCTAGAGGAAATCGGGAATGTCTAATAGGGCCTCTGTGATATTGACTGCAGAGATAATGTGCTGAGCCGTGAGAGCTTTTGTTGTGGAGAGGAAGAGGAGGATGTGATGGGAGGTGTAGCTGTCAAAGCACATGTAACAGTCCGTCTAATGTGGGATGGACAAATCTAATGAAGTGTAAGTGAGGGAGTGGGATTCCTCCATCAATACATGTTTAAATGGACATAGCAAACGCACAAGGCGCCATGTTTCAAATATGAAGTGAGCAAGGGGGCGTCACCGGCTCCATCAGCTCTGGCTCCAATTCACTTTACTTTGAGAACCGTCTCCACTCTCTCTGTTCCTAAAATGTTCATATTAACTCGCTCCACATGATCCTGGTGTTTATATTTAGCTATTTTGTCCATGCCTGAAATGGAGCTCCAAATTTGCTCCTATAACTAATTTGACTGGAGCTGAATGCTGTGGGTGGTGTCACACTCCCTTAGTCCACTTCTTTATGCTGTCTGTGCTACCACCATAAATGACTGCTGCATACATTTTGGAGTAAATAAATGTGATATTTTTTTTTTTGCGATTTATGTACCTACCTAACTGTAAAGTATACATTTTAAACATGGAAGGAGGCGGGACGACAGCTGCATCTGCATCTTGTTCAGGCCAATATCCCAGGTGTGTGAGAGTAAAAAGACCCCCTTGTCCCGGTTTAAAGTCATAAGAAACAAATTATTATTATTTTTTTTAACTTACGCTGACTTATGCTGAATAAAACTCCCCAATATGATGTCGCCAACGTCATTTGTACCAAAATGACCACGCAACACCATTGAATCCTACTTGTATCACTGATTTAAAAAATAAAATTGGAGAACAAAGTAAGTACAGAATAATGCATGTATATGCCGCTGGTGGTGAAAACAAGGGTTATGTTATTAGGTTCTTTGTACAGACCAAGAGTGTATTTTCATACCTGACACTTTTGACTGCTCACTAGTGGTTTTCCTCAGATAGGATACTGTCCTGAGGAAGTCGGACTGCAGATGGCGCTGTCATCTTGCCGGCAGGAAGACAACGCCAAAACCTGTATGAATCAGCCAACTGGACACGTCACAACAACATCATGAGACCAGTCTGAGGAAGCCCGCTAGTGATCAGAAACTGAAAATAAACTCTTCTGAAAAAAGAACCTGATAACATAAATTATCAAAAGACCAAATGAACGTCATTGGACAAAATCAAAGAGGTTAGGCAATATGGCTTCAAATAAGTGATTAAAGATGCATTAATCATTCCAAATACAACTTTGAGAGGGTAAATGAGAAGAAGAAACAACTATAACTATAAAATTTAGCATCATAGGTCTGCATTAAGGTTAGAGCGTAAAGGCAGATTAACTAACCTGCTAGAACTGTATTGGAAAAAAAATGATGCAGGTAGGAATGCTAATCAATACACTAACCATTACACTGGCCACTTAAGTCACAGGAAGAACATGTAAACAGTACACAAGATTAAAGTGAATCTTCTTGGTGCATAACTCAAACTCACCATTTGCTGTCTCATTTTAACACATTTCTTAGCTATTATTTAATCAGGTCAGAGCTAAATAAAGCTGACACACTTCCTCGATGTTCTCTCTCTCTTTACATAGACTGTATAAAGAAGTGGACTAAGAGACTGTGCCGTCACCCACAGCGTTCGGCTTCAGTCAAATGAAGTTCACGAAGCTGGCAGTTATAGGGGCGGAGAGGAAGAGGAATTTATGTACGGACAAAAGAGCAAAATAAAAACACCAGGATCATGTAGAGCTGGTTAATATGAACATTTTAAGACCAAAATGAGGCTCATGGCAGCAGTAATAGACAGAGGGGTGACAATTTTTCAATATAAAGTCAATTGGGGCCAGCGTCAACAGTTGCCTCTAAGGGTGTTCCAAGATTTGGATGAGTAAAACATACACACAGACATATCAAAACAGGAATAAACAACATTCATGTAAAGCAGCAAATGAAACATTGTCCAGTCATCCCCTGTCCTTAGACCCTCCTTCTCAGCAAGGAAAAACTCCAAAAAACCCAGGGTCCTGGGAAAAAGAAGAAACCTCGGGGATAACTACAGTGAAGGAGGGATCCACTCCCATGGACGGACAGGCTATAGATGTCCAGGCCCGTGGGCCAGTTTGGTATGGCCACAGCTACCCAGGTGGGGAAGGAGCCGGGGAAGGAGCCGGGCGAGGGGAGGCCGGACGAGGAGGAGGAAGCCGGGTGAGGAGGAGGAGCTGGGCAAGGAGGAGGAGCCGGGCGAACCAATACTGAATATCAGATTGGGACATCCCTACTTAGAACATAGTGGCTGGTGGGTTTACTATATCCATTTATACACTGCCTGGCCCAAAAAAAAGGTCTCCACTTGGATTGAACTAAGCAAACAGGTCCGAGGTTGCTGCAGTTGGTCAGGTCCAGGTTCAGCAGCAGTGTGTGCTCAAAGAATGAGGTCAGCTGAACTGAATATACTGAATGACCAGGTTATTCCATCAATGGATTTTTTCTTCCTTGATGGCGCGGGCATATTCTGAGATGACAAAGTCAGGATTCATCAGGCTCAAATTGTGAAAGAGCGGTTCAGGGAGTATGAGACATAATTTTCACACATGGATCGGCCACCACAGAGTCCAGACCTTAACCCCATTGAGAATCTATGGGATTCTTTGCACAGCGGTCAGACTCGACCATCATCAATCTTGGTAAAAAATGAATGCATTCGCTGAGGCATTGTTTCGATAAGCTTCTGCAATGTCACAAGATTTATTTCCATCTAGTGTTGCATTCATTTGTCACCAAGATCTTGCATTGACCATCTTGGGAACTTTGACAGTATCCTGGCCTCTCCCTTCCTTGAAGCGTGGACAGGGTGTGCATGACCTCGTGCACGCTCTGCTATATGGAGGTAAGAGGTCAGCTGATCAGCTTAATGGTTTTATTATGGGCAGAGTACAACCGGTCTGGTACTGCAAGACGCCTGCCTCAGTACTAATGTTCAGATAAGATCACAACAGTCTATGGGACCACTGTTTTGCCGTTTTGCTGTTAAGAGGTTGATAGGCTATTATTTACTGACCCATATTCAAAGGGCCCATATTACTCCATACAACTTCACTAGAATCATTGGCATAACTATAGACCTGGAATTGTCACTCTCTACTGAACAAAAGGTAAAAGGAGCTGTTAACTTGAAAACTACCACTACATGACATCACAAGGTGGAACAGAGCATTTTGAGCTTTGGAGATGTAGACTGAGTAATAATAAAGTGTTACTCAAACATGTGTGAATGAAACAAAACATAACTCCAGGTATGTTTTTGAGGAGGTGACATTGTAACATGGCTTAAAGCTCACAAGAGTCTTGCATTTCTGGTTCTACTGTACAACATACTGCATACAGACTCCAGCCCCTCTAAATTCCCAACGCTGAAAGGGAGAGATTTGTAATAAATGTTGTCCCTGACCCAGGCCCCTTTTTGTGACTAAAATTAAAGCCACAGACACAGCCATGTTTAGCCCCAGTCTCCTCAGATACACTCAGTAAATATGAGGTGACCTTTAGGACTCTAATGTAATGTCCACATGCTCCTGTCTGACAAAGGTTAAATTCATATCAGATTCCACCTCAGAAACTCACAACTACAATGGAAAACTGCACTCAAAGTTCACAGTATTCAAGTATTCAATTAAAACTTCAAAATGTGAAAAGTAAAACTTTTTCAACACTTTGCAGTGGTCAAAACTTATTCCTCACTTACCTTATGAATTCCAGGCAGTGTAATTATTCTTATATACTTTTTTACAACTTTTAGAGGCCAGCATGCAACTGGCATACTAACTGTGCACTTCCTGATTATCAAATGCATATAATTAGTAGCAGACAGTACACAGTGAACTCAGTTTGACCTCAGGAGCTGCTTACAGAAATGATTGAGAGTTTACAGATAAAATGCTGCTTTAGTCTGATTCATTTTCCATTGTCATTATTAATTAATTTGTTTCCTCTAATCGTCTTTTTTAGATAAGATAACATTTTTATTGTGGTGCAGGTTGACGATGCATTTTCCATCCAGTTAAGGTAGTTAGAATATTGCAGTTTTCCTCTCCTCTACTTCAGTCAGCTTTAATAAAGCACCTGTAATTTTATATGAAATGGCAGAATATTATCTGTAAACTGAACTCAGCACAAAGTCTTTGTATCAAAGCTTCGCGCTGTAAACAGAAAAGACAAACTGCTCTGAAAGGAAATACATGGTGGACACAGACTGGTGAATAAATGATGAGTATTGACAAACAGGATCTAAAAGGATCATAGTCACATGATCCAGAGTGTACAAGCATCAGCACTTTATGAGGAGACAGTGGAAGCACTGGGCCTGTGTTTCCCCACACTGATCACTTTTACACTAAATATTAATATGACTTTGTCAGATCCAAGATGAATCAGGACATTTGTACTTTACAGGCTTTGACAAGCCACTCAGTACAAGTCACTGTGTGCACTCCAAACTAGTGTTAAAATACTTCTGTAGCCACTCATGTGAACTGTGGAGAACAGAAAACTTTAAGAAATAATACATTGTTCAATTGTGAATAGTGGCAAGTGCTGTAGTTGCAAAGTTTAAATGTTTTCTTTTTTTGTTAATATGGCAACAGTTAAAGCTTAAAAGAAGTTGAAAAAAGTTCAAGTGAAATAAAAAGTGTTGGAGGCATCATCTGCTGGTCATTTGAATACTGCAGAAGGGAGCATTTTTCATTGAAGTCTATGGTCAACTATTCATTGTTATTTAATTAATGAATACGCTTGATATTTAAATATTATATAAATCCCCGTCGCCCTTTAGGTGAAACCATGTCTGACAATCATATATCTGAACTGTCCAGTCTGATAGACAGCTGACTAAATCCAGTGTAATCCATAAGTGGGTCATAGTATTTGACTCACAGTGGAGCAGGATCAAATCATCAGGGTTTAAGTGAGATTGAATCCACACAGACCACAGGAGAGAGCACATTCAACTGTTTTCTATTGCAAGTTTATGATGTAACACTATTCTAGAGGTCTGTGGTTTGATTGTGATGGGCAAAATTACAACGGTAAAAGAACTGATTTTGAGGCAGGGTTGGATAATTATAGTGTAAGAGCTGTATCTCATTAAATCACCAAGTATGCGTTTTAATTACTGTAGTATTATAGGTCACTGAGGTTGATAACTAAGTGTATAAATGCTATTTTTGTGTCAAAGAAATTCCCAGTGTTCGTGCCATCATTACTGTCAATGCCACTCAAGGGATTAAGGGCTCTCTGCACTGACCCTGTGCGCACTACCTTTAGTTCTGTTTGATTTACTTTTAGATGGGCCTTGGACACATACAGCCGCCTCACACATGCATGTGAGAGGCATCAGCTGGTCACTGAACTTATTTCTTTGACAGCACGCGACAAGTGGACTGAGCCCGGTGAATACTCAAGCACGCACTCACTGGAGATATACGCCGTGGGCTTTCACCTCAGGCTAAACACACTGTGAGTTCTGTGGGTGACAAAAGAAAAAGCTTTTTGAGTGACACTCACAGACCCAGACTCTCCTGAAGACAGACCCAGACTCTCCTGAAGACAGACCCAGACTCACCTGAAGACAGACCCAGACTCTCCTGAAGACAGACCCAGACTGACCTGAAGACAGACCCAGACTCTCCTGAAGACAGACCCAGACTCTCCTGAAGACAGACCCAGACTGACCCAGACTCTCCTGAAGACAGACCCAGACTCTCCTGAAGACAGACCCAGACTGACCTGAAGACAGACCCAGACTCTCCTGAAGACAGACCCAGACTGACCTGAAGACAGACCCAGACTCTCCTGAAGACAGACCCAGACTCTCCTGAAGACAGACCCAGACTGACCCAGACTCTCCTGAAGACAGACCCAGACTCTCCTGAAGACAGACCCAGACTGACCCAGACTCTCCTGAAGACAGACCCAGACTCTCCTGAAGACAGACCCAGACTGACCTGAAGACAGACCCAGACTCTCCTGAAGACAGACCCAGACTCTCCTGAAGACAGACCCAGACTGACCCAGACTCTCCTGAAGACAGACCCAGACTCTCCTGAAGACAGACCCAGACTGACCCAAACTCTCCTGAAGACAGACCCAGACTCTCCTGAAGACAGACCCAGACTGACCTGAAGACAGACCCAGACTCACCTGAAGACAGACCCAGACTCTCCTGAAGACAGACCCAGACTGACCTGAAGACAGACCCAGACTCTCTTGAAGACAGACCCAGACTCTCCTGAAGACAGACCCAGACTCTCCTGAAAACAGACCCAGACTCTCCTGAAGACAGACCCAGACTCTCCTGAAGACAGACCCAGACAGACCCAGACTCTCCTGAAGACAGACCCAGACTCTCCTGAAGACAGACCCAGACTGACCTGAAGACAGACCCAGACTCTCCTGAAGACAGACCCAGACTCTCCTGAAGACAGACCCAGACTCACCTGAAGACAGACCCAGACTCTCCTGAAGACAGACCCAGACTCTCCTGAAGACAGACCCAGACTGACCTGAAGACAGACCCAGACTCTCCTGAAGACAGACCCAGACTCTCCTGAAGACAGACCCAGACTGACCCAGACTCTCCTGAAGACAGACCCAGACTCTCCTGAAGACAGACCCAGACTCTCCTGAAGACAGACCCAGACTCTCCTGAAGACAGACCCAGACTGACCTGAAGACAGACCCAGACTCTCCTGAAGACAGACCCAGACTCTCCTGAAGACAGACCCAGACTGACCCAGACTCTCCTGAAGACAGACCCAGACTCTCCTGAAGACAGACCCAGACTGACCCAAACTCTCCTGAAGACAGACCCAGACTCTCCTGAAGACAGACCCAGACTCTCCTGAAGACAGACCCAGACTCACCTGAAAACAGACCCAGACTCTCCTGAAGACAGACCCAGACTGACCTGAAGACAGACCCAGACTCTCCTGAAGACAGACCCAGACTCTCCTGAAGACAGACCCAGACTGACCTGAAGACAGACCCAGACTCTCCTGAAGACAGACCCAGACTCTCCTGAAGACAGACCCAGACTCTCCTGAAGACAGACCCAGACTGACCCAGACTCTCCTGAAGACAGACCCAGACTCTCCTGAAGACAGACCCAGACTCTCCTGAAGACAGACCCAGACTGACCTGAAGACAGACCCAGACTCTCCTGAAGACAGACCCAGACTCTCCTGAAGACAGACCCAGACTCACCTGAAGACAGACCCAGACTCTCCTGAAGACAGACCCAGACTCTCCTGAAGACAGACCCAGACTGACCCAGACTCTCCTGAAGACAGACCCAGACTGACCTGAAGACAGACCCAGACTCTCCTGAAGACAGACCCAGACTGACCTGAAGACAGACCCAGACTCACCTGAAGACAGACCCAGACTCTCCTGAAGACAGACCCAGAATCAGAATGAGTCTGTTATGTTCACACAGGTCCACTGCTCTCAGAGTGACTGCTCTTTTACGTCGACTAGTGACAGTGTGAAAATAAGATAAATTGTGGATTAAGGGTTTAATTAATACCATTTATTTCTTCCATCTTGCTGCTGAATAATTGAATTAATTTAACAACAATGACAACTTTGTTTAACAGCAAAGGGAAGAGCCATCAGATGTACTGGTCTTAGCAGAAATAAAGACCACTGTTTTTGATAAATGTGGCCTGTCCCAGGGCAGCTGTGGCTTCAATAGAAGCTTAGCACCCCTGAGTATAGAGTGAATGAATAATGCAGGAAATTATAAAGTGACTCTGAGCGTCTGGAAAAGCGCTATACAAGACTCATGCATTATAATTATTATTAGAGCAGTCCCAGACTGATAATGTGTCTAACCTGAACCATGACCACTGCACATAAGTCTGGCTTTAGAGACATTATAGTCACTGTTCCATCCAGCAGAACGTAAAGTGACATGGCTGAAAATCAATCTTAACTTCTTTTATTGTTTGTAAGATGTTGTCATGGTGACTGTCACATTCCTGTTTTCCCCACACACCTTATATTTCCACATGAGAGTTTCAGTATGAGCATTAGAACAGCCCTCTGCAGTCCTGTCCTTTCACCTGTGTGTCATCTCTCTCCCCTCTCTCCTCCCCTCTCTCCTCTCCTCTCCTCTCCCCCACTCTCCTCTCCTCTCCCCCTCTCTCCCTCCCTCTGATTGGCTGTGTCTCAGAGGAGCTGTGGCTGTGAAGTCTTGGTGCTGCTAAGAGACTGAGTCACACGCTCGGCTCGGCTCCTCTCTCCGGAGAACACCACCTCTGACTGTTACATAAAGCATCAATGCATGGCCCCGAATTACCCTCACCAAAGCTTTTACTGGTTTTAATTTTCTTTATTTTGCCGTTTGTTGGAGAAAATTATCTTCTTTATTGCTCCAAAGGTGATAATTCAAGTAAAAGTACAAAGTAGTGGCCAGAGAAATGACTCATGTATGAATAAGAAAGTACACTGTATTTGGGGAAACTACAAGTAACTTTCTGGACTGAAGTTACTGTAAATAGAAAGCAAAAAAAAATATCTGAAGGAGGAATGAAGCAAAACACGTGTTCATTTAAAAGGTCCAGGTATGTTTGTGATGTGGGAATAACATTATAACATAGAAATGTTATAACATGGGCCCTTTCATGCATTTGCAATCACTGGAACAAGATTAATCACAAGGCAAGTTCACCTGTTTAGTTCCTCAGGTCTCTTTGTATATTCTTCAGTGTTTTTGAACAAGGTCGTCTGTCAGTAGATTTGGTTTGCTTGGTGGTGTTATAATATACCTAAATTAGTTCAATACTGGCCTCTTGTGGCTGGAGTTAGCATTCTTGTGTCAGATTCGATTTCAACCTTCAACCTTGAACCTCGCCCTTTGTGGTCAGGGGTTTGTCACTAATTTTCATGCAAATGTGATTGTTTTGCTTGTAATGTTCCACAGTACAGCATTGAATTATCTATTTTCACATGTTTTAATGGCACAAAACAAATAAAACTGAACATTCATCCATTCTTACTGGTCCTCTCTCCACAGATCTGACCAGTAACTTGGCCTGGTGATGTCTGTTTGCCAGAAGAGTTACAGAGTGCAACTTTAAAGGTATAATGAACCCCTTTTATTAAAAATGGATTAGGGGTCAGGGGACGGGGATTAATTAAGTAATTACTGAGCCTTATCATTCTTAACAAACTATTTATCATTTACTATGTTTGTTTATGCTTTATTAAAGGGCCCATATTATGTTATTTCCTGACCTATGTTATAATGTTTCCTCATCACAAACGTGTCTGGAGCTGTGTTTTGTAGCGGTGGTACGGTTCACACAACACAATTTGAGACGAGTGTGCACCACACGGTCTCCACGGTTCCCACAAACACCTTCATGATCGTCATTGACCTTCTTCTCTATATGCACCTCCTCCTGTACAAAGTCAAAGTGAACTTTAGTGTCGATTCCACCATGTAGCAAAATTACGTAGGGGGATCGAAATTGCGATCTTACCAAAAACTCCAATGTGCAGTTAAAAGCTTGTTCATGTGTACGTCTCCTCCCGCTGCTCCCGTACTCCACATCTCCTCCTGTACGGCGCATGGACTGTGCCTCTTCCCGTACGCCTCTAAACCAGAACTAAAACCACAACTAAACGGATACTAAACCAGGACTAAACCAGGACTAAAATCAGAACTAAAACAAGGTCTAAAAACCAAGTCTGAAACCAGGAATAAACCAGGACTAAACCAGAACTAAAACCAGGGCTAAACCAGGACTAAAATCAGGACTCAAACCAGGTCTAAACCAAGTCTAAAACCAGGACTAAACCAGCACAAAACCAGAACTAAACCGGACCTAAAACCAGGGCTAAACCAGGACTAAAATCTGGACTAAAATCAGAACTAAAACAAGGTCTAAACCAAGTCTAAAACTAGGAATAAACCAGGACTAAACCAGAACTAAACCAGAACTAAAACACGGACTTAACCATGACTAATATCAGGACGCAAACCAGATCTAAACCAAGTCTAAAACCAGCATTAAACCAGCACAAAACCAGAACTAAACGAGAACTAAAACCAGGGCTAAACCAGGACTAAACCATGACTAAAACCAGTACTCAACCAGGGCTAAAATCAGGACTCAAACCAGGACTAAACCAGGATTTAACCAGGACTAAACCATTCTGCGTGGGTTGCGTCTCCTCCCATACGCCTTTTGTTAATAACATGATTCCACATCATTTTGAGTGAAAAAACATCAAATATTACTGATTGGCTCCCAGTGATTTTCTTTTAATAAATAAGAAAAGAAAAACAAGAACCGTACAGAACCAAAAACTGTGACCTTAAACCACAATAGTTCATATTGTGGTTTAAGGTCACAGTTTTTCAAACTGTGAATTTTGTGAACTGTTCCACCCCTAGTGTTTTGATCCATTCACACAAGTTTAACACACAAATCCTGCATATTTACGCTGATTTCTGCCCTCAAACTAAAGACGCTCCTTCTGCTGTCATGTGGTTATACAGGAAGAGCTCCACCGTGTTTTGAAACTCCATACATACGCGTTATAACTTGTCACTGTATTTGTCTCGATTATATCTTGGGCCCATCCATCAGCTAAGGCAGCTTCTGGAGAGTTCCTATTTTACAAGACTTCTGTAGAATTGTAGGAACTATTTTAAATGTTTGTGTATGTTTCGGAAATAAATACGAAACAGAATCTCATTAAACCACCACGCGCCCATATGAGAGCCCCTGCACAGCGTTCCATTCTTGTACCATGGGATGTGATGACTAAACACGCAGACTGTACGAGACCAAGATGGCACCTCCTCCTTCTTTGGCGTCTCACAGGCATTTCCTCTCCCTCCCTCCATCCAAACAAGCCTATCGGGGCGGCAATTATGGGAAGGAAACCGTGTATTTATAGACGGGCGAGGATCAGCGGGCAGAGGCAGCGTGGCATGGGCGGGGGGGGGAGGGGGAGGAGGGCATCTTTAACGCGCCGTGATGACAACATGTGGCTGCGGCGTTGCCATGGTTACCCCTCACCGAGAAACTTTGCTTATCGCGGCGGCACAGGGAGATGGTGGATGGCTACAGGGAGAAGGACCAGGGAGATGGGCAGGTACAGATAACTTCAGTTTGCAGGAGAGTGTAGGGATGTACTGATGCAGCTTTTTTCAGTTACGATACGGATTCTGCTCAGGAAAAATGAAAAAAAAATGAATATCTAATATCTAAGTAAGTTCAAATGACTCATATTAAGAAGATTGAAGTAGATGTGTGTAGATTTCACTAAACAAGCAAAATTATCTATCGGTGGATTAAGTCAAACAACATATGATTTAGTTTCTTGTTTCACAGTGTGGCCTTAAACCTTTCTGTCTTCATAGAGACCCCCCAGACCAAGTTACAGGTCGGATCTGCGGAGAGGCGACCCCGCTCACAGTCAGAATATCTGTTTTTCTAGGTGTTTCTGAGCTCTAAAACCACCTGTAACTGAATAGATGTAAAGCAGAGCTGTTTAATGTCACACTGTGGAACATTTCAGGCAGAGCAGGTGACGGACCTTCAACCAAAAAGTGCAAAGAGTTGTTGTTAGGTTAGGTTAGGCTTTATTTTAAACCGTAGGTAAATTTGTTTGGCAGATTTGAGAGGCAAACTCTACACAATAAACACAGATGAAAACACAGTTACAAATAAAGTGTCACAGAGCTCCAGTGCAGAATGGTTTTGTTCCATGAATAAATTAATTCATTCCACTTAGCTAAAAATCACAATAAATATTAACTATCTCAAAAACATGATAAATAAATAGATTACAATGGATTCATAAATACAATAGCAGCTGGAACGCAACTCCTTTTAAACGATTTGTTCTCGATTAGCAGCTGAAACTCTGAATTTAGAGGATGTTGCAGGTCATTTAGAATATTCTGGAACATCCTCTGTGTACAGGGAGTCCAGGCTGTTCTGAGGACGTTTTCTTCCGTATAACTAGGTGCATTTCCAGTTTCAGCTACGAAAAGACTTGTTCCACCGGTAGATCATTTACTTGTGAAATTTATTCCCATCAATATAACATTTTCGTGATTCAAGCCATTTAATCTTGGCTTTTGTAGTGCGTTACCGTGGATTTAAGTAACTGCCGATACTCAATACCAAGTGATACCAGAGCAAAGACTGAAAGCAGCATTTATTTCCTTCAAACAAAAATAAAATAAGACAAAACTGATCCAAATGTGTTTGTCTCTCACGAAACCACAGAACAACTTTGAGTAAATAAAAGTTCAAACATTCAAACAAACTTTCTGGGCCAACTATGATCAGAAAATAGCCTCATCGCATCAGTTTGTTTGTCCGACCAGGACATCGTCAGAACTCGCGTTTGGAAGACGATCAAGCTATTTTTTTCCTGAATTACCACGTGACATCACAAGGTGGAACTAAGTGTTTTCTGCTAAATGTTTGAGAGAAGAAATTAGCCCAAATATGCAGGGTTTGTGTGTTAAACGTGTGAATGAAACAAAACACAACTCCAGGTCTGTTTGTGATGAGGAAACAACATTATAAGAAAAAGATGTCATGAAGTAAATGTGCCTGTAGCGACACTCATGAGAAACTAGCAAGAACTATTTATATATAGTGCTATTTATATATATTTCAACGTCACATGGATGAAATGTCCTTCACAGTTTACACTTGACTTGAGGTTCAGACCCTGACCTCTCCTTCACATGTACCGCACTTTATATAGGACAACTTTGAGTTCTGATGTTTATGTCTCACCTCCTCTTCTGTCACACATCACTGTCTCTGAGCTGTCTGCACACTGACATACACACACACACTGACACACACTGACACACACACACACACTCACTCACACACACTGACACACACACACACACTGACACACACACACACACACACACACACACACACACACACACACACACACTGACACACACTGACACACACAGACACACGCACACACGCACACACTGACACACACACACACACACACTGACACACACACACTGACACACACACACACACACACTGACACACACTGACACACACTGACACACACACACACACTGACACACACTGACACACACACACTGACACACACACACACACACACACACTGACACACACAGACACACACACACACGCACACACTGACACACACACACACACACACACACACACACACTCACACACACACTGACACACCCTGACCCTGTATCAATGGGCCTCATTCATGACACATTCTTAAGAACACGTCTGAACTTTTCATGCTTATGACAGGTTAGACTATTGTATTTAAAGGTCTTGTATTATGCTAAATTGACTCTTGTGAAATTTAAGCCAGGCTATAATATCGTTGTGTTTTGTTTCATTCACACGTGTTTAAATAATCCTTTTTTTATTGAAAGCAATGCTCAAAATGCTCTGTTCCAACTTGTGATATCATGAAGTGGTAGGTTACCCGTTAACATCTACCTCCCTTTTGTTCAGTACAGACGGGCAATTCCAGGTCTGAAATGATCCAAATGATTGTAGTGAAGTTAATGGAGTTTAAAAACATGGTGGAGCACTTCCTATATTACAACATGACATCACAAGGTGGAACAAGGTGACATGTTTTCTGTTTGAGAGAAGAATTCATTCTAAATATGCAGGATTTATCTGTTAAACATGAAACCGCTCCAGCAGTTGTGATGAGGAAACAACATTTTAACATACACAGAAAAAACTGGAGGGTTAAAATATCTCAGAGTTGTTTTAACACAAAAAGTGTTATTTTAACTACGGTATTTGAAAATATAATGGGGGTTTGAGTTGTGGTTATTTGCCAGAGTCGATATGGTTGTTAAGTTAATTCAACTTCATTCAACTTCCCTTAGTGTTAATAAGGAATCTCCCACCTACCACTTCAATCTCCCGTGAGAGAAGACCAGTTTGAACCACATTTGTACATAATTTCATCTTATTTTAACTAAAATAAAGTGTAAAAATAACACACCTCTGTGGGTTGTTCATCTAAATCAGTTTAACCCTACAAAGTGTTATCCACTTATTCTCTAAACATTAATATAACTCTTCTAATATAACTCTGTTTCGGGGTTAAACAGGAACTTTGGTCCAGTGTTACTTAATTAACATTTCCAAAAATGTTAAATTAACTCAAAATTAACAAATTGAATAGATATAAACCCTGAGAAAATGTTAAATATGATTCTGTGAGAGTCAGTTTGAACACTCTTGTCGTTGTGTAGATCAGGAAACAGAGTAATTTGGGCCTTTTAATCTATCCACAGCACCTCGAGGCTTTAATACTTCCCCTTTTCCAGCAGCAGAACTCTCCTCGTCCTCAGCCTCTCCATCCTCTCCATCCTCTCCTCTTCACTCCTGCAGTGGTCCCAGAGCCTGTGCAGAGTGGATCGCGTTGATTTGAGTGGACACTGTGGATATCGGCGCCGTGCTCCTCTGAGGATTCACACGTATCAGAGCCGACTGCAGTAATGAGACTGGGGACGCTCCCATCAGCCACACGCTCACGGATCTGAGACGAGGAGCACAGACGTATTCTGCAAAATCATCCTTTACTCACGCTCTAATGGTCTTCCCTCATCCTTAGTTGCATTTTGATTTATCCGTGCGCGTTCGGGTAATCCTGTATTATCCTGCAGTTGAGGCTTGAGTGTTCAGAAAATGTCTGTTTTCACCCACCCCCTGTCTCCGCCCACTTTTCTGTACTTACCTGCAATTAAAAAAATGTTGCTTATTACTGTTTTGGTTATTTTATAGAGCAATTTTAGATATTAATATTGCAATGACCAAAATGTCAGTTAGTAATCCACGTAAAGTTTCACTGTTACTGTTCCAGCTCCCACAGACGAATGCCACAGACATCCATTGTGTCCTTGGGCAAGACACTGAACCCACCTCGCCCCCAGTGTCTGCGTTCACTGGTGTAGGGATGTGTGTGTGTGTGTGAATGGGTGAGTGGCTCCTTGAAGTAAAGGTCTGAGTGCCTTAAAGGTAGAAAAGCAAATTTACCTTTTGCCACTTGTAAATAAACAAAGCAATAACATCTCCATGGTGACAATCAGTGAGCAGAGCCTCAAGAAGAAAAGTTACATAGCGCCGCTTTAAAGCCCTCTTATTTGGCCTTTAAAGATTGTGAAGGCTCATGTAGATTATAGTTTGTACAATGAGTGAGACGTCGCCAGGCTTCTCTACAGAGTGGATACAGGGTGGGTATAGAGCAGGTACAAAGGGGACACAGAATGGGTACAGAGTGGGTACAGAGTGGGTACAGAGTGGGTAGAAAGTGGGTACAGAGTGGGTATAGAGTGGCTATAGAACAGGTACAGAATGGGTACAGAGCAGGTACAGAACAGGTACAGAGTGGGTACAGAACAGGTACAGAGTGGGTACAGAGCAGGTACAGAGTGGGTACAGAGCAGGGACAGAGTGGGTACACTGCAGGTAAAGAACGGGTACAGAGTGGGTACAGAGTGGGTATAGACTGGGTACAGAGTGGGTATAGAGCGGGTAAAGAGTGGGTACAGAACAGGTACAGTGTGAGTACAGAGTGGGCACAGAGCAGCTATAGAGCAGGTACTGAGTGGGATCTAGAGAGGGTACAGAGCGGGTACAGAGTGGGTATAGCGCAGGTACAGAACAGGTACAGTGCGGGTACAGAGCAGGTATAGAGCGGGCACATAGCGGGTATAAGCCCTCTCAAGTACAGTGTTTCATTAGCTGTGGGTGAGGAGTCTCTGCCAACACCAAAG
The DNA here is from genome assembly GCA_034769755.1 of Odontamblyopus lacepedii. Lineage (NCBI taxonomy): Eukaryota > Metazoa > Chordata > Actinopteri > Gobiiformes > Gobiidae > Odontamblyopus > Odontamblyopus lacepedii. Next base: position 40,327,682 of record CM068344.1, on the reverse strand, counting down.
AGAGGAACACGAGCACTGGAACTGTAAAGAGGAAATGAGAAGAACTAACCCCCACGACACCTCCTGGACTGTGAAATATGAAATATCTTTATTCTTAGTTTAAAGGGCTGGACTATTACCTTTGATATCTATAGCCTTAGTATTTTAAATGGGTTTGTTGTCCCAGGGCCCAGAGTCTTAGGGACCCAGAACTGGAACCTCAGCCTGTTAATTAAAGGTTGTATAGAGAAATAATAGCAACTGTTTGTCCTTTTTCAAATGTTGCTCATACGTGACACCACCCTCCATCCTCCACAGCTTCCTAAGTAGAAGCGTCTCCTCTTTACGCTAGAAATCCTGCTCGTTTACAGCCGGCGCGCTTTCAGAATCGCTGAACGAATCGCTGTTGAAGTCACCTGTCCAGAAGTAATTTAGCGTCAGTCTTTAGACCCTTCGTCTGCTTCAGTCGCGCCATTGCTGGAAGGAATCGCCAGGAATCACCTTAGTTTGGCTTCGCTCTTTTATCCCTTCTCTTCTTCTTTTAGCAACCTCAAAAATGAAATTTCTTTTGTGGCGAACTGGTAGTGGATTCTTGTCCGGCATCGCAGGAAACTTTGTTCTAACTGTGAGGAAGCCACAGTTCGAAAAAGCCGCTAAGAACCGCTACGTTGGTCGAGTGAACAGCATCTTGCATATGTGGCACGTGTGAGGCGTACGCAAACCACGTAATCCCAGGACGCTGTTTTTTTGGTCATTTCAAGGTTGCTGCATCTCTATAATGCTATTTTGTACTTTCATTAACAATTTCAAACTAAAATAAATCCTCCATACAAACTTTAATATGCTCATGTGAGTCTTCTTGCCCCAAGCCCCCAGATTTCCGTCAATGGACCTGGATGCGCTATGTCCTCTGGTAGTGGGTTTGCCATTTTATTGCTTTGCCTTGATTTGTATTTTTGTGTGCTGATTTTTTCCCCCATGTATTTGAGGAAAAAGTGTCTTGCCCCAGTCCAGATATACTGTGTAAGACTTGAGGTCAAAACAAGTCAGCTGCGTAGTGTCTGCAAGTTGCCATGACGCAAAAAATCCGCTCTGGCTTCTGTAAATTGTGAAAAGTGCTTAGAAACTTATTACGGTGAATAATTAGAATGCACTGAATCAATGCAATTTTTTGACAGAAATTTGGAAGAAGACTAACACGCCCCTAACTGGCCCCACTCTACGTTTAATTAACAGGCAAAAGTTTCAATTCTGGACCCCGAAGACCCTGGGGCCCGGGACAACAGACCCCTTCGTCGGCCCCTGTTGACTCCTCTGCTCTGAATGCATAAGGTAAGTGAGTTTTTTCTTTTCTTTTTTGCATTTTAGGGGTTTCCGGTTTCCTCCATCAACCCAAGGCATGGAAAATAAGAAAAATCCTCCAGCTAAGGCAGTCGGAGATGGGCACCCGGGTGGCATCAGATTCAGATCAGATTTCCCTACGTGGACAATAAAATGTACCTTAAATTAAACTTCACTTAAAGGCGCATTGTGGAGACCAAACCAGCCCAAGTTACGGGTCAGATCTGTGGAGAGGCGACCCCCCTCACAGTCAGAATGCCTGTTTTTCTAGGTGTTTCTGAGCTATAAAACCGGCTGTAATTGAATAAATGTAAAGTAGAGCTGTTCAGTGTCATACTTTACTTTTTATTTATTTTGTTTTCTTTTTCAGTTGTGAAAAATCTGAGCTGTGAAACATCTGAGGGAATGCGGATGACACAGTGGTCTATAAAAAAACATCAGCAGGACGTGTGATCCTCCTCCCTCTCTCCTCTGTCTGCAGCCCACTCCACTCCCATAATGCATTGCTCTGCACCGCTGCCATGACGCTCACATATCATTACATCACAGTGGGTGCCCATCGGACAGCAGAGAGAGGGAGGCAAAGGAAAGCTCAACGCTACCACAAGAATACAGCAGTGTGCGTCAGTCTCATCGCTCTTAGAAGGTTCTACTCCAACAAAAAAGATGTAATATTATTTTATGCACTTAAACAAGACGATTTTAATCATTGTAACAGATATGAAGCCTGAACTTTGCTCCAGATCACACACTTTTACTGATGATCAAAGAGACCGATGAGGCTTTGAAACATATGGTGGATCCAATTAATTTAAAAGGTTTGAATTTATAATTAACCAATTAACCAGATAATGATTCTAACTCCTGCCCCTTCTACCCCTTTTACCCCTCTTACCCCACCTACCCCTTCTACCCCACCTACCCCTCCTACCCCTCTTGCTCCTCCTACCCCACTTACCCCTCTTATCCCTTCTACCCCCTTACCCCTCCTACCCCTTCTACCCCTCTTATCCCTCCTACCCCTCTTATCCCTCCTACCCCTCTTACCCTTTCTACCCCTCTTATCCCTCTTACCCCTCCTACCACTCTTATCCCTCTAACCCCTCCTACCCCTTTTACCCCTCCTACCCCTCTTACCCCTTCTACCCCTCTTATCCCTCCTGCCCCTCTTACCCCTCCTGCCCCTCTTACCCCTCTTATCCATCCTACCCCTCTTACCCCTTCTACCCCTCTTACCCCTTCTACCCCTCTTATCCCTCCTGCCCCTCTTACCCCTCTTATCCCTCCTGCCCCTCTTACCCCTCTTATCCCTCCTGCCCCTCTTACCCCTTCTACCCCTCCTGCCCCTCTTACCCCTTCTACCCCTCTTACCCCTTCTACCCCTCTTATCCCTCCTGCCCCTCTTACCCCTCCTGCCCCTCTTATCCCTCCTACCCCTCTTACCCCTTCTACCCCTCTTACCCCTCTTATCCCTCCTGCCCCTCTTACCCCTCTTATCCCTCTTGCCCCTCCTGCCCCTCTTACCCCTCTTGCCCCTCTTACCCCTTCTACCCCTCTTATCCCTCCTGCCCCTCTTACCCCTCCTGCCCCTCTTACCCCTCTTATCCCTCCTACAACTCTTACCCCTTCTACCCCTCTTATCCCTCATTCCCCTCTTACCCCTCTTATCCCTCCTGCCCCTCTTACCCCTCCTGCCCCTCTTACCCCTCTTATCCCTCCTACAACTCTTACCCCTTCTACCCCTCTTATCCCTCCTGCCCCTCTTACCCCTCTTATCCCTCCTGCCCCTCTTACCCCTCCTGCCCCTCTTACCCCTTCTACCCCTCTTACCCCTCCTACCCTCCTGCCCCTCCTGCCCCTCTTATCCCTCCTGCCCCTCTTATCCCTCCTGCCCCTCTTAGCCCTCCTGCCCCTCTTACCCCTCTTATCCCTCCTGCCCCTCTTACCCCTTCTACCCCTCTTACCCCTCCTACCCTCCTGCCCCTCTTATCCCTCCTGCCCCTCTTATCCCTCCTGCCCCTCTTATCCCTCCTGCCCCTCTTACCCCTCTGTATGCATGTGAAAAGTCCAAAGTGCATTGGTCACTTTCATTTTGAACAAAATGACATTTCTCTCAACCTCAGATTAACAGAGTTTATGATTCTCTCACTGATTCTTCTTCTTTTTTGTAATTCCATGTGATTATTTTCCCATCTTTTTTTTTCACATAAGCAGCCATATTTGTTTCACTACCGACAGACCAAGAAACCTGCAGGACAGCGCTTATTCACTGATCAATATGTGTGTATTTCCTTCTGCAAAAACTCCATAAACCTGCTCTTTAAATATTGTGCCTGGTCTTTAAGTGTGTGTGTGCAGCTTTGTCCCCGTGCACAACATCAAGGATGTTTTATTAGAAATGCACGTGAGCTCCATGTGTGAGCACTGAAATAGAGCCCCATCCTCCACACACACACACACACGCACACACACGCACACACACACACACACACACGCACACACACACACACACACACGCACACACACACACACACACACACGCACACACACCCCACAGAGCTGAGCCTCATCACAGTGAAGATCTCCTACGCGCCCGTGATGAATCTTTAAATAAAAACACGATACTTTGAGGAGGCAGGGAGAAATAAAGAGGTTGTGAATGGAGAATCCCGACTGACTGACAGGAGCAGAAGAAGAAGAAGAAGAAGAAGAAGAAGAAAAAGAGGAGCTATTTGTGGAAGTTCATGAATGAGACAATTATATATTCTCCACAATGATTCAGTTATTCAGTGACCTTTAGTGGCTCAGAGGCACGAGTTTAACTAAGACTGAGATGGTCTCGTTTCACTGGAGGAGGAGGTGAATTATCTCTTGCCATTTTCCTGAACGTGGCCTATCTGTGTCCTCAGATGCAGGTCAGACCAAGACAAGCTCTTACTGAGACAATCGCAGTCACTAAAATAATGATAATCAGTTTGTTTATGTTACGATTTGGTGTTTTGCTCCTCAAGACAATTATCCAGTCGGAAAGAAGACGGACCCTGACATGACTCTCTGATCTGAATGGTCACGCCCTAAACCCCAGCACCTACAGACAATCATGAACCAGCGCTAGTGCGGCCTCTGCAGCTCTGGGAGGGACTTCTGGGGGTTCTGAAAACATGTATGTGTCCTCTTTGCAACATGGCAGACAATTTACACCGCAAAAAACAAAATCTAGTCAAGATAAAATGACTTGGATTAAGAAAGTTTTAGTAATTTTCATTTGACAAGTAAAACGATCTGCCAGTGTAATAAGATTTTTGTACTTAAAATGTTAAAATACATCTTATTACACTTAAAATAAGAAAAACAACAACTTTTTGCACCTAAAATAAGAAATAAAATCAAAGTTGCTTGAATTAAGAAAAAAACACTTACCACACTGGCAGATCATTACACTTGTCAAGTTGAATCGACTCAAATAAAGTAAAATGTTCTTAATTTAAATCATTTTAACTTACATAGATATTGTTTTTTTTCCAGTGCAGGGACAACAACACAACTAGAATGGGTCAAATTTATGAAGCAGCCTCCACTCACTGTAAGAACATGGATTTTTAGGACTAACTGGACAAATCCAAGACAGATACGCTGTTAATAATCATATGTATTTATATTATAACCAATAAGAAGTTATTTCATTGTATTATATTGTATTATATTTAACTAATAACATGGCAGAGTGTCAGCCCTCTCACCTCACAACAAGAAGGTTCCAGGTTTATGTCCGTTACTCCTTTTTTGTATGGAGTTTGCATGTTCTACCCACGTCTGTGTAGGTTTCCTCTGGACACTCTGCTTCCCTCCATCAACACAAAACATGCTCCATACGTCAAATCCTCCACAGTCCTGGCACAGCCTGGCACAGGACGCCCCAGTGCCACTGAAGAACGGGTCAAATGCGTAAAGTTTACCTTAATCTTATTCCAGACAAAGCAGGTATATAAACAAAACACATCTTTGAGTAGGAACATTACCGCCCCCTTAACATTCTGGTGTAAGACTGGACATCTGGCTCTGGTCTCTCCTGCAGTGCCGTCATTATATCACAAGCTCTGGAGCTTCAGGTTCATAACTGACAGATTGCATGGCTATAATTCATTTAAACTGATCCTTCACAGTGAGACAGGAGAGAGACTGAGGAGAGACAGGAGAGATCCAGGGCTGTGCTGCTGCTCAGGTAAAGCTGTGTAAATACAGGATTAGATTCACTTAAACAGCAGGTGGATGAGCTTAGCCCGTCCTCATACAGACGAGAGAGGAGAGGACGCTCAAATCATCATCTAGATTTGTTATATTCACTTCATTCTATCTCGATTTTTATGGTTTAAAAGTAATTGCTTATTTCGCCCACTACTCCTACACGTGCTGCTGCTTCTTAAATTAGTAGTACTATTCTTAACCAGAGAATTACTCATAAAAGTTCTATTTCCATCCTCACACTGAAGCCAATGCTTTTTTTTTCCTGACTAGAAAATGATCTCCGAGCCAGAGAAGTTAGAAAATTCACAGTTTATGATTCCACTTCCATCCATCCACGTTCAGCTGCTTATCTGAGCCAGGCAGCAGTCTAAACAGGGACTCCCAGACTTCCCTTGCCCCAGACACGTCCCCCAGCGGCTTTGGTGGGACCCCAAGTTGTTTCCTGGCCAGCCAAAAGACACAGCCCCCAGTGCGTCCCAGGGGAGTCCAGGAAATAAAACAAAAAATTCAGTTTGGGACTAAATTGACACAAAATTAACACCGGAACAATGACGCAAAATATTACATCAAACTCATGAGAATCCATCTTGGCTTATTCCCACCGGTGCAATAGAGCCTTGTGCATTTGTGGGCACGGAGAAGCTGCTTGTTTCCAGGGAAATATTACTGCTTTGTCTAGAATGTTCCGCAGTATAGTCCTACACATGTCCATCTGGTGTGAGCAGGTTCATTTTTCAGCGCACACTCAACGTTTACTGACCTTATTAACTGAAGTTGGTCACAGTCTCTTTAAACGTGACCACTAAACTCTTCCTGCCCCGATAAACCAGACGACTGAAGGAGCCTAATTGTTCCTGTGGTTTTCGGTGACGAGGCTGATGGAGCCGATGTGGTTTTCTCGGGCTGTGACCAAACCCAGATTTAACCAAAAGTCATTCAGTTAGCTTTTATAAACTGATAAAGATGTAATGATACCACTGTGGCAACGCCAGGAGACTTACAGGTCAAATCTGTGGAGACGCGACCCTGCTCATAGTAAGAATGTTTTACTGAACTGAAGGTAAAAGGAGCTGTCAACTTGAAAACTACCACTGCATGACATCACAAAGTGGACCAGAACATTTTCAGCTTTGGAGATGTAGACAGAGTAATAATAAAGTGTGAATGAAACAAAACACAACTCCGGGTCTGTTTTTGAGAGTTTGCATCATATAGGACCATTAATCTGTAAAATCCCCATTAATCACATAAAGGGCAAGCCAAACAACAGTATCTCCATGGAGACAAGCAGGTGACAGTTCCTTCACTGGAAGTTCCATAGTGGACCTTTAACATGTTACAGTACTTTTTACATGGAATATTAATGGTACAGTGTGTCTTACAGCTGAACCTGGGTTGCTGGTGTCTACACTGGAAAAAACAATATCTTGGTAAGTTAAAATTACTTAAATTAAGAATATTTTACTTTATTTGAGCAGATACGTCTTGACAAGTGAAATTATCTGCCAGTGGAATAAGTGGGTTTCTCTTAATTCAAGCAACATTTGACTGTATTTCTTATTTTAAGTGCAAAAAGTTGTTGTTTTTCTTATTTTAAGTGTAGCAAGATGTATTTTCATATTTTAAGTACAAAACTCTTACTGCACTGGTAGATCATTTTACTTGTCAAGTGAAATTTACTCAAATCATGGTAAAACTTTCTCAATCCAAGTCATTTTAGCTTGACTAGATTTTGTTTTCTGCAGTGTAACCAGCAGATAGAGGACAGGACATTAGCACATGGGCCAGGCAAAATTCCTGTATTACTCCAATGGACTATCTGTGTTTTGTTTTATTCCATATCTAAGCTTTATATTTGGTGTGATAGACTTTTCTGAGTTTCACTGGTATAACTATAATCAGCCTCTGAAGTGCACAAACCTGTGTCGAAAAATACACTTAGATACAGGTCCATATTTTGGATCAGGCCACGGGAGACCTACCAGATAATGATTTAACAGTTGTATTTGGTGTCATTTGAAAGAAAATAGTCTTATCTTTCATTCAAGCACATTGTCTGCAACAATGACCATGTTAAGTATAGCTTCTCAAACTGTCACTATTTTTACAAACAGAGACAAGGAGCTGCTGGTATCCATGTAACTATGTCCCTCTTTTTGTCTGAACTGTGCTACTTCCTTTTAAGCTGACACCTCTAGGAACATGATAGACACATAGTTGTGATGTTAAATGATTCTGGGGATTCTGAGTATTCAGGAAATGCAACATGTGTCTTTATAGTTTCAAAACAGGGCCGCACAGTGAGCCACAAAGTACAGGAAGGATTCTAACAGAGGCCCATCTCCTATAGAAGTAAGCCTATATCTCCACTTGTTTTTTTTTTTAGTTTTTAATTTAAGCAAAATAAGTAAATAATAAGCAATAAACAAGCAAATAATATTTCATTATATGTATATATGTGGACAGGTCATAGGTCATGTGAAAACTCAGAGGCTGCACTAGCACTGATTAATGATTGGTTGTCAGTTTCTCACATCAGAGAGTCCTATCAGGTTTATACCAGCTGGATTTTACCACTGAAACTATTAAACTTGTAATTATAACACAGGAAACTTGTGAACAGCGTGAACATGTCTATACCTCATATCTGGAGACAGAAATAGGTCACGTCATGTGTGAATCTAAAAATACAGATCTTATACATGCTCAGTGCCCTTTTAACTAACCCGTCTTCACTCTGCAGTCAGTCTGCTGGAATAAGTGGACACATGAGTCTTTGGGCTTATACACAAACTTGCATCTCATCAAACACTGAACGTCCAATTTCACTGAAGGCAAAAATAAATAAGGCAAAAATAAAAGAGTCTTCAGTTAACACAATAACATGGGGCTTTACGCGTGATTCCCAGCATGCATCAGTCCCTGTGTGTGCCAGTGCTCACAGCTGGCCGTATATAAATAACTCTGTTTGCATAACGTCCACATCTGCATACCGCGCTCCCAGATGCATACATTTATTTTCCCGCTGGCTCTCAAATTGACTTATCCATTTGATGATGTGTGTTCAAGTGGAAAGTGGAGTCTGAGGGCCCTTGGCAAACCACACACACACACACGCACACGCACACACGCACACACACACATATATACAAACATGCACACACACGCACACACACACACACACACACACATATATACAAACATGCACACGCACACACACACAGACACACACGCACACACACACACACACACACATATATACAAACATGCACACACACACACATAGACACACACACATATATACAAACATGCACACACACACACACACGCACACGCACACGCACACATATACAAACATGCACACACACACACACACACATAGACACACACACACATATATACAAACATGCACACACACACACACACACACACACACACATAGACACACACACACATATATACAAACATGCACACACACACACACATAGACACACACACACATATATATACAAACATGCACACACACACACACACATATATACAAACATGCACACACACACACATATATACAAACATGCACACACACACACACACACACACACACACATAGACACACACACACATATATACAAACATGCACACACACACACACACACATATATACAAACATGCACACACACACACATATATACAAACATGCACACACACACACATATATACAAACATGCACACACACACACACATATATACAAACACACACACGCACACACACACACGCACACACACACAGACATACACACACACACACGCACACACACACATAGACATACACACACACACATAGACATACACACATACACACACACGCACACACACACACACATAGACACACACACACACACATAGACACACACACACACACACACACATATATACAAACATGCACACACATCGAGTGACTGAAAATGACTTTGAAGGCATTTGCTCAAACTGGACATATTGCACTGTAGCTATGGCAACAATCGATGCGCAGTGTGAAATGTGTCAGTGCCTCTGTTATAATAAGGGGGGGAGGGGGGGGGATAAGGGGATACGTTCTTGCTATTCTTTACTAATCAGTCTTAAAGGTGCACTGCGTAACTTTTCTGGTGGGGGTTGTGCCTAATCGATCTACCTGTAACAAGGTGGCCACAGGTACGACAGTTTCCCATGGTTTGGTGTGAATCATTTGGATAATTTCAGCTCTCGACCTGTAAATCTCTACTGAACAAAATGTAAAAAGGTCCGTGTACCATTCGTTTTTTTTTTGTTTTGTTTTTTTTTCAACTAAGAACAAAAAACAACAAAATGGGAAAACAGTTATTTCATTATTCTGTTTCAGTGTCAAACAAAAAACTGATTTTGACCTCTATTTCCAATACTTCATTTAAAGTTTATTTCAAATAACTAATCAAAAAACAGTCATCGTGCCTATTTACAGTTTGATATGTTATTCTCTCTGCTTTATTTGCCCTGGAAGTTCTGCTGCTAGAAGGACTTACCTGAAAGTCGTAGCAATTTTGTCAGCAAACTTGTGCTCTTCTTTTGTAGCGACGTGTTTACTTTTGCGTCTTAGAAGGTGATTGTTGAACTCCACGACGAGAAACAGGAAGCAGTGAGGTGATAAACATCTTTGTTCAGTTGACTCCATAGAACTATAATAAAATAATAATAAGAACAACTAAAAAAGTTATTTTAATAGATCCATGCTGAATTCACACGCGGCGCTCTAAGCAGCATAACTTCCGAGGCAAATAAACCAGAGAGAATAAAATATCAAAACTGAAATATGCACCAAGTGTTTTGATTGGTGTTGTTAGAAATAAATCTGTTTGGAATCAGAATAATTAAATAATAAAACTGTTTTTCCATGTTATTATTTTTCATTCTTAGTTGAAATTCAAAAGAACGAATAGTACACGGACCCAAAAGGCAGCTGGTAACTTGAAAACTACCACTTCATGACATCACAAGCTGGAACAGAGCATTATTTTGAGCTTTTTGGCTGCGTCCCATTACCCCTACCCCTTTATCTATGTCATTGTCTGGCCCCTCGATATTGAGCTGAGAGGGGCAGGGGTACGAATGTTCCCCTAAGAAATGGCACACCCCTCGATTACCGTTTTGCGGATTATCGGGTTCCTCCGCTTGACAAATAACCAGCTTGTTCCATGACAACGATAACTTCGGCTAAACAGACATTACTACAATTAAAACCGCAACAACAGCTCACTAATAGTCACACAGAACATGAGCGTGATAAGTGTAAATTGTTAAACTGTTAACTGATCCTTACAATTGCTGAAAATGCTTAGATTTATGAGATTCCTTGGCTCGTCGAGGTGATGCTGCTGTTATGATCTCAACCTGCCTGAGTTTATGGACGTACACCTTCGTTTCTAGTCTGGTCGAGCGCTTACTTCGTTTCAAGGGATGTGTAGCCCTGGGTTGTGGCCGTAGCCCTTGATCAAAATCAGAATTGAGACCCCTTTGCCGTCACATGAACGCGCAAAACCAAGGGGTAGGGGTAAGACAAAGGGGTAAAACAGAGTATGTAGCTAAACCAATAATGCGAGATGACTCCAACACGTGTGAGTAAACCCAAACATAACTACGGGTACGCTTTTGACGTTCTTATTGCTTATTTAGCATAATATCGGCCCTTTAATGATGCACATTCGCTCACAGTTGTCTCGACGTGGTCTCGTCTTCTGCTGGAACGACTTGAGTCCGAGATCTGTATGTAGATGAGATTTTCCCCCGGAGAAACATCGTGATGTGATTGTAATGAATTCTTAAAGTCCGCCCACGGATTTACATAAACATGACAGGCGTGAAGAATTCAAGAACAAGTGCGTTGTGGGGAAACGTGCTTCACAAATGCGGTCGTCTACAGTGTACGGAGGAGCAAGCAGCTGGAGCCATGGGCAGCTCAGACCTCGGCCTTAGCGCTGGACTGTATCCCAGAGGAAAAGTTACATAATGCATACACTAAAATACACTATCGCGCTTTTCTGGTGGTGATTTTCCTCCTTGTCTCCATGGAGATGTTGCCGCTTTGACTGGAAAGCTTCAGTGTTCCACAGTCAGGCATTAGATAACATATACAGTATTAATTTCATGGACTTTTTCATTTTTTTAATGACCTTGAAAAACAGATATTCTTACTTTAAGCATGGTTGCCTCTCTATAGATCTGATCTGCTTGTTTTCATGGAGACAGTGAAGTTTAATGCCATATGGTGGTACATTCCAGGACACCAGCAAAGTATTACACCTTTAATGTGACAATACTAGTTTAGTTTCTCCCATTTCTTACTGTTCCTTGACTGTACCTTACCTTATAAATGGTCTAAGAATAGATATTATACATTCTTGTGGCTTTAATTCTCCTTTAAATTTACTTTTGCAGGACTGAGATGATTCAAATGATTCCAGTGAAGGTGTATGGAGTTTAAAAACACAGCGGAGCTCTTCCGGGATTACCACATGACATCACAAGGTGGTTTTCAGTTTGAGAAGAAGAGAAGAACCAAAATATGCAGGGTTTGTGTGTTAAACTGTGCACAGCTCTGTACCACCTGACCTTCCCAGTCCGCAGCCTTTAAAATGTAATCTGTGAGGGATTATTGAGCGCCGCGCACGGTTTGACCTCGCAATATAATCCTTTGTGTTGATCTAACGTAATCTGATTTCTCTCAATTACTTTGTCCCCAAAATACACGGGCTGCGTTGTTAAAAGAACACTCACGTCATCGGCCACTTTCATCATTTATTTATTCACCATCAAATAAAAATGTCAGAAGTCGCACTGGTGTTGTTACAAATGTGGGATCCTTTAAGAAGAACTATTGTGTAATATTTGTATTCTGTTATATTGGCCTTTAAAGGGACAGTTCGGAATTTTGGACATAGGGCCTCATTTTCTGTGTTGGAGACGTGTGGAGACACTTTTTTAAATCTTCCCTCCAGTCCTTGTATTTGCAGAGGTTGCTGGTGCTAGGCTGGTGCATGTCAATGGCCACAGTCGTCCTGCTACTAAAAACAGTCTTACCAGACATGGGACCAAGTCACACATATGCAAGTCTCAAGTAAGTCTCAAGTCTTTACCTTCAAGTCCCAAGTAAGTTTCAAGTATTTTTTTCTTGGGCAAGTCAAGTCAAGTCTCAGGCTATGTCAAGTCAAGTCAAGTCGAGTCATGTAATTGGTCAAGTCAAGTCCAAGTCAATCACCTTTGGCGTATTGTAATTTTAGTTGCAGAATATGATCTTCATAAAGTGAAAGGCAATATAAGAAAGTTTAAGTAATCATCACTGGATAATGTGCCCCAACCTGTTGTAAAATATTTGTATTGTAAATACTCATGTTCAGTAAAACACATCTTAGATTCAAACAAAATAGTGATAACAATTGTGTTATTTATTACAGCACACTTCTCTCACATGCTTTCTGTAACAGCTAAAACAAATAGCTTAATATTAAACTTTACACATTACATTTCTACACACACACACACACACACACGCACACACACACACACACACACACACACACACACACACACACACACACACACACACACACACACACACACACACACACACACACACACAATATCCATCAGTTATTCTCTTTTTACAAGGTATTGCACTTGCAACATAAAAGATTAGACAGGGTCTTATCTGAAAGCCGAGCACAATGGGGTCTCATAATGATTCCACCATGGCTGAAGACTTTCCACTAGTGAACTTGAGGCTGGCAATGATAAAGCCTTCATTGCAACAGGAAAAAGGGCAGGGAGGACAGCCCTGTTTGCATCCCAGAAGGACAGACAAGGCTGCCCACAACAAAGAGAAAAATAGTTATTTAGCTGTGTCTCTGGGTTGGTGGTTGGGTCCTGCTTGCGACGTTTTCTGTAGCCTGAGAATAAGCCAGTGCTGTCTTCTTCCGGGTTTTCACTTTCCTCCTCTTGGAATTCAGGCCTGTGGGATGTTGTATGAGGTTGCACCTCACATAGAATCAGATCTGGTTAAAATTAAGATAAAAAAGGGCAAGCGCAAGATCTCATGAGTATGACAAATTGAACATCCACAGTGATATGCTTGCAAGGTCATCTCTAAAATGTACTATAATACTCATAGACCTTTTGTGAATTACATTTCCCTAATTTGATAATGGTGATATGCCTAAGTGTACATCATGTAAAAAAAAACTGCCAACTTTGATTTAGAGACTACTGGCATGACTTTTTGACCAAGTCATGTACAACGATCTACATGCCTGTGAGAAGGACAGGATCCCCCTGAAGCTACCACACTCCCGCCAAGCACGGAACGTGCCCTTTTGCCAATATTGCCAAGTTATATGCAGACTGAGACTGTTGGCAAAGACAAGTTTTGATCACAGTGCATGTGTCCTCCTCAACTTTGCTGCTTAGCCTAGCAGTATGTTCAGCTACCTTATTTTATCAATTGTATAGCCCGTTTACCCATAGCTCCTAGATCAAGATGCCTGGCTTGTCTTTCTTGCGCTGTCAGTTGTATGGTAGACTACGCATATCAGAGGAACTATCACAAATGCATTCTTTTAATTCAAACATACGGCAGTGTTTATAACAGTAAATGAATGAAGCATCACTGACGCAAGTTACACTAACCTCTCGTCTCATTGTAAGAATTTCGCAATGACACCCTGTGCAGCGGCTAAAGCGGCTATATTAGCTAACAATTAGCTAAAGAGTTTGTAGCTGCTAATTGTACTTACTGGGCAGAATGGCTCTTCAAATGGCGTATGAAATTTGACGTGGTGGTCTGGCTGTCCGAACTTTTTGCGTGGCAAATCTTGCACTCCGCAGTTCACCGTTTACCGTCTTGATTGAAGTCTTTGAAGCTGAAAGTTATTACTCTCAGAGGGGCTGACATGTCAACAGGACAACGTGAACTGGACAACGTGTGTGTGTGGGCTCGAGGTGTGCTGCATAAGGTAGCCCTGGCAGAGTGGGCGTGGCGTCACAGCATTTATCTGCCCGCATTCATGAGTTCGGCGAACATTAAATAATGAAATACAGACATTTATAGCCTACAATTTATATTGAAAACATGATGTGAACACGCAAGTCATTCAAGTCATCGTGTCTGAAGTCAAGTCAAGTCCCAAGTCCTGTACTTCCAAGTCCGAGTCAAGTCTCAAGTATTTCACTTTTTGTCGAGTCAAGTCACAAGTCATAAAAACAGCGACTCGAGTCGACTCGAGTCCAAGTCACTAGGTCTCAAGTCCCCATGTCTGAGTCTTACCCACTCCACAAAGCACACAAGACAAAACTATTATTACACCAGACTGTAGATGTGAATGCCTGTGTTGATAGAATAATGTTTGAAATAAAACTAATCTTTCATCACTTGAATGGTCGCGTGTTGAGGGACTATTTTCTCATATATCAGTCCACCGCTGCCGAGCTTTCTATTGGGAAGTACAACTCGCTGCTGCTGCTCAGACATAAATCCTTCAAATGCAACGGTTGGTTTTACTTCTAAACTTGTTCTATCAACACAAACATTCACATCGACAGTCTGGAGTTATACTTGTTTTGCTTCAAGTGCACTGTGGAGTGGAGCCTATTCCTTAGTATCAAAATCAAGTTTTAAAGGTGCACTAACTCAAGAACTTTTGTGGTTGAGGGTCCGTCACCTGTTTGTTTCTATGAATATGCCATTGCTTTACCTGGAATGTCCCACAGTATGTCATTAAACAGCTCTACCTTACATTTAGTCAATTACAGGTGGTTTTATTGCTCAAAAATACCTAGAAAAACAGGCATTCTGAGTGTGAGATCTGACTGTAACTTGGTACTGTTTGGTCTTCGTGAAGATAGAAAGGTTTAATACCATACTGTGAAACATTCCAGACAAATCAATAATGGAGAAAAGCATTTGATGGACCCTCCACTAGAAAAGTTACACAACGCACCTTTTATTTTAGTATTATAACTTGAGTTCCTGCTGCACTGATGTTCCTCTCATGCCTCCGCACACAGGAGCTGTTCTGAGCACACTTTCCTCTGATCAGAATCACAGCGCTTTATCTCGCTGGGTTAGAGCTGAATCAAAATAAGATGGAGAGCGCCATTAATGTTATCGCTTACGAGACCTGCGCAAACCAAAGGACAGTCAGAGATTACACTAAATGTCATCATCACGTGTTAGGGATGGTTTCTTATGTGCAGAATAGCTATGGGCGCTACAATTGTCAATTTGTCAAGAAAAGAGAATAAAGAAAAGGTTTTACGGTGGTGTGTGTCCTCATTCTCCGACACAAACAAAAGATTAAGAAGCAAGTGTGAAATTAAAGGCCCTTTGCAGCTGATGTCATCGAAGTTCCCGGGGGGGTGATGCTAACTGTAGGCTCTGCTCTGTCTGAGGCTTTGCTACACTTTAATCTGTGCTTTAGTTTAACAATTTGATTATAAAGAGCTGACTTAGCTAGAAGTACAAGTGAGATGATTTGTGCTGTTAAACTAGTCTCTCACACTCCACTGTTCCACCTTGTGATGTCACGCGGTAATACAGGAAGTGCTTCACTGTGTTTTTAATCTCCACACACCTTCACGAGAATCACTTGATAATTTCAGCCTGGAGTTGCCCATGTCTTTTGAACTAAAGCTAAAATGTAGATGTTAACTTGGAAATTACTGCTTCATGACATCACAAGGTGGAACAGAGCATTTGAAGCTTTGGAGATGTACAGACTAATAATAAAGAATTATTCAAACATGTGCAAATGAAACAAAACACAACTCCACTGCAAAAAAAGCATTCGATAAAATTTTCTTAATCGAATGTCGGGAGAGTTTACGATAGATTTACGAATAATCACAAAGATTTTTATATTAAAATCATCATCATTATTATAACTATTACTAATCTGCATAAATAAACTCAACTTTACAACATATAAACCATAATCACTGTAGAGCCACATCAGCCTGTGTGAGATTAGAAGGTGTTTAATGCAGCTTTGGCACATTTGTTTACAAGAAAACTTAAAACCACATGGCTCATTTGCATAAAGTGTAAACACTGGGAAAAAAAAGCAGCTCTTTACTTGTACGTTGATGTGGTTCAGCTTCTGTCGGACTAAAGAACACAACTCAGTTGAATATGAGTGTTCTTTCTGTGACAGAGTGATGTTCTGGTAATGGGGAGTCTGTTCTGTGCGTATGTCATGTTGGGGATACTGAAAAACCCGATCATAACCGGGACACTGATGTGCAGGTAAACGCACTCACCGAGTGATATAGTGTTTACCAAGGAGCCAGAGCCGAGACGTGAGACTGTGGGGCCACAGCTCCAGTGTTTGTGCTGTGAGACGCAGCCTCGTCTCCTTAACATTACATTATGCACAGCAACCTACATTTGGTTTGTCAGTTAAAATTTGTGTGGTCAACGAAATTCTTAATCACCATTTATTGATTAGTCAACTAATCATACCCATCCGTACTTAAATCTATCAGAAAATGATTAAAAGTAGTGAAATTATCTTGCTGCATAGACAGATAATGTTACTTGACAAGTTCTCTTAAAATAAGTGACCTCTAGACTAGAATTAAACAGTCTCAGAACTGTAAGTCAATAATAAATCTGAAAACAAGCTGAATAACCTGATATAAGTTTTAAAATCTTGGCCAGATCAGAGAAATTTGTAGTGTCAGGTATGTTTTTGAGGCGGTAACATCATTGTAACATGGCTTAAAGCTCATAAGAGTACATTTTGCGCATTAAAAACCCTTTAAGAGAGAGTTCTTCTCTCAAACTCTCATGCCTCTATCACATAGGTTACTGGAGGAAAACAGCATCATGTAATGCTCATTTGACGTTGTGTTTTCCTGTTTTACACAACTTTAATTTGTGTAATACCACAGTGACCCAATTATGTTTAACTGACTTAACGGCAAAGCTCTGCATAATTTATCAGAGTGGAGCAAGATATAACATGTCATCTGGCTCAAGTCATTTTGTGTCATTAGCCCGAAGGGGATCCACATCATTATGGTTTAGTGGGAATTCTAATTAGCATGATACAATAAAAATCTTAACCCTTCATCCACACACAATGCATCATGAGGCGAGGACAGGCTCATTAACTCGAATCAAAACACTCTGTCGACGGTTTATTTTGCACTTTCACGTCTTACTTTTTGTGAATTTGAGGGATAAAATACTAGAGCGGTACAATATTTGATAGAAAAAGTACAATAAAGCCATATTAAACCGTTCTGATGCAGGAGTGACACCAGTGGTTAAAGTTACTGGCTCTAACCCTGTGCCAATCAGTGAAACCTGTTGTTGTGTCTGTGTCACACACTTTGCCTGCAAATGTGGTGTGCGTGTGATTGGTGATGGTCTGAGGGGCTGCTAGGAAAGTTTATTATTATATACTGTAATAAAGTAGTTTAGATTTTACAGAAATGTAACATGTTACTAACCTGGAAAGTCTCAAGTTCAGACAAACGTGATCGTCCAATCAGATTTTTTTTTTTTTTTCAATGACACATGTGAAATGAAGGGGCTCACTGGTCACCAAACATTTCCAAATAAAATTGACTTTATCTCACCTCAGATTAATAGAGTTTAGTGCTTCACCCATTGATTCTGCAGAAATCCATGTTTTTCAGCCCCTGTGATATTTTTTTCCTTTATTTTTTCTAATACAGATGAACCATGTGTGTCTCTGATTGGTTAATCCATTTGTCAATCATGTCCATCTGAAAACTAACAGCTTTAGTTGTGTTGAGACTCACATCTTTGTAAGTGTTGAAGAAGTTTGTATTCATTTTACTCCAGTGATCACATTGGCCCACCCTCCTGCTGTAAGTTCTGTAATGTTAAAAATCAAAGTTTAAACTCAACAAAGTCGAACAGACCAGAATGAAACAAGGAGAGAATCAAATGGCTGTAATATTTGACACATTTTTATTCCTGATGCATATAGAAAATATAGAAAAACAGAATATCTTAGAGCTTTTGTGGCCTTTACATGTGTAGTGGGCGTGGTACACAGGGATACGCCTCCACCCACTCCTCCCAACATGAGGTATAAAAAAAGAACAAATATAAGATAGTCCACAACCTAAATGTCAAACCGAAGCTATTGGCAATGGTGAAAACAACCTGCATAGGTCATATAAACCAGAACTACAGTCTAAACCAGGACTAAACCAGGACTAAACCAGAACTAAACCAGGAGGTGCACCCACATAGACCATAGGCAAAAGGACCAGCGCAGAGCTCCGTGCCCCACAGGGCTAAGCGCCGCTGTCACCCAATCTCATTTTGCGGACATCCTGGTTCTCTGTCTCGCTCTCAAATCCAAGATTAGTCCTGGTTTAGTCCTCGTTTAGTCCTCATTTAGACTTGGTTTAGACCTGGTTTAGTCCTGTACAGTCCTGGTTCAGTCCTGGTTCAGTCCGTATGCGGTGCAAAAGTTTGACATCTCAGTCGATGTTTCGTCTGGGACACACAAACAGCCGAAGTTCTCACAGCTTCAGCAGCGCGGAGGTGGTGAAACTCTGAGAGCTTCAGCATTCGCAATATGGACATGGACAAGACGTAGAAGAATAAAAAGATGTTATGATTTATGTTGTGTAGGTGATTATGAATGGCGTTAATGTTAATAGCACGATTCCACATAAGTAAAAAAAACATAAAATATTACAGATTTTTACTGGGCTAGAGCCTTTATGTTTGTACTGAAAGTGAGGTTTTTTTTTTTTTTTAATTAACAAACCATTTATATGACTCCTGTGTGTCATATAAATATAGTATTTGGCTTTTGGGGTGGAGGTGGATGGTGGGGTTGTTGTTGAAGTCGTGAATCGCGTATCCACACTTAAAAAATCCCCACTTCACCACTGCATCTGTTGCCTGAAAAGGTCAAAAGCTGATTGAAGAGTTTGCATCATTTGTGGCAAAAAAGACAAGACTGATGCATCGCCAAAGCATCAGCAAAGCATCGATGAGAAGAGGACGTCTGCGCATATCGACAAACTCACAGAGCAGCATCAGATAGGAGTCTATAACAGGCCTATTGTAATGTAATATGAGAAGAGTGTCCCTCATTCGTCATGGTAACCAGACTGACACGAGTTAAATATAGTCTTTCCGGATTTACAGAGGAGGGTTTTAAGGGCTATTCTTAGCATCGAGAGCTGGTATATGAGCAGGAGCATCCATCAAAACTCATGATGGCTCCGCAAATTGTACCCTGCATTTTTTGTGTGCGTCTGAAAGCGAAAAAGAAATAAAACATCACTCTACATCAATCCATCTTGTCAGTCTGAGCAGGCGGTCTCTAATTACGGGTTAAGAATTATAATTAGCCTGTCACTCAAACACTGGAGGCACAAGGACTACTATCAGATGTCGTATCAGTTTGATGCAGAATAACTGTAACTTATAAGACGACTGAAAAGAAACAAAAGACTGTGACAATCACTTTCACTTGACAATGCAAGCTTTGTTTTGTTCTCAAGTGATCCATTTATCGCTATTGTCAGTGAATAAATTCTCAAACCAGAAATTTGCTTTGGTGATACGGCGCAGTATGAATTATAATAAATATTAGATCACTTTGACTGCATATAAATTCAAAATATACCTTTTACACTCCGAAGGGACTAGTACAAGCTTTTTATCAAAAAGTTAGTCTGGGCTCAGCTTTACAAATGGATTTTTAGAGCACCTGACATTTGAAATTAAAGGTTCACAGTGCAGCTTTTCTAGTGAAGAGTCCGTCACCTGCTTGTCTCTGTGGAGATGTTATTGCTTTGTTCCACAGAGGAATATTAAACCATCTCCATGGAGACAAGTATGTGATGCTGCCAGACCAAGTTATAGGCATAGACTGTATGTGGGTCAATGACATGACGCTGTCTAACTGCAATTTCCTCAGTTAAAAGGGTTCAAATTTTATAATAATTCAGCACATTTCTGTAGCACCTCTGACCTCCAGGGAATCAAACCATTTTTTCAGAAATCATGAGTTATTCTGCATGTTTTTTGTACTTAAAGTGTTAAAATGTCATGTGGTGTGACCGGCATCATGTGGTGCGACTAATAACAGCAGAAATTCTATGGCTGGAATTGTAATAACAGACAAAGTCGACTTGGGTGAATGGTTCTTTAGGCATTTTTCTTCATTTGATGCATTTTACAGGGCAGTAGTTTGTTCATTAAACACAAGCAGGAGACTGTCATTGGATGTCAAAGGAAAATATCAATGCGCAATAAAAATCAAAAGAAATGCCAACAGTTTGTTTCTATACACTTCATATTACTCAGACCTTAGATTAATATCCCAACCGTGTTTTAGAAAATCAAACAATGTTAAGGTTATCCTCGGTCGCACCACATGACATTTTACACAAAAAATGCTTCAACACAGATGTTAATGTTAAACACAGATTTATGCACCTGACACTGGAAATAAACACATCAAATCCAGGGCAATGTGTCTGTATGAAAAAGAAAACTAAGCTGTTGTGCATAAAAGGGAAGATTTCTGTTTGCAATTGTGACTGAAATGCAATGTACTTATTTGAAAGGTTTCACAGCTATTATCAGTGCTAATGTGTCTAGAAAAAGGAAAAGAGGGCAGATAACATAAGCTGACTTTTCTTTCTGCTCCTTTTCATTCATTTCTTGTATGTTTGATATTATGATACTGTCAATGTCACTTTATACTTGAAATAAACAAATAAATAAACAAAAAAATACATATATTTGAAAAAGTTAATAGAAAGTAATATATTTTAAAATCTGCCTGTTGAAAATCCTTATACGTCATTGACCCATATATAAACGGACATAGCTAACCTGCTGGCCGTCGCGTTCCAAATAGGAAGGGAGTGTGGGCCAGTTCACTTTGTACTGAAAAAGTGTCGCCTCTCTCTCCATAACCGCTGCCGTGAGTCTCATCATTTTGGTCTTAAAATGTTCCTATTAACCCGCTCTACATGCTCCTGGCCTCCAAGTCGAGTTATGAACATTAATAACAGACTAATCAGGTTCCTTCTATCCTCAAGGTCGCTCCCGCTCGTCTCTTACCTTCAACAGCCTCGCTCCAGATGAGCTCTTTGATTGATCTGAATTCCAAATATGAAACATGGCTCCAAATTCGCCCTTTATAGCCGCCAGCCTCGATGAGCTTCATGTGACTGGAGCCGAACGCTACGGGTGACGTCAAACTCCCTTAGTCCACTCCTTTATACAGTCTATGGTCACACCTTAACACTTTATTTTAACAGATAGAATAGAAAACAACAGTAGCACCATTGAACTCTTTCTAAACAGCCATGTCAGCACAAACCTCGACCACAGAAATAAACGCTGCAGGAGTGAGATGAGGTGTTAACGTATGTGTCTAATGAAAGCTCATTTTGGAGGATTTCCCACCAAACAAGCCGTCAAAACGCTAACGATCAATTACAGCGGGGAAGAACACCAGCAGACAGACCATCAACACCTCGTGACAGCACCCAGTGACGCACCCTTCACACCAGAGCCCACCCCCCTCCGCTCAGACAGGGGGCGCAGGTGCACGGCCGGGTCTGCTGACAACGGCACATCACAGGTTCACGCACGGCGCTGGAACGAGGGCGACTGCTTCAAATAGTCGTACGAGAGGAGTGGGACGGGTCGTGACGTGTAGTAAAACATGAAGCAGTGACGTGTTCTGCATTTACGTGTGTTGTATGTTCACCAGTTACCATGGAAACACAGTGCACACTTTAGAAAACACAACCAAATAGCACAGTTTCAGAAGTTTGTGATCGATACAAGCGTTCATGGTCCTGTTTGGCTATCTGTTTTGCTATTAGTTTTATTTAAAGTCAGATTGTGTTAAAATAAAGCCCAGATTAAAGTCTGATTTGAGTACCAAGACAGAGCAGTGCTTTCAGCTAGCTTCACATCCCCAGGGAATGTTGATGATATCAGCAGTAAAATCTGTCACAGTCACCAAATAAGTCACCAGAACTCAAAAAACTGAGGCATTCAATTGTCTCAATTATTTTAAGTTGATGAATGTAAAAGTCACAATCTACCAGAACTTCAAAGGTTTGGTGGCCACTTGTACCTTTTGAAAACTGAATAAAATGTTTTTTAGCTCATCTCAAATTTTTTGCAGTTAATATGACGCATAGTTTTCTGTTAAGGCAACTCAGTCTTTTTGAAATAGTATTGTATTTTAGCATGTACTATATAAATCATCCCTATTTGAAACTATTGAAATAACAGGACTTTTAATGACTTAATTCTACCAAGTTGTACCTCATCTATGTTTTTAAGTTATGTTCAATTATACCCACAATAGTTGATTTTAATCAAAAATATTTGTTAAAATTACTCAAAAATAAGTACATGCTACAGCAACTCGACATAATTAAGTTAGTAGGACTATTTCTAAAACTTTGATCATCTATTCAATTACTTTGAACATTCGAGTTCACAGTGTGCTGTAGCATTAGTGATGGGCGACCTATCCACTTTCTGCTTGTTTCCATGGCCTAGAATGCTCCACAGTATGGCATTAAACTTTTAGAATCAGGACAAGAGTGATGAGTTTGTTGTTATGCAGTAGAGACACAGTGGAGGGCATGAGGAGCAGACTGGTATAAATAAAAAATACAGAGAGATATCAGTCTGGATTTATCAGGCAATAGAAACCTGACAACAGTGTGTGTGTGTGTGTGTGTGTGTGTGTGTATGTCTGCGTGTGCGTGTGTGTGTGTGTGTACGTGTATATCTGTTTGTGTATGTCTGTGTGTGTGTCTGTGTGTGTGTGTGTATGTCTGTGTGTGTGTGTGTGTGTATGTACATGTATATCTGTTTGTCTGTGTGTATGTGTGTGTGTGTGTGTGTGTGTGTATGTCTATTTGTGTGTGTGTTTGTGTATTAGGGCACTGACTCCTTGTGTGCGTTGACAGATGATATGGTTAAAGCTGACACCGCCCACACACTCTGCTCTGATGACAGCTCGTCTCATCACGGGGGCCAGACCTTTGTGCTCACACACACTAAAACACACTAACATTCTGTCATGCTCACCTCCACACTCTGACTTACTCTTAAGAGCTTCTGCAGTCCATAAAAGTTTACAGTTTGCACGTCATCTATAATTCAGTACTGCAAACAGGACAGATGCTGACGTGACGCTTTGGAAAAGTATTAAACTCAGGCTTGATTTAAAGTGTAAATTGCTATGTCCTAATTTTTCTTCATTTTGAAGCCCATGGATAGAATTTGTTACACATTTTCAAAGTTGAGTTCACAGTGGACATTTAATAAAACACTGAGACACTGAGGCTGAGGTTTTTTTTCCTGAACTGACTCGTGCTCATGACATAATCTCTCTGCCGCAGTGACGACGGGGTGGAGCAATTTCAACATTTCCACTCTGGAGGGCGTTTTCAGATTTTTGTGTTTTCAACCCCCCTAAACGCTGTTGCCATCTAAACAATATGAGCATCTGGCAAAATGTTTTGTGTTTTCCACCCATTACCAGTCAGATCAGATCTGTGGAGAGGCGACCCTGCTCACAGTCACACATGTTTTTCTAGGTATTTTTGAGCTATAAAACCACCTGTAAATGAAACAGTCTGAAGCAAAAACACAAAAGTGTGTTGTTTTTGTTCTCACTCTTATTCCATGTTTACACGAGTGTGTTGGGTGGGGAGTTCTGTGTGCACACGGAGACGCAAAACTTGTAGTTTGCCGATGTAGTCTGCAGGTCCAGTGTGTAGGTGACAGCACCACCAAGACCAAATACCTGCATATAACCCTTCTGCTTCTCTACTTCCTCTTCTCCAGAGCGTCAATGCAAACCAACATGGAGTGTAATAACACCACCAATATCATGTGGATGGACTTTTTTTTAAATTATAAAACCAACAAGGCACTTGAAAATGCTCTACCATGTTTGTTTTTTTCCTGAACTGACTCGTGCTCGTGACATAATCTCTCTGCCGCAGCGAAGACAGGGTGGAGCGTTTTTAAGATTTCCACTCTGGAGGGCGATTTCAGATTTTTGTCCTTTCAATCCCCCAAAACGCCATTGCCGTCTAAACGATATGGAAATTTGGCAAAATGTCTTGCGTTTTTCACCCGTTACCGTTGTCATGTAAACGGCCCCTTAAAGGTGCATTGCATTTTCTAGTGGAGGGTCCGTCAAATACGTTTCTCCATGGCATTAAACCTTTCTATCTTCACGTAGACCAGTCCAGACCAAGTTACAGGTCTCCACAGACCTGACTTGAATGTGGCCTAATGGTGCCAATGGCTTGTCTCCATGGAGGCTGAAAGCGTAATGCCATACTGTGGAACATTCCAGGGAAGTCAATACCACGTTCACAAAGGATTTTCTATCATAATGAGACCAAATAACACTATATCACTTAAACTATTCTACTCAACAATTTGCAAATTCATTCAGAAATTTTAATTTGATTCTAAATGTTTTGTCTCACCAGATGCTGTGTTATTAAAAAGCTAATCAAATCCAAACATTAACAGGGCTTTTTATGTTAAATACAAGCGACAGCAGACCCCGTGGAGCAGCTGTATTGAGAGGGCCATATTAGGTTAAGTCAGACAGGCAGATCTGAGCTGAGGGCCAATGACAAAACAGGACCTGGAGACGTGTTCATATGTGAGCGCACACCAGCCTTTGAAATAAATGAAAGGATTGACTCCGAGCATAAACATGAACTGGTGTTTGTGATGAAAATGCATTTTATAATCATACATTTAACCCTCAAAGCGTTCATCTGTGTACTCAGAGCTTCTGGCGTAGCTCTTTATCCTGGTGAAAAAGAGGTACGTTAAGTCCGTCAGTCGCTTCCGTCAGTTTGCCCCAGGGCAGCTGTGGCTACAATAGTAGTTTACCACCACCGGGTCTGGAGTGAATGAATAATGCCCTATAAAACGTCTTTGAGTGTACTGAAAAACGCTGTATAAAACTGATGCATTATTATTATTAAGTTCATTATAGGATTATGTAATAAAAATATCTGAATTGTATTTGAGTGAAGTTGTATTCCATGAAGTTATTATGTTTCAAAATGTGCAGTGTGTAACTTTTTCTGCTTACTTGTTTCCATGGCGATATTGTTGCATCACCAGGTATGTCAGCTGTTGGCCATAGTACATTTATTAAATACAGGTCTTTCTAGATCTGTGTTAAAAAATACCTTGAAAAAACATGTATTCTAAGTGTGAGTCAGGTCTCCTCCCCACAGACCTGACCTGTAACTTGGCCTGGTGGCGTCAGCTGCTTGTCTGTTTCCATGGAGATAGATAGTCAGTATATATAATGCTGTACTGTGGAACATTCCAGGCAAAGCTACAATATCTCCATAAAACAAGCAGGTGGCTGACCCTCCACCAGAAATGTTACACAGTGCACCTTTAAATCACACATATTGGTGTTGTTATTTGCCTTTAAACATGTGATTGAGTACATTTGCTTTGGCACCTCATGTTTAAAAAGAAATAATGACCATGTATAGAACCAGACATTATTTTCCAGCTTTGGCGCTCCCCATAATGAGCTCAGGTGTATGACTCCATCTGCTGGTAGAAGATGGAATTACCATGGGGGAAAACACCTACACTAATAAGGAACATGCTCCAACATGCTATTGTAAACACACTTGTCAAGTACACGGGCTGATGGCAGAAAGACAAGTCTGGCAGTGATTTCTGGTCTTCTGTTCACCTGTGATGCAACAATCCTGGAAAAATTCCAACATATTTTGGGGTTTAGAGGCAAATTACGTTTTATAGAGGATTAATGAAACCGGCGTGACGTGCCACCTTGAAAGTTACAGTTTTGCTTTAAATACTTCAAAATAGCAAGCCTAATAAATAAAGTACCATATTGATCTGTCGCAGCAGATGTCATCTACATTCTCTGGGGGTTGTAAAGCTAACTGTAGGCATGCTGTGTCTTTGTTAGACTTTAATCTGATCTTTATTTTCACAAATGATGAGCTGATTTTGTGCTGAAGTTCAGTTTTTAGTTTTTAGTCACCTTTTTGTTAAAAAATGCTCACAGGCTCCTGAAAATGTCTTGTTTAAATCCATTGTGTGTCTTTTCTTGAGTTTTCAGACAACATATTTATATGTACAATATATTTAGATCTGTTTGCTAATGTGTGCATTGTATCTCCATGGTAACTAGTGAACATTCTGCTTCTACACATACATGTACACACCCCCAACGTGATGTCAGTGCAAATTATCGATGCAACAGGACGAGAGTGATGAGTTTATTGTCATGCAGCGGAAACGTCCTTTAACTCAGATACTGTCCCGGCTCGTGACATCTACACTCAGAATACCTGTCACTCCCAAACTACGTCTTCATTCTCCACCATCTGAATGAATAAAAGAATTAATGGCTCTTTTTTTTCTCCTTATTCATCTCCTCTATTGTCAGCTCTGTCACACAACTTCAGGCAGTGGCAGTTGGGAGCTGGACATGTTTGTAATTAGTTTTGGTCGGCGTCCTGGAGGAGAGGAGGACAGATGTGCCGGAGTTGACAATAGTGGCTGTCCCGGGTGTCTTTTCCATTTGTAAATCCTGCTCTGAGATACTGTCGACCCTCAGTCTGTTTCCTGAAAATCTTTCCCGGAGCTGATAAGGCGAGGAACCAAACTCACTCATGAAGGGCTCAATACAAAGAGACAGTGGTAGATATATGCCACAGCAAAGCACTCACTGGGTACTGCTGCTGTGTCATCGGGCAAGACACTGGTCCTTTTTGTCGAGTGGTTTGAGGAGGTTAAAGGGTGGAAGGCACAGCTGGGAATCACATACAAAAATATTACGATCTGGAAAACCAAGTGATAATCAATACTGGTATATTATTCTAGCATAGTTTTTAAAGGAAAATATACTAATTTACAACACACGTTTTTGTTAAAGGTCCTATATTACGCAACATTGAATCTTGGGAGCTTTTGGGCATGTTAGAAAGTTGTTACCTCCTCAAAAAACATTAGCCTGATTCATCACCCGGTTTCACTTGGTGGAAACCGTCTGACCTCACAGTATTAGGATTCATTCGCTCGACGGCAGGCAGGGACTTTTTTTATTTAACCAATCGCTGCTATTTGGCGGTGACGTCTGTCACGCACCGGAACGCTCAGTGATGTCAAAGTAATTGCCGGCACAACAGAAAATCCCGCAGGAAGAAGGGCAATAACGTCTTTCCCCTTGATAAAATTCACCAAACATTCTCTTTGTTCCGGCTTTAAATCCTCAATGTCGGGAATCGTTGCAAACACAAACTGTACGGCTTCGTCTACATCCATCTGGACGCTTTGTTTACTGTTGTGCTGCACCACAAAAGGGACCCAGACAGGAGCTGGAGTTTGACGTCATCGCTTCACAGCTCTTCTACTACAACTTCCAGGGTTCTTGCAAATTGCCGAGTGTGTTCCGACTCCTGACTAATCGCTGAAGAGAAATGAAATTGAGTGGAGGCACTAGTTGGCACCAGCCCAGCTACAAAAACATACCTGGAGTTGTGTTTTATTGCATTCACACATGTTTGAGTAATCCTTGCTTATTAGTCTGACTACATCTCCAAAACTCAAAATGCTCTGCTCCACCTTGTGATGTCATGAAGCGGTAATGTTCACGTTTACTGCATGACATCACAAGGTGGAACAGAGTAGTTTCAGTTTGGGAGAAAAACTCGAGTTAAACGTGTGAATGAAACAAAACTCAACTCCAGGTATGTTTTTGATAAGGAAACATGATTTTAACATAGATCAGAAAACAGCGTAATATGAGACTTTTAAACATTTAATGACTATAATATCAGAATCAGAATCAGAAAACTTTATTGATCCCAGAGGGCAATTCGTTTGCAGCTTTCACAGAGCAGTTCTCACATGCACAATATGACAATTTAGTGTTAATTCCTATGGGTCAAATACAGAGGACAAACAACAACGCAATGCACTCCTGTTTAATCACAAAACTTCTATCCACATTGAGTACTTTTTTCCTCTAAAGTCGCATTTCCCTGTGAAATAACATGAATCTAAAGTATAGGTTCAAATCCCCCATGATCTCTGCCCCTGCCTCTCTCCCCTCTGTCAGGATTACTCATATATCAGAGGTAAAAACAGTGTCTAGACTGTCGAGGCTCAATGCTAAAAGACCGGGGCAGATACGTGTGAATGCCAGTGGGGATGAAGACTCAGTTTTGTTACTGAAGTAAAAAGTACAGATATCAGGCTGACAGATTATTCAAGTAAAAGTATCACATGAAAAATCTACTTAAGTAAAGGTATTACAGTACCTGTTTAAAAATGTACTTAAGGCAAAAAGTAAAAGTATTTTGTGGAGAGTTTTAGAGCAATTAAAGGATGAATCGTAGTGATTTTGATAATGAGTCAAGTGGATTTTAAGTGATTTTGTTGATTTGTTATTTTTTCGAGCTGTTTTGTGTGTTTGGTTTGCTCGAAGTTGAGATAGAAACTGAAATTAAATGTGCTAAAATAAGTCTCAGCCTTTTCTGCAGGCCTCAAACCAAAGAAAAGTACTTTTTACTTTTCAGTCCCGATTTAAAATGTAGTGCAGTAGAAAGTACAGATACACGCACTCAAATATAGTGAAGGAAAAGTAAAAAGTATTCACTGTAAAATGTACCGATACCTAAAAATTGGACTTAAACTTGCACTTTTACTTTTGAACTTCATTACCTTCCACTAGTGGTGAATACAGGGCACATACAGGGTGATGGGGGACTCACAAAAAGGTTGATCTATTTTGAGCCTGTTAATCTGTGGAGAACACACAGCATCAGCCTCTCCACATGTGTCTTTACATGTCACCATGACACTGAAGGGGAATAGCAGAGCACCCAGCAGTGGGGATGAGCTAGAAAGAGAAAGAGATCGGACGAATCAATGGATGCAGCCGCTTTTCGTTGCGTGTTTTTACTTTATAGAGCTAAAAAAAACCTCATGTGGCGGTCACAAGGGAGAGAGAGGCCTATAGGGGACTCACATGAGCGGCGCTGTTTTAATTCTGCAAAATATTCTGTTCATTAAAGGAAGGGGAAGAAGGACATTTGTGGAGATTTAATAAAGTTGACCAAACTTTGACCCAAATATGAAGTAAACATTTTCAAATCAAATGTAGCTCTGGGTGACACTTATAAAGCTGATTTAGTCTTAATCAATAGTTGGGTCATCCGTTGCTGACCGTTGTTTCTATGGATATGTCACTGCTCTGTCTGGAATGTTCCACGGTATGACATTAAACAGCTCTACCTTGCATTCATTCAATTACAGGTGGTTTTATAGCTTAAAAATACCTTCAAAAACAGGCATTCTCACTGTGATGTTTTACAGTAGGGCAGTAAACATATCAATCTCCATGGAAACCAGTGACCAAACTACAGGTTTTGATTGTTTATTTTAGCAATTACTACACCAATAATGTCAAATAAAGGTTCAAGCTTGTTGCCGTCACCCCTATACTCAAAAAACCTGGTCTTTCGCCCCATCTCAATCCTCCCGTTCCTATCCAAAATCCTTAAACATTCCATATCCACTCAGCTTCAAGATCACCTTCAGTTATACGAATCCTTCCAGTCCAGTTTGCGCACCCATCATAGCACAGAAACAGCCCTCGTCAAAGTTACAAATGACCTCTTCGTTTCAGACTCCGGATCTCTTTCCATCCTCCTTCTCCTCGAACTCTCCGTCGCCTTTGACATAATTGGTCACTCCATTCTCCTCCACTGTCTTCACTCCCTTGGCATCACCGGTTCTGCTCTCTCCTGGTTCACCTCCTACCTCTCAAATCGATCCCGCTATATTTCCATCAATAACTGTTCATCTCCCATCACACCGGTTACCCACGGAGTCCCTTGAGGCTCAGTGCTCGGTCTCCTCCTCTTCATCCTCTACATGCTTCTCATTACCCGCCAACATGGACTCAAATTTCACTGCGATGCCGATGACACTCAGCTTTATCTCTCCACCAAAACCATCACCTCTGCGACCACCTCCACCCTCTCAAATTGCCTCTCTGCCATAAAATCCTGGATGACCACCAATTTCCTGAAACTCAGCTGTAACAAGTCTGCAGTCCTCATCACTGGTCCCAAATCTCTCGTCCCCTCTGCACAGAACTTTACTCTCACCACAGACGGCCACACAGACGCCCCCTCAGTTCAGCTCAGCAACTTTGGGTTCATTTTCGACCCCACCCTCTCCTTCAGACCACACATCCGCCACGTCACCAAAACTGCCTTTTTCTACCCCTCCCTCTCAACTCCGCTGCAGAAACTCTCATCCACGTCTTCATCACCTCCAGACTCGATTCTTGCAACAGCCTCCAGCCTTGCAACAGCCTCCGGACTTCCCTCCACTGTCCTTCAAAAACTTCAGTATGTTCAAAACTGTGCTGCCCGCCTCCTCATTCACACCCGTTCATGAGACCATATCTGCAACAACTTTCCTGGCTTCCCGTCCAACAGCGCAACAGTTTCAAGATCCTCCTGATCACCTACAAAGCTCTCGATACCCAGGCCCCTCCACACCTCACAGACCTCGTCCAGCTCCACGGTCCCTCCCGCCTCCTCGGATCAGACGACTCTAACCTCCTCACTCCCACAGTAGAGTCCTACACGGGTACGGGTACCCACGGATACCCGACGGGTGACCTGCAAATTTTAATGAAACGGATGAAAAATGTTGGGCTGTGTCGGTTGGGTCGGACGCAGGAGAGCACGGGTCTAATCTGCAGTTTAAAAAACATCGGGTGCAAACAGAAAACAGGACCACTGCAAATGTGCCATTGTTTTTATAAGATGATGAAATGTGAAATCCACATGTTTTGCCCTCACGCACGCATACCCAGAAATCTCTGCCACTTTCATGTTCAAAACGCACATGTGATGTCCTGCAGGTCAAAATGACTCGCGAGGAGCTAAAAAGAAAATTAGCGAGTGGAGAATACAAAATTGTGGCTCTTTTTTGGCTCTCGGACTGATTTTCATTTGGGTGTGGCTCGGGTCTTGGTATGTATTTATAGCGGGTCGGAACGGGTGCAGAATTTTATTTCAATTCTCTTGGAAAACGGGTCGGGTGTGGATTGAAGTATGACGGGTACGGGCCCGTGCAGGATTCTGTCCCACAGTCAAATCAAACCTTGGGGGACCGAGCCTTTGCCATTGCCGCCCTCTGGAACTCTCTCCCCCTTCACATCAGAAACTCTGACTCACTAAACACCTTCAAAAAACTGCTCCAAACACACCTTTTCCTCTGAGCCTACAGCCCCCACACATGACGGCTCCTCATGACTGTTTTGTCTATCCTGTCCTTATTTTAATGTTACTAAATTGTGTGCATCTTTGTGATACAATGAAGAGCGCAATATAAACCCAATGTATTATTATTATAAATCTATAAATTAATGCCATACTGTGGAATATTCCAGATAAAGATAAGTTACATAGTGTGGATTTAAAGTTGCATTAAACTTTTCTGGTGGAGGGTCCATCAAATGCTTTTCTCCACGGAGACATTATCGCTTTGTCAAAACACTTGTAATTGAATAAGTGTAAGATAGAGCTGTTTACTGGAGCTGTCGAACTGTGGAATATTCGAAGCAGAGCAATGGCAATGGAAAAGTTACAGAATGCACCTTTAACAAAATGCACAAATTCCTGAAGAGAGTGACAAATTCATCTGCTCTTTTCTCTGTAGTATATATATCTTGTCTAAGGGCCGTGTGCGCTGGTGTGTGTTGTGAAAGTCTGACTGCTCTGACATTAAATTAGCAGAGTGGTGTCAGTGGGAGGTCCATTGGCCCACATGTGACAGATGCCCTCCCAACCTTTGGTATTCTCACACGCAGTACATCAGAGGAGGAGCAGCGAGAGAAGAAATGCTAAGAATAAAATGTGGAACAACTCCCCTGACGAATGCTGGCAGAGAAAATAGAGCAGTGATTTTTAACTGGCTTTGACATTGACGTGATCCGCCACTAGTCCTCACATGGCCCCCTTTCAATGATTCAAGCTTAATACAGTTAAGACACGAGATTGCACTGTATACTGTCTGTGTAGTGCTTTTGGGGAGAAGGGTAATATCTCATTGTAATTTAATGCTGTACTGTGTAACCTTTTCGGTGATGTGGTCCGTCACTTTGTCTCCACGTACCAGAATATGGCATTTCAAGGTCTTATATTGTGCAAATTTGAGTTGTGTTTTGTTTCATTCACATAAGTTTGAGTAATCCTGCATGTTTAGGCAAAGATCAATATGCTGTGTTCCACCTTGTGATGTCATGAAGTGGTAGTTTTCAAGTTAACAACGAGTTTTTACATTTTGTTCAGTGGAAATGGGCAGTTTCATGGATGAAATTATCCAGATGATTCTAGTGAAGGTGTATGGAGTTTAAAACACTTTGCTGTGAGGTCTGAGGACCAGCTCCAACTCCTGGTGCCTAAAATAAGACCTAAAACTAGGGGGGACCAGGCCTACTCTGTGACCGGCCCCAAACTCTGAATTGCTCTCTGCCCCCCCACATCTGAACGGCCCCCACAGCGGAGTGTTTTAAGTCTTGTTTTAGGACCCATTTTTATTCTCTGGCTTTTAAAGGGGAACTCCATTAGAGGTGGTCAAATACTGTAAGAAGCCAAAAAACGGCACAGGTCAGTGTTTCCTTGGCGGAGATCTCGCTGTGGCAGTGAGTCTGTCAAGGCAACAAACTAGTGTACTGATGGGGGCAAGTTCTTAACTTCCACGTAAAATGCCAATTTGCACAGAAGAGGCTTAATACCACTTTCTAAACCATCTTACAACAGCCACGAGTCTAACATACAAAAAGCTATGCCTGGGTCACACCTGCGTGAAGTTGCCCCCATCAAACGCAAACCTACACAAAAACTATGTCAGTCGTTTGTGCTGTTTTGTGCTGCAAAAAGTTTTGTTTGTGCATCTTTAGTTTTGGAGAAATTAACGATTCTTTTATAGGTCAAACTGGGGTCAGCCTCCCAGGAAGCTTAAAAATGCTATAAAACCCAAAATGGAGTCAATCGTTTGTGCTTCGTTTGTGCTGCAAAAAGTTTAGTTTGTGCATTTCTGGTTCTTAAGATATTTGCAGTTTTATTTTCGGCCAATGACGTCATCCAGCCCCTCAAAATGTGAAATAGCCTCAAAACAATTATAGAAAACATTTGTATTTCGTTTGTGCTGTTTTATGCTGTGACAATTTTCATTTGTGCGAGTTTATTTCTAAAATAATTAATTATTATTTCTGCTGTATTTATAGGACGTCATTTCCGTTCAGCTGACGGCGGCAAACTCTGCAAAACTAGTGACGATAAACGATCTCAGACTGTAGAAAAGTCTGTGTTATTATATAAAATATGAATCAAAAGCAAATTACTAAAGACTGATACAGACAGCACAAACGAAGCACAAACGATTGACATAGTTTTTGTGTAGGTTTGCGTTTGATGGGGGCGACTTCACAGAGGTGTAGCTCACTCATTAGTGTCTGGAAACATTATAAAACAACTTTATAAGCAGCCTTACACTTGCCCAAAAGACTTGATCGCCGACTCCAGCGGCAGCGAGCAGCTGGAACCGCCAGAAGCAACAAGTGAGGATCGACTACTGACAGTGAAGAAGAAGAGAAACTGAAAGTTGTTGAAAGAAAATGGTTTCGGGAGTGTATTTTTTAGCGTTTTTCAAAAAATGTAATTCACTTGGAAATAAATATGATTAGAAATGACATCGGCGATCGAGTTTTTGGGCTTTCGCATGCGCAGTTTTATTTATTTTTTATTTATTTGTTATTTATCTTATCTATTTTTGTACTACCTTTTATTTATTTATTTATTTTATTTTTGTTCATTGATTTTATTATTATATATTATTTTATCCATGACACACTGTAGTTCAGAAAATAGAGTGAGTCATAAATATTGGTTTGATTGTCAGAAAAGACACAACAAATCTCCATGGAAACTGGATATTTTTTTGTTTGCCGAGATAATTTCTGCTCTCTGCTAATTGCTAAATGCTAATTGAATGGGACAGTCCAATGCAATCACAATGAATCTTTAGCAGCTTTAATGTGCAGTGTTTATTTGTGAAAGGGGCAGAAAATTGTAGCCGTGTGAAGATTGTGTTTGGTAATTGGATAAATAAGTCGAATGGCTGTTGTTTCCTTTCTAAATGATCAAATTCAGCATCTGTGATTTTCTCGTAATGAAAATTCGTCATGTTAGAAAGAGCTGGGAATCACGGAGCTCTTACGATTCAATACTCGATGCATAGCTCACGATAGGGTATTATCACAGTATGGAGATACAGCTATAATCGATATATTACACATGATACTCTGGTATTTGATGTAAACTTGATGTAGACTTGATGTAAAGTGCTTTGAGTGTCTTGAAGGCGGAAAAGTGTTGTATAAAAAATGTGACCTTTTACCATCTTTTAATCATCAGCACAGTGAATATGTCAAGTGCAGCTTCCTTCCACTAAATAAGCAACAGAATTGTAATGAGGTTACAAAAAACTGCTAAAAGAACCAAAAAAATGCTCTTACCAACATATCGATACAGCAGCCCATGATAACAATATTGTATCACTATATTAAGTATCACGATATATTGATATTTCAGTATTTTTGCACACCCCTGTTAGATACCAGAACACTGCTCCCCTCCCCCATTTGAAAGAGTGATGCCATTATGCTGTAGACTTAGACTTAGGACCCATCCACACTAGTATTTGAGTTGTTTTCGTTGCGGATGCAGTGTTCGTCCACACTAATCCGATGGAAAATGGCTCCAGAGACGGAATGATCTGATGACATCAGCTCCAACGTGTTTGCCTCAGTAAGGATCTGATATGGAGCTGTGTGGACATCTGAAAACTCTGATACACTGACATAGGAGCTCTAGCTGCCGTCCTTATTGAACCACGTCACTGTGACTTGCGCCTTCCTGATTCGTTGGGTAAGTAAGTGTTTAAGTAAGTGTTTATTTATATAGCACTTTTCACAGACATATGTCACAAAGACAGAGGATTATTTACAGAGCATTCTTTATTCACTCCAGACCCGGTGGTGTAAACTACTGTTGTAGCCCTGGGGCAGACTGACAGAGGCGCGGCTGCCAGGCCAACCGGCGCCAACGGTCCCTCCGACCACCACCAACACTCACTCACACGACTTTCACACCTACAGTGCATGTTTTGTGTTGATGGGGGAAACCGGAGAGAACAGACACGGGGAGAACATGCAAACTCCACACTGAAAGGCCCGGGTGACCTGGGGATCGAACCCGCAAACTTCTTTGAGTATCGTGAAAAGCGCTATATAAATAAAATTTATTATTATTATTATTATTCTTGCTGTGAGGCATGAGTGCTAGCCACTCAGCCACCGTGCCGCCGTGATAGCCACCGGGTTTGTGACATCGGTCATGTGATGCTATTGCAGAAAACAGTTCAAACAAACCCTAGACAAATGCGAAACAGCATCAGTCCACAAAAAGACTGTTTTCATGTTTGCCATCTTCCTCAGCTTGAAACTGGCTGATGCAACTTCCATAGAATAATGGAAACTTCAGACAAGGTGCTCCACGTCCTTGTTTTTACTGCCCACGTGGTGTCATGACGACATGACGTCAGGCTAGTCATGTGACTAGCGTTTCAGGTGGTCCAGACATGACGTGTTTGGATGTAAATCGTTTGTGAAACAGTGATAAGTTGATACATTTCAGTATAACCGTAACCTTAGATTTTGTCTGAATGTCCACCCTAGTCCCTAACCTCTCACTCACTACATATTAGCCTCACTCTTTAGCCGACTGGATTATTTGCTTTTTGTCTGAGATGTGGAAATTATTGCTCTTAAGGGGCTGTGTTGTGTTTTATTCATAATCACGATCTACAGTGCGATAAACCAGCGCTGTCATCCAGTCGTGTTGCGTCCAGCTAAGCACTTTGTCACAGTACGCTGTTGTTTTCCTGTCTCTCGCAATAAATTGTGGCCTACGTCGAATGCTCTAGTGACCACAGATGCCCACTACTTTTCAAGGTGCATTTTGGGAAACTTCCAGTGCACGACTTTTTCACCAACTGGACATTTGGACACACCTAAAAATGGCTTGATCCCTAAATAGTGCCCTAAGCAGTGAATGGAGTGGACATTTGGGCACGGCCTTAGAGTCAGACAAACTTTAATGATCCACAAGGGAAATTATTGGGACATAGTAGCTCACACATCACAGTACAATATAATAACAAATGTAAGCGGTAATAATACGTTCTAAGTAAGTAATAAAAAAGATACTGAAGAGTCTGGTGTCAAAATAAGGCATAATGATAAATGAGTATATCTGTAATCTGAAAACAAGCAATAAAGAGAGATTAAGAGACCACATTTGTTAGATTAATGTCCATTCATCACCTGTCAAAACTTGCAGAGCAGATAAGAGAGGTAAATAATGATTTTGTGTGGAGACTTTTGGATGTTTTTGGATCTTGGGAGATGAACCACAGCAGAAAAACACCATAGATCACAAGGTTAATGGGCTGAATGGGCTCTTCCCTGTGGGCCAAAGACATGCAAATGTCTCTGCTACTGCTGCTGGTCGCGAACGTGGAGGAGGAGGAG
This sequence comes from Odontamblyopus lacepedii, assembly GCA_034769755.1. Lineage (NCBI taxonomy): Eukaryota > Metazoa > Chordata > Actinopteri > Gobiiformes > Gobiidae > Odontamblyopus > Odontamblyopus lacepedii. The sequence continues at coordinate 40,290,354 of CM068344.1, read as the reverse complement.
TGTCTGTGCCTAAAAAGCTCTTAAGCTCCTTTCAGTCTTGCACAAACACAAGCTCAACAATGCATGTTTTGATCAGGGATAAAGTGCCGGTTTTTATAGTGAATTTAAATTTGGTTGCCATGTTTTCGCCGCTCCTTAAGTTGGGTTATTTTATTTTTAAAGGGCCCATACAGTATTACACAGTTTTCTGATCTGTTATAATGTTGTTCAGTCACACGTTTAAGACAAACTGCAAAAAACACTGTTCCACGTTGTGATGTCATGTGGTAACTCCAAGCACCTTCATTAGGATCTATTGGATCATTTAAACCCTGGATTTGCCTATCTCTTCTAAATAAAAGGTAAAACAGAAAGCGTTAACTTGAAAACTACCACTTCATGACATCACAAGGTGCAGCAGAGCACGTTGAGCTTTGGAGATGTAGACAGACTGATTACTCAAACATGTGTGAATGAAATAAAGCACAATGGGCTCTATTCATGCTCACAAACCAGGAAGACGTTTGGGGACATGCGATGACGACTTCCGGCAGGCTCTGTTCAAGGTAGTAAGTCTGATCAAATCTAGGAAAAATGAGAAAATTTCCCAGAAAATTTTTTCTTCATCTAAATGTCATTGTAGTGTTCCGTTATGTTCGGCTAATCAATAATTACATACCATACCTCAGTTTTCATCATTTCAGTTTTCATCATTTCGTACGTACAACTCCAAGTGCACTGGGTACATGTGATTAGAAGAGACGAGGGCACCAAATTCCAGATGATTCCAAACAGCACATACGTATACAGGCTTCATTTTACCAACGATCACATTTACTTCAGTGGGTTTTATCACAGTCGGTCGGTGAGTCCAGTGTCGGGAGCTACACCGGAAATTGTCATTGCATCTTTCCAAACGTTTTCCTGATTTGTGACGTAAGCATGAATAGAGCCAACTCCAGGTATGTTTTTGATAACATTCTAACATGTGTTGTGTTTTAGCTTTAGTTTTTCCTCGAGTGATGCAGAAAAGAGGGAGCCACTGTCTGTGTGAATGTATCTTGTATGTTAGCTCACAAGAGTAAATTTTGGGTAATATAGGACCTTTAATGTAAAGTTCAACAAAGACCACAAGAAAAACCAAGCACAAAAATCCAAAATAGAAACTTACAAGACATGACACTGACACTGTAGTAGAAAAATACATTTTAACATGCTCTTGAACATGTTTACTATTATGATGATCTGGCCCAGCTTCAGTCAGTACTTTTCCATCAAAACTGGCTTCCCTTTCTCAGGTGCATCCCCTCACTGTCCAGTATTCCCCTCATTATTTATGTCATGATGATCTGTGTACATCCCTTTGTATCTGCCTGTATAAAATCCAGTGTGGGACTGCCCCACTCTCTCTCACTCTTTCTTCTTTTTCTGATCCACTCTCTTCTATCTCTGCTCTTTCTCTTGCAAGAGAATAAACCCCAAAAAGACAATCATTTGACTGAAAATTTCGTTCTCACCTAAATATTTCCACAACACTGACCGTGGGGTTTAAATGCACAAACAGAGGAGGGAGCCACACTGTGAGACACATGAGGGCGGGGCAAATAATCAATACAACAGGAAGTAAAACTCAAAATGGTGGCTTCAAAAATTATAAAAATAAAACCGGGTTAAGCAAAATCAAATACCTTGAGGGAAATTAACACTATGACGATTGTGTAGTTTTCTGGGTGGGTCCATCACCTGCTTCATGATATTGCATTGCCTGGAATGTTCCACAGTATGGCACTAAACCTATTCTATCTTGTCTTCTTCCATATACAGGCATTTGATGATCACGGGGGACTGTTTTTACATTTTTTGTACGAAAAGCGTTGGTTTTGATTTGAAGTCTATACCCGATTTGGTCCATTGTATTTGAGCGGCTCTTGAGGTTAAAATAAGTCTGCTGCGTTCCGTCTGCATCCGGCGTTTTGTTTTCTGATGATCGGGAAGAGTGTGGTTAGCATGCTAGTTGTTATTAACTCCAGCTTTACTGTGACGTTGTGAAAAGTGCTTATAAACTCATTGCGGTGAGTAATTAGGATGCTCTGAACACATAATGTAAGTGAGGAATAACTTCGAACCATTGTTTAAAATGAGCTGTTTTTCACGTTTTTAAGGTAGCGAAAATGAGGTACAGCATCTTTAATCAGTAAGAAATACACTGACAGGTCCCAGGGATGTCTGTGTAGAGGCTCATATGGAGAGAGAGCTGACAGGTGTCAAAGGCAGGTGTTCACATTGACAGGAGAGAGAGCCAGGAGCAGCTCCAGCCACTCTGGTCTTCATACGCCGCAGAAAAACAACCTTAACCCAACAGATTTTCAGTGTTTTCAACCAATCATCCCATTAATAAACCAAACTGAACCCAAAATTTGCGTAAACTCAATCATTTCAGAAGCGTTATCTGCAAATGAACAAGACACAGACATTCTTAACTACATCCTGCTCTAGGGTACTCCAAGGAAATTATCACATTCAACCTTCTCAAATTATAATTCATACATTCTGGGCAAAGGGGTGAGGAGGTCCCCGTGGTAGCAAACGAGAATAACCAGCGAACCCAAACTTGAAATCCCGGTTGTGTTCTCCACCAGATGTTCATTTAGCTCACTGATTTGCATATGGAAATGAAAAATGAATCTTCTAAGTCAGATTTGATCATTTAAATTGGCTTTTTTGTACCAGTGCACAACTCCTTCTGACTAAATGTAATCTCTATAATGCAGAGGGAGTCTGGAAAGATGTGTGCTGGTTTTTGGAGCTCAGAAGTGGAAGTACCTTGTTTGTGTTACTTAAAGGGGCATTGTGTAACTTTTCTGCTTGTTTCACTGCCTGGAATGTTCCACAGTGTGACATTAAACAGCTCTACTTTTCATTTATTGAATTACAGTTGGTTTTATAGCTCAAAAATACCTAGAGAAACAGGCGATCTGACTGTGAGCGGGGTCGCCTCTCCACAGATCCGACCTGTAACTCGGTCTGGTTTGGTTTCCATGGAAAGGTTTAATGCAATACTGTGAAACATTCCCGGCAAAGCGATAATATCACCACAGAGAAAAGCTTTAAAGAGACCTTCCACCAGTAAAGATACACAATGCACATTTAAGTAAAAGTACAGAAACCTGAGCAAAAAATACTAAAGTCAAAATAAAATTATCACATGAAATAATCTACTTAAGTGAAAGTATTGAAGGGCCCATATTACGCTATTTAATGATCTGTTGTAATTTTTGTATTTTGGTTCATTCTCTCAAACAGAAAACACTCGGTTCCACCTTGTGATGTCATGTGGTAATACAGGAAGTACTCCACTGTGTTTTTAAATTCCATACACCTTCACTAGAATAATTTGGATAATGACATCACAAGGTGGAACTAAACATTTTGAGGTGATAATAAATATTTACATGTGTGAATGAAACAAAACACAGCTCCAGGTTTGTTTTTGACATGACTTAAAGTTGTGCCGTGTAACTTTTCTGGTAGGTGGTTCGCCACAAACTTCTTTGAACAGATATTACTGATTTTCCTGAAAGGTTTCACAGTGTGGCATTAAACTCATCTATCTTGCATTTATTCAATTATAGATGCTTTACTGCTCAAAAATACTGTGAAAAACATGCATTTCTACTCTGAAGCTGTTTTCAGGCTGGTCGGTGCCGGTTCCCACACCAGATACACTGGGATCCCAAGTGCTCACTGGTGAACCCATCATGTGTCATTGACAGAGGGTGTGGATTTGAAGAAAAACAGAAAAACAAGGCCATACAAGTGGATGTCACAGCAAGGAAAATAACCAGCGAGCATTTGTATTCATACAAATCATTATTTATCTGTGCTATGCTACAGCATCTGCTGTGGAGAAGGAGGCAGCGACGCCCAATCCAAAGATGGAACCTGAACAAATATTTGGTCTCCACTGACCACTGCACAATTTTTGTCACTTGATTTCTCCATCATATTCCCCACACACGTTTTCTTTGTTTATTTTACTGTGTACTTTGTCATCATGGTTTACTTAGAAAAATCAAGTTTTACTTGCTTCCCGTCAAGAACCAACTTTTCAGTTCCTGAACGTTCTGATTTTTGGCATGAACACATCAGTCAGTTCAAGATTAGGTGCAGGAACCAGCACCGACATGGTTCTGTCGGCCTGAAAACACTATGAGTGAGCTCACCACTCCACAGATTTGACATGTGACGTGGCCTGGAGGCATTGTGGGCTTGTCTCCATGGACAAAAGCAATAACATTTCCATGAAGACAAAATGATGATGGACATTCCACTAGAAACTTACAGTGCACCTTTAAAGCTCACAAGAATCAATTTAGCCTAATAAATGCTCTCTTTATTTTATGTCAGTTATAGTAGAAAAGAATAATACAGAATACATATAATATACAGTAATATATAATTTCCTTTTGTTCCGAAGCCTAAAGCGTATTATAAACAAATCTGAATAGAGATCTGTATAATCAACATACAAATCCTGACAAAACATCAAATCCAATCCCATTTTTAGGAATGGTATCACCAAAAGATCACATCTCAACAACAAACAACCAAAAAGAGCAGTTTAATATGTTTGACTGGACCGGAGCATCTGGCTTTAATTTGAGCACTAGCTGACATCTTTCTCTTTTCAAGGACGTTGAATCCAGCGCTACATTTACACAAACAGAAGCGGGCTCACAACACGGGCCCTTCATTACTGCGTGTGCTGAAGGACACACTGCTATACTCAAACACAGAGACTCAAAACACAGCTCTGAGTCAACACTTCATTAGATAAAGTCAATGGATGCATTCAGAAGCATGTTTACAAGCAGGTGAAGACTGTGTTCTCTATGATACGCTGTATTTTGAGTCCTTTTGCTGTGGTGTGTGTGATGTGGAGAAACAGGAAAGTGAAAGCAACAATTAAAAACAAAATATTACTGAATCCATTTTAGCCCGAACATGGTGTTCGTTATGGACAAGCTGTGACTAGCACAGAAGTCCAATAACAGAACACCGCTCTGGTTCAGATCGGGGAGGCCGTTCCTCCCAATCACCCCTCTCCAAGTGTCACTGTCGTTGCCCACGTGGGCGTTGAAGTCCCCCAGTAGAACAACGGAGTCCCCGGTTGGTGCACTGTCCAGTACCCCTCCCAGAGACTCCAAGAAGGCCGGGTACTCTGCACTGCTGTTCGGCCCGTAGGCCGACACCACAGTGAGAGACCTGTCCCCGACCCGAAGGCGCAGGGACACGACCCTCTCGTTCACCGGGGTGAACTCCAACATGCAGCGGCTGAGCTGTGGGGCTATGAGCAGGCCCACACCAGCTCGCCACCGCTCCCCGCAGCCAACGCCAGAGAAATGGAGAGTCCAACCCCTCTCAAGGAGTTGGATTCCGGACCCCAAGCTGTGCGTGGAGGTGAGGCCGACTATATCTAGCCGGTAACGCTCAACCTCCCGCACAAGCTCAGGCTCCTTCCCCCCCAGCGAGGTGACATTCCATGTCCCCAGAGCTAGTCTCCATGTCCGGAGATCCGGTCGCCGAGGCCCCTGCCTTCGACCGCCACCCAGATCTCTCCGCACCCGACCCCTATGGCTCCTCTCGCGGGTGGTGGGCCCACCAGAGGGCGGCCCCACGTCGCTCCTTCGGGCTGGGCCCGGCCGGGCCCCGTGGGGAAAGGCCCGGCCACCAGGCGCTCGCCGGCGTGCACTCACCCCAGGCCTGGCTCCAGGGTGGGGCCCCGGTGTCGCCATTCCGGGCGACGTAACTGGCCTTTGTATGGTCATCATCATTAGGGGCTTCTGAACCGCTCTTCGTCTGACCCGTCCCCCCGGACCTGTTTGCCTTGGGTGACCCTACCAGGGGCATAAAGCCCCCGACAACATAGCTCCTGGGATCATTCGGGCACTCAAACCCCTCCACCACGTTAAGGTGGCGGTTCGAGGAGGGGGCACAAGGGGGTCCATCGGTGCACGTGGCACCAGGACTCCCTAGGCCGGAGGTCGATGATCGACTTTGTTGTCATGTCATCTGACCTCCGGCCGTGTGTCTTGGACACTCGGGTGAAGAGAGGGGCAGAGCTGTCAACTGATCACCACCTGGTGGTGAGTTGGGTCCGCTGGCGGAGGAGGAAGCCGGAAAGACCTGGCAGGCCCAAGCGTATCGTGAGGGTCTGTTGGGAACGTCTGGCAGAACCTTCTGTCAGTGCGGCCTTCAACTCACACCTCCGGGAGAAGCTCTCCCGGAGGTGTGTCCCGGGGGAGGCTGGGGACATGGAGCCCGAGTGGGCTTCGTTCTCGGCCTCTATTGTCGATGCGGCTGCTCGTAGCTGTGCCCGTAAGGTCTGTGGTGCCTGTCGCGGCGGCAATCCCCGAACCCGGTGGTGGACACTGGAAGTAAGGGATGCCGTCAAGCTGAAGAAGGAGTCCTACCGGGCCTTGCTGGCTCGGGGGACTCCTGAAGCAGCTGACGGGTACCGGCGGGCCAAGCGTGCTGCAGCCCGGGTGGTGGCAGAGGCAAAAACTCGGGTCTGGGAGGAGTTCGGGGAGGCCATGGAGGAGGACTATCGGACGGCCCCAAGGAAATTCTGGCAAACCGTCCGGCGCCTCAGGAGGGGGAAGCAGTTCTTCATCAACACTGTTTACAGTGCGGGGGGAGAGCTGCTGACCTCGACTGGGGATGTTGTCGGGCGGTGGAAGGAATACTTTGGGGATCTCCTCAATCCCACCGTCACGTCCTCCGAAGAGGAGGCCGAGGCTGGGGACCCAGAGGCGGACACATCCATCACCCTGGCCGAAGTCACTGAGGTGGTCGGAAAGCTCCTCGGTGGCAAGGCTCCGGGGGTGGCTGAGATCCGTCCTGAGTACCTTAAGTCTCTGGGTGTTGTGGGGCTGTCTTGGCTGACATGCCTCTGCAACATCGCGTGGCGGTCGGGAACAGTACCTTTGGACTGGCAGACCGGGGTGGTGGTCCCTCTGTATAAAAAGGGGGACCGGAGGGTGTGTTCCAACTATAGGGGAATCACACTCCTCAGCCTCCCCGGTAAAGTCTATGCCAGGGTACTGGAGAGGAGAGTTCGGCTGATAGTCGAACCTCGGATTCAAGAGGAGCAGTGTGGTTTTCGGCCTGGTCGTGGAACACTGGACCAGCTCTACACCCTCCATCGGGTGCTCGAGGGTTCATGGGAGTTTGCCCAACCAGTCCACATGTGCTTTGTGGACCTGGAGAAGGCATTCGACCGTGTCTCTCGTGGTGCCCTGTGGGGGGTGCTCCGGGAGTATGGGGTCCGGGGCCCTTTGCTAAGGGCTGTCCGGTCCCTGTATGACCGGAGCAGGAGTTGTGTTCGCATTGCCGGCAGTAAGTCAGACTTGTTCCCGGTGCATGTTGGACTCCGCCAGGGCTGCCCTTTGTCACCGATTCTGTTCATTGTATTTATGGACAGAATTTCTAGGCGCAGCCAGGGGCCGGAGGGGGTCCAGTTCGGGGACCACAGGATCTCATCTCTGCTTTTCGCGGATGATGTTGTCCTGTTGGCTCCATCGAACCAGGACCTGCAGCGTGCACTGGGGCGGTTTGCAGCCGAGTGTGAAGCGGCTGGGATGAGAATCAGCTGTTCCAAATCCGAGGCCATGGTTCTCGACCGGAAAAAGGTGGATTGCCCTCTCCGGGTGGGGAGTCTCTGCCTCAAGTGGAGGAGTTCAAGTATCTCGGGGTCTTGTTCACGAGTGAGGGGAGGATGGTGCGTGAGATTGACAGGCGGATCGGTGCAGCGTCGGCAGTGATGCAGTCGCTGTATCGGACCGTTGTGGTGAAGAGGGAGCTGAGCCGAAAGGCGAAGCTCTCGATTTACTGGTCAATTTACGTTCTTACCCTCACCTATGGTCATGAGCTCTGGGTAATGACCGAAAGAACGAGATCGCGGATACAAGCGGCCGAAATGAGTTTCCTTCGCAGAGTGGCCGGGCGTTCCCTTAGAGATAAGGTGAGGAGCTCGGTCACACGGGAGGAGCTCGGAGTAGAGTCGCTGCTCCTCCACGTCGAGAGGAGCCAGCTGAGGTGGCTCGGGCATCTGGTCCGGATGCCTCCTGGACGCCTCCCTCGGGAGGTGTTCCGGGCATGTCCCACCGGTAGGAGGCCCCGGGGAAGACCCAGGTCACGCTGGAGAGACTATGTCTCTCGGCTGGCCTGGGAACGCCTCGGGGTCCGTCCGGAGGAGCTGGAGGAAGTGGCTGGGGAAAAGGAAGCTTGGGAGCCCCTGCTTAGACTGCTGCCCCCGCGACCCGGCCCCGGATAAGCGGAAGAAGATGGATGGATGGATGGATTTTAGCCCAAACTCAGAAAATATGGGGAGTGGGGTATAAAACAATGTATTTCTGCTTTACCTTTTTAGTCAGGGGTCTGTCGCCTGCTTGTTTCTATGGATACGTCATTGCTCTGCCTGAAATGTTCCACAGTATGACATTAAACAGCTCTACTTCACATTTATTCAATTACAAGTGTTTTTTACACCCCAAAAATACCTAAAAAAACAGGCGTTCTCACTGTGAGCGGGGTCGCCTCCACACAGATCTGACCTGTAACTTGGTCTGGTTTGGTCTCCATGAAGATAGAAAGGTTTAATGCCACACTGTGAAACATTCCAGACAAAGCAATAACATCTCCGTGGAGAAAAACTTTTGACAGACCCTCCAATAGGAAAGTTACGCAATGCAAATTGAAACTATTAACCAAGTTTTGTATGAAATATGAACTAAAATATTTACTGTGACAAAACTTTAGAAAGACGAAAGACTTGCGGATAAACCAGTCAGAGAGAAACGTCTGCTTAAAAAGGGAAAAAAACAACAGAAAGGACTAAGAAACAGCGTGGATATTTACAGAATTTACATAAGAAGTGATATATTTTGTTGTGAATGTGAGAGATGTGCAGGAACTGTAAAGCAAAGCGATGAGAGCTGCTGCTGGGCTCATGGTTTTGTCCTATGGATTTAAAGGGATATTGATTGAACTCATGTTTGACTGTATTTACTGGATCTATAGAGTCACCACTGGAGCAGAGCACACTATAAAAATGCATCGTCACACGTCGTTTTGGTTTGTTTTGCTTATCGTCAATCACCAGAGGTCATCCGTGGGTCACTCTGTCCTGTGTAAATCCACCTGAACATGAGACTGTATGTATTACCGACTGGAAGATCTGTAAATCGTCCCGTGTCCTCTGATTTAATAACATTTGTACATCTTTTCAAACATCAAATTCCACCTCTTTTGAAGCACCTTTAATCATTCTCCCAGCACCTTTCAGCTCAGGGCTGCACAGTGTTGAAAAAACAGATCCATGAATAAAGTGCACAGTTGGAACTCCATGTTGTTTAATTTAAGATTCAATCCAGAGTGAAAAATTTAATATAAACACACACATTCTTCATGTACTTCGCGGCAGTCGGAGGGGCCGATGGCGCAGATTTGCAGCCTCGCTTCTGTCCGTCTGTCCCAGGGCAGCTGTGACTATAACAGTGACTTCACCAGCAAGGACCAAGCCAACAACACATGTGCGAAGAAGCAAAAAGTGTTTATTATATGGAGACGAGGCGGGTCGGCTGGGTTGAGACTCAGGGTGGGGGTTCAGTCTCAATCTTCACATGGCCCAGCAGGAACGGGACCTCCATCGTAGATGTCTTATGTCTGGAAGTGAACAGATCGGGGTTGGGAGGGTGGAGTTCAGTTATTCGGGACAAACTGGGTTGTCGGGATAGGCTGCTATAAATAGGCTTCTGGGAAATTGAGGTGTAGTAGAAGTGAGCTGTGATTCGCTGGAGAGGAGGCGAGGGCGGTTGAGGCGTGGTCCTGCTCCTGAACCTAAGTTAATCATAATCTTAATAATCATAATCATAACTATATTTATCTCCACCAGGAAGTGAATGAAAAACGACCACAGCGAGGTTTTGAAGAGGTTTTGAAAAGAGAGGAAAGCACGGGTCTCCATCCTTTTTCCTCTGGTGAGCTACCTTTACGAAATAAAAATCCCAGAAAGCTTCTCATTTTAGCGGCTGTGAAAAATTTAGTAAATATAAGAGCCTTAGATGGGGTACAGTTTGATGACTATAAAATATTTACACAACTATTATCTATTTATTAGTGCACAAGGATAGGCAGCACATTTACAGTGGTAATAGGTGTTTAATGAAATCAAATTTTAGTTATTCAGCACAATACATATGATTCAGAAATCCTATGATGAGCTCCTTTGAAGGAGGTGGAGAGCTACTGGTAGTTCTCGAGCGACAGGTTGGAGACCCCTGCTGTAAAGGTATTAAGCACCTCAGAGAATGCATGTTTTTCAAGGTACTTTAGCAATAAGAAACATCTATTAAATGAAGGCAAAATAGATAAGTTACTGTGACACATTCCAGCCAAAGCAAAAATAGCATGGTGACAAACAGGTGATGGAACGCTGAGCAGAAAAAGTGATATTACAAAAACACACGGCTCCTTCTGCACCATGAGCAGTGAGTTCACTTAAGTGACACGACTCGACGTCACACGGATGCCAAGCAACAAAACCATAGAAAATACAGAAATATGAAACATAAAGCACTTCTCCTTGGAGCCAATCATTCAAATAAGTGTAATACTGTTTCCATGGTGACGCGCCTGTACTCTTGGCTGCATGGCAGTGAGTGACAGCTGCACACGCCCAGCCGTGATGAAGGATCATTTAAGAAGCAATGTTTTCAGCCTCACCGTCCAAAACAACACAAACTGATCAGTGATTATACGCCGGCTTTGTTTGTTGCCATCAAGCCAAACAGTGACTCAGAAGCACACACACACACACACACACACACACACACACACTGAGGAAGTAGGAGCAGTGGTAGAATGTGTCGGTAACATACTGTACATCGGCTGCTTGAATTCATAGAGCGCTAGTTTTTATTTTTATATTAAATGGGACTGTACCTGATTTTTTCATGTAGCAAAGTACAATGTGTTTTGCCTTCTACATGCATCTCTACTGGCAGAATGTTTAGCAGTTACCATGGTGATAGTGATGATTTTTTTTAATATAGTCTGAAACACAAGAAGAAATACAAAATGGCTTTAAACAGCACTATCAGGACTTTACTTTCAGAAGTTTGATTTTCCAAAATGTGAGCATGACGAAGTGAAAAACAGCTGGCAGCTTGTGACTGTAATGCTATTTGGGAGGGACTTGTTTTTCACCTGTTGTAGTTCCAACTAAATCAGTTCTTTCTAGTCAGATTATGTTCAAATAAAGCTCAGGTAAGTCTAACTTGAGTAACAGAGCTTCTAACAGAGCAGTGCATCCAGTTAGCATAACACCGAAGGGGATGTAGATTACTTCAGCTGCAAAGTACCAACTGACACTGTAAAAGCAATTCTTAGGTCTAGTCCATAGACTGCATAAAGAAGGGGACTAGGGGAGTGGGATTTTACCTATTGCGCTAGGCTCCAGTCAAATGAAGCTCATGAGGGTAGCCGTTATAAATGGGAATTTGAAGCTAGTTCCATATTAGGAAAAGGAATTTATTAAAGGACAAAATAGGGAAATAAAAACAGCAGGATCATATAGAGCGTGTTAATACAAATATGACGAGGCTCACAGAAGCAGTTACAGAGAGAGGAGATTATTTTCCAGTGTAAAGTCAGTTGGACTTTGGAGCCGGAAGCGCCCTCACGCTCACTTCTTATTTGGAACGCAGCGACTAGTGGGTTAGCAATGTGCATTTATATACACAGTCTGTGGGTATAACCTACGTTAAAGCCAAATTCCACCATCGACTTCTACCCTGAACATCTCAGTTTTAAAGCTTAATCCTTCTGTAAAGTCGTGACGTGATGTGAACCCCTCTTGTTCTGATTTCTGGTCTTTTTGCCTCATGGAGCGTCCCTTTTCACAGTACGACAGAGCGGAGGCAGAGTGAAGCGTTGGGCTGCAGCCCCCAGCTGCTGTCTCCGCCCTGATCTCTCACTGAGACTGTGCTGGAGACATGAGGAGTCTGAGCTCACACTGAGAGCTCAGATGAACCATCAGCCCCCAACAGCGAAGCACAGGCACATGAGGAATAGACAGAGGCCACAACACCGGCCGCTCCGTGAGGCCAAACAGTGTGTGAGGAAATCAAGATCAGCACATACAAACCTGGACAAGAAGATTAATAGATGAACAGGTCTGTAAGATTAAAGATCCTATATTATGCAAAATTGTCTCTTATGAGCTTTAAGCCATGTTAAAATGTTGCCTCATCAGAAACATACCTGGAGCTGTGTTTTGTTTATTTCACACATGTTTGAGTAATACTTTATTATTACCATATTTTCCGGACTATTGAGCGCACCGGTATATAAGCCACATCCACTCTATTTTTTAAGAAAAATAAGAAAAAAGTTGTGCAAGCTGCAACCGGGCTATAAGCCGCTGATACCTATGTTGAAAAATGAGATATTTACTGCATATACAGAACGATTTTGTACTGTAAATGTACATTTATGTACCTGAACAGATTCTTTCCGAACAGTGAACTAACAGAACTTTTAACACGGCAGCAACTGTGCTGATTAAAACGAGGTCAAAAACAGAAAAGAACCGGTAATTGACCTTCATTTCTCCTGTGCAGTGAAACCACAAGTCACTTTAATCATCTCCGCTGACGCCGAGCTTACGTGCAGCAGCAGGTAGAGGTCTGCGCGGGACACAATTTTCAGTCCCGCTCCCATCCGCTCCCTCGTTGTGCGGTCGCGCTCCCGCCCGCGCCCGCAATAAGCTTTCAGAATGTTCTTTCAAAATCCTCTTATCCATGGTCCCGCACCGCACTGTTTTGTGTTGGGACGCAATTAGCAAAGGCTGCAGTTTCTGAAGTACCATCATTTCCTCCCAAACAACCAAATATCCTGTCTATAAAAACACTTTCGGAAATGTGATTCTGGTATTAGTTTGCTTCAGTCTTTTTGTCAGTTCTTCTGGACATGTTTACAATGTGAACTTTGTCCAGAATCTCATCATTAAAATATAAATATTAAAACAAGTTAAAATGGGAATCGGATCATAAGCATAACGCTTGCTAGAAAAACTGCAATTATTATTTTCCCCAAATGGTTCAGCCCTGTTGTGTGGATCTAGTGTAATTTTAAAACAGCGTTGTGGCAAAACTTTAATGAAGTGTTCTTTTGACACTCAAAACGAAATAACATCCGGCTAAAAATATACAGTCAAACTGTGAATGAAAGTGAAAGCTGTCAGACTGAAGCCAGAGAAACTAAACTAAATTAGGATCAAACTGGAGAGAGACGACACACTGAAGGTTACACACCAGAAATATTGCACTTTTACATATACAGCGTCACTCCACACACCTGATGTTAAGACAGAGACAAAATAACATGGAAATATACTTGGAAAGTAACACAGTGTAAGTAAGTCACTTCTAATTTGACAGCAGTACTTGTAATTCTGTAGGTCAGTTCTCTGGTGGAAAGTGCTTCACCTGATTGCAGTGGAGGGACATAAAGTAAAAGTAGTAAAGTACTGTACTTAAGTATAAATTTTAGTTTACTTGAGTACATTTTAAAGTGGATACTTCATTATATTTAAGAGCAGGTATTTGTACTTTCCACTCTGCTACATTTTTAAACAGGACTGAAGAGTAAAAGAGTTTTTATTATTGTCTGAGACCTGCAGAAAAGCTGAGTGGTTTATTTTGAACACATTCACATTCATTCATCAAAATGTACAAACAAAAACACATCATTTCAGATGTTTCTGCTCAACAAATTTCAGCACAAATGTTGTATTTTTGTATTAAAAATAAAACATTTGAAGCTTAATTAGAAATCAAAATCTCCACAAAACAGTTGGCATCACCAGTCAGATCTGCATTTTTCAATATTTTTAAGCAATGAATTTCTGTAACTGAATAAATGCAAAATAGATACGTTTAGTGCCATACTGTCGAGCAATAACATCTCCATGGAGACAAATAGCTGGTGAACTTCCTTCCAGAAAAGTTACACAGTGCACCTTTTCATCAGCATGTTCCCCCAGTGGTTCTAATCTCTTATTTTTAGATTATGATGGGGTTTTGAATATCTGTGCTGGGTGGTTTCATAAAAGAGCCTCAGACAGCTCCTGGGTGAAGTGTGTGCACTCGCTTGGCTGCTGTACTTGTGTCTTTCTTCAAATGTCATATGTGAAGTGCCTGAGTCCAGGGACAATGAGCGGGGTTGGGTTTCCTGGCAAGACTTAGCAGCACCCAAACTTAGCCCTGACTCCCAAAGGATGCTGGTATGTGTGTGTGTGTGTGTGTGTGTGTGTGTGTGTGTGTGTGTGTGTGCAGCATGTGTGTGTGTGTGTGTGCGCGAGTGTGTGTGCAGATCCAACAGTCGGGAGCAGAAGATGTCCAAACAGTAAAGTGAGCCAGCGTCCTCTTACAGACGGTTCCAGGATCCTTGAAGAGCAGCAAAGGTTAGAACTCTGGCACAGGACTCAGTCTGTGTTCAGCAAAGAGCCAAGTTTAAATAGCAACAGATAAACACCATCACATTTACACAGCCTGAGCTCTCGGCCAGAAAAGTTTACAAACCAACCAGACTGAATTGTGTTTTCTGTATTAGTGATGGGCACGTTCATGTATTTGACCGTTTTTAATAATTACGTCATTAATGTTTCTCTTTATCAGATTCCATGGGGCACACGAACATATCTGTGACCACTAATAGCCGCACTATAATAATAATAATAATAATAATAATACATTTTATTTATTAGGCCCCTTTCTGTTCACACAAGGTCGCCTTACAACAACATAAACAAATGAAGTACAATTAAAACATACAGGTAAAAGCCTGCAGTTAAAGTGGGACAGTATTTAATTGATTGATTGATTAAATTTAGTATTGTATTTAGTATTTGCACACGCGTCAATAGTCGATCCAGAGGTTTTCATAAGAGAAACATTGTTCTTTTTATACAGTTAGCCCCCTTTAAACATATTAGTTTAGGTTATAGTTAATATTTGTCCTGACCTCTGGAAAATCACCAAAAGAGATCATCATCATGACATCAAACGTAAACCAGTGCTTATGGCGAGTATATTATAGCATAACATCTTCATTTAATCTTGGCTTCATGGAATAAGAGAACAGCGTTGTCAGGTCAAACTTTAAACACACACAACAGGTTAAAGTATGTATGTCGTCCTATTCTTTTATTTTACTTCCTGAGGCAGATTAGGCACTTTTCTTGACTCTAAATATCACTCCCATGACATGTAGTTAATATGATTAACTGCAGCCTATTTGTGGCAGCCCTTTCCGTTCATCCCCGTTTTGTCTCAACTAACTCGACCTCACCCTCCCAACACCTATCTTGCTCGCCTTCTAGACATAAGACGCCTACGAGGGGGGCTGGACCAAGTGAAGATTGAGACGGAACCCCCGCCCATGAGTCTCAACCCAGCCATCTCCACCCCACCTCAATGCACCTCACGCTCGCCCTGGGAAGAGGAGCCTACTGTGTTAATTTAGGAGAATAACACACAAAATAAACCATCTTTATAACAGATAATTCACGTGCAGGGGTGTGGATGTGTAGATCTGCAGTAATGGTTAATTTTAGCCATGGAAGAACAAATCAATGGTTGTCCAAGACTCTATTGATCTGAGAAACACAAAGATGCCGTTTGTTATTGACAGTCTACACATCATGTTACATGTGAAGTGAGAGTGTGACCAAAATAGAAATGGCCTCATTTACTGTAGAAACCACTAGAGCTGCGGATCTTACTGGGAATATAGGCTTATTTTTCCACTATGAAATGTGCAAATAGAGCAGACAAATGACACTCTACAGGCTGGTGGGACTAGTGTGTTAGGATAAAAGTACAGAGATATAAGGAGGGTTCAATAGGGCCTGTGCCAGATCACTAAATTATTGAAACATGCATGGATGACATATAAGATCACTTGAGTGAATAACAGTATAACATGATCGCAAGCAGGGGAGTTGATAAGGGGGTAGAACGGGGTCTGTTGTCCCGGGCCCCAGGGTTTTAGGGGCCCAGAATTAGACCCTCTTCCTATAAAGTTATATTAGACGGGGCCCAAGTCCCTTGTCCCAGGCCCCCAAATTTCTGTTGACGGGCCTGGTAGAAAAAAAAAATCCATAATTTTCCCGCTTTAATTGTAATCAAATCAAAATCACAATTTCAATGGACTTATTTAGCAAAGGCTGCAGTTTTTGGAGTAACCATAATTTCCTCCACAAACACCAAAACATCCTGTCTTTTTAGGTCTGTACAAACATGTATTAGCTTTTTCTTTCTGTCATTTCTTCTGGATGTCTTTAAATTGTGAATTTTGAAGTGAATCCCATCATCGAAACATAAATCTCAGTGCTGGACAAACCCACTACAGATTCTTCCTGGTAATACAGGCTTATTTTTCCACCATGTCGATGAGGATATGTGTAATGTATTGAGTTCCGCGGGACATTAAATGGTCACAGGTCAATAGTGCTGCAGTCAGTCGATAACATGTGGAAGTGTGAGGGCCAATATCAGAGACAGAAAAGAGCAATGAGGAGGACACATTGATTTTGTACTGTTTTCATTTCATTTTATTTTATTCCAGTGGTCATGTTAAAAGCTATGTGACTTTGGAATGTTCCTCAGTATAGCATTATACCAGAGAGAACCTCTGCAGACCAGCTGACACACTCTGGACGTTTGTTTGTCCCACACTCCATATGTGTCGCTTTAAATGATGAATGCAGGAGAAAAGACTAACTTGAAATATCTTTTCTATGTTGCTATGTTTGTTTCATTGTTGATGCTGCAGAAAATGTGAATATCTATCATGAGGAGGCGGCAGACCCTCCACCAGAGAAATGAAACAGCATACAGTTGTGCTCATAAGTTTACATACTCTGGCAGAATTTATGATTTCTTGGTCCAGAAGCTGCACATGGGACGTACTTGGATATTCCAACATGATAATGATCCAAAACACAAAGGCGAGTGGAGCTGTAGCTCCAGCAGAATAAAGTGAAGGTTCTGGAGTGTTCGTCTCTTCTGACCTCAGTATCACTGAGCCTCTGGGCAGATTCAAGCTGCAGTTCAGACAAGAGCCCAAGAATTTACAGGAACTGGAGCCTTTTGCCAAGAAGAATGAGCAGCTTTACCATCAGAGAAAATAACACATCCACAACTATCACAAAAGACTCAAGCTTCATTGGGTCATTTGTGTAGTTTCTGTGTCATTATGATTTAAAAAGAGGAAACACAGTTGTTTGATAATAAACGGCTTCACCCAAGCACTAACCATGAGTGAAAGAAAAGTTTTTGTGTTAACATTCATATTCTCACAAACATGGCCAAGAAATCATAAATTCTGTCTGTCTGGGCCCCAGGGTAAACTTATGAGCACAACTGTACCCTTAAAGCGCCTATGACAGGTTTAGGTGGGACTACTCATTTTAAATACACTTTAAATCATTATCCATCCATCCATCTTCTCCCGCTTAATCCGGCTGGGTCGCGGGGGCAGCTTGCTGCCCAATACTCATAGCACCTGACCCCCCCTATGAACCCCTCTGCAGGTGGTGAGCCCACAGGAGGTTTAAATCATTATATTTGCTATAATTTTTTTTTATTTTTTTTATCCCGGTTTAGCAATTTTTAAAGATTTTTTTATGCAAAATTATATGTTACAAACAAATTGGCAATGTTAATTGGTCTAGTGATTAAGCATGACAAATGAGAGGTCAGACAGGAACCAGATCAATTCAGAAAATAAATTAGGTGCTATAGGGGTCTAAGAGTTCATAGCTAGTGATACGTTCTTTTAGCATGATAGCGATGCTGCCCATGAAGGTGAGTGAGGCAAAAAAAAGTTTCAGCTCTTTGATAAATGTTATAAAAAGGGGTTTACATTTCAAAAAAATCTCTTTATGGATGGAAAAATGTCCGTGTATAATAATCACATTCAAAAATAGTTAATGTTTTTTATCTTTACATAGAAGTCCAAAGATATTGTCACAATTTTTAAGGATTTTTTTACTTCCTGGTTGTAAATTATGACATCATACTGTTACCTAGCAACCATATTGTACACTGGGCAAAACCCCTCTACTGTATTTTCTGTATATTTTGACAATAAGAAATAAAATAAGAAACACGTTTATTTTGTTGACATGTTTAAAATATCATCTAAACTTTTTTATAGACTTTTCCTGGGCCTGATGTGTTTAGAACTTCCGATACATTTTTTCAACTTTGCTTCACAAATTGCACCTTGATTCGTGCTGAACTATAATTTATATTTAAAACACTGTAAATACCACCAGATTAAGTCAAAAATAGAGGATGATAAAAAGGCGTCATATGCACTTTAAGCCTCCTTTTCACCATAGATTCAAACAAGTGAGGTGCAAAGAACGAGAAAACAGTGGTGTCTACGGTCTATATATGACTGTGTGTCAATGCTCCTCTCAGTATGAGTCTTTTCTTGGTCGTGTGAATGGGGAGAGGGGGGTGTCTGTGCTGGAGCAAAGACAGATGCTAAAAATAACCCATGTGTAGGTTATAGTGTGTAAATACTTAAAGGGCCCGTATTACATTATACTATACATATTACACTATTTTCTGATCTGTGCTGTAACGTTGTTTCCTCGTCACAAATATACCTGGAGTTCCACGGTACATGAACCATATCCAGAGCATTTATTCATTCATTTATGGCTCAAAAATATAATAATGCTGCCTTCACGTGGTGTGGGAAAGATGATCCTTTCCACTTGTGGAAGTGGAAATCACAAGTGTGTTTTGTCCAAGTGCTTTTGTTGTCGTAGTGAAGTGAAACATGGTGGACAGCGACCTGTTACTTGGGTAAAGCAATTTTAATATTTTATTTACATTTGTTTATAGCTCATTATTTATTTGATTTATTTAAACAATAAGAGTAAATGGCGATGTTATTAAAATTATGTATGCCACAGCATTATGTAGGCTACAAACGAACCAACTCCCAGCAGCAGAGCACGTCTACCCGAATGCAGAGTTCACCATTCACGACTCGCTGCTCTCACATGTTCAAATGTCAAAGTTTATCTCATCTCAGCAGCTCGTGGATCATAAAAATCTCCCAGCTTTGCAGTGGAAATTACGACGTGAGGGGTGTTCATGTGCAATTTTGATGTTGTTTTTTGGTATTTACGATAATTGCCGTGAGGATGTGAAGGGGCGATGTGAAGTGTAATTGTAGCGTAGTGCTGTAACCTGCTCATCTGTGGAACATTCTAGACAAAGCAATAATATTTACAAGGAGACAAGCAGGTGGCAGACCCTCCACTCCACTGTTACTCACTAGGCCTTCAAAGTAAAGTATGGTGGCCTGGCAGGTCCAGACTGATACCTCTGTCTGGTCTGGAGTCTGGACCGAACAGGATCGTCCAATCAGAAAAGTGTTATTTTTTTTGACATGTGTGAAACGAAGGACCTTTTCACTTATCGCTTATCACTTAGGATAAAATGATATCACCTCGGATTAAAGGTTCACTGTGTAACCTTTCTGGTCAGTCACCTGCTTGTCACCATGGAGATGTTAATGTGTTTGCCTGGAATGTTACACAGTATAACATTAAACATCTATCAAGACTTTTTAAAATTATGGGTCATTTAATTGAAAAAAAAATAAAAAATTGAAATGTGACCAACATTGCCTGGTGACATCTCCATGGCGATATGTTTATTGCCATATTGTTATAGAACATTCCCGCCCAAAGCAATAACATCTCCATAGATACAAATAGATGATGCATCCTCTACCAGTAAAGTTACACAGTTTGATTATTATTATGATTATTTTTTCCCACATCTTCTCTCTTTTTTCCTCATAAACAGCATTATTTGTTTTCAAGTGACAGATCATGCATGTCCCTGATTGGCTCATCCATCTGTCAATCACGGCCATTGGAATTCTGGGACATTCCTCCATGACCAGACTCAAATCTTAGTAAAGTATTGAAGAAGTGTGTATTCCGGATCCCGGGCGAGCAGTAAGCCATTAATCTTATCTCTCTCCATGGAGACAAGAACCGCCACCAGGTCACTTTAGAGGTCAGATCTGTGGAGAGGAGACCCCGCACTCACAGTAATTGAATCATGCAGGATAGATAAGTTTAATGCCACACTGTCGAACATTCCTGGAAAAGCAATTACGCGAGGAACCAGGACCGTCGCATAGTTGTTTCCACGTGCTTCTTGTCCAAAAATGTCCCAGTCAATTTCTTTTCTTTGTGGTTATCGGCGATACCAGTGATTTTTGTTCCTGGAAAAGTAATTACATCTCCATAACAACCAGGAAAATTCCGAAGTTCACCTTTAAGGCAGTTCTATGTAATACATGTATTGAAATATACGCTTAAAGGGCCCATATTACGCTATTTTCTGATCTATGTTATAATGTTTCCTCATCTCATTAGAGTTCTGAGTTCTTTTCGCAAACAGAAAACACTCTGTTCCACCTTGTGATGTCATGTGGTGATACAGGAAATGCTCCACTCTGTTTTAAAACTCCATACATCTTCACAAGAGTTTTTTTGACAATCTCTAGTGAACAAAAGGTAAAAGGAGCTGTTAACTTGAAAACTACCACTTCATGACATCACAAGGTGTAACAGAGCATTTTGAGCTTTGGAGATGTACACAGACTAATAATAAAAGAGTGACTCAAACATGTGTAAATGAACAAAACAGAATTCCAGGTATGTTTTTGAGGAGGTAGCAACATTCTAACATGGCTTAGAGTAAATTTTGCATAATTTAGGACCTTTTTTGTATTATTTTCTGTTTGCGTGATTAAAAACATTATAATTCCACATGATAAAGTCGTCCGGCGCCTTAATGATCATAACATTGTAATGACTTTGCTTCCTGTGGGCCCCTCCCCCCTCTCCACAGGGCATCTCACAGCTCCCCCCTGCACCAGAAGAGACAGGCCCCATGCTCTGACCACGGGCCTTACAACTCACAGCGAATTAACCCAGGATCTCTCCGACTGCGTCCAGTTTCTCCTCCTCCTCTTCTTCATCCTCCTCCTCCTCCTCCTGCTCCTCTTCCTCATCCTCCTCCTCCTGCTCCTTCAGTCAAAAGGGACATGGCTAAAGTATGGGGAATTGAATTTTCCGCTACCACTACTACAGTACTTCTACTTCACTGATACCTTTGACTGAGGCATAAAGTATCTCACTCTCTCTACACTACTACTACTACTACTACTACTACTACTAGTACTACTACTACTACTACTACTTCACTGATACCTTTGACTGAGGCATAAAGTATCTCACTCTCTCTACACTACTACTACTACTACTACTACTACTACTACTACTACTACCACGACCACGACCACGACCACGACCACGACCACGACCACGACCACGACTACGACTACGACTACGACTACTACTACTACTACTACCACTACCACTACCACTACTACTACTACTACTACTACTACTACTACTACTATGACTAATACTACTACTACTACCACTACTGCTACTACTACTACCACTATTACTACTACTACTACTACTACTACTACTACGACTAATACTACTACTACTACCACTACTGCTACTACTACTACCACTATTACTACTACTACTACTACTACTACTACTACTACTACTACTACTACTACTACGACTAATACTACTACTACTACCACTACTGCTACTACTACTACCACTATTACTACTACTACTACTACTACTACTACTACTACTACTACTACTTCATTGATACCTTTGATTGAGGCATAAAGTATCTCACTGTCTCTCTACACTACTACTACTACTACTACTACTACTACTACTACTACTACTACTACTACTACTGCTACTACTACTACTGCCGTTGCTGCTACTATTACTAGTATTACTACAGCTAGCACCACTACTACTACTACCACTACCACTCCTACTATTGCTACTACCACTACTACTATGACTACTACTACTTCACTGATACCGTTACTACTGCCATTACAACTACTACTACCACTACTACTACCACTACCACTATTACTACTGCTGCTTGAGCCCAGTACTGAAACAGCCCAGCTCCCTGTGATGTGCTCGTACAGTTGACCAGTGGCGTTTGTGGCTCAGGCGGCGTTAGGGCTGTAGGCAGATGACGTGACGTTTGAGTTTGTGTTAAACGCTCAGAGGAAGAGGAGAGGACACAAGGGAGCGCCGGCGGAGAGAGGAGCAAATCAGGTGAGAAAAGGAGCAGGCGTCAGTGTCAGGGGAGGGCCGTGTGGGAGGTTGAGCATGAGCGCCTCCAAGTGGTCAAAAAGCAGTATAAGGGTTAGGGTTTGGGGGCAGAACCACAGAGAAATACTGGGAGGTTTACATTGGGTCTGATTATACATTTTAGTAGGGATTTCCTTAAGGTACATTGTGTCACTTTCCTGGTCAAGGGTTCGTCAAATCCTTTTCTCTCTTCTTTGAAATGTTTCACAGTATGGCATTAAATCTTTTGATCTTTTCAGAGACCAAACCAGACCAGGGTCAGATCTGTGGAGAGGCGCCCCCCCGCTCACAGTCGCAATGCCTGTTTTTCTAGGTATTTTTGAGCTATAAAACCACCTGTAAGGTAGAGATGTTTAATGTCCCACTTTGGAACATTCCAGGCAGAGCAATGACATATCCATAGAAACAAGCAGGCGATGGACCCCCAGCCAAAAAGTTACACAGTGCACCTTTAAAGGGCCCATATTACACTATTTTCCACAGTTCCTGGAGTTGTGTTTTGTTTCATTCACACACGTTTAACACACAAATACTACATATTTAGGCTGAGTTCTTCTCTCAGACTGAAAACACTCTGTTCCACGTTGTGATGTCATGTGGTGATACAGGACGTGCGCCACTGTGTTTTTAAACTCCATGAAATTAAGCGATCCAAATGTTCTAGTGAAGATGTATGGAGTTTTAAAACATAATAGAGCACTTCCTGTATTACAGCATGACATCACAAGGTGGAACAGTGTGTTTTCAGTCTGAGAGAAGAACACAGCCTAAATATATATATATATATATGAATGAAACAAAACACAACTCCATGTGTTCAATAAGGAAACAACATTATAACAGATCAGAAAATAGTGTAATATGAGCTCTATAAAACAGTACAAAACAAACGTTCTGAATTTCATGATCTGAAATCAATTGTTCATTTTAGTTTAGTAATGTTTCACATTTTAGTCTTTTCACAAACGTACCTGCTTCTGCTTAGTTATGAAAGTTAATTGTGTTCTTTGATTTTAAAAGTAATCACAAATTCAATCTCAATTTGCCCCAAAAACCAAAGACTTCCTGAACATTTCAAATTTTCATTCAAAAACTTGCAAAATTGCTCAGCTCTAGTTTAGACAAGACTGAAACGAAATTGCATCTCTTAAAGGTCCACTGTGTAACTTTTTGGTTGGGGGTCCGTCACCTGCTCGTATCTATGGAGATGTCATTGCTCTGCCTGGAATGTTCCACAGTATGACATTAAACAGCTCTACCTTATATTTATTCAATTACAGATGGTTTTAGTTCAAAAATATGTAGAAAAACAGGAATTCTGACTGTGACTGTGGTCGCCTTTCCACAGATCTGATCTCCATGAATATAGAAACGTTTACTACCATAGTGTAAAACATTCCAGACAAAGCGATAACATCTCCAGGGAGAAAAGCATTTGACGGACTTTCCACCAGTAACGTTATAGAATTCACTTTTAAAAATACTTCGTTCTGATCCTTTTTGAACTTTATCTCCAAAGCACGAACAGAAAGATATCAATGATTTTTCTTTTCCATGCAGTCAACAGAAGATTGTAGCGTACAGCGTAAACAGGCCACAGACTCCCGAAGTAATTTCTCCCAAATACACTCACGCACATGCACCGGCATAATCAGATCCCCACAGAGCCCAACCTGGCAACGCAGCGCAAACAGCTTTTTTCATTCCGGGCTCAACATGAAACAACAAGTTAAATGAAACCTCAGAATGACTGCGCTTCTATTTCCTACAAATAGGGTCCTATAAATAAATAAAAGTTAAAAGTGGTCGATCTGAAACATAAATAACGACAGTAAATACGACGGTTGAGTTGGAACAGTTGGGGATCCGAGCGTTTATATTGTGGTGAACAGTTTTGTTTTTGTATTGTATATCGAATGTTATTACCTGATCAAAAACATACCTGGAGTTGTGTTTTTTTCATTCGCACATGTTTGAGTAACCCTTTATTATATGTCTGTCTACATCTCCAAAGCTCAAAATGCTTTGTTCCACCTTATGATGTCATGAAGTGGTAGTTTTCATGTTAACAGCTTGTTCAGCAGTGGTTAGAAATTCCAGGGCTGAAATGATCCAACTCCAGGTAGGTTTGTGATGAGGAAACAACATTATAACATAGATCAGAAAATAGCGTAATATGGGACATTTAAGTCAGTTATATTATTATTTACCGATATAATGTCGATTCTAAAGCCAGATTCTTTCATGTGTTCATTTGTCAGTTCCTCCCACATTGTTACCAGTGCCTTCCCAATGATGTAGAGTCTATAGACCCTTTTCGTGTCAGTAAACTGTGGTAATATAGGGTTAGGCTTGCGCACGCATTTTGGCAACAGAAGAACATCAGAACTCAGTGGTTTCTCAAGCTTTGCGAAAGGATTATCGCCAAAAGATCACGAATATTTCCTCAACACGCTGCCTTTGACAAATGGTGTCCAACTACCAGATCCTTGTGCGATCAGTGAGTAAAACGTTAAAACTTTAGTCCACCGGCAGAATATCGATTCTGACAACCACACACAACAACAACCAGAAATTTTGGCGCTTGAAATGGTTTTATCTCTGTCGTCTTCTGTCCATGTTCAGTCTGAATGAATCAGAATGAATGGGGACCAATGCCACTTCCGTTGCCAAAATGCGTGTGCAGCTTTTTTAAAATCACTTCCGCCCTAAAAGCGTCTATATTAACAGTTTATTCTTTATTATTACTGAACCTGTTTTCTGTGTGGAACAAACCTCCTTCATGATTCCGGCCTGCTCCTCCCATTCACTGAACTTCTGAGCTGTTGCCCATAAATGAGATATTAATTGGTTTAAATAATGTACCGAATTAATCAGAAAACAGGTCTTTAATTCAAGTCAAGTTGTGTGTGTGTGTGTGTCTCATTTCAGCAGCATATCCGGCAGTAGAGCTCAGTGGATGGGCTAA
This sequence comes from Odontamblyopus lacepedii, assembly GCA_034769755.1. NCBI lineage: Eukaryota > Metazoa > Chordata > Actinopteri > Gobiiformes > Gobiidae > Odontamblyopus > Odontamblyopus lacepedii. Next base: position 40,265,026 of record CM068344.1, on the reverse strand, counting down.
TGACAGATGAGATCAGAGTCCTGAAGGGGTTCGGGTACCCACGGATACCCGACAGGTGAACTGCAACTGAAAAATATGGTGCTGTGTCGGATGCGGGTTCGGGTCGGACGCAGGAGAGCGCGGGTCTAATCTGCAGTTTACAAAACATCATATGCGAACAAAAAACAGGGCTGTATTTTAGTGAAATGAAAAAATGCCGTTGTTTTCACAGGATGATTCAATGATGATTTTGCTGCACGCATTCCCAGAAATCTGCCACTTTCATTTTCAAACCACACGACGTCCTGCAGTTCAAAATGACTCACAAAGAGCTGAAAAGAAAATTAGCGAGCGGAGAGTACAAAGTTTTCTGGCTCTCAGACTGATTTTCATTTGGGTGTATGTATTTATAGCGGGTCGGATCGGGTGCGGAATTTTATTTGAACTTTGTCGGAAAACGTGTCGGGTGCGGATTGAGGTATGACGGGTACGGGCGGGTGCGGTTTGTCGAAATCAAACCCTGCAGGAGTCTGGATGAGATCAGTGACAGCAAAAGTGTGAGCTGCTTTTCATTCACTAAAAAACTGCAGTTATATTTAAATTATGAACACAGTTACATGTTTGTATGTTTATATAGTCCTTTTCCACCTTCAGGGCACTCAAAGGGTTTAAAGTGAGTTTTGCCCAAGGACACAACAATAATATCTGTGCAGATATCTGTGATTGCCTCACTACAGCTTGATTATACTTCTATATTTCTCATACACCAACAGCAAATGTGTTTTTATTGCTGAACATGAGACTGACTTTTTAATAATTGCGAGTACAGAGACATTCATGCTATGCAGTGACATCACGCTGGGGAATGTTTCTAATGTTTGTATGGATATGCCATATACATACATATATCCATCTTCTCCCGCTTATTCCAGCTGGGTCGCGGGGGCAGTTTGCTGCCCAATCCTCATAGCACCTGACCCCCCTATGAACCCCTCTGCAGGTGGTGAGCCCACAGGAGGGTGGACATTATGGTCCTTGATGTTAGTTCATAGGGGTGCGGGCATGTTTTGGTTTGATGGGGGAAACCAGAGCCCGGAGGAAACCCATCCAGACACGGGGAGAACATGCAAACTCCACACAGAAAGGCCCTGGCGACCTGGGGATCGAACCCGCAACCTTCTTGCTGTGAGGTCTGAGTGTTGCCACTCAGCCACCGTGCCGCCAATATACACATATAAGTAGATAGTCTGAAAACTCAAAATACATTTTCAGGAGCCTGTGATCAATATGAGCATTCACAGTCCTGCTTAAGTGTTTGATTTTCAACAAAAAGGTGAGTGTGACTAACTGAAAAACTGTTGGCTAATGTGTGTAGAATCCCTCAGTCGTCCAGGTAGAAAGAGAAATTTAATCTGTGAACCTAATAAATAAACAAATGTTTTTTTTGTTTGGTTTTTTGTTTGGTTTTTTTTTTGGTTGAAATCGTTTCACAGCATCCAAGCCGCTTTTTCAGTTCTGGTCAGATGCTGATGGACACTGCTTTATATCTGCCTGCAGGGAGGAGCTAACTACAATGAAACTACTCTGAAACTAACACCCTACTTGTTTCCAGGTTCAGTTTATTGCCTAATACTTGCTGGTTTTTTACTGTAATTTTATTTGAGAGGGACTTGTTTAACAGCACAAATCCACTCACCCGCTGTAATTCCAGGCAAGTCAGTTCTTTATGGTCAGATTGTTTTTTGAACAAGATTAAAGTCCAATTTGAGAAACAGAGCCTCAGACAGAGTCCCCCCTCCCAGGGAATGTTGGTGACATCAGCTGGTGGGGATAGGTGGTAGGTGAAAAAAGAAAGTCTCATATGCAGGGGAATGCAGGAGTACTCAAACAAAGACGAGGGGACACTGTTAGAACATGGTCAAAGCTCATAAAGGTCAGTTTTACATGATACATCTCCTTTAAAGGTGCATTGTGGAACTTTTTTCTCCATAGAGATAATATTGCTTTGTCTAGAATGCTTCACAGTATGGCATTAAACCTTTATATCTCCCCGCTCAAATCAGAATGCCTGTTTTTCTACGTATTTTTGAGCTATAACACCACCTATAATTGAATAAATGTAAGCTAGAGCTGTTTAAAGTCATACTGTGGAACATTCCAGGCAGAGCTTCTCACTTATGCTCAGTTATAGTCAGATTTCCCTGAGCAGATTTGAAAGTCCTCTCCCTCTCCGCTGTTCTAACGTGTTCTGAATAAAAGTGGGCTTAGCAGAGTCAGTCAGTGTGAGCAAATGAGCTCTTAATGGGGCCTTGTCATGCTGTCTTCTGTAGTTTATAATGATCCAGGTTTAGCGTTGTAAGAAGTACGTCGTCTTGGGAAGTGGCTGGGATAAACAGTGGAGTGTGAACTAATTAAAACATGTGAAAAACAAAAAGCTGAAAGTTCTGTCTGCCACAGCCCACTGGGAAGGCTTCCTCGTTCATTACCCAATAACGCATTACATAAGTGCGGTACAACTCATCAGATATACTCGATTTATGGTACATTTTATAAGTAAAGGTGCACAGTGTAACTATTCTGGTGGTGTGTGTCCAATTCTTGTCTCTGGAGATATTAGTACTTGAGGGAGAGATACAGGACTACATTCTTATCATACTCCGTACAACTGTACAACAACTCGCCTTTATGTTACAGATAAGCCTATAGGGTTATCTATTACATATATGAATTTGTTATGGTATTATTATTACCATTTATAGTTATTTCTCTTTATATTTATTATATATTGTGATGTATGAGGTTCTGTGTCCAAATAATGTCCCTTGTGGATCAATAAAGCTTGTCTAAGTCTAAGTTTTTGACAGTATGGCACAGAGCACTTTGTGTTGCATTTTTGTATGAAAAGTGTTCTAAATAAAGTTTGATTGATTGATTGAGAGCAGCTCAATTATGGAAAAAAATCATAATTACAAAATAATTGAATTCATGATTATTCAAATGATTATTTTTTAGTTACAAAGTTTATTCAGGCTGCAGAGAGACGCCCCGTGTGCTTCTGCACATCGGTACAAGTTTACTGCCGACAGCAGCGAATGAAATATGATCCCACTCGACAAGTGTCACCTCTAGTCCAAGACAAGTCTGAGTCCAAGCACCTTCAAGACTGAGACAAGACTGAGTCCAAACACCTTCAAGACCGAGACAACACTGAGTCCAAACACCTTCAAGACTGAGACAAGACTGAGTCCAAACACCTTCAAGACCGAGACAACACTGAGTCCAAACACCTTCAAGACCGAGACAAGACTGAGTCCAAACACCTTCAAGACCGAGACAAGACTGAGTCCAAACACCTTCAAGACCGAGACAAGACTGAGTCCAAACACCTTCAAGACTGAGACAACACTGAGTCCAAACACCTTCAAGACTGAGACAAGACTGAGTCCAAACACCTTCAAGACCGAGACAACACTGAGTCCAAACACCTTCAAGACTGAGACAACACTGAGTCCAAACACCTTCAAGACCGAGACAACACTGAGTCCAAACACCTTCAAGACTGAGACAACACTGAGTCCAAACACCTTCAAGACTGAGACAAGACTGAGTCCAAACACCTTCAAGACCGAGACAACACTGAGTCCAAACACCTTCAAGACTGAGACAACACTGAGTCCAAACACCTTCAAGACCGAGACAACACTGAGTCCAAACACCTTCAAGACTGAGACAAGACTGAGTCCAAACACCTTCAAGACCGAGACAACACTGAGTCCAAACACCTTCAAGACTGAGACAAGACTGAGTCCAAACACCTTCAAGACCGAGACAACACTGAGTCCAAACACCTTCAAGACTGAGACAAGACTGAGTCCAAACACCTTCAAGACCGAGACAACACTGAGTCCAAACACCTTCAAGACCGAGACAACACTGAGTCCAAACACCTTCAAGACCGAGACAACACTGAGTCCAAACACCTTCAAGGCCAAGACAACACTGAGTCCAAACACCTTCAAGACCGAGACAAGACTGAGTCCAAACACCTTCAAGACTGAGACAAGACTGAGTCCAAACACCTTCAAGACCGAGACAACACTGAGTCCAAACACCTTCAAGACTGAGACAAGACTGAGTCCAAACACCTTCAAGACCGAGACAACACTGAGTCCAAACACCTTCAAGACCGAGACAACACTGAGTCCAAACACCTTCAAGACCGAGACAACACTGAGTCCAAACACCTTCAAGACCGAGACAAGACTGAGTCCAAACACCTTCAAGACCGAGACAAGACTGAGTCCAAACACCTTCAAGGCCGAGACAACACTGAGTCCAAACACCTTCAAGACCGAGACAAGACTGAGTCCAAACACCTTCAAGACTGAGACAAGACTGAGTCCAAACACCTTCAAGACCGAGACAAGACTGAGTCCAAACACCTTCAAGGCCGAGACAAGACTGAGTCCAAACACCTTCAAGACCGAGACAAGACTGAGTCCAAACACCTTCAAGACCGAGACAAGATTGAGTCCAAACGCGGTCTGAGACGAGGCTAAGACCGTAAAAAAACAGCCTCCTGGCCGGTCTCGAGACCAAGACCAGTATCCAGTACTATGACACTACTGATCATTTCAACTCGATTATATGAGCTTGGAGATTGTTTGACACAATCGAAATTGCAATCAAAATTCAGTTAATTGCACATTCTTAGTATGACATTAAACTTTTTTTTTTTTTTTTTTTTACAACTCTTCAAACGTTTCAGGTGTTTTATTGCTAAGAGAAATACCTTGAAAAAAGTGCATTGTTACGTGTGTACTTTTCCACAAACCTGACCTGCAGCTTCGGTTAGTGGTGTCATTGTCTATTGAGATGTGAAATTATTTAGTTTTTCAGACAGTTTTTGTTTCATTATAATACATACTAAAAGCTTTTACGTGGACATACCAGATTTTTACCATTTATTTGAGCACAATCTGTCTTACCCTTGCAGTATAGATATATTGTATTGTATATCGTAGATTAGACTGCTGTGTGTTTCTGCATCTAATTATATAATGTTTTTAAGATGGTAATAATCAGGGACAGAGCTTTTCGTATAAATTCTGCTATATGAAACGACAATGAGTGAGTGATAAAGAGGGTCAAAGAAAACAGAACCAACCCGAAGGGTCTGCACAGAAGTCAAAACACATGAAGGGCAAATCTGAGTTTTAGTATCGGTAATTACTTTTGTCAGACAGGAGAGTTTCTTTACCTGTTTACAACTGAATGAGCCTCTATGAATGATCAAATCTGAAGCTGTTCTCTGAAGTCCTGTGTCCTTGGTCCATCTTAAAATGAGTTTAGATGAAATTAAATGGCCCGGATTACGCTATTTCCTGATCTATGTTATACAGTAAAGTTGTTTCCTCATCACAAACAAACCTGGAGTTGTTTTGTTTTGTTCACATGTTAAACACACAAAAATATCTTGCAAATTGAGTTCTTCTCTTAAACGGAAAACGCTCTGTTTCACCTTGTGATGTCATGTGGTGATACATCACGGTTTATAGCTCATAAGTGTCAATTTCGTGGAATATAGGACCTTTAATTCAACTCAACTTAGTTTTTTTTTTTGCATTAACATCATTATGGCAGTACTCAGCTTAGTCATCATTTTTCCCCCAGCCGTAGCGTGAATAACTTGTGAAAATTCCTCCAAAAACAAAGCTGAATTCCTGAGCTGGTGGGATGTTCTGGGGAAAGCTGAGTGGTGCAGACAGACCAGGGAGGTGCTATTCCTGGAAAGAACACAATTACTCTGATGGACGACTGAGAGGAGAAGAAAGCGCAATTTGTTCAGCTGGAAATGGAAGTCAAAGTGGAGACGAAAAACAGTAGCGGACCAGTCGAAACTATAGGAAAGGCGGGGCTGGCGATTTAATCAGGCTTTACAAATTCAAGGGCTTCGGTTTCCTGCTTATAGACGCTATGGTGAGGACGATCCGGTAGAGATCACAGGTTGTTTTGAAATGTTTGCTATGGAAACAAAATCGTACACACTTTTTTATCAGTTAGAAACTTCACATTTGTCCTGCTTTATTACCTGACTAATTAACGTTGCCAATTTGTTTGTATTATAGCATTTTGCGAATAAAAATAAAATAAAAAGAACGAAGAAACCAATGACAATAATTTTAATTCATGGTATGTGCAACATTTTGAGGACTTTTTCCACATTGAAAAGATATAATAGTTTCACTGAAAAAATGGTCTGAGAGGAGTTGCTCAAATTGGAAACACAAATTTGACAACAATAATATGATTTTTTTTTTTTTCTTCGATTTTTTTCGGACGATTCTCTGTCCAGCAGGGTTAAATCTTACAAAGGTCACTTGATTGTGGTCAATGTTAGACCTGCAAATTCAAATGTACCAGGACACAGCACAGTTACAGGAGCACAGCAATTTCTATATATTTTTACACAAATCCAGCAGCCTTTTTTTTTCAGTGTGTACCTGTGCTCTTTTACTTTGTACGTGCTAAATGTTTGTTTGTTTTAGGACTACAGATGGAAAGTAGCATTATGCTAAATCTGGTGCGGCCATCTTTTTAATGTAACTGCACATTGTCCTTCAAATAAATAAACTAAACTAAACGCTGTGTGTTTGATTCTGTTTAAGACAATATAGAACTATGGAAATCTAAAGATTTGTATTATTTTACATTAAAACCCTTTAAGGACCTTTGATGTTGCACGTTAAAATAATTGTGTGGACAGAATTAAATTATACATAAAAAAGGCAAATCTCCATGATAATTTAACATGAGATCCAGTAAATATGCAGATTCAGTATGATTTGATCAAATTTCATCAACATGAAAAAGTGACGTTCAAGTTCTGAGAAAAATATGCGTAGAGGGGATTGAAATAAGTTTCAAAGCTTGAACATAATTGTATCGCTTTCCACATTTTTTAACACAAATCCAGCAACCTTTTTGTTCAGTGTTGTTTTAAATGTGTTAATCACTATGGTCCTAATTTCTCGTCATTCTCAAACCCATAGATATGTGTTGCTGTTGACGATAATCCAGACCCATATTACGGTATTTTCTGATCTGTTATAATGTTGTTTCCTCGTCAAAAACAGACCTGGAGTTGTGTTTTGTTTTATTCACACATGTTTAACGCACAAACCCTGCATATTTAGACTGACTTCAAACAGGAAACACTCTGTTCCACCTTGTGATGTCATGTGATAATACAGGAAGTGCTCCACTGTGTTTTAAAACTTCGTACACCTTCACTAGAATCGTTTGGATCATCTCAGCGCAGGAATTGCCCATCTCTACTCAACAAAAGGCAAATAGGTGTTAACTTGAAAACAACAGCTTCATGACATCACAAAGTGGAACAGCACATTTTAAGTTTTGGAGATGTAGACAGACTAACAATAAGGGATTACTCAAACGTATGAACAAAACACAGCTCCAGGTCTGTTTCTGAGGACAGCTCACAAGAGTCCAATTTTGCATAATACAGCATCTTAAACCCATAAGGAACCAGCAATGATATGAAATTATTATTGAAAATGACTTTATAATTTCAATTTCTTAAGTGTGTCACATTTGCTGCCCATGTCCAACCAGGAAGTTAAATTATAGACGTGGTCAAACTATGGAAAATGGGCGGGATTTTTAGTCGAATGAATACGTTTGATTGAAATAACCTGTCACTTGAAGCAGAAAGCAGCTGTTTAAGTACAAAGAGTGACATTTAAACAGACGCGAATGTCACTTTGAATGGACGGAGCTCCTGTTGTGACTTTATATAAAAATAATAACGCAAGCGCTGAAGAGTACAGAGAGAAAGAGCCATATTATTAAATGACCTTTATTTTCCATTAGAGAACAAAGGAAAATTGTTCTGCACTGCTAAACAAATGTTATATTCACCAAAAACAGCCTATTAACATGTTTAATTTGTTCCAGTTTTGTTTGTGTGTTCCCCCTCTCTTTGCTCCCCACACCAAGGGCCAATCCCATTTCTAATTTCTACCCCTACCCCTTGAAACTGGGCAACAAGGGGCAAGGGTTGAAAGTCAAACCCTACGATTTGGGACACCCCTTCAACCATCACAGACGTCATCAGAACAATAACAACTGTGTAGCACGGACGCTCGCAGTTTGTTCGCAACTTTATTTCCATGCATCAGCCGATCACTCAAGTCACAAATACGTAGCACTAGCGATTTTTTCAGGTGTATTTTATAAAGAAAATGACCATTACACATTGGAACAACGTTAAACTTAAGACAATACAGTGGTTATCACAAATTTTAAAGCATAAATCATGGAGAAAATGTGTGAACTTCTTTGGTCTCTTTGCTCTTTGGTCTCTTTGGGTGTGGTAGCATCCCTCCGTTTGGACTATACCTCTGAAAAGTCTTCGTTTGGAGGGGTATATAGTCCTACCACTTCCCCCTACCCCTCTGCCATAACGGTAACAGGGACTCCCCTAAACCTACATGAGAACGCACAAAACTGAGGGGTAGGGGAAAGTGGAAGGGCCGAGGGGTGTAATGGGATTCAGCCTAAGTCACTCCCCCTTCAGAGCGCAATCACATTGCAAACAACGTGCAGTATGATAATGAAACTACTGCACATCGCATCAGGTTTATGAAGTTGTAGTGTATGTTTTTGTGTATTTTTAAGTAAAATTGTTGCGTGGCGTGTGGACTGAGCTTTGTAAAGACTGCTAATCGTAAGGAAGGTTTGAACAGGGCCCAAGAGAGATCACTAGATGCCTCAAACGTGCCCGGATGACATATAAACCCACTTCAGGCATGTTATATTATAACATGGTCAAAATTTCCAAAAAGTCGATTTTGCATAATACCCATGCAGTCATACTTTTGTTTACACGTTGGCAGTTATAATAATATATAAGAAACATGAATTTATTTATTTAGTAGCATTTAATAGGAAAAATATTATAACATAGATCAGAAAATAGCATAATATGAGCCTTTTAAATAACATAACATGGTGACTCTTTTACTTGTACATATACGTTTATAATTATACCATATTTGACACCAGTCTCTTGCTATTTTTGCTACTTTTTTAGAATTTATTATTACAGTTTCTATTTTTTCTCTTGGTTATTATAAAATATTGTGATGTGTGAGCTGCTGTGTCCCAATAATTTCCCTTGTGGATCAGTAAAGTTTGTCTAAGTTTAATATATCAAAACATCACGACAAGTAAATGAGGTGTGAGTGCTATAAACTTTTCATTTTCAGTTTTATTTCCAAATCTCATATTCCCATTGTCACATTCCTCACACTGAGCTCTGTGAGGATTGGCTTTGATGGGACTGGCCATGGAGCTGAACCCCACTGCTCTCTCCTCTGTGCACAGAGTAAGATGAGAAACACAGGCAATAAATGTCACACCAAAACTATTTGTAATTCTGTCGTTCTCCACCAGGACAAGTGGGAGGAATAAATATGAATATGAATTATAACTGTTGGTCCCACTGTTCAGCGAAATGAGCTCTGAATTTCAATATAAACTCCTCTACCGGACTGCAAGAAGGACACAACATAAATAGTACAGTTACTTATGTGGATATACAGTATTTATTTAAAGGTGCTACCGTATTTTTTTCATGGTTTGGGTGATCCTGCTACTTATACTCAGGTGCAACTTATATATGAAATATATAATTTCACATGTTTGTTATTTTCACATGAGAGGGCGCTCTAGGCTTGTTTGCCAGTATCTGCCATTCCTGTTAGGCGGCACGGTGGCTGAGTGGCAACACTCAGGCCTCACAGCAAGAAGGTTGTGGGCTCGATCCCCGGGTTGCCCAGGCCTTTCTGTGTGGAATTTGCATGTTCTCCCTGTGTCTGGATGGGTTTCCTCTGGGCACATAGGGGGGGCCAGGTGCTATGAGGATTGGGCAGCAAACTGCCCCCACGACCCAGCTGGATTAAGCGGGAGAAGATGGATGGATGTTACTCCTGTACTACCCATCCTCAGTTTACAACTGAGAAAGACAAATGACTCCAAAAAGAAAATCACATTCTGCAGATTACAAGCTTCAAGTAGTGAAAAATGCAGCTGAAAACAGTAATCGCGCAGCAGAAAGAAAGTTTGGAGTGAGCAAGAAATTTGTGGAACTGCAATGAAGAAAACAGAAAAAAAACTGTTACCGCTTCATGCAACACAACCGCCTCGATCAGAGCACGGACAACAAGGTCCTGAAAACTGCAGCAGACTTCCACGAGTGGAGTTTAAAAACACAGTGGAGCTCTTCCTGTATCACCACATGACATCACAAGTTGGAACAGAGTGTTTTCTATTTGAGAGAAGAACCTAAATTTGCAGGAGTTGTGTGTTAAACATGTGTGAATGAAACAAAACAAAACTCCAGGAAACATTATAACACAGATCATAAAATAGTGTAATATGGGTCCTTTAAAGGTGTAACATTTCTAGTGGAGGGTCTGCCCCCTGCTTGTTTCCATGGAAATGTTATTGCTTTGTCTAGAATGTTCCACAGTATAGATGAAACACAAGGGAACGCCTGGAATGTTTAAACGCTAGATATGTTTTTAAAGTCATACCATGGAACATTCCAAGCAAAGCAATAACATCGCCATTAAAACAAGTAGGTAGCGGATCCTCCAACAGAAAAGTTGCATAGTGCAGCTTTAACTGATGCTCATATTGCGGGATAATATCTTTAGAAGGATCTCGTAGTGTCCAAACTGTAGGAGTCTTTTCATAATCCCATTCATCCCAAGTGTTATCACAAAAACATGTTGAGTTAAACTTTTCACTGTAAATGAACACGACCCCAATTAACAGCTGTGTTGGAGCTAAGGAGCAGCCATGCCCTTGTTACCGCGGCGATGTAAGTCTTTATAAAGCTATAATTAATTTTTAACAGCCATTAGCAGCAGAGCCACAGGAGCATATGTGGGTTTGAGGAAACCACAGACACTCTCCAGTTCATTAAAGCAGTGAATTTCCCTCTGTGTGTGTGCACCGCTCTGTCTGACTCACTTTAATATTATCTGAGTGGAGCTGCTGTTGTGTCCTTAGGCAAGACACTTCGGCCACATTTCCTTAGCTATGTGTGAATGTGGTGTGTTTGTGGGTGCAGAAGGGACAGAAATGATATTCTACACTTTCAGTTCAAGATTGACTGATTCACATTCATAAAAAAATGTTTTGCTTGTTTTGTGTGCATTCTAATCAGTTTATAGATGTAGAAACTAAATGAGAAAAAAGACATTTTCTTGAAATAAGTTTAGTAATCTTACATATACAGCAGTCATTTAGTATATATCCCTTAAAACAAGATAAATAAGATTGTTTTGTCTACATTTAAGAGAATAAATCTTGGTTAGTTTTCTGAAATTTGCCATGTAGATTTGTGCAGAGGCGACTCCACTCACAGTAAGAGTTCATGTTTTTTAAGATATTTTTGAGCAGTAAATAACACCTGTAGTTGAATAAACACAAAACAGATTAATTTAATGCCGTACTGTGGACAATTTAAACCAAAGCATTAACATCTCCATGGTGACAAACACTCCAGAAAAGTGACACAGTGCACTTTTAGCTCAAACGGACCTATAGACTATAGTGTTTTTATTTTTGTTGGCTCTTTAAATCGGTGGCTCACACAGACCGCAGCAGGAGGGTGGAGGAGGAGCGTCTTAATAGGATCTCTGTCACCTCAGCTCATCGATCTTTCTTCATCGTATCTACCTCCTGCCCGAGCTCGCTCCCCCACATCGATCTGAGCTTTATTATGAACTATTTTGGACAAGACACGCACAAAAGACTAAATAAAGGAGCCAGTGGCAGTAAAACCCCTCATGTTTCGAAATTATTCGCAAAGGTATCGGTGGAGATTTTAAGTGGATAAAATGAGATAACGTTATTTTTTTCTGAGTGGAAATATAGACTAAATAACTTAAATGTAAACATTTGTGACTGAAGAACTTGTAGAATAACTTTTAGTGCTATTGTTTTGCTATTAAGAGTGACACATGTGTTTAGACACTTCCTTCTTAATCTCTCTGTCTAAACTACCACTTCATGACATCACAAGGTGGAACAGAGAATTTGGAGCTTTTGAGATGTAGACAGACTAATAATAAAGTGTTACTCAAACATGTGAATGAAACAAAACACAACTCCAGGTCTGTTTTTGAGGAGGCAACAACATTATAACATGACATAAAGCTCCCAAGAGTCAGTTTTGCGTAATGTAGGATTTAATTTAATACATTAGGAATTCAGAATTTAATATATTAGTCATAACTATTACCACGATGACATGAACTAATATAGATAAGGTCTGTTATGTAGATTTGTTCCTATTAAATAAACCAATAACCAGTGGTACAATAGTATGGATATGTTTTTGATGAGGGAACAAATTATCAATTACTATGGCAATGGTCCAAAATTTTTCAGCATTTTTTATCATTCTGAAACCCATACATAGTTTTGTTTTGTTTTTTGCATATAGGAAAAAAACATTATACCTGTTGTTACTAAACCTATAGATACATTAAAGTAGATATAGCAGTAAGTCAGTGGTACAACGCAGCTATAGAACATTTAATAATTATCTTTAAATTGTCATTTACTATGGCAACGGTCCAAATTTTTCATAATTTTTCATCATTTTGAAACCCATACATAGTTTTTTTCTTTTTTTTTTTGCATATAGGAAAAAAAAACATTATACCTGTTGTTACTAAACCTATAGATACATTAAAGTAGATATAGCAGTAAGTCAGTGGTTCGAAGCAGCTACAGAACATATAATAATTAGCTTTAAATTGTCAATTACTACAGCAACAATCCAAATTTTTTATTATTCTGACACTCACTGACAGAATATTCTTTCTTTTACATAAGAAAAAACAAATCTGTTGTTAGTCAGTGGTGCAAAGCAGGTAGAAAAGATCTCATTTTGAGTTTAGTGAAGTTAGTTTTAAATTGTTTTATTTTAAATTGTCAGTTACTACGGCAAAGGTCCACAGTTTTATTTATTTTATTTTTATTTTATTGGAATGCCCCTTGAGATGTGGCATCTCGTTATCAAGGGGGCCCAAAAAAACTGAAAATATTAGTAATACACAATACAATAAAATATAGTACGATACAATAGACAGAACACAAAACTGAAAAATAAAAAAAGACAAACTGAAAACAGAAACAAGGAGTTTTGAGATATGAAAACAAAGATGATTTAAATGAATTGAAAGATGTTAAAGTTCTTAAGGGTGTGGGTCATCTATTCAAATCGGACGGGGCTTTGTACTGAAATGATCTGCGTCCAACTTTTTTGTAGATTCGGGGAACAGAAAAAGTGACACAGCAGATGCTTCTAAATGAATATAACGATGTTACTGGGACTAAATATTGACATAGATACGAGTTGAAGTAAATAAATGTAAAATTAAAAAAACAAATTTGCATCATCCTTCAGAAACATTATTTCTTTGACACCATACCTGTCGTTAGTGAACCCATACACACATTCCTGTAGGTGTAGCACAAAGTGAGTACGTATGAAGCAGCTACAAATGTCCTCATAATGACACAGTGGTTGCGGCGCTCACCTGGCGGCGCCCTCCGGAGGCCTGTCTTCGTTATTGGCTGTCAGTGTGAGGACTGAGGAGCGCAGAGGTCACAGAGGGTCACATCACATCAACACCACCACCACATATACCCACAATCCCCCAGCCCAGCACCACCTGAGACTAGAGCAATAAGCCCAGAGTCTGAGGCCTGTGGAGACGACTGCAGGTTCTCAAGCCGCAGTAGAGGGCCCCCTAGTGGTACATATGAACTGTGCAGGCGGATACAGGAAGTGCTCCTAGAATCATTTAGTTCATTTCAGCCCTGGAATTCCTAATGCAGTGAGCCAAAGATGAAAGGCAGCTGCTGACAACTACCACCGCATGACATCACAAGGTGGAACAGAGCATTTGGAGATGTAGAGAGTTAATAAAGCGTTACTCAAACATGGGCGAATGAAACTAAACTCAACTCTAGTTATGGTTTAATAAGGTACCTCCTCATGCCTGTTGTGTCTGTTGCCTTATTTTAAATATTGATTTTATATTTACCACTCAAATATTATGTTATTATGTTGATTTTTGATAATTATGAATTAAAATATACAAAACAAAAAAATTATAATTAAGAAGATCTATAATACAGTATTTTCACATTGTTTCAATAAAACAACCAAATCTGTATGTTTACAAAAGATTAGCCTTCCCCATCTCATTTAAATCCATGTGTTCATTTTACTTTGTGTATTGAAAAGTCGCATTTTGCTCTTTGAACACTTGTGTCAGGAAAAGGCGGAGCTCCTGTGGTCTTTAGAAATCCCACCGCGCTGCAGCAGACTCCGTGTTCAGGAGGAGCTCGGACCATCTGCTGTTTACAGGCTGGTGCCCTTAACGCCTCTGACAATGACACGGCTGCTCGAGGCTCCGCGGAGAGACAGGGGCAGGGACAGGTGCAGGGACAGGTGCAGGGACAGGAGCAGGGACGGGTGCAGGGACCGGGACGGGAGCAGGGGCAGGGGCAAGAGCAGGGACGGGAACAGGGACAAGAGCAGAGACAGGAGCAGAGGCAAGAGCAGGGACAGGGGCAGGGACAGGAGCAGGGACAGGTGCAGGGACAGGTGCAGGGACAGGCGCAGGGACAGGAGCAGGGACAGGTGCAGGGACAGGAGCAGGGACAAGAGCAGAGACAGGAGCAGAGGCAAGAGCAGGGACAGGGGCAGGGACAGGAGCAGGGACAGGTGCAGGGACAGGTGCAGGGACAGGAGCAGGGACAGGAGCAGGGACAGGTGCAGGGACAGGAGCAGGGACAAGAGCAGAGACAGGAGCAGAGGCAAGAGCAGGGACAGGGGCAGGGACAGGAGCAGGGACAGGAGCAGGGACAGGAGCAGGGACAGGTGCAGGGACAGGAGCAGGGACAGGAGCAGGGACAAGAGCAGAGACAGGAGCAGAGGCAAGAGCAGGGACAGGAGCAGGGACAGGTGCAGGGACAGGAGCAGGGACAAGAGCAGAGACAGGAGCAGAGGCAAGAGCAGGGACAGGAGCAGGGACAGGTGCAGGGACAGGTGCAGGGACAGGAGCAGGGACAGGAGCAGGGACAGGAGCAGGGACAAGAGCAGGGACAGGTGCAGGGACAGGAGCAGAGGCCTAAGGAGAGACAGGAGCGGTGACAGGAAGAGAAACTGGAGCAAAGACAGGAGCGAGAATAGAACCATTGACGGGAGCAGTGAGACAGGAGCAGAGACAGGTGCAGAGACAGGAAACGACAGGGGCAGAGACAGGAGCAGGGACAGGTGCAGGGACAGGAGCAGGGACAGGAGCAGGGACAGGAGCAGGGACAGGTGCAGGGACAGGTGCAGGGACAGGAGCAGGGACAGGAGCAGGGACAGGAGCAGGGACAGGAGCAGAGACAGGAGCAGGGACAGGAGCAGAGACAGGAGCAGAGGCAAGAGGAGATACCAGAGGAGAGACAAGAGCAGGGACAGGAGCAGAGACAGGAGCAGGGACAGGTGCAGGGACAGGAGCAGAGGCCTAAGGAGAGACAGGAGCGGTGACAGGAAGAGAAACTGGAGCAAAGACAGGAGCGAGAATAGAACCATTGACGGGAGCAGTGAGACAGGAGCAGAGACAGGTGCAGAGACAGGAAACGACAGGTGCAGAGACAGGAGAAGAGACAGGAGCAGCTCCATCTGTTTTAGACGATCAAACACATGGTCTAAACTAAAATGTCTCTCTCTGAGTTGAACCGTCTCTCCCTAAACCCCAGAACCTGCAGCCAGTCATGATCAGTGCTAGTGCAGCCTGTGCAGCTCAGGGAGGGAATTCTGGAGGTTCTGAGCTTCACATGAGCCTGACCACAAACTGAGAATGAGACAAACTTGTATGTGTTCTCTATGTGCATGTTAAAGGGCCCGTGTTACACTATTTGCAGATGAATGTTATAATTTCCTCATCACAAACCCAGAGTTGTGTTTTGTTTCATTCATATGTTTAACACACAAATCCTGCAGATTTAGGCTGAGTTCTTCTCTCAAACAGAAAACACTCACATTTGATGTTGTAATACTGGTCTGGAAGTGCTCTACTGTGTTTTTAAACTCCATACACGTTCATGAGAATCAATGGGATGATTTCATCTTCATGTCTACAGTGGAAAAAACAATATCTAGGTAAGTTAAAATGATTTAAATTAAGAACATTTTACTTTATTTGAGTCAATTCAACTTGACAAGTGGAATTATCTGCCAGTGGAATGAGTGTTTTTTCTTAATTCAAGCAAAATTTTAGTTTATTTCTTATTTTAAGTTCAAAAAGTTGTTGTTTTTCTTATTTTAGGCATAGCAAGATGTATTTTCATATTTTAAGTACAAAAAGTCTTGTTCCACTGGCAGATCATTTTATTTGTCAAGTGGAATTTACTCAAATCATGGTAAAACTTTCTTAATCCAAGTCATTTTAGCTTGACTAGGTTTTGTTGTTTGTAGTGTACTGAACTAACTGTAAAAAGTAGTTGTTAACTTGAAACTTACAACTATATGACATCACAAGGTGGAGCATTTTGAGCTTTGGGGATGGATAGATACATTAAAAGTATCACTCAAACATGTGTGAGTAAAACAAAACACAACTCCAGCATGTTTTTGAGGAGGTAACAACATTCTAACATGCCTTAAAGCTCCCAAGAGTCCATTTTGCGTAATTTGGCACGTTTAAGGCCTCCGAGGTTCAGTCGTTCCAGTAAAACCAGTGAGATACGGCTCCTTTAGCCACATTCTGTTCTCAGACAATCAGCAACTGAACTGCAGACAAAGTACAGCCATAAAAAACAATGTGGTAAAAGTGTCAGGTGAGTGTGAATGAACTGCAGTGACATGCTAAACACTTCACATGTTTGAGTTAACGTTATCTTAGAAACTATTTGCCATGACAAAGACGATCCCAAAGTAAAGTCGATATTTAGCACAGAGTTAGAAGTCTGCAGCTCCTGTGACATGCTCTGATTGAAACAAGGCTAAAGCATCTTTCTCCGTGAACCAGATTTGTCTGCTCTCGTCCTTGACATAGTTTATGGCCTCCTCCTTAAAGTGAAGAGCTCCTCCTGACTGGACCCAGGGTGACACACATGCAATACAGGACGTCTCTGCACGAAACGAGTCTCCCTCAGATTAAACGGTCTATATTTCACAAAATGGATTATTGTGAGCCATGGTAGAACGTTATTACCTCCTCAGAAACACACCAACGGGACCTTAAAGACCGTCTTTACAGGCAAGAGCTTCACAATCTTGTATCTGTTCGTCATTGCACGTGCATGTTAACGTGTGAATGAAACAAAGCACCACTCCAGGTCCATCACTCGTGGTTATATTTGGTCTCTTATCTATTTCTGTTCAATGGGAGATGTTTGTGTGGTGCTGATGTTGTGTTGTTCTGTCTTTGTGTTAAAGCTGTGACCCACTGTCCCAAGACACATTTCCATGGGAGACAATAAAGGATTATCTTATCTGATCTTATTTTAACAGCAACATTTTAGCTTTAGATCAGTAGAGAGGCAGTTCCCGAGCTGAAATCATCCAAAAGATTCTAGTGAAGGTGGATGGAGTTTAAAAACACAACGGAGCACGCAAAGTGTTTTCAGTTCGAGAGAAGAACTCAAAATACGCAGGATTTGTGTGTTAAACATGTCATACTTCAAGTAAGTTTGTCATCAGGAAACAATATTATAAGAGAATAGGGCTGGGCGGTATACCGTTTGAACCGGTATACCGGTAATTTTTATTTTTATGATATGAATTTTTTATTTACCGCCATACCGTGTGTGCGCGCATATGTCGGCAACACAGAGCGGCGGAACGTCGCACAGCGGTAGATTGAGCGGGGCTGTTTTTCCGTGTTACACCAAAAAACCCAAAAAGCCAGGTAAGGATAGCGAGTTGTGTGGGGCGCGCCCGCCAAAGGGACCGTCCCCCCCCCCCCCCCGGAGAGCGGTAGCGCGCGGAGCCGCGCCCGGGCGAGAGAGCGCAGAGCGGGAGTGCGCGGAGCCGCGCCCGAGCGAGAGCGCGGGTGCGCGGAGCCCCGCTCCTCACCCCCTCGCCCGGGCACGGCCCCGCGCACCCCCTCCCCCCGAAAAAGGGAGCCGCGCCACAAAACACCACACAGACGGCCCCCCCAGCAAACGCGCCCACCAGGGACGTCTGTGTAGTGTTTTGTGCTGCACTGCCAACGTTACGCAGAGATTGGGGAGAAGATGCAGATTTTACTTTCATGCAATCTTCGTATTCTCCGTCTAAAGGGACCGTCTATGACAAGAAAAGCAAACGTTGGAATGATATTACCAACTCTATCACACTCCACTTAGCCAAAGACAAAAATACCGTTAAATACCGTGATACCGTGATAATTTTAAAAAATACCGTGATATCAATTTTTGGTCATACCGCCCAGCTCTATAAGAGAATAGTGTAAAAATGGGCTCTGCAATGTTTTAATTACTTTTTTTTAAACTCTTTTTTACACTGTAAAATTTAACTGAAGATTGACCTTGAAAGCAGAATGAAAATAGTGAAA
This sequence comes from Odontamblyopus lacepedii, assembly GCA_034769755.1. NCBI lineage: Eukaryota > Metazoa > Chordata > Actinopteri > Gobiiformes > Gobiidae > Odontamblyopus > Odontamblyopus lacepedii. Next base: position 40,246,382 of record CM068344.1, on the reverse strand, counting down.
TTGTAAACTATGTATTTGTTACTAAGATCAATGACTGACATTTCACCAGTCCTACCACAAAATCTTTTATTTCTAATACCTTGTTCACTCAGAGACCAGTTTTGTAGTGATGGCAAAGTTTACAACAGCCATCATGCTAACACGCACCTCCTGATAATCAGCCTCTAAAATGCTTTCTACTCAGAAGCGGGCAGCAGCGGAGTTATTTTGAGAAGGCCGCAAAGATTATACAATATAGCTGGACTGGGGCAAGACTAATTTTAACGGAACAGTGTTTTGTTTGTGTTTTCTGACTTAAAGATGAGAAAATAGCGTAATACGGGCCTTTTAAAAGCTGCAGGGACACTTGTGTGCTTTAAAAGTTAAGGCATGAAAACTGAAATAAGCTTGTGCCCAGATGAGCTGAGCAATCAGGAAGAGGTTGTCACGTACAAAGTGTCTGTTATACCTGAAAGTGCTGGGTCATAGCCGGTCTGGTGTCCTGCCTGATCCCGGAGGAGGAGGAGGAGGAGGTCCCTAAAATGGTGCCGTGTGACTGAAATAGCAGTGGAACAAACATGCCTTGGTTCCTGCTCTGGTCTGTTTTGACTAATGAAGCGGCTCCACAGTGGGGTGAGGTCCCAGAGGGGGTGGGTGAGGGGAACAGCATGGCCCCTTCTCCTTGCCCTATTTTAGTCTCACCGCTGCTCTTTTCTTAGATAGAAATTATACAGTAGGTGCTATGTTGGTGGTTCTTTCACAACAGATCCCACATAAGGAAATATTTCCCCCTTCCAAATACCATTTAAAGGGCCCATGTTACGCTATTTAAAAAAAAAAAAATCCATTCAGTGATATCTTCTTCACGAAAAAAGCATAAGTTCTATTTACGGTTCTATTTACGGTTAAACTAAATATATTTCATCATTTGGTCTCGTGAAGGTGCAATCGACTATAATATTTATACGTAATTAATGATAAATCACAATATATCGCCCTGTGTTTTAGTATTGGGACATATCGTGTTATATCGAATCGTAACAGGGATGTCGTTTTCTATTTTCTGATGTGTTATAATGTTATTTCCTCATCACAGACAGACCTGGTGACCTGGAGTTATGACTTAAAACACTCTGTTCCACCTTGTGATGTCATGTGGTAATACAGGAAGTGCTCCGTTGTGTTTTTAAACTTCATACACCTTCACTAGAATCATTTGGATGATTTCAGCCTGGGAATTGCCGATCTGTACTGAACGAAAGGTAAATACAATAGCTGTTAATGTGAAAACTATCACTACATGACATCACAAGGTGGAACAGAGCATTTTGAGCTTTGGAGATACACAGACTAATAAAGAGTTACTAAAACATGTGTGTTTCATGTGAATGAAAACTCCAGCTATGTTTTTGTTGACTTAAGTATCCTCAAAGTCATGTATAAAGCAAAGTGCAGAGAGTTACCTGTAAATATTCAAAGACTGAGATGAGAATGGACCACTATAATTTAAAAGGAACCGACATGTTTAAAAAACCCAGATTCAGAACCAAAGTTATGGAGCGAAGTGTTACTGTGAAAGGAGTTCAGTTATGGAACAGTCTCGAAAAAGAAATCAAAGAATCAAGTACAATGACGGGATTTAAAAAACACATTGAATCCAGTGCAATGTGTATGTATGAAAAAGAAAAATATGCTGTTGTGCATAAAAGGGAAGATTTCTGTTTGCAATTGATCCATAATTGTGACTAAAATGAAATGTACTTATTTGAAAGGTTTCACAGCGATTATCGGTGTTAATGTGTCTAAAAAAGTTTTTAAAAAGGAAAAGGGGGCAGATAACATAAGATAACTCTTTTTCTGCTCCTTTTCATTCATTTCTTGTATGTTTGATATCTAACTTCAGCCTTTTCGGTCTGTATATGTTAAATGTGACTATGGAATAATGTCAGAATATGCTTGTGACCGAAATAAATCAACCAATCAATATTGTGATGATGTCATTTAGTAGTAGTAGAAGTAGAAGTAGTAGTAGTAGTAGTAGCCTTTATTTGTCAATTCCTTCACATGTACAAGACATACAAAGCAATCGAAATTGGACCTGTCACTCCGTCCGTACATTACAACATACAAAGAGAACATTACTACACGGGGAAGACAACACGGACCGGACAGGACGGCAGGCAGCAGATAGAAATAAACAAAAAAACTGCATCACATGAGGACAGGGGGGAGGGGAAAAAAAAAGAGGACCGCCCCAGAACGGGATATCATTTGGAGTGAGTACACAAAATAAAAAAAACCTCCGAGCATCAGCAACATAGTCAAAATTTTATACTTTATGAAATAAATAACAAATAATTAAATAAACAAATAAATTATAGCATGGCTTTAAGTGTCAATTTTGTGTCAAAGGAGCTTTAAATCTTGTCAAAACCAATATTTTTGCAGGTCTATGGAAAAAATAGACCTAAAATAAAACCAAACTGCTCATTTCTAAACTATCTGCAATGTCTCTGCTCCATCCAGAGGAGTTTGATTAGGTTTGGTAAATAAAATGTGTTTTACTTTCAAAATTGTAAACTAAATATGAATTAAGCAATGAATATTAACATGATTAATTCTGGATACTTTTTGGAGGTCACTTCAACATTCATTATCAACTTAGGGCGAAGTGAACCTGAAATCTATTTTACAATCCAAATAAAACATGTTTAGTCATTGTATAAAGTAAAAAAAAAAGTTTCCTATAGGGTCTGGGGCTACAATTTCTATTACAACTCTGTATTAAATCAGAGGACGCACATAAATAAGGGAGTATTCTCTATTCTAACGTCCTGGTACAAAAGAGGTGCGCTCTTAAGCTTTATGCAAATGCTTTTGTGTAACTGGTGTCCTGGTGATAGTTGACCCCCTCCTCGTCAAAGAAAAAGAGAAATTCAAATGTTGTTTACGACTCCGTTACATAAGAAAGACGTGTGCTTAGAGCCAGTCACTCAGCATTGTCATTAGAAACCTCCGTCCTGCTCCACCACTCCCAAAATTCCTCTTAGCGCCCACTTTGAAGTGCTACAAAAACCGAGAGATTTTTAAACGATAAATTGTGTGTGTGAGCTGAAATCGGGCTTCCTCCGTTTTGATTTTTTGAGTTCATTTGATTGTTGTTGCAGGTTAAAAGTTCATTGAAATGTCTTTAATCTCCATCAGTTTTTTTGTGTTTTTTGTTTTAGGAGCTGTGAGCAAAGATCAAATCTTTTAGTATTTGGAAACACTGCAGTTTTGTCCAAGTAAATGAAGGTTTTTAATGAGTAAAATGGCTAACGCTGTGAAAAAAAACACACCATTCATGAGTGTGACCTCCTCCCCATTACCTGAGAATTTGATTTTTTTTTTAAAGTGGAAACTAGAGAAACTAAAAAACCCCACAAAAAATAACTGATCTTCAGAATATTGAATTGAAATCCAAGGCTCAAGGCCCGAGTGCAGTGGTCTCCAGCCTCTCCCCCTTCAGAGCAGCTCACCAAGGGGTTTCAGAATTGTATGTGCTGAAATTAACTACAATTTTGTTCATTATGTTTTCAGTTTGAGCAAACAACTCAGCCTAAATATGCAGGTTTTCTACTGAACATGTCAAAGAAATTAATATTATAGCAGATCAAAAAATAGTGTAAAAATGGGCTCTTTAATCACAAACTAAATCCAGGCACTCCCCCAAAAAAGTAAAAATAGCACGAGGAAAAGTATAGTTAAAAGGCCTTTAATGGGCTCTTTAATATTTTTTCCTTTTTTTTTTTTTTACACTGGCAGTTGGCAAGATTGATTTTGAAAGGAGAATGAAAACAGTTAAATTGTAAACTATGCATTTGTTTCTATGAATGACTGACTGCAGCGTTTTAATACACATTCCAGACTCTAAAATGCATAATACTTATGGGGGTCTCAGAATTATACGTACTGCATGTGCTGAGATTAACTACAATTATGTTAAATGCCCATTACCTTTGTATATGTATTATTTTGCTGCCCAACTCTGTGCACTAATAAATGGATAATTTCTGATTCTTAAACTTAATTTTTCCATGAGCGTTAAAGTGAGTAGCTCTTTGTTGTGTAAAGGCAGCTCACCGAAGGAAAAAGCTGGGAGACCTGTGCCCTAGTGACAGCTGTGGCCCAGAGAAAGAACAGAACATTCGTGGTACACTGGCGCCCCCTGGTGGTAAGACTAGGAAGTGCAGAAAGGCAGAGCAGCAGCCAGGACCGCGTTTACGGACACTTTTTTTTTTTAAACGACACTAATGCTTGATCCTCGATTTCCTAATCTGTAAAATATAAAAAAAATATAACCTGTAATTGTAATTTAAGGTGAATTTCATTTCATTTATCGGTATGGTGTTGACCCAATAACAGCGTCAAAAACGACAATTATTTTTACATTTCACACAAGCACCTTTATTAAAATCCCTCCCCAGAAAACATTTCAACATTATAACATTGTATTATAAATATATCTCCAATAAGTACATAGTAAATACTTTCATAATAAACGTTGCATTTCGGTCATGTGATGGCATTTCGTATATATCGTGTTACCATGGTACACAAGAGTCACCTTTGATCAGCCACGTAACTCACATCCGGGTGTGCGTCCGTGCGTCCCAGATTGTCATGGCGACGTGGACCTGGAAAATGCTCAAGACAACAGTGACAGCGGAAAGCACTTTTACTGTATCAACACAGTAATCTTACCACCATCTCGTCTTTTTACGCACTTTACCGGGTTTACCTGCGTTTTCATAGATAGGCCATGTCCGAGGGGCGCACTTTTGACTCCTCTGGGCAGGCAGGGAGGTGAGGCGAGGCTCAGTGGCGCCCCCTAGAGGATGGGACGCTGTAGACAAAAAGCCCAACCATGAAATGATGCAACACATGATTGCAACTCAGGAAATAACATTGACTTTTTAACTTCTGAGGAAATAACATTAACATTTTAACATCGGTTAACGCTTTTAACATAATTCGAACAGTTCACACCTTTCATTTTCCACAGTAAATGTTCCCAAAGCGGTCGGAGCGGTCGGCAGTTTCAAGAGGCCGCGCTGGTTTTACGCACGATTACGCACGGGTTTTTTTTTTACCACAGCGCGCCGTATAGCTCGTCAAAGTCTCGCTGTTGGAACGCAAGACACGCGTCGTAACCGCTTTCTAACGTCGTGTCAGCGTTCTGCGACGATCCGAGCTCCTCAGTTTGCGGAAAAACTGCGGGAAAACTCAAAACGTGCTCATCTTCGTAAACTTTGCTCATGAGGTACTGCGTAGTGTTCTCGGGCGCCATTGCTCCGACTGGGGGTCGCTGGTTTGCGTTGGATTCTTCGTCTACAAAAAGAATTTCGTCCGTTTTATCGCTTTCTTTGGTAGTTTTGGCCATTCTAGCCAATTGTGTCCGTTTCTTTTCTTTGTGGATGTATTTTCTGATGGTAGATTTCACGATGTTGCTTCTCCAGTGGCTTAGGCCCGTGTCTTGATCCACTGCAACACGGAGCAGCCTCAAACCAAGTCTAGGGTTGACAATTCTGCGTAGACAATCGGATTTTAAGTGGTGTTTAGGCTTGAAATCCATCGTTTTCCGACACATCACTGTCCAAAATAGCTTCCAGAAAAAAAGATCAGGGTCCAAGCGAGTGACTGTGCAAGTTTTCTTCGCTCAAAAATTGCGATTTCAAAAAGCAAAACAAAGGAAAACTGATCGATGCAAGAAAAAAAATGTAAATTCTGATAAAAAATAAACTCGAAAAGCTAGAAAAAGCAGCTAAAGTTCTGACACGTCCTTCACGAGATGACTTCGCGTAAAAACTAAGATGGAACGTTGTACTCGCGTTTCTATTTATGGCTCAGGAAACACCCAGCATGCCTTGCGACTGGTGGCTCTCGCAGCTGCCCCCTAGTGCTGTGGAAGAGGACAATCGGCTGTGTAAATAGTTTGTATACGCCCGTTTCAATACGGGACGTATTATGGTATGGCGCTGTCCGTCCGTCTGTCTGTCCGTCCATCTGTGGACACTTCAAAGCTTTGAAGTCTTTGAAGCTTTGTCTTCATGAAAGATCTGAACTCTCTTCTCAAATGTTCTACTGCTGAAAGCGAGAACAACCCACATTCTCTGCTTCTTTGAGCTTTGACACATTAAAGCTTTGTAGTGTCTTTAAGTTCTGTTGCTGCAATCTGATTGGTGGAATTCCGATTCTAGATATATACAATAATTCAAAGTACGGGCGTATTTTGCCCCGCTGGCGGAGCTCTTGTTATCTCTAGAAATGAGGCTCTAGGCCCTAGAGCAGGGGTGCCCAAACTTTTTTCATCTAGGGCCATATATTAAAACACAGAGCAGCGTGAGGGCCGATCGAGGGTCATAGACTGGAGGTCAAAACAGTGAGTAATTAAAAACTGTGCATTTATAACAGGTTTGAATGGCCCTCCAGACCTTTGTTCAGGCTTAGACCCTCAAAAGGACAAACTACATTTTTGCTTGATCAAAGTAGATTTCAAAAACATGCAGTAAAAAGTACTACTTGTGGTAGTATGGGCCAATTCACCTGGAAGCCTGAGGGCCAAAAACAACTGGTCTGAGGGCCACATTTGGCCCCCGGGCCATAGTTTGGACATGCCTGCCCTAGAGCCTCATTTCTAGAGTCTAGGGTGACCAGACGTCCCTATTTACTCGGAACAGTCCCAGTTTGGAACCATGTGTCCTCTGTCCCAGCGGATTCACACAAAACCAGTGATTTGTCCCAGTTTTATGCAAGAAATGTCACAATTTTTGACCAATTTGGTCCCTGCCAACAGTAAAGAGAGGCATACATTGACATTTCTTCAAGTAAAATCCAGAAAAGCTGTTTAAAAATGACCAAAACACAAAGAAAATGCGACTGTACTGGCTCACATGTTAGTCATAAATAGTTTCCGCATAACATTTTTCCTTAGTTACACACTGGTGACCCTAAAATGAGGAAACTACTGCACTGGACAACTAAAATTAAATGAATAGTGCTTTGTACAGACACATATCACATAATGGGACAGTACGGGATAATGAACAAATAGTGAAACAACGACACTGAAGTAGTTTTTCATTTGTTACATTGACATAGGCATAGAATAGATTACAGATGTACGTAAACATTTGTTAAAAGTGGTGCCCTAATTACATACAGTGTCACATAGTCATGAAATTTAGAACAAAGAATGCTGACATGATGAGGAATACAATCTAACCTTACTTGCTTAGACTTAGGCAGACTTTATTGATCCACAAGAGAAATTACTTGGACACAGTAGCTCACACATCACATTATATTACAATGACAAAGAGTAAAAAAAAACATATAAAATGACGTGTTGTGGATTTTCTAGACTGCAAACAATGAAAAAAAAAACTGAAAACATGTCTTGAATCAAAGAGATTTATTAAAGAAATTGTACAATCACAAAGCTGCCTGTCCCTCACAAGAGTCTTCTCGCCCTAACCTAAAACATAGTGAAACATGCAGGGTTTTTACGCCCCACGAGGAGGCAGATACACAGACTGATGTAATCCAACAGGCTCAGACTTAATCCTCTTCAGACGACAGATAAACATAAAACTGGGCCAATAATCAGCAATATGACAAGTCAAAGCCGGTTTGGGGCCGACTCAAGCACAGAGTGTGAGTAATAGATTTGTTGGGACAGATATAGTAATAGATTGTCTTGTGTCCCATGACGTGAGTGACTTTCAGAGGATAACAAGACTGCAGCGCTACACATGAGAAAAACACCGGCCAGTTACTAGTTAGACTGTTAAGAAAACGAAGACATTAATGAACACCCTAAAAGCTGTAAAAGATCATGGTGTGAGGAGCTGGGAAATGACCCCCACAGTGGAGCGTTTCCACCACAGACCAGTTTGTCCAGTGTCCTCCTGTCCCTCACTGTGACAAATGTCTCCAGCTCACAGCCGCTCGTCGTACAGAGGTTTAAGCATTTCTGTTTACAGTTACTGGACCATTTGTAGAAAAAAATATGTTAAAGTTGCATTCTCAAGAACAAATACTATACGGGCTATACTGGCGGCCTAACTTCTGAACGTAGGCATACATTTGTTAACTTGAGAAAGACTTGTGCTCTCGCCTAGGCAATTTCAATGTGCAAAAAAGAGAGAAAAAGTTAAAGGTGCATTATGTAAGTTTTTTGGCCGAGGGTCCCTCAAATGCTTTTGTAGCCCGTGGTCTTATTGTTCAGTTTCACCAAAATCCAGTTTTATTTGCTTTATTTATGGTCGTATCATAGACCGTATATATGTGTATCATATATGTGGTCTATGGATTGTATTTAAGTTTATTTTGGCTGGTTGTTCCGGGTGCTTTTATTCTGAGGGGCCACTACTTCCTGTGTAAACGCGCAGTTCCCTCAGGTGCTGTGAGGAAAGCACATGGATGTAGAATAAGAGCTTTTATTATAGTTCTATGGGAAAGCAGAGAAAAGCATCAGATTTGCTCTTCTGATTTAGATGTAAAATGTTTGACAGAAAATCCATGCTGACTATATTCAGACGTTCATGATTTATAAGGCCTTTGGCATTGTTCCTGTTGGTAAAACATGTGTGAAATAGTGTTTTTTATTTAAATACAGCACTTAGCAAATGTACAGTTAGGTGAATTTGGGCTAAAGCAGAGTCAGGGTCTCACATGTGTCTGTGGCACTTTTTATTTCTCTACAGACGTGTGGAGCTGTGATACTTGGAGTGTATTTGACATTTTCACACATTTTTGTATTTTGTTTAACGTGTACCTTTTGTACATGATTTATTGTTCCTTAAAAAATATAAAGTAGCCATGATTGGGGGATTTACTTGTACAAATGTAAAACTATATGACCACACTGTAAAAATAATTAATTGTAAGTAGTAATATTGTTATAACATGAGTTGCTGTGAGGAAAGCAGAGGGGAGACGTGTGGAGCTGTGATACTTGGCTGTGTTTGACATGTTTGTGTTTCCCACAGTAAACCTCCTCCTGAATGGCAAACCTTTGTTTAGCTCACTTCATCTACACAACACAACACAGACTTTTGCTAATCGGTCGGTTCAAAGCCGATTACACTTTTCTTCGTGGAAATGTCACTGTTCTGCCTCCAATATTCCACACTACGACAGCTCTATCTTACAGTTATTAAACTACAGCTAGTTTTAGAGCTCCAAAATACCTAGAAAAACAGTATTCTGACTGTGAGCGGGATCGCCTCTCCACAGATCTGACCTCTAACTTGGTTTGGTTTGGTCTCCATGAAGACGGAAAAGTTTCCTACCACACTGAAACATTCCACCTTCTGATTTTGACTTTATGATTCTGTAATGTTGAAACTTTTTTGGGTTTTTTTACGAGCTGCAGTGTGAAACACCAGCTTTACCCCGCCAGATGGCGCTGCTCACCTTTAACATCTTGCCCAACATTTTGCTGCGCACGTCCTCCTTTTCACCAGCAGAGGGCAGCACGGGGATCATAATTCTTACTGATATCTCATAATCTCTTTACAAAGATAATGTAACTGCCCTCTCCGATGAGTCCTGGTGTGATCCCGAGCCTCTAGGCCACATGCCCATCACAGCTCTGAAACGGAGACATGGAAAATAAAAGTTTTTAAGATCTTTTAAAGGTCCTATAGTATGTGAAATTGACTCTTGTGAGCATAAAGTCAAGTTATAATGTTGTTACCTCATCAGAAACAGACCTGGAGTTGTGTTTGGTTTCTTTCACACATGTTTGAGTAATAATCCTGCATTATTATCAGTCTGTTTAACCAAAAATGCTCTGTTCCACCTTGTGATGTCATGAAGCAGTAGTTTTCAACTCAACAGCTCCCATTTACTTTTTGTTCTGTAAAGATGGGCAATTCCAGGTCTGAAATTTTCCGACTGATTTTAGTGAAGTTGTATAGGGTTTATAAACACACTGGAGCACTTCCTGTATCACCACATGACGTCACAAGGTGGAACAGAGTGTTTTCTGTTTTGAGAGAAGAACTAAACCTAAATATGCAGGGTCTGTATGTTAAACATGTGTGAATGAAACAAAAAAGCACAACTCCAGGTATGTTTTTGAGGAGGTAATGACATTATAACGTGCCATAAACCTCACAAGAGCCAATTTCACCTAATATAGAACCTTTAAAAGCTCTTAAAAACTATTATTGATGAGGAAACATTATAACATAGCGAAGTGTGGACCCTTTAACTAAAACAATATTGTCTCATCATTATCTTACTTAAAGTTGTGTTTTATTTACTTGAATCATGCATCTATAAAGTCATTCTGTACTCAAGATGTTGTATTCAAGATATATAGAGTGCTTTGAAAATGTCTGATTTCACTTACCCCCTATCTCCGCCCACTTCTCCGCACTTACTTGTGATTATTTTAAAAGTTCAGACTCTGAGACACCCATTTTCAGCAGTACAAGGTTATTTCCTATACTGAAATGCCACTAAGTTATGCAGTTTTTGTTGATTAAGCCAAAGAATTTCTATTATGAAGCCATTTTAGATCAATATTGTCGTTTCCAAAGAGCCAAATGATCATCTAGGCCTGTGTATGTATTTTATTGGCCTACTAAAACTCACCCAAACTCCAGAGTAGATCTTTTTCATGACATATTTTTATTGGTTGAAATGTGTTTTTGTTTTTTGGTGTATCATTGCACTATATTTATTGGTGGTCTATGGGGAGTGTAAAGCTCAGAGGACGGCTCCATGACACCGGCCTGTCGTCACTGCCGTGTGAGGGCCCGGGGCAGACTCACACTCAGACTCCTCTGAAGACGGAGCCTGTTTACACCTGGAGCTCTGGGTCTGAGGACGTGACCCGGACTTTATTGGTGCATTCAGCCTACGTGAGGTTCTGTCGCTCTGGACAATTGAGTTTGTGATATCACAAAATTTAAAGCCAGACACTTTGAGCCGGGTTGTTATAGCCATATTAGTGTCCGTTATCTCACAGTTTCAACAGTTTGGAGTCTGATTCTGTTCACGCTTATGTCACAAAACCAGATGACGACTTCAGGCAGGTTCTATTGGCCGTAGTAAATCTGGGAAAACTGAGAAAATGGCCTGATTTTCTACAACAAATGTCGTTGTATTCTTTCCTTTTTCCTTTTATAAACTGCCTATTCATTTGTTTATTATAATTTGTGTGTAATGTTTAAAAAGATGTCATTGTAGCGTTCCATTCTGTTTGTCAGATCAACAGTTATGACCCGCTGTCCGTGAGTGACGTAGAAGATGTGATCAGAGTCACGTCCCCCATGGACATTTTTGGAGGTTGTGTAAAACGCTGCCGCTGAATCCACTGCTTTCACATCCCCAGTGTCGGTAACTCCACCGGAAGTCATCAGCCGCATGTTTCCAGACGTCTTCTTGTGAATCGGGCCTAGTGGCTCAGAGGGCAGAGCTTATTTGTTAAGTAAAGTTTTGCAAAACATTTACAAGTAAAAAATGTACAAGTACAACAAGTATTGATGAAATGTTTTTTGAAACCTTCCTTTTTTGACTGCCATTCAAAAGTCAGTTTTGCATATTTGCGTAAGGACCAGGAGGGCCATCTTAATGGTACAGTACAACACTCTGAAGGTACAAAGTTAAAACCATATTTACCTCCATGGAGATAAGTTTAATGCCAGACTGTGGTAGATTATAGCCACAGGAACAACATTTCCATGGAAACGAGCAGAAAGTGGCCCTCCTCCAGGCCAAATAAGAACCAGGTTTGTGGAGATGCACGTTTTTCAGTGTCATAAAGACAACCAAACACAAAAAAAACATATATTTAAGTCTATTTTTGGCTAAATGTTACTGTTACTGTGGCTTTAAGGACTCTACATTTCTTGTTACATAACACAACTTTTTTCAATAAAGCAATAGGTCGGATTATGAGCAGCTGACAACTTTTTACACCAGTGTTTTCAGCCCTCCCCTCACCCCTGAACAGAAAGTACCAGATGAATATAAATAAAATTAAATATAATACAATTTCTTTTATACATAATACTTTTTCTATTCTTTTCTATTCTATTCTAAGGTTTGCCACATTTTGAAATAATAACAACATTCCAGGGAAAAGTAATCTCCGTAGCATATTTCCGTGTACCCAATCAGGCTCTAGACTCTAACCAGAAAAGTTACACAGTGTAGCTTTAACACCATCACTAAGGTATGTGCGTTTTTTTAAAATGTTTATGTTACAAAAGAGCTTTTTGCAAGTCATCCACTCTTTCCACTGCTGCTGTTCTGTCTGCACGACGGGCCCGGACACGGCAGGAGCAGAGAGAGGGAGAAGGACAGGAGAGGGAGAAAGAGATGGAAAGATGGAGAAGAAGAGATGGAGAGAGAGTCGTGGAGAGAAAGAGATGGAGAGAGAGAGAGAGGAGGATATTTATGGCACCTGGGCTCAGTTCAAATTTCCTCCGCACTGCAGTTACTGTGGACGGAGAGAGAGAGAGAAAGAAAGAGAAAGGAGGGAAGGTCAGGCCAGAGAGAGAGAGAGAGAAAGTGTAAAGGAGAAGGGGAGGAGATAGAGAGAAAAGAGAGGTGGTGCTTGAGAGAGGGAAAGCGGGGGTGAAAGCGAGAAAGCGAGGGAGGGAGGGGGATGAATATGAAAAGGCAAAAGAGAGAGGGGGTGTGCATAGAGAGAGAGTGAAAAAGAGAGTGAGTAGGAAGAGAAAAGGAGGGGAGAGAGAGGAAGGGTGTGAATGAGAGAAAGAGAGTGAGATGGAGAAAGAGGGAGAGTGATGAAAACAGTGAAGGAGGAGCGGAGGAGGAGAGAGAAGAAGGGATAGAGAGAGAGGGGATGGTATTTAAAGCAGACCTATTCTGCAACATCGACTTTTCGTCTTCTCAGAGTGTTTAACCAGGTTATAGCAGTTTCCTCCTCTCCTTTACCCTCTGAAGTTGTATTTGGAGTGATCTGTGCATGTTTGAGTCAACTTTAATCTTATTTTCAAGACGCCATAATGCCGATCAACCCCTGTTTTCACCTCCACCAGCACAAACCCACTGCTCTACACTTACTGTTACGACCCAGCTCAGCTATAGGGTCAGGAGGCAACAAAAAACAAGATGGAAAATGGAATAAATAAAGTAATAACTGAATCAACAGGGATCTACATAAAAAAAGTAAACTAAGAAAACAAAATAACAGGATGAACAAATAACAAGTGTTGTGTCTTTGAAAAAACAGGTCACATAGGCTTATGAAACCAAGAGACAAACATAAAGGACACAGAACACAAAACCACGAGCGTCCCAAGATAAACACAAGTTACATAAACCCGAACAGAATCGAGCGACAGCTATAAGACACAAAACAGAGCTAAACTAAACTAGTGTCCACGATTCGAGGGCCGCAGCCTTCACAGTCGAATCAGGACATCGAGACAGATACAAAACAGCACACTGGCCACAAAGGCCCACAGCCCCACACAACTGTGGAGGATCTTCTTTAATACGAGGAGCTGGCTGCAGGTTTGGCCTGGTGGGAGCTCGATGCACCAATCAGGGGCCAGAAAGAAGCAGCCAATCAGGAGGAGGCGGGAACACAGTCCTCCAATCACAGTGAGCGGATCAGACAGGTGTACAAGAGGACAGGATCCAACCACACAGAAATATAAACATACAGTGAGGGGACGAGCTGAAGGCCTGGAGCCAGATATACCGTATACCGTATATATGGACAAAGCTAAAGCGTTAGCCGCCGTGTGCCAAACAGGAAGTGCTCCAGGAGGCTCTTCCGGCTCCTTCTCTCCCTTTTTCTCATTGACTCACATTGAGATCTTATCACCCCTCTCTCCGTAACTGCTGCTGTGGCGATTTTGGTCTTAAAATGTTTGTATGAACTCGCTCTACGTTATCCTGATTTTTTTTTCGCTATTTTGTCCGTAAAAAAAATCCTATTCATAACATAGAGCCTGGCTCCAGATTCGCTCCTGTAACATCACGAGCCTCATTTGAGCAGCGCTGAACGCTGTGGGTGACTTCACACTCGCTAAGTCCACTTTTATATAAGGTCTATGCGTAATACTTACTTCATTCTTCAAATGTGTTTTCTTAATCTGTGATACGAGTAGGATTCAGCAGCGTTGTTTTGGTACATGATGTGCAGCTGTCCACCAGAGGTGCCCACTCTTTTTATGATGGTGTTTACGGTGACGTCAGCTCCCACTGGGAACCACTGCTTTCTCAAACTGAAGTCAGCCGACCTGTTTCTTTTATTAAGTAATTTTAGATGAATATTGTGATTTAAAATGATCGCATAATGCTCCACATGTCATAGATTGTAACTCGTGCACACAGCAGGCGCAGCACTATATGTGCTCTTTAAAGCTGCCCTCTGTGTACAGTCTGTATAATGAGCCTCTTTATCTGAAACACTATGTACCTCTGGATGTGACTGTGCATAAGTGACAGAGATGGACAGACATGGAGAAAGAGTGAAAGAGGGAGAGAGGTGGAAGGGCAGAGAGAAAGAGAAATGGAGTGGGAGAAATAGAAGAGAAGGATAGAGAGGAAGAGATGCAGGGGGGGCGTGAGAGAGAGGAGGATAGAGAGATAAAGAGGGAGGGATAAAAGAGAGAAAGAGAGAGGGACAGACAGAAAGAGAGATACAGGGAGAGAGGGAGGGACAAATAGAGTGAAAGAAGGAGAGAGGGAGCTGCTGCATTCAGCAACTTAATGCCCGGTGACCTTCAGACACCAACATTCCTCCAGCGTAAACAAGGAATCCACCGCTTCACTCCAAATGTAAAATATGATCATCAGAACCGCTCACACACTGAATGGATTTACAGCCTTCCTCTATTCTGTTTTGAGTTCCACATTTAAAGATGCACTATGTAACTTTTCTGGTGGAGGCCCTGCTACCTGCTCGTCTCCATGGTGATTATATTGCTTTGCTTGAAATGTTCCACAGTATGGCATTAAACCTGTCTGTCTCTATGATTCCACAAGGCCAAGTTCAGTTCTGTGGGAGTGAAGAGTAACAGAGCAGAGCAAGAAACAAATGATCATTTCATCTTGTCAACAGAAAGTTTTTGGCATTTGAATTTGTGCTCTTTTTTATACAATGCTGCACTATCTGCTACTGGTGTTTTTTATGCAAAGCTGCACTATCTGCTACTGGTGTTTTTTATACAATGCTGCACTATCTGCTACTGGTGCTTTTTATACAATGCTGCACTATCTGCTACTGGTGTTTTTTATGCAAAGCTGCACTATCTGCTACTGGTGTTTTTTATACAATGCTGCACTATCTGCTACTGGTGTTTTTTATACAATGCTGCACTATCTGCTACTGGTGTTTTTTATACAATGCTGCACTATCTGCTACTGGTGTTTTTTATACAATGCTGCACTATCTGCTACTGGTGTTTTTTATACAATGCTGCACTATCTGCTACTGGTGCTTTTTATGCAAAGCTGCACTATCTGCTACTGGTGTTTTTTATACAATGCTGCACTATCTGCTACTGGTGCTTTTTATGCAAAGCTGCACTATCTGCTACTGGTGCTTTTTATACAATGCTGCACTATCTGCTACTGGTGCTTTTTATACAATGCTGCACTATCTGCTACTGGTGCTTTTTATACAATGCTGCACTATCTGCTACTGGTGCTTTTTATACAATGCTGCACTATCTGCTACTGGTGTTTTTTATACAATGCTGCACTATCTGCTACTGGTGCTTTTTATGCAATGCTGCACTATCTGCTACTGGTGCTTTTTATGCAAAGCTGCACTATCTGCTACTGGTGCTTTTTATGCAAAGCTGCACTATCTGCTACTGGTGCTTTTTATACAATGCTGCACTATCTGCTACTGGTGTTTTTTATACAATGCTGCACTATCTGCTACTGGTGCTTTTTATGCAAAGCTGCACTATCTGCTACTGGTGCTTTTTATGCAAAGCTGCACTATCTGCTACTGGTGCTTTTTATACAATGCTGCACTATCTGCTACTGGTGCTTTTTATGCAAAGCTGCACTATCTGCTACTGGTGTTTTTTATACAATGCTGCACTATCTGCTACTGGTGTTTTTTATACAATGCTGCACTATCTGCTACTGGTGCTTTTTATACAATGCTGCACTAACTGCTTGTACTGCTGTTTTCACTAATGTTACGAATTTTTCAAATGTTTCTGGCTTTTAATTGTGACCAACTCCACCTGCCATGGGACTACAGATGAAAATGAGCCTTTTAGGCTAAATCTGGCATATGTACATGGATCATGTTGATTTATATGCATTGTCCCATTTTAAATAAAAAAATAAAAAAAAAAAAATATTGAATTACTCACAGATGGAAGAGTCCCCAAACCTACTCAAGTAAAAATACTGTTAAAATGAGGATTCAAGAGTAGTGGAAAAGCACTGCCGTGACCACCAATAAATGCGCTGCAGACTGTGAATTTTTCCATCCTTCTTTATCTGTAAGACTACTGTTACTTCAATAAAGAACACAAAAGTAGGAGTGAAATTATGCTGCTATAAAAGTACACTGAAAAGTCTGCAAAAAGCGACGAAGCGAAGCGAAGTAAATGTAACTCATTATTTTCCACCTCTGTCAGGGTTTTATCATAAAGGTCCCATATTAGACTGACTCTTGTGAGCTTTAAACCATATTATAATGTTGTTACCTCTCCAAAAACACATGAGGAAATGTGTTTCGTTTCGTTCACATGTTAATAATCCTTTATTATTAGTGTGTGTACATCTAAAGCTCAGCAAGGCCGGGCCTGGTTAGTACTCGGATGGGAGGCTGCTGGGTAAACCAGGTGCCACAGTGGAGCGTTGTGGATCAATCTCTATCTCACTCTCTTTTTTCAATCTGGTGCTTGTTTATTGTGGCTGTGTGACCTGGAAGTTGTTCTGATTTTGTGTGTCTTTTATTATTAGTATTTCATCCTGACAAATGCTGACATATTTGGAAATTGTTATTAAATAAATTTCTGGTTTTGTGGTGCTGTGTGCTTTGTGGGGGGTGGAGGGTGGAGGGGAAATGTGGGAAATGTGAGACTGTTCTTTTTTAATCACTGTAAAGCGCTTTGTGCTGCATTTTTTGTATGAAAAGCACTTTATAAATAAAGTTTGATTGATTGATTGAACTGAATAATGCTCTGTACAGCGTCTCTGACTGTCCAGAAAAGCACTATATCAAACTGAGGTATTATTATCATTATTATTATTATCTCCAGAGCTCAAAATTCTCTGTTCCACCTTGTGATGTCATGAAGCAGTAGATTTTAACGGAACAGTATCTTTTACCTTTCACTCAGTACAGAGGGGCAATTTCAGGGCTGAGATTAGAGCTGGGAGATCCCCAAAAAATATGAATCATGATTTGATTTGACTGTACAGCAGCATCCAGAACTTAAGCCATGTTGTGAAAACGTCTCTTCTCCAACGAATAAAGTGGAAGCATTTCATATGGTCCACAGTAGAGATGGTTGTTTGATACAATTTTCTTAATCGATCCCTGGGAGAACTAAGGATTAATTATCAATGAATCATTTGTTTTTACATTAAAATTGTCATTATTATTATTACTATTACTAATCTGCATAAATAAACTCTACAACATATAAACCATCACCACTGTAGAGCCACATCAGCCCGTGTGAGATCAGAATGTGTTTAATGCAGCTTTGGCACATTTGTTTACGTCTTACAGAAACCAAACTTAAAACCACACGGCTCATTTGCATAAACTGTAAACGCTGGGGGAAAAAACAGCTCTTTCGTGGAACTGATGCAGTCCGCTTCTGTGAACTAAACAACACAACTCAGTGGATTATATGAGTGTTCGTTCTGTGACAGAGGTTTGTTTGTGCCTGTGCAAGTCTTGGCAAATGCAAAATGTACGCGCTGTATAAAAAAAAAACTTAATTATCAATTTTCTGATTCGATTCTGATCCGATCTGACTTGATTTTTATTTTAAATCGATTTCTTTGCCCAAGCCTAACTGAAATGACCTCAGTGATTCTATTGAAGGTGTATGGAATTTTAAAACCTCCACAAACAAAGACACCTCCTGTATTATCACATGACATCACAAGGTGGAACAGTGTGTTTTCCGTTTGGGAGGAGAACTGAGCCTAAACATGCAGCGTTTGTGCGTACTCCAGGTATGTTTGTGATGAGGAAACAACATTATAATAGGCAGATAAAACAGCGTAACATGTGCCCTTTAAAGTTTCGGTCCGTTATCTTAATTACATTTGTCCAGAAGCATCTGTCCCTCTATCTCAGCGCAAACACCACTCTCTCTATTACTCTGCGATAGCTCCAACCTCACAGTCTGCACACTGGAAGGGCATCTGGCTATCAGGGTCGAATGATTTAACATTGGACTGTGACGGGCTCTTAGTCTGCGTTTTTCTAGCGGAGGAAGGGAAGAGCGAAAGAGGGGACGAGAGGGATGACTGATTTGCGGTTGGCTTCTGGATCTGCATCTCAAGAGCTTTTACTGTAATGGGATTAAATTCTGACAAAGCGAAATGCAGTGGTTTCAGTCTGTGTGGATAACTCAGTTCCCACAATGTTTAACCGACGCTATAAACAGTAATCACACACTTATTGGCAAGGAAAGACAGGAAAAGGGGAGCTGTGCATGGACTTCCAGGGTAAATATGGGTGCTGTAAGAACTGTTTGTGCACAGCAGATTTTATGCCTCATTGAAGTTGGGGTTTAAATGGTGTTTTCAGACTCTTTTATAAATAGAGTTGGTGCTGCTGTTCTCAAATGACACATATCGTCAGTTTAGTTTTCATTTTATGTGGTGCAAAAACAGAAAGCATATACAAGCGACACATGAACAGACAGAACAGACTCTAAAACTAAAACACAACTCTCCCCATGCCAAATTTTGAATACGTAGCAAAAAATAAGAGACTGGTGTTAAAATAAGGCATAATAATAAAATGTATATGTACAAGTAAAAATAAAAGAACTATAGTAATGTCTGTGAGCAGATGGTGGCACAGGACATAGAGAGAGGCTAAATGTTTTTTGTTTTTTTTGTTTTTGAGCAACGACATCCCCAGTTTAAGGGAAACAGAAAAAAACTCCCCGCAATTAAAAGGCAGCACAAGTCCGTTTCAACTGACTTGACAAAGACGTACAGTGGAATTTACGCTTTGTTTATTCGTAAATAATGGTAAGATAGTTTCCTTTAGTTTAAGCATTTTATTCCCCAGTTCAATTCATGTTCACATTTCACTTTCACATTCAGATATCACAGTTCTGTACAGGTACACAGTTCACAGGTAACACCCCAGGCAGGGGGGCATAGGCCTCATAGAACCCAGCGCCCACACATCCTGAGACAGGAGTTTTCTCGGTCTGTAGGGGAGGCTCGTCGCCAGCAGGAGCCTATTAACAATAAACATCGACCTACATGTACAATACAATAAACATAAACATACCGTTAGCGAAACATACAGGGCGGCTTTAGAACAGCACACACCTTCAGGCATCGCGGCCCAAACTCCACTGCACGTGAGGGGTCCTGCTCCAGGCCCCGGGTGAGCTACAAACATTCGCCCATGAGCCTGGACACAGGGTTGAGAGGGTAAAACACGCACTCTGGCCTTACTCACCGATCACTGCATCACTACTCGCCTTCAGCTTGAGTGTACGATCTAGTGCACCTAATCACACTCTGCGGCTCCTGTGCTCCTCTCACACCTTGGCTCGTGGTGGCCATGGCGGCCCGGCTCCTCCTGGGGTGTGACGCTGGGTGGGACTGAACACCGCCCCTTTTATAGGCGGCCTCAGGGTGCACTAAAGCTCAGCTATATACAAAAGGCTGTAAGGAGAAACAGTGCAAAGATGAAATAATGATGGACAGGACACAGGGTTATCTGTTTAATGTTTAACTGTTTAATGGTAAATGGACACATTTTTATACAACGCTTTCCACCTTCAAGGTACGGTGGACAACGAGGGTCAAACGCACTGCAACACCCCAGTGCGTCTCAGAGAAAACAGCTCCAAGTACAAAAACAAAGCAAAGTCACACACTCAAGCACAAGTTTAAACGAGGTCCTAACCAAGAACGGGGTGCAAATGGAATAAACACACTGCAAGAAACAACCATCAAATGTGCTGCAAATAGAGAAACAATTCAAAGAAAACCAAGAAAACACCTGCAAACGAAAAAGGCTGCATAAAAAGTCTCATGGAAGTGCTCCAAACCTGCAGGGGTGCTGTGCATCATTTCTCTATTTGCTGCACATTTGATGATGATACATTTGTCTTTGTCTGGGGACGAGGTGGGTTAAGGGTCTTGCCCAAGGACACAACCACAGCATTCATCTGTGGGAGCTGCCACCGCACCGCCGAAGTGTGGGTCTGTGTATCTGACCGCTCAACCGATGATGTTTATGTTTATGTATGAGTGGGATTCAAAGGTGAAAAATTACATAGCACACTCAGATGGCCGATGTCCAAAAGCTTTTTTTTTTCATTTGAAATTCCGTTTCAGCAAAAAAAAAGCCTTCTTCTTCAGATATTTTTTCTAGTCTTGGACCACAGTATATAAAATGGTTGCCAGCCCAGGTGCTCATACACCCTCCAGCGAATGGGAGGTCCCAAAGTGAGGTCACCCAGTGAGTTCCAGCCACTTTACAATAAGAAAAGACAATTTATGTACAGTATTTACATAAAACCATTCTATTAACCCTCGAAGACCTACGACCTCGTACAGTATATGATTCCGAGGAATATGTTTTATATAACCGTGCATAACTTTCTAACCGTAAAAGATAGAAACTTACTTTTCCCCCTCTGAAAGTGCAGACATAGAGGTTTCTGTACATTTCTGCGGCTTTATCCTACGTCACACTCACGCTGTGTGATGACGTGCGCAAAACGAGTGTCCAATAGGAACTTTGTTTTCCCCAAACTCATGCGCTCCGTCCATTTTGATCGAGCCAAACTTTGCCAACGAGTGAAGTGAGTCAAGATGGTCGACTTCTCTGACTGTGTGTGTTTATAACGAGTGAAAAAGTCGCTCTAAGTGGAGTTAATTCTCACATACATGGAAAATTATACATCTTGGTGTGTGTAATTGTGCATCCCTTTCTATTTTTATTTAAAGGTTTATTTCACTCAAAATGAACAAACCTGGACCTGACAGGAGCTGTTTCCCTGACTGGACCAGGAAAGTAATGGAGCAATTGCACTTTTTTTTTTTTTTTTTAGGGCAATAAGGAGATTTTTAATTTACTTACAGACTTGAGATTTTCCATTTTTGTAGCTAAGGCCCTAAATTAAGCATTTTTACGTCCCAAATGTTGTTTATACATGTTTGCTGTGTGATTTGTATAAAAGAGAGTGAATTTTATTTCCTGTTTTTTTTTTTCATCTCTATTTCTGGTCCTGTAGCTTTTATCACAGCCTCATGACACAAGTACAGCAGCAGATTGTGAAATAACAGGCTGCACTGAACAAAAGGAGGTAGAACACTTCATTAGGGGGTAAAAGGGGCAGTTTTAAAAGCAAAATTAAGAAAGAAATCCAGGCTAGGAGAAATGTACTAAAATTTCCCTTAGGTCTTCAGGGGTTAAATACAAAGATAATTTAGACCATGTGACAAAAAACATCTGAGGTCCAAATCTACATTAAGTCCATGAGGAGCTTGAGCTTTAAATTGGTGAATTGCTCTCTGGAGTTTATGTCGAGAGCTGGATTCAAACCACCAACCACCAAATGCTCCACCAACTGAGCTACTGTCGCTCCAGTTTAAAGGGGCACTATGTAACCTTTCTGGTGCAGAGTCCGAAACCTGCTTCATGTTCTTTCCATTATTACTTACTGTGCTCCAGGAGATTTTAAAGTTAAAGATTATGGATCTGTTAGACAACATAGAGAACCTGGAGTGTTTAATTACAGTAGGCTTGTTTTTAACTGTAAAATCTGCTAATTTATTTAAAGAATCTGATACTCCCACACTGTGAACACAATGTCAAAACAGTGGGAGGCGACTACAGGAAAAATATTTTGTTTTTTTGTAAGATTTGAGAGTGAATTTTGTCCCTTTTTGAAGCACAGCTCAACTTTAAATTACACAAATTACACTCAGTAGTTCTGCCTCGTGCTAAAGTGACGCATTTTCATTTTTAAATCCTGGATATAATATAGAGGAGCCTGTTTTGCAGCTAATGTCACCAACGTTCCCTGGGGGTGTGATGCTAACCGGATGCACTGCTCTGTCTGAAGCGCCATTATTCAAGTTGGATTTTAGTCAGAGCTTTGACAGTTTTGAAGAGATGACTTAAACAAGTGAGCTGATTTGAGCTGTTTTTTTTTTTTTAGTTACAGACCTGATTGACAGTGTTTGCTAATGTGCGCATTGCATCGCCATGGTAACTGCGCAACATTCTGCCTTAGACATACATGCGGAATGTTCTGTTATCATGCAGCGTTTTTTTTTTTACTGCTGATAATTATTGCAGACAAAACACCATACTGCATTTAGGACAGGCAATGTGTGTGTTCTGTTCAAATTAAAGACGCATTGTGTAACTTTTCTGGTGGCAGGTCCGTCAAATGCTTTTTTTTCACAGAGATTTTATTGCTTTGTCTGGAATGTTTCATAGTGTAGCATTAAACCTTTCTATTTACACCAAACCAGACCAAGTTACAGGTCAGATCTGTGTTTTTCAAGGTATTTTAAGCTATAAAACGAATGAATAAATGAATAAATGTAAGTTAGAGCTGTTTAATGTCACACTGTGGAACATTCCAGACAGAGCAATGACATCTCCACATATCCATAGAAACAAGCAGGTGACAAACTGGGTTCTTCCACTAATCATTTTCTCGAGGCTGATTTTTAGATAAGACTCGGTACCTGTTGCCATGCCGACACAAAACCTCCCTCCTTCCCTGCTACGACTATCTGATCATTTGTGTGAATTCACCAGACATTTTCATTTTCTGTTTCATCCGAGTGGGCAGCTCCGTTTTATTCAGCCGCTCCTCACACCTCGCGCCTCACGCCTCACGCCTCACGCCCACCACCTCCTGCTGCTCCCGGGGCATGCTGGGAAATCTCACTCTGGCAGATTGAGCAGACGATCGGCACAGATATTCAGCGTAACTGTGCGGGCCAAAAGTGTGGTGCAAAGATGGAGGTTTGAGAGATGGGGCTTTGTGTAGGCCGTTACAAGACATAACTTTGTCTAAATATATGTTCGTAGTAACCTAGATTTCTTAATAATAATAGCGTACTACTACTACTGCTACTACTGCTACTATTACTACGAAGTTGGTGATTCAAAACATTTCAGAGACAGATATTAAAAGGTCCATATTACACTATTTTCTGATCCCTGTCATAATGTTTCCTCGTCACAAACAGACCTGGAGCTGTGTTTTGTTTCATTCACACACGTTTAACACACAAACGCTTCTCTGACACTCAAAATGCTCTGTTCAACCTTGTGATGTCATGTGGTGATACAGGAAGTGCTCCATTGTGTCCGTACTCATTCACTAGAATCATTTGGAATTGCCCATCTCTACTGAACTAAAGGTAAAAGGTAGATGTTCACTTGAAAACTACCACTTCATGACATCACAAGGTGGAACAGAGCATTATGCACTGCACAAAACTAAATCTAGTCAAGCTAAAATGACTTGGATTAAGAAAGTTTTACCGTGATTTGAGTAAATTTCACTCGACAAGTAAAATGATCTGCCCGTGGAACAAGACTTTTTGTACTTAAAATATGAAAATACATCTTGCTACACTTAAAATAAGAATAAGAAACTACTGTTTGCACTTAAAATAAGAATTTGTTTCCTATTTTAAGTGCAAAAAGTAGTTGTTTTTATCATTTTAAAATAATATTCGCACTTAAAATAAGAAACAAAATCAAATGTTGCTTGAATTAAGAAAAAAAAACACTTATTCCACTGGCAGATCATTTTACTTGTCAAGATGAATCTACTCCTAATAAAGTAAAATGTTCTTAATTTAAGTCATTTTAATTTGCCTAGATATAGTTTTTTTTTTTTTTTTTTTCTTAGTGTGAGCTTTGGCGATGAACAGACTAAAATTAAAGGGTTACTCAAACATGGGAATGAAACAAAACACATCTCAACACAAAATGTATATTTTTGATGAGGTAATGACATTATAACATGACTTAAAGCTCACAGAGTCACAAAATGTGCAATATAGGACCTTTAAATGAAAATAAAGGCTTTGTGGTCATTAGTTTCCCCATATTATGCCTGAGTTGTCAAACTTTTTTTTTTTTTTCTTTAAAGTCTATGAGGAAAAATGAATGAAAAATGTAGTTCCGCAGTTGGGAGGCGGGAGGTCACTGTCCCTCCATTATCTAGTTACCGGTGTTTTTTCCAGTCAAATACTTTGGAAAAGCATGAGTTCTTACAAGGGAGCAGGGTCACCTCTCCACAGATCTGACATGTAACTTGTGGCGTCATCTGATTGTCCCCGTGGAGGTAGATAAGTTTAATGTGTCACTTTGGAACATTCCAAGGAAAACTTACATAATGCTCTTGTGTCCTGACTTTGTGTCCTCTCTCTCTCTCTCTCCCTCCATCTCACTCCATCTCATTCTTCCTCTTGCTCCCCCTCTCATCCTCTTTCTCTCTTACCACCTCCTCCCTCTGCCTTTCTCTCGCTTTCACTCCCTCTCCCCCTTACTCTCCGTCCTCTCTCTCTCTTTCCTTGCTCTCCTCCTCTTCCCTTCTCTCTCTCCCCCTTCCTCTCACCTTCCCTCCCTTTCTCTCTCTCTCTCCCTCTCTCTCTGCCCCTTTCTCTCCCTTTTCCTTCCTCCCTCTCTCTCTGTCCCCCTCTCTCCTTCTTCCCCCCTCCCACCTTCTCCCCTCCCTCCCTGCCCCCTCTCTCCTTCCTTCCCTCCCTCCCTCCCTCCCTCTCTCTTCCTTTCCTCCCTCCCTCTCCTTCCCTCCCTCTCACTTTCCCTCCTTCCCTCCCTTACTCCCTCTCCTTCCCTCCCTCTCGCTTTCCCTCCTTCCCTCCCTTACTCCCTCTCCTTCCCTCCCTCTCGCTTTCCCTCCTTCCCTCCCTCACTCCCTCTCACTTTCCCTCCCTCCCTCCCTCCCTCTCTCTCCCCCTCCCTCCCTCCCTCCCTCCCTCTCCCTCCCTCCCTCCCTCCCTCCCTCTCTCTGTCTTCCTTCCTCCCTCACTCCCTCTCTCTGTCTTCCTTCCTCCCTCACTCCCTCTCTCCCTTTTCCTCCCTCCCTCCCTCCCTCCCTCCTTCCCTCCCTCTCTCCCCCCCTCTCTCCACCCTCTCTCTCTCTCCTTGTTCCTCTCTCTCCCCTGCTCTCTCCCTCTTCCTCCCCTCTCTCACTCCTCCCCCCATCCCCCTCTCTCACCTGTGCTGTGACCCTGCTCCAGTGGGATGTTTCTAATGAGCTCTATAAATATCTGACTGCACCGGCGCTCGGCCCCACAGTCTCTCCTCCGCTTTGCTTTAAACGCTCAGGAAGAAAAAAAAAGAATCCATCATAAACGCTCCCCCTCTCCTCTCCTCCGTCTGGGCTCCTGTAGTCCATTATTTCAGACCCCTGCTATTAGAAAAACACAACAAAACAAACAAACTGTGAATCTTTTCCAGTCAGTACTTGTAATTACTGCTAGTAGCCCTAGAGTGATCTTGGGTAAATTGCAGTACAGGTAGTAGTAAGGGACAAAATAAATAGTGGTGCTGATGTATTGATCGAAAAATACTGAACGAATAGGTGCAGAAATGAAGTTAAAGGGCCCATGTTATGCTATTTTCTTAAAGCTCACAAGAGTCAATTTTGTGTAATTGTGATTTTGAGAAAACTCTGTTAAATTTACAATAACATTAGTAACAAAGGACGAGTGGAAACTATAAGAGAACACATAAAACCACAGCCAAGGCAATGTTCCTGTCTGGTTATAATGTAGTGCTCAGACTTGCAATCTATTACCGTATGTAAATGCATTTTATTAATATTTAATGCAGGGGGATGCGCTCTTTCTGTTATAAAAAGACATGGGTTTTCATATAGGTTCATCTATCTAGGATTATCTAGGCACAAACAATGGTACAGTGCATTAAAATTATATGCGCTTTATATGTGTCATCAATATTCCATGGGGATGTGATGCTAACAGTAGGCTCTGTTCTGTCGGAGACTTTATTGGACTTTAATCTGTGCTTTATTCTAACACAATCTGACCAGTAAAGGTGCTGTTTAAATCCTGTTGTTGTTTTTTTCTTAAGTTTTCAGACTTGTCTTAAAACTTTTTTTGTCACAGGTTGGTAAAGTGTGCATTGTGTCACTGTGGAAAGATTCCGCCATAGAAATACATGTAGTACATCCCCAGCATGATGTCACTGTGAAGTATCAATATTTATCTATATGCCCCAACAGTGCATGTATTAAAGCCTTATGAATGTTATGCATTTGTATAGTGGAAAATTGCTTTTCATTGCTCTTCATGGTCCTGGATTTGAAGTTGCCATGTTTCTCTGTGTCAGCATTAAAAAAATAAAATAAATTATGTATGAACCAACCTACACATGGCAAGAAGTGGTTTTCAATATTGACAAACATGTAAATCTTTTTTGTTTTCCTTGTGGCAATAATCAAACAAATATTACTTTAGTTTTCAGTTGGACAGTGTAAACAGTGCAATTATGCAAATGTAACAGAATTAACGAAAGTCTAGTTTCCACTGCCAGATGGTCAGTCCGTTTGTTAAAATACAAATAACATTCAAATACACAATTATATATTTGTGTGATCATACAAGAAAAACAAAAATACACTTTTAGAGCTCACATTTTTATGATTCAGTTACTATTTATTACACAAGAAGTACTATGAATGAAAGGGAAGGAGTAAATTTAAACCAAAGACAGTGAGAACCTCCAGGAAAATTCTGTGTGTATCTGTGTGTGGGGTCAGTCTGTGCAGGGGGATGGGACAAAACCTGAAGCAGTGTGTAACCAGGGTTAAATCCAGTAAGATCAAAAATCCAACCCACGTTTTCCCCATGGCACATGACAAGTCACCACCTATTACTCCACCCAGTGCACCCAATTATCCAATCCAAAGCCGGCACCTGAGTATAAAAAGGCCCCTGAGTCGCCCTCCACAGTTGTGTGGGAGAGAAGTCAGAGCTCAGAGCTTAATTAAAGATTAAGTTTACCCAAAACTTTCAAATTTGTTTTCTTAAGTGTCACTTAAGAGTCCACACTCGCATTACTTTTGTAGAACCAGACCTTTCTGTGGGGACATTTGTCATGTGTTCTGGCGTTTGAATTCACTGAACTGGTAAGTGTGAGGCCGTGCATTTAGAATGTACGTAAAGCTTTTTGTCTTGGTTAGCAATTATGCTAATGATAATGCTAATAGAAACATCAGATATTTTGTCTTGCTCTCTTGACCTCAACAATGTAATTAATGGGCCTCCTAGTTAGCATTAGCATGCTAGCTGTTAGCACATGCTAACATGTGCTCCATGTGCAACATGTTTTACTTGACTGGTTTGTGCTAACCTCTACTTAGCTAGCATGTAGCCTAACAATGTGCTAATAGGTTTTTTTAATGAATGTGTCCACAGGCCAGGTGCCCAATGATTGGGTTAAACTCGATGGCGAGAGACGTCCTGTGGGGGGAAAAAAAACACCTCCAGTCTGGTAGGAGGCTAACCGCCTGTACCTGGGTGATCTAAAAAATAATGTATATGTATATATAGACCCTTTTAGTGTTGGTAAACAGTGATGTGATGACGTAGACTTGGCAGCAGTTTGCCGAGCTCTGCAAAAGGAAAATCATCAAAAGATTGTGAATATTTCTGACTTTGACAAATGGTGTCTGACTGCCAAGATCCTTGTGCCAGTGACTAAAACTTTAGTCCACCTGTAGAATATAGACATTCTGATGCTAGAAATATTTTTTATCTCAGTCTTCTGTCCATGTTCAGTCTGAATGAATCAGAATGAATGGGGAACAAGGTGACTTCTGTTGGCAAAATGCACTATATGTGTAATGTGTAGGTAAAAAAAATATATATAATTTTTGGGATATAATTGTATTTAGTATTCAATTTATTTAGCCATTTGTAAATATTTGTAGTTCAGTGTTCAGTATATATAAGCAACTACATCATTTTTTTAAACTATGTAATGAACAGGGCTGGATTAATGCAAGTTTTTCTTCCCTTTTCGCGAAATGTGCTTTTTGTTTACAATATTGATGTAGTATGTAGGAATATTGTTTATCTCTCGGTACAAACTCAAAATAAAACAACTCATTCAGTTACAAAAAGCCTGAACTGGAGCCTCTTTCATTGCTTGTACCACTGATTTCTCTAAATGATTCCACACATCTTTTTTTTTTTCTCACATCACTTTTACAGTCATAATATTCTATTCACTGTAAAAAAAAGTCAACATCTCACTTCCTCTTTTAACCCAAAAACCCCCTTCACTCTGCTCCGCTCTGTCAATATCTCTAATGGTGTTGTGGATGGAGAAACATATAATATAAATCAATAGGATCCTGTATGAGCTGTAATGTAATAGTCGTGTGTAGACCTCTGTAGACCTCTCCACCTCTATAGAAACGACTGGTCTTCATAATGCTCCAGTGTGAACGTCAGAACTTAATCGATTAGAATAAAAAAAGCTTTCTCAGCATTTTCTTACCCACTGAGCGCTCATCTCCATCTTGTATTTGGAGTGAATCCTGCATGTCTGAGGAATCTTTAATCACTTATTTTTAAGACTCGGTATTACCGTTCAATCCCCATTTTCACCTCCACTGGCTCATGCCCACTGCTCTGTATTTATTTCATTCTAGTTTTATTTTCTTAAAGGGACAGTTCAGAATTTTGGACATGGGCCTCATTTCCAAGTGAGTTCGAGTGTTGGAGACATGTGGAGACACTTGGCTCATGAGGAAATGAGGCCTTATGTCCAAAATTCCAAACTGCCCCTTGATACACGATACATGCAGGATTCGGATTATCTGCATGACGTCTTTGTCGTGATGATGTTTACGGTGAAGTCAGATGAACGTTGTGATTTAAAATGTCCAAATTACAACATAATGATCATGTCATGTCATAGATTAGACTCAAGCACAATAAGGCCTCTTTAAACTTTATCTTGTGTTGAATCGAGTTAATGAGTTATTTATTCCTCAAAAATATTCACAACAGGTTTGTTGAATAAATAAAGGAGCACTTCCTAGAAAAGAGCCACCTGATGAAATCCTCTTGTTAGAGCAGAGGGTTTTGAGCTCATAGGCTGAAACTGTTGGATTAGTAAAATATATGCCTGAAATGTACCAAGGTATGTTTTTCATGATGGAACAACATAACAGGGCGGCATGGTGGCTGAGTGGCAACACTCACGCCTCACAGCAAGAAGGTTGCGGGTTCGTGTGGAGTTTGCATGTTCTCCCCGTGTCTGGATGGGTTTTCTCCGGGGTCCGGTTTCCCCCATCAATCCAATCCAATCCACTTTATTTATATAGCACATTTCATAAACTGAAAGCGTTTTCAAAGTGCTGCACAAAACCATCATTTAAAATAAACAAATAACCACAGAAACTGTTTAAAATAAACAAGTAATCAAATGCCCTACCAGAGTGCATACAAATAAATATACCATAAAATAATAAAAACAATAAAAGATAAAAACACTAAAAAAATAAAATTAATAAAAAATAAATACTCTAAGAACAATAAAATAATAAAACACCCTAGAATACAATAAAAGACACAGAGGACCACACAACTCAAGAGGTGTTAAAAGCCAGAGAATAAAAGTGGGTCTTAAGACGAGACTTGAAACACTCCACTGTGGGAGCTGCTCGGACGTGGGGGGGCAGGGCGTTCCATAGTTTAGGACCAACCACAGAAAAAGCCCTGTCCCCTCTGGATTTAAGTCTCGTCTTAGGCACCACGAGCTGGAGCTGGCCCTCAGACCTCAGAGCGCGCGCCGGAGTGTAGATTTGGATGAGGTCCGAGATGTAATCCGGGGCCAGTCCATTCAAAGCTTTAAAAACAAACAATAAAATTTTTAAATCAATTCTAAAATGAACAGGAAGCCAGTGCAAAGACGCAAGAATTGGAGTGATGTGCTCACGTTTTTTGATTCCTGTTAAAAGTCGTGCCGCAGAGTTCTGGACTAACTGTAAGCGTGAAAGAGCATTTTGTGATATGCCAGTATAAAGAGCATTACAGTAGTCCAGACGCGAAGAAATAAAAGCGTGAACGACTTGTTCAAAGTGCTTAAAACTTAAAAACGGCTTGACTTTGGATAAAAGGCGAAGATGATAAAAGCCTGATTTAACGACTGTGTTGATCTGCTTGCTGAGATTAAAATCCCTGTCCATGGTGACGCCAAGGTTGGTGGCGAAGGGATGAACATTATCTTTAAAGGGGCCCAAGTCCAATGAGGGATCAGTGGGCCCAAAGAGCACAATTTCAGTTTTCCCTTCATTCAAACAGAGAAAATTTTGGGCCAACCAAGCCTTGACGTCACCAAGGCAGTTCAACAAGGGTGTCATCAACTCAAAACATGCAGCACCTGAACTAACATCAAGGACCCTGACGTCCACCCTCCTGTGGGTCACCACCCCCGCGACTAATGAGGATACAGTAGGTATGTTTTTTTCAAGCTGGAACTTTATAACATTAAAGTGCACATTAAAGGTGCACTTTTGGCTGGGGTCTGTTACCTGCTTGTTTCTACAGATTTGTCATCACGCTGCCTGGAATGTTCCACAGTATGACATTAAACAGCTCTACTTTACAATTAATCAATTACAGGTGGTTTTATAGCTTAAAAATACCTAGAAAAAGTGTGAGCAGGTTTAAGGAATTTGTTTGACCGTCCACCAGAAAAGTAGCACTAAACATGACATTAAAAGCATTTTGAAGCCTGTTTTGATAAGAGTCCCTTTTCTAAATGAGACGTCCTTGTGTGTGAGAGTGTTTATTGAGCAGAAGTATCTTGATGTCTTCACAATCTCAAAGACTGCTCATTGATTTTTCTGCTGGACTCTGTGGAGCTGGAGTCAGGCCGACACTGGCTCTGAGCCCAGTGCAATCCTCTTTACAACGCCCCATTCACTCAAGGAACTACACAACCAAAAAGTTACATAGTGGACCTTTAATGTTCAGTCATGTTACAGTGTTGTTCCGGCATGAAAAACATACCTTTTATCAGGTTCACTACGTCACATTTTTGGTGGGGATTTCGGCTTCCTGTTTGTCTCCATGAAGATGTTATTGCATTGCCTGTAATGTTCCACCGTACGGCATTAAAGGGGAACTCTGGCACATTTGAAGCTAAAGTCCGTTGTTTGTGTGGTATGTTCTTGAATTCTGTCAGAAGCCAAAAGACGGCACAGGTCAGTGTTGTCTCGCTGGAGATCTCGCTGTGGCAGTGAGTCTGTCAAGGCAACAAGCTAGTGTAGTGATGGGGGCAAGTTGTTAATTTCTACGTAAAACGCCAATTTGCTTCACACTGAAGAAGCTTAACACCACTTTAACCCATCTTACAACAGCCACAAGTCTAACAAACAA
Source organism: Odontamblyopus lacepedii (assembly GCA_034769755.1). Classification (NCBI taxonomy): domain Eukaryota; kingdom Metazoa; phylum Chordata; class Actinopteri; order Gobiiformes; family Gobiidae; genus Odontamblyopus; species Odontamblyopus lacepedii. The sequence goes on along the minus strand of CM068344.1, from coordinate 40,214,753 downwards.
ACACTATGCTAGCTCACTTATTAGTGTCTGGAAACATTATAAAACAACTTCATAAGCAGCCTTAGCATTAGCTTGTTGATTTCCCACTGCACAGGCCAAAGCCCAAAAGACTCAATCGCTGAAGTGAATTATATTTTTTGAAAACACTAAAAAAAATACAGTCCCGAACCATTTTCTTTCAACAACTCTGTTTCTATTCTTCACCGTCAGTAGTCGATTCTCACTTGTTGCTTCTGGCGGCTTGAGCCTCTAGCCGCTGCTGAAGTTGGCAGTCGAGTCTTTTGGGCTTTTGCCTGTGCAGTGGGAAATCGACAAGCTAATGTTAAGGCTGCTTATAAAGCTGTTTTAGAACAGACCCTAATGAGTGAACCAGACATAGTGTTTTGTTTGTTAGACTCGTGGCTGTTGTCAGATGGGTTAAAGTGGTGTTAAGTTTCTTCAGTGTGAAGCAAATTGGCGTTTTACATGGAAGTTAAGAACCATCACTACATTAGTTTGTTGCCTTGACAGACTCACTGCCACAGTGAGATCTCTGCTGAGGAAACACTGATCTGTGCAGTTTTTTGGCTCCTGACAGAATTCAACCAACTCTAGCAACGGACTTTAGCTTCAAACGTGCCGGAGTTTCCCTTTAAACATACCAATCTCCAATGAGACAAGTAGGTGGCACTGCCAGGCTAGGTTACAGTTAAGATCTGTGGAGAGGCGACCCCCACACAGTAACAATGCATGTTGTTCAATGTATTTTGAGCAATAAAACACATGTAATGAACTATAAATAACAATAAGTGATTTAATGCCATGAACTCTCAGATGACTGAGGTCTAAAAGATTTTATTTTTACGTTTTGGCAAAAAGCCTTCATCAGATAATTTTTCTTGCTTTGGACCACAGTTGGAGGGGTATATGAGCAGCTGGGCAGGCAGATTCAGATTCAAGTATTTATTGTCATTGTCACAGAAGAACAACAAAATTGCGTTTGGAGCATACCTCCATATCCAACCATTTTATATACTGTGGTCCAAAGAAAGAAAAATTATCTGATGAAGGCCTCTTGCTAAAACGTTATTTAAAAATTAAATAAGCTTTTGGACATCGGCCGAGTGTGCTGTGCATTTTTTCACTTTTATTTTGTTGTTCCTTGCATTTGCACCTCTGCGATAACTTTGGTGTGTGTTTTCTGTTTTGTTTGATATTTAATACCGTGCCATTGTGGAACATTACAGTCAAAGCAGTAAAATCTTCACGGAGACCAACAGGAAGCAGAATTCGCCAAATGAAAATGTTTATCCAGTGAACCTTTAAATAGCTATTTTATTTGGTGGTTTTTACAAATTTGGAAAGATTTTTTTATTGTTTTACCGAACAGAGAAGAAAAATGGGGCCTGCACAACTCCTCAAGACCTTTTAACTGTAACATGCAGCTTTTGTAGAGCTGTCTGTAAAAGTTATCCCATCATCTCTGACGTTAAAGACTCAACGTACTCCTCTGGCTCTGAATATAGAGAGGTCACCATAAAAAGCACAGACGGCCCAGACATGACAATGACCTAAACCCATGACGTGACCATGAAGTTTCCAAAAATATCTTAGACAGGAAAAAAAAAAACAGGAACAGCGTTTTTTCAGTTCTATAAAATAAGCTAAAGAGTCCTTAACTTTTACCACCAGTGTCAAAACAAACCTGATTTGCCTGATTTTTTTCCATTTGAGTAATTCTAGGCTGCCTCTCCAAAGCTGCAAACACTTGGTCTCACCTTGTGATGTCATAAAGTGATAATTCAGTGCTCTTTCATGTTTTTAAAGTGCATGCTGTTTTCATTAGATTCAAGAAGCTACCTGTTAACTTCGTGTAGCTTCAGGACAAATTTAAAGGTTCACCATGTAACTTTTCTAGAGGAGGGCACACCGTATGCTTGGTTCCATGGAGATGTTATTGCTTTGCTGCTTAGTAAGAGTGCATGTTTTCCCATTTGATCAATAAAAACACATGTAACTGGATAAATATGTGTTATATGTGTTATCAATGCTGTGGAACATTCTAGGTAATGCAAAGAATCTCTGACATCTCACTGGAAAAGTTACCTGTTGCACCTTTAACAGCATGACCTTAATAGCAGAATGAAGCACGATAATAACTCATGGATTTTTGATATGTGAGAGCAGCTCAGGACCCCAGTCTGCTGTACATCTCCATCTCAAAGCCCCTAACCTACTGTGACCAGAGCCTATTTACCCGGGACAGTCCCAGTTTTGAGCCCAGTGTCCCCTGTCCCAGCAGATTTATCCAAAACAAGTGATTTGTCCCAGTTTTATACAAGAAATGCCTTGGGTGTCCCTATTTTTGACCAATCTGATCCCTGCCAACAGTAAAGAGAGGCATAAACTGTCATTTGTTTAGGTAAAATGCAGAAAAGCTGCTTAAAAACGACCAAAACACAAAGAAAATGTGACTCTACTGCTCGCATTAGTGCAGAGCTCAGAACAATTTTTCTTATTTACGCACTCGTTTCACAATTTTATTATCTATATTTATATTTTTTTATATAATTGTATTATTATTTTAATACAGAGATGTTCCAGTTTTTTATTTTGAAAATCTGGTCATCCCACCCTAACCTTTCCTTTGAAGACAGTGAGGTGTAGATCTTAGCCAAAGAAAAGAAATGGTTTGAGAGGGAAGTTAAAGAAGCTATTTTTGTTAGGAATGACAGTCTATGTTTAAAATAGAGGGCTCAGACATCATCTCTCCTATTTACAACTCCATCCTCAGACCTCACTCTAAACTAAGAAAACAGCAGTGACAGCCAGTGTGCTAACAGGGGAGATTAAGGGCCTGGACGATTATGCAAAATACTCAGACACAGGTAGTGAAGTTCAGCGGACCTGCCTAATCAACTGTAAACAAATAGGTGCATGTGATTTATTATAGTGACTTAGTCTTTGTGCAGTTATACATAGAAGTTATTTATTAAACAGAAAAACAGCCAAAAGTTTTCCATTAGTACAAAGAAAAAGTACTCATGATAAATATTGTTCGCAAAATGATCATTCCATATATCATATTTTGAACATTAAGTTGATATAGTAATGATTATAACTTTTTGGTTGGGTTTCTGTCACTTGGAGATGTCATTGCTTTCCTTAGAACAGTGGTACAGCAGTTGCCAACCTTTTTCCTCCGGTGAGCTACCTTTACAAAACGAAAATGCCAGAAAGCTACTGAGTATATTTAATTGTCACAGGGAGCCTTAAATGAGGTACAGTTAAATGCATATAAAACATAAACTATTATCCATTTATTAATGTACAAAGTTTGGCATCAAATTGGCACATGTACAGTGGCCACGGGCATTTAATGAATCCACTTTTTCTTATTCAGGACAATATGTGTAATTCAGAAATCCCTTGGCAAACTATGAGGAAGGGCCTAGAATATTCCGCCATATGAAACATTAAACAGCTCTTCTTTACATTTATTTAATTACAGTTGGTTTTATAGCTCAAAAATACCAAGAGAAACAGACATTCTGACTGTGAGCGGGGTTGTCTCTCCACAGATCTGACCTGTAACTTGCTCTGGTTTGGGCTCCATGACAATAGAAAGGTTTAATACCATACTGTGAAACAGACAGCTCCAGACAAAGAAATAACATCTCCAATTACACAATGCACCTTTAAATGAGATGTTTTCACTCATGCAAGATAAATGCATATTTAAATATTAGACAGAGGACAGCAGGTTATAGATACATAATTACAGTGTGCACTGGAAAAAAAACACTATCTAGGTCAGTTAAAATGACTTAAATTAAGAACATTTAACTTTATATGATTTGATTCATCTTGACAAGGGAAATGATCTGCCAGTGTTTTTTCTAAGTTCAAGCAACATTAGATTTTGTTTCTTATTTTAGGTGCAAAAAATTGTTTTTCTTATTTTAAGTGTAGCAAGATGTATTTTGATATTTTAACTACAAAAAGTCTTATTCCACTGGCAGATAATTTTACTTGTCAAGTGAAATTTACTCAAATCATGATAAAACCTTCTTAATTCAAGTCTGTGTTTAGAAAAGTACATCTATGTGTCTTGAAGTTGGTGCTAACTGAAGATAAAATGGGTTACTGATGTTAAAATAGAGCTACAATCTGAACGATCTTGCCCTTAGATGTATTTTCATAAACTTTTAGGAACACAGAAGCTTCCGGTGAAGGATTGACATCATAGCAAAGATCTTAACTCACTGTTAAATATAGATTTATTTTACACAACTCGGCTAATTCCCAGTGCACAATGAGTGGAGCAGGAAGTGTGGCTCCACAGTTTGGGAGAGAAGCTGAACAGTTCCGTGAATATGGCCTATGACTTCTCCATGGTGATAGACGTCTCATCAGAAATGTTACATGTTGTTCAAAACTACATTAAGCAGCAGAATCTCATAGTTTTTAATTATCTGCAGTCGCTCCATCTCCTCTGAGTGTCCTCTGAGTCTCCTCTGTGTTAAGTGGCACATGGGCCTTCGCCAAATGAGCGGTGGAAAAGTCCCCGGGGCCTGGGTCTCCCCCCCTGGGTCTGAGCCGGGTCCGTGGAGGGGCGGTGCTGCGAGTGGTAGATACATTAAAGATACAAGACAAAGCAAGTGGCACAAGAGGGTTAGAGGCATAACCCAGGGAGGAATCACTGTTCAAGATCATAGAATATTCATAGAAAGTATTTATTTATTTACAATAGGATACAGTAGACTATAGTTGGCAGCAAAATTGTGTGTTGAGTGTGTGAATGAAACAAAACACAACTCCAGGTCTGTTTGTGACGAGGAAACATTATAATAACATAGAAAATCAGAAAATAGTGTAATATGGGCCCTTTAGTCACATTATAATGATGTTCCCTCATATGATTCGTGATGTCTCGCCCCGTTTGGCCGTTATCAGCTGCAGGAAATTTTGTGTCTTGTGACTGTCATGATGGTGTTGTGTAATTTCTTTCTTAATATTTTCCCTTCATACTAACTATGTGTCGAGCAAAAAAGTGGTCAGACGAATATGTGCAATAGGGATTCACATGTGTGCACCAATAAAATATATATACCTATGTTCTGAATTTGAAAAAAACGTATATTTTTCAGGGTTCGGTGAATACGCATATGAAACTAGTGGGGTTCAGTACCTCCAACAAGGTTAAGAACCACTGGTCTAGACTAATAATAAAAGATTAGTTAAACGTGTGAATGAAACAAAACACAACTCCAAAACACAGGTGTTTCTTTGATGAGATAACAACATTCTAATATTATTTTACTTTAAGCTCAAAAGAGTCCATTTTGGTGTAATATGGGACCTTTAAGTAATTTTAAAAGTCTACAAATCAGATACTGACCGAAAATCCAGCCTCATTCCCTACTGGCTTTTTGCTCATTTTAACCTTCTCCAAGGCTTAATGGTGCAGTGAGCAACTGTTCAGTGAAGGGTCCACTACCTGCTTGTCTCCATGGAGATTTTATTGACATATGCATGTAGCGTTTAGTCATTACAGGGGTTTCTGTTGCTCAAAAATACAATCATTCCTTCTGTGAGAGGAGGCGACTCTCCACAGATCTGACTTGTAATGTAGCGCAGTGCTGTAACCTGCTTGTCTCCCTTGTGGTAAGTAGGTTTAATCTATACTGTGGAACATTCTAGACAAAGCAATAATATTTCCATGGAGATGAGAATGTGACAGCTCCTCCACTAGAAATGTTACTCAGTTCAACTTTACAATAACGATTCAAATTAAGATTCAAAACTGCAGAAGAAACAATGAGTGAATCTAGTCTTCAATTTAACCATTTTAAGATTATAACCTTATTTTCCCAGTATGAACTGAGCCTAAAATAAACCACTTTATTTGAAAATCAGTCCCTGTTTCTGCCATTTATGTCGATGAAATTCAGAAATCTTGGATCAAAACAAGGCGTGAGGACGTCAGACTTAAAGATCCTGTAAAAGCTGACATTTCACAAACCCCAATAGTCCTTATTCTCCTGACACTCCCGAGCTGAGGATGGTAAACAAGCTCTTTTATTTTCATATTCACTGCATTTGCCTCGTGCCAATTCATGTACTTAGATTTGAATTTTATACACAACACTATATACAGACTGTCCAATTATGCCAAATTGGCCATGTTAAAATGTTCCTCCTCAAAAACAGACCTGGAGTCGTATTGTTTCACACACGCATGTTTGAGTAATGCTTTATTATTAGTCTGTCTACATACTGAAAACTAGAATGCCATGTTCCACCTTGTGATGTCATGCAGTGGTAGTTTTCCACTTTTCAACCTTTAGTTCGGTAAAGACGGGCAATTCCAGGGCTGGAACTATTTAAATGATTCTTGTGAAGAAGGTGTTTAAAACACAGTGGAGCACTTCCTGTATTACCATGACATCACAAGGTGGGACAGAATGTTTTCAGTTTGAGTGAAGAACTCAGCCTAAATGTGGAGGATTTGTGCGTTAAAGGTGTATTGTGTAACTTTTCTGGTGGAGGGTCCGTCAAATACATTTCCCCATGGAGATGTTATCGCTTTGTCTGGAATGTTTCACAGTATGGCATTAAACCTTTCTGTTTTCAGGTCTGTTACAGGTAAGATCAGTTACAGAAGATGTGAGCCCGCAGCAATATGTCATGTTATGTACAGATATGTTACATATTTCATCATAAATTATACTTTTTTTAAGCTAAATTACAATTTTGAGGTTAGAAAATGGTATTTTTCCATCCTTTTTAAAGGTACATTATATAACTTTTCTGATGAAGAGTCTGTCAAATTCTCCATGGAAATGTTATTGCTCTGTCTAGACCAGTGGTTCTTAATCTTGTTGGAGGTACTGAACCCCACGAGTTTCATATGTGCATTCACTGAATCCTGAAAAATATGTTTTTTTCAAATTCAGAACATAGGTATGTATATATTTTATTGGTGCACACATGTGAATCCATATTGCACATATTCGTCTGACCACTTTCTTTTTTTTGCTCGACATAGTGTGAAGGGAAAATATTAAGAGGAAATTACACAACACCATCACAACACCATCACAACAGTCACAGACTATTGCGCACACAAAATTTCCTGCAGCTGATCAGGGCGAGACATCATGAATCATATGAGCTGGATGTGAGTCTGACCCCTGCCGACCCCTTGACGCCTGATCGAACCCAGGTTAAGTTACAGGTCAGATCAGTGGAGAGACGACTTTTCTAGGTATTTTTGAGCTTTAAAACCACCTGTATTTGAATAAATGTAAGGTAGAGCTGTTTAATGTCATACTGTGGAACATTTCAGGCAAAGCAGTGATATATCCTTGTCCACAAGCAGGTGACGGACCCCCAACAAAAAGTTACACAGTGCAGCTTTAACATAAAAAGACTTCTTACTATAGGCTAAACTATTGTATTATATGGTCCAACTCAAGCCCTTTTAACCCTGCACTTTGTCTAATTGAAAACATTCCTCTGGGGGCTCAACTCCCACCAGCCCCTCTTATTATTGCTCTGTAATGTCAACACCAGGGAGGGGGCTTCACCCGGCAGCCAATCAGATCACTCGGAGGGCCCCAGGCTGCGCTGTAATTGGCCCATGGGGATGCTGCTCAGTGTAATGAGAGCTGACACGGGGCCACTGGGGAAACAGGGCCCGGGGAGCGACTGAATGTTCTGTTACAATACACAAGCTACAGTCAGTGCACCGTCGCCATGGTTACGGATGACTTCTTTAGCCAGTACTGTTCTGTTTCAGTGGGATGGGAGCAGGTTGAAAAGTGAAAGAAAGTAGCAGTGGGCTAGTAGTAGTTGTATTAGTAGTAGTAGTAATAGTAGTAATTGTTGTTGTAGTTAGTAGATGTAGTAGTAGAAGTAGTAGTAGCAGGAGCAGGAGTAGGAGTAGCAGTAATGGTATGTAATAACCTGATAATTTATGATATCAGTATATTTTGTTTATATTATATTCCTAGGAATGTATTTCATTTCATCATAACGATGCATTCTAGTGTTCATAATAATTTTATATGGTTCGTAAAATTAATAATTTGTTAAAAAGGTTTAAATACATTTCAGACAAGCATATAAAAAACTGTTTATAAATAAATTCATTGTTGATATTAGTTTAAGGAAAATCCCATTTAAGTTTTTGGAACGTCAGTCACGTGATGACGTAACGTGAGAGGAAAAAAAAACGAACGCGCCGAGAACGCGAGAACATGAATCGCATGGCGTTGCGCTGAAAAAGGACATTTGTTCAGTAAAAAATAAAAAGTAAGGCTTGAAGCCGCATTTCCAGCACTCGGTTCTTCCCTTGTTCCAGAGGATCGCGGAGATCTCGTGGACGATCGAGGGGGTGAGTTTCTTGGTCTTTCCAAGGCCGCTGACTGAAGAAGCTAAGCTAAAGTTGCTATCGCCGTGTCTATTCTACTTACCTCAGACCCAGACGGGGGAGAGAAGGTGTGGTTCCGGAGGTCCATTCACCTGCGTCGAGGACGGCAGTTTGCAGAGAGGACTCCGTGTGTGCATATCCACCTACTCTTTGACCGTGAGAAAAGGAGGTTTATCCAGGAAGTTGGTAGGATTTGTCCAAAGGTTTTTTTCCCTGAACATATGAGCTCCAACGCGCGCCAACGTTTCTTATAAAACACTAGAGTGCACTCTTAATAACTCTTAACTCCTTGACTCGGATGACTCTTGTACTCACTGGACTTATTTGATCTTTATTTGTGGGGGAATCAAAGAAGGCATTTGTATATTTAATTTTGTTGAACCTTTTATATTTTCAATACAAAAGAAGCTAAAACGTATCTACTGTGTGCTCTCTCATTTGTACACTGTAAAATCACAACACTATAAAACTAAGATCAAGGTAAATTTATATTATTTGAATATAATTTGTTAATATTATTTCTGGGACATCTCAGTTAAATTGGTAAGGGGTGAGAATCATATGTTAACCCTTGACAAAAAGTTTTATACATTGGAATGTCTCTTTTACTGTTGTACTAATTGGAGTTTAAAATAGATTTGGACTGAATAGTTCAGTCCTTTCTATATCGAGCCGTTGGTAAAAGGGTTACATTTTTGGGGGCTCGTCCGGGATATTTTTTGGGTTTATCCCAGGTTTGTGATTGGACAGTGTACCAAATGTTGAATTTTTTTGAAAAAGTGTGAACTCTACTGTGATTATCTGCCATAATCAGACAAAATGGATGCGGTTATGTTTAAAGCATGGTGTGAAAGATATCACTTAGACACTGCTCATGCTATAGTTTTAAGTAGTGTTCATGATGTCGCAGATGATGTCATTCTTGAAGTTCTTGGCTCAGTTAAAGCCTTGGGAAAGACTAAAATACTTGATAAGCGACTTGACTTGACCTCTAAAACTGACTTTGTGCTTGTCCAGACTTTATCTGATGTGACCACTCAGACTTTACCTGACCAAGTCGGTGTCCCAGGTCAGTATGGTCCTAGCCTATTCACGTCCTGCCAGCAATGATCGAGGAGACTGAAGATTTCCAAACCAAGTTACTGTCATTTCTCCACCATGAGGGCAAAAGTATTGCTGATGTTAAGGACACTGTTAAATACTCCACCTCTTGATGTTAATACTGCTCTCATTAATGCCATCAGTTCTCTTGTGGACAAATGCAATGCTACACCTGCCGACACTCAAAGCTACAGAAAGCTACGGATGTTTTCTGGAGTGCGTCCAACTCCAAGTGGCGAAGAAGAGTATGATGCTTAGGCGGAACAGACTACACACATGTTAGAAGAGTGGCAATGCAGTGATGCAATAAAGAAACAACGAATTGTGGAGAGTCTTAAAGGACCTGCTGCTGACATAATAAGGTTCTTAGAGCACAGAACCCAAATGCATTGGCAAATGACTACATGCAAGCACTAGAAACAGCTTTTGGAACCACTGAAAGTTCATCTGATCTCTAATCAAGTTCAGACAAACATTTCAAAGTGAAGGAGAAAAACTGTCTCTCTATCTTCTCCGACTTGATAAAATGTTACACTGCATCTTCAGAAAAGGAGGTGTGCTACTAACTGACATGGACCGTCTTCGCGTTGAACAAGTTGTATGCAGTGCGGCTCTCAAATGACATGATAGCAATGCGCATTCGCATGACACACAAGCTAAGACCTCCACCTTCTTTCAATGAACTTTTGAAAGAAGTCAGAGGAAGAAGACATGTTGCAAGGCGGAGGTGACCTTTCAAGTGCAGTGATGTCAAAAACCATTGTTTCAATCCCCAAACCTGATCTTGAAGTGGAACGACTCAAAAGTGAATTGAGTGCAATAAAAGCTGAAATGAGCAATCTCAAAGTTGCAACTGTTGCAGCAGCAGCAGCCCAAAGCGGAAACAAAATGTCCTAGATTTGAACATGCAAACAAGAACAAGTTCAAGCGAACCGCATCTCCACAAAGACAAAAGACAAATCCAAACCGATCTGGAATATTCTGTTATCGTTGTGGAGAGGATGGACACTATATGAGAGAATGCGATGGGGATGAAAACCTTCAAAAGTAAACAAAGCGCCTTATCAAACTCACAAAGAAATCGGGAAACTTCCAAGGGGCCCAGTAATTGGAGGCGGCCTGGTGTCCCGGAGGTGAAAGAACACGTTCAAGAGCATCAAAACCGAGAAACAAGTGAAGCAGCTATTCCTGAAGAGCTTAGTTGGCCCAAGTTCAACTGTACCTGTACAGATTGAAGGCATCTATGCTAAAGCTATTCTCGACACTGGCTCTCAAGTTACTCTACTCTACCGATCCTTCTATGACAAGTACTTAAAACACCTGCCATTGACACCTATCAGTGCTCTTCAGATCTGGGGTCTGAGTCCTGCTGATTACCCGTATGATGGCTATCTGTCCCTCAAGTTACAGTTCAGAGAAGCGGATGTAGGTGTGACCGAGACCATTGATGCACTAGTACTAGTCTGTCCTGACCCTGTTGTGAAAGATAATGCAGCTATTCTTGTTGGCACAAACACTCCTACAGTGAGCAGACTTCTCAAAAGCTACAAGAGAGAAAGGAGGAAGCTTAACAACAGTCAAACACATTCATCCGGCATTTAAAAAAGGCTATGGAGAAATGCTAAGGTCCCCAAATGAAACTGACCACAACCAAAGAGGATCTGTATGGTTTGCACACACAAACCCAATGACAATACGCCCAGGTGGTGTAGTAGAGGGTCAAGGGCGTGCCAAAGTTTCCTGAGATTCCAAGTACCCAAGCCATTTTGGTAGACTCACCTGATGATTTTGGAGAAGAACCAAGGTTCCCAGATCGACTCCTAGTGGTACCTGAACTGCAGTCAGTTACTGTTGTAAGTTCCAGAAGAATCACTGTTCTAGTCAGTAACAACTCCTCAAAGAAATAACGTGACCAGAGGCATGCCCATTGCACACCTTTTTCCAGTTGATGTGTTGCCAACACCTATTGTCAAAAAAGAGACAGATCTCAAACCTCTGAATAAAGTCACAGAAGCGTCTTTCGACTTTGGAACATCACCTGTCCCCAAGAAATGGAAACAGAGATTGGTGAACAAAATGCTAGAAAGAAAAATGTATTTTCAACGCCTAGTTTGATGTCGGTTGTAGTAGAAGTACACAACACACAATCAAAACTACCGAAGACAAACCATTCAGAGAAAGATCTGTCGTCTTCCACCTGCTGATCTCCGAAACACTCAGACAGCATCTTTCAGAACTCAAGGAAGCTGGCATAATCACTGAGTCACGCAGTCCGTCTGGCGTCTCCATAGTGGTCGTGCGAGAAGAAAACGGTAAAATCCGTATGTGTGTGGACTATCGTACGTTAAACAGGACGCACCCTTCCTGATCAATACACAGTGCCCAAGATTGAAAGATGCACTGGCTTGTTTAAATGGAAGCAAATGGTTTAGTGTCTTGGATCTGAGAAGTGGCTATTACCAGGTGCCCATGAGTGAAAAGACAAAAGAAAAACTGCTTTCATCTGTCCACTTGGTTTTACCAGTTCGAAAGAATGCCGCAGGGTGTGTCAGGAGCTCCGCATAACATTTCAGCGAATCATGGAAAGAACTGTCGGAGACATGAATTTGCTGGAGGTTCTTGTCTATTTAGATGACCTCATCGTGTTTGGCGCTACACTTGAAGAGCACGAACAGAGACTTTTAAAAGTATGATCGCCTTCAAGAGGAGGGACTTAAACTTACACTGGACAAATGCCAGTTTTGTCAGCCATCCGTATCCTATGTAGGTCACATTGTGTCTCAAAAAAGGTGTGTCTACAGATCCTAAAAGACAGAAGCAGTCACCACATGGCCAAGACCAACCACTTTAACTGCTTTAAGGTCATTCCTCAGTTCTGTGGATACTACAGGCGCTTGTGAAAGATTACTCAAAAGTTGCTTTCCCACTGAATCAACTTCTGTCTGGATACCCACCACACGCGAAAAGATCTAAGAAAAGCAAGATGAAACTTATCTCAACCCGTCAGAGCCATTTGGTTGTCGATTGGGATGACAAATCTTGAAGCTGCTTTCAAGGAGTTGAAAGAAAGGCTCACCAATGCTCCAGTTTTAGCCTTTGCAAACCCACAGCTACCTTATGTGCTGCATGTTGGCCCAAGTCGAGAAGGACTGGGCGGAGTTTTGTACCAAGACCAAGGTGAAGGACTAAGGCCTGTCGCTTTCGATCGCAGTCTAACTCCATCCGAGCGTCATTATCCCTACATAAATTGGAGTATCTTGCATTGAAGTGGGCGGTTGTTGACAAGCTGCATGATTATCTATACGGTGCAAAGTTTGAAGTCGAACAGACAACAACCCCTTTGACTTATGTGTTGGCGTCTGCCAAGTTAGATGCAACGGGACACCGTTGGCTCGCAGCTCTGTCGACATATGATTTCAGTCTCAAATACAGATCAGGAGTTCAAAACATTGGCCTGGCGCTTTGTCGGCGCCCGCATCCTGACTTAAATCCTGAAAAGCAATGGACGGACATTTCTGCAGATGGTGTCAGAGCTATGTGTCAAACATCAATTTCGATCAAGAAAAATACTGGTCTTGAAAGAGCAGTTGATCACTTAGGTTTGCCTGTACATGCCATACCTCAAGCCTACTGTAGACTCTCTACTCTCAGTCTCAAGGGAATGCCAATCCTAAACTTTTCTGAAATCGCACAAGCTCAACAAGCGGATTCTGACATAAATGAAATATGGACAGCTTTGAAAGAAGGAGATTCAAACCAGATCAAGTCAAAGAATCCGACCAGCTCACTACTTTTAAGAGAGTGGGATCGACTAACATTGAAACAGGATGTCATGTCGAATTACTGTTCCGCCTGGCGAAACAAAGCGTTCACAAATGGTTTTGCCAGAAAAGTTCAGAAAAACGGTCATAAAGGCACTTCATGATGATTCTGGTCATTTGGGCATTGACAAAACTTACGGACTCATTAAAGAGAGATTTTACTGGCCCAAAATGAAATCAGATGTTGAAGAACACTGCAAACAATGTGCCAGGTGCATAAAACGAAAGACACTTCCAAGGAAAGTAGCACCGCTGTTTCACATGCAAAGTGAAGGACCAATGGATTTAGTGTGCATGGATTTCTTGTCAATAGAGCCGGACTCTGTAACACTGAGAATGTCTTGGTCATTACTGATCATTACACCCGCTATGCACAAGCTTTCCCTACAAAAGATCAAAAGGCCGCAACTGTAGCCAAAGTCTTGCTGGAAAAATACTTGATCCACTACGGTTTACCAAAAGCATGCATAGTGACCAAGGGCGAGATTTTGAGAGTCGTCTCATTCACGACTTGCTAAGTTCCTTGGTGTTGATAAATCAAGGGCGACTCCATACCATCCACAAGGGGATCCGCGGCCGAGAGGTTTAACAGAACACTGTTAGATATGCTAGGAACCCTTGAGCCAAACAAGAGAAAAGAAAATGGAGTCAACACATTGCACATTTAGTCCACGCTTACAACTGTGCGCCCAATGGCAACTGGTTTTCGCCATACTACCTTATGTTTGGGCGTGAAGCCACGAATGCCTGTGGATTTGTGTTTTGGAACATCGAGTGATAACGCGTGCAGGAAACTTACCTCAAATATGTAACAGACATGAAAGAACTCAAAAGCCGCATATGAACTTGCAGAATCAGCAGCTGCTAAACAAAACAAAGGGAAATAAACAAAGATATGATCAAAAAGTCAAGTTTACACAACTTTTACCTGGAGATCGTGTTCTCATACGAAACCTTGGATTGCAAGGAAAACATAAGCTGGCAGACCGCTGGGTTTCAACACCTTATGTTGTGGAAAGTCAAATGTCAAACTTACCTGTGTTTTGGCTGAAACCAGAAGATGAAACGGACCAATCAAAACCCTCCCATCGCAACCACATTTTGCCTCTAGGACAAAGGTGTGTTTGAATCAAGATCAAAACAAAGACCCTGTTCCCAAAAGGAAAGTAAAAAGGAAATTGAGACATAACAAAGGAATGATAAAGATTCTGCCATGAATTCTGAAATGTCAGAACAAGGAAAGCGAAGACACTGATTCAGATGATGAAATTGGAGTGTGGTATGATCTAACGTTCAATGAGCAGAATACTATACCAGACAAAGAAAGCGCCAGAACCTTTCAGTCTAGATCTTGGCGTTCATTCTGAAGAACAAACTAACATTGAAGAGACTAGACCTGACTTAGCTGAACTTTCTAACTCACCAGAGACAACTAATCCTGAGACAGAGACTCAAACTCAAACTGTAGGTCCTGAACCAGACTCACAAACTGACTTACAGACTGACAGTGGACTAAGAAAATCTCAACGTCTCAGAAAAGCTCCTTCCAGATTTACTTATGATTCACCAGGTTGTCCTGAGTACACATTTCTCCTACGGTGAAATATGTTTCATGCATTTATAAATGGATTAGCTCTTACCCTTCCATAATTTGAGTTTATCATATGTGATAACATGCCAAGTCATGAGGACATGCCTTTTTTTGGTGGAGGGAGAGTGTAATAACCTGATAATTTATGATATCAGTATATTTTGTTTATATTATATTCCTAGGAATGTATTTCATTTCATCATAACGATGCATTCTAGTGTTCATAATAATTTTATATGGTTAAGTAAAATTAATAATTTGTTAAAAGGTTTAAATACATTTCAGACAAGCATATAAAAACTGTTTATAAATAAATTCATTGTTGATATTAGTTTAAGGAAAATCCCCATTTTAAGTTTTTGGAACGTCAGTCACGTGATGACGTCGCGTGAGAGGAAAAAAAAAGCAGGCAGCGCCGAGGAGCACGAGAACATGAATCGCATGGCGTTGCGCTGAAAAAGGACATTTGTTCAGTAAAAATAAAAAGTAAGGCTTGAAGCCGCATTTCCAACTCCCGGATTTCTTCCCTTGTTCCAGAGGATCGCGGAGATCTAGTGGACGATCGAGGAAGTGAGTTTCTTGGTCTTTCAAGGCCGCTGACTGAAAGCTAAGCTAAAGTTGCTATCGCCGTGTCTATTCTACTTACCTCAGACCCAGACGGGGAGAGAAGGTGTAGTTCCGGAGGTCCATTCACCTGCGTCGAGGGACGGCAGTTTGCAGAAGGACTCCGTGTGTGCATATCCACCTACTCTTTGACCGTGAGAAAAGGAGGTTTATCCAGGAAGTTGGTAGGATTTGTCCAAAGGTTTTTTTCCCTGAACATATGAGCTCCAACGCGCGCCAACGTTTCTTATAAAACACTAGAGTGCACTCTTAATAACTCTTAACTCCTTGACTCGGATGACTCTTGTACTCACTGGACTTATTTGATCTTTATTTGTGGGGGAATCAAAGAAGGCATTTGTATATTTAATTTTGTTGAACCTTTTATATTTTCAATACAAAAGAAGCTAAAACGTATCTACTGTGTGCTCTCTCATTTGTACACTGTAAAATCACAACACTATAAAACTAAGATCAAGGTAAATTTATATTATTTGAATATAATTTGTTAATATTATTTCTGGGACATCTCAGTTAAATTGGTAAGGGGTGAGAATCATATGTTAACCCTTGACAAAAAGTTTTATACATTGGAATGTCTCTTTTACTGTTGTACTAATTGGAGTTTAAAATAGATTTGGACTGAATAGTTCAGTCCTTTCTATATCGAGCCGTTGGTAAAAGGGTTACAGGTATTAGTTGCAGTAGTAGTAGTAGTAGTAGTAGGCTAGTATTACTTGCTAGTAGTAGTAGTAGTAGTAGTAGTTGCAGTAGTAGTAGTAGTAGTTGTTGCAGTAGTAGTTGCAGCAGTAGTAGTGGTAGTTGCAGCAGTAATAGTAGTTGCAGCAGTAGTAGTAGTAGTAGTTGCAGCAGTAGTAGTTGCAGCAGTAATAGTAGTTGCAGCAGTAGTAGTAGTAGTTGCAGCAGTAGTAGTAGTTGCAGCAGTAGTAGTAGTTGCAGTAGTAGTAGTAGTAGTCGTAGTAGTAGAAGTAGTAGTTAAAAACATGAGTAAAAGAGCTTCAGACAGAGCAGGGTTTACAGTTAGCATCATAGCATCATGTTGATAACATCAGCTGCACAGTATCAATATCTGCTCATAAATCTCAAATACTCCTAAAATAAACAAACCTTCTGCAGTCGAAATCCGTGTGGGGTGATGAACATGAACATGAACTCCTCCATCTCCTGGGTCATCAGAGTTTAGAAATTAGAATGTAAAAAACCTGGGCCTGATTTTCCAGTTTGGAATTTAGGGGAAATCCAGCTGCAGTTCTGTATGTTTGGGGAAGTGATGGCGGCATGAGGCTCAACAGAAGCACAGATGAAGAAAAAGCTCTGGATTTGTGTAAAAGAGCAGGCAGAGCTGTTGTGTGCTGTAATCTTGGGTCTGCGCTTTGAAATGTATCCCGGCTACGCACGATTTTCTCTGAACTCAAACCGCTTTTTCCTATTGATGAAATGTGCTCAAATCACGCTGAATCTGAATGCTTTATGTTACATGTTTTTTTCTTTAAAGGTGCACTGTGTAACGTTTCTGGTGGAGGGTCCATATAAATACTTGTTAATGGTTCTGTGGACAAGCTTTAAAACACGAGGGGACAGATCCTTTCTAACCATCTCCAATAAACTCTGGAACAAACCTCCTCACCTGCACTTTCTAGATGCTTTAAAAAGCAATTCAGAACATTCCTCTTCGAACAAGCGTTCCCGCCCCCTCAGGTTTAGTGCTGCTGTTTTATTATTTTTATTCTTTTATTATGAAAGTATCTTATGCTGTTTTTTTATCTTTTGTATGTGAAGCACTTTGTGACCCGTGTCTGTGAGCAGCTCTGTATAAATAAACTTTACTTACTAAATGCTTTTCTCCATGAAAATGTTATTTCTTTGTCTGGGATGTTTCACAGTATGGCATTAAACCTTTCTGTCTTCATGGAGACCAAACCAGACCAGGTTACAGGTCAGATCTGTGGAGAGGCGACTCCACTCAATCAGAATGTTTTTGTTTTTTTTTAGGTATTTTTGAGCTGTAAAACCACCTGTAATTGAATAAATGTAAGGTAGTAGTTTAATGTCATACTGTGGAACATTCCAGAGCAGTGACATATCCATAGAAACAAGCAGGTGACTAGAAAAGTTACAAAATGCACCTTTAACTCAGTCAACTCAAAAGCTTACATGCGACATCAAAAGTCCTTAAAGAAGTGCACAAACCTGCTTTAGTTTTCCTCAGTTGTTTATTGTCTTAATGTTTACAGATAATAACCACAAATAATTACCATATGATTATATAATATATGTTGTGCATATTTAAATATACTTAAAACACTTATGACTCTGCAAAACAATAATGAGCCAGACCAGGACAGAATCACAGTCAACAATTCTCTAGAAAATGCAGAAAAAACTCATCCTGTGATTTTTTTTCCCTTCTCAATAGGCATTCAGTTAACGGTAGGGCATCTGGTACATGTGATGATTTGAGCAAACCCGCGTTATTGGTCTGTCTACATCTCCAAAGCGCCAAATGCTCTGGTCCACCTTGTGATGTCATGAATAGTGAAAATTAAAGTCGTAAACAGGACCGTGGATCACGCTGTTTAAATACATATTGTGATTTTTCTTGAGTTTTCAGACCATCTTAAATCTTTTTCAGCCGTGTTTGGTAATGTGCACAATGTCACCATAGTAACTTCTAAACAATCCACCATAGAGACGCATGCAGAACACCTCCAGCGCGATGTCACAGCAAAATATCAGCGCTCAAACTTGTGCAGTGTCTCAGTGTTTAGAATATTTTGATCCACACTTCTCCACAGCGTTCTCTCTCTCTCTCTCTTCCACTTTCAGCGAGTTTGGAGTGATGCTTTTCCCACAATGCATTTCGCTGGAATGTTTTCGAACGGTGCAGCCCTCGTACCTTAGCAACCCTTAAGGAAATTAGCAGAGATCAGTGGGTGAGAGCAAACTGGCCAGAGTAACACTTAAATGGACTGCATTTTAAACAGCTATGTGGACTGTCCAGGTAACACGACTGTCACAGCACTAACACAGAACTTGTTTACGGCCAATTCAGCAAATGATTCAAACAGAGCTACATGCTGTGACGTTCTGATTGATGAAACTGGATTTACGACATGGCTGACAGCTGTTTTACTCGGCTCAGATGTTTACTCTGTCACAGCACTCGGCCACTCGTCTGAGGAGACTGTCCTCATTCTAACCCATGACTGGTCCAGCTGTTTACACAGTGAAGTGATTTTAGTTCCTCTTATTTCTGGTCTAGTCACTGACACATGTTTCCTGTCATATGGAGTTCATACTTCCTGATACATAATGTAGGTCTATTTTGTTATCTGTTGTTGCCCCAAGTTCCTTAAAGTGATAAGATAAGAATAAGATAAGATTAAGATAAAATTAAAATCAGATTAAGATAATATTAATATTAAGATAGGCGGCACGGTGGCTGAGTGGCAACACTCAGGCCTCACAGCAAGAAGGTTGCGGGTTCGATCCCCGGGTCGCCCGGGCCTTTCTGTGTGGAGTTTGCATGTTCCTCCCCGTGTCTGGATGGGTTTCCTCCGGGTACTCCGGTTTCCCCCATCAACCCAAAACATGCCCGCACCCCTATGAACTAACATCAAGGACCATGTTGTCCACCCTCCTGTGGGCTCACCACCTGCAGAGGGGTTCATAGGGGGGGTCAGGTGCTATGAGTATTGGGCAGCACGCTGCCCCCGCGACCCAGCTGGATTAAGCGGGAGAAGATGGATGGATAATATTAAGATAAGATTAAGATAAAATTTAGATAAGATAAAACTTTATTGATCTCACAGTGGAGAAATTCAACAGTCACTGTAGCTATAAAGTGAATAAGTATATATACAAAATTTACAAAGACAATTGAAATATAAATACTATATATAAAATAAAGAAAGTACAAAAGTACAAAAACAGTGCAAGTTGTCACAGTCCAGTAGTGGCACAGACATGGTTATTGCACAGAGGAGTTGTACAGTCTGACCGCAGTGGGGATGAATGATCTGCGGTAGCTCCTTCCTGTACTGAGGGAGTCTCAGACGGCCGCTGAAGGAGCTGCTCAGCTCCTCCACAGTCTGGTGCAGGGGGTGAGAGGTGTTGTCCATGATGGATGTTAGTTTGGACAACACTCTCCTCTCAGCCGCCTCCTCCACAGAGTCCAGGGGACAGCCCAGGACAGAGCCTCCTGACCAGCCTGTTCAGTCTTTTCCTGTCCCGTTCAGTGCTGCCTGGGGCCCAGCAGACACAGCATAGAGGAGAGCAGAGGCTACCACAGAATCATAGGAAGTCCTGAGCAGGGGCCTGCACATGACAAAGGACCTCAGTCTCCTCAGAATTGATTATTATAATAATATAATTGATTATTATAATAACATAATAATCAATTTTATTTATTAGACGCCTTTCTGGACACTCGAGGTCACAACAACATAACATACAACAACATAAATAAGTTAAATACTATTAAAGATTCGAGCTGCGCTGACGTTTGAAGACGGGCCGCAAAAACACCGGACGCCCTGGTCGCGCGTCCACATAGACTTTACATGTAAACTGGACGGTCTGACGCTGCGGTCTGAACGTACCGTAAAAACAGTGTCCCAGTTGTCGCGGTTTGACCATCTGCCTTGACATTTTTTAAAAAGGTGAGAATGAGATGTAGAACAAATGATCACTTCACGTTTGATCAAAAATGTGAATAAATCCAGGTTCAGTTTGTGCCACGTTTAGTCTAAATAATCAGACAGCTGAGCTCGCAGACACAGTATTCCTCCATAGAATACAGGCTGCTCATTTCATGGAGGCAAACTGAGCTACATGTCTCCTGATGGTTTCTTATTTTAACATTTTGTTTTAGCAGTGAATGATGGAAGTAATGCGCACAATTATTTCATTCTAAATGGTTTGTATGTAGTAGTAGGAGTAGTAATAGTAGTATGTAATAAGTCGTAGTAGTAGTATGTAAGTAATAGTAGTAGTAGTAGTAGTAGCACCAGCAGCAGTATGTAATAAGTAGTAGCAGTAGTAGTAGTAGTAATGGTAGTAGTAGTAGTAGTAGTAATGGTAGTAGTAGTATGTAAGTAGTATGGTAGTAGTAGTATGGTAGTAGTAGTATGGTAGTAGTATGGTAGTAGTAGTATGTAAGTAGTATGTTAGTAGTAGTATGTAAGTAGTAGAAGTATGTAATAAGTAGTAGTAGTAGTAGTAGTAGTAGCACCAGCAGCAGTATGTAATAAGTAGTAGCAGTAGTAGTAATATGTTAGTAGTATGATAGTAGTAGTATGTTAGTAGTATGGTAGTAGTAGTATGTGAGTAGTATGTTAGTAGTAGTATGTAAGTAGTAGAAGTATGTAATAAGTAGTAGTATGTAAGTAGTAGTAGTAGTACCACCAGCAGCAGTATGTAATAAGTAGTAGTAGTATGTAAGTAGTATGTTAGTAGTAGTAGTAGTAGTATGTTAGTTGTAGTAGTATGTAAGTAGTAGAAGTATGTAATAAGTAGTAGGCCTAGTTAGGGTGATTGAGTAATATATCAATAAAGACTCAGTGCTTCATGTTTTTTTGTTTTTTTTAGCAAAGGGGGTGTTGCTCTGACTTTTCTTCAGGTCCCTCTAAATTCCTGTGCATGTCCCTGTCTGGCGTTATGATAGATTTGCCTCGAGTGAACTGTGGAGTGGGTGAGACTGTTTTTAGTGGCACCAGCGACCTCTCCAAGTACAAGGACTGGATGGAATATTTAAAGTGTCTCCACACGTTTCCAACATTCTGGCTCATGAGGAAATGAGGCCCTGTGTCCAAGATTCCAACCTGTCCTTTTAAAACCTACAGTTAAAAGAGGAGCAGTCAGTGGAAATGGAGAAGGGATTGATCTTGTTTAAGGTGGATTTTGTGCCTACAAGGAAAAGCTCGGTTTTATTGCTGTTGAGTTTGAGGAAGTTTGAGGTGAACCAGGATTTAACTTCTTCAGGACAGTTGATAAGAAGCGTGGAGTTTGGTTTGCTGGAGAGGTGGAGCTGGGTGTCGTCCGGTGAGCAGTGGAAGTGGATTTGGCGTTTACGGAAAATGTGACCGAGGGGAAGAAGGTAGAGGATGAACAGCAGGGCACCGAGGACAGAACCTTGGGGAACACCAGTGCTGACGGAGACTGGATGAGAGGTGAAAGATTTTAGTTGAATGAACTGGGTGCGATCGGAAAGGTAGGAGTAAAACCAGGAGAGGGCTGTGCCAGTGATGCCGATCGATGAGAGTCGGTCAAGTAGGATGGAGAAGGTCATTAGCGTTTTTGAGAAGGGCAAAAATATGCTCCAATGTAGATAAAATAAGATGTCAGTTTTAATCCTGATATTTTAATCCTAATATATTAATACAATTTTATAAATGCTATTTTTAAAGCAGCAGTAAGATGGACTTGGAGAAGATCATTTTGAGCTCCATGGAGAGCGACAGGTGACAGATAACCTGCTCAGGCCTGAGACGTGAGCTCTACACATTATGAATCTGGAACTGTTCTCAGTGAAAGAGATCAGGAAAATGTGGAGCGTCATGACGAAGATTTGAATCCGATCGAAGCGGCGCCGCAGAGAAAAGCACAGACATCTTCCCTGTCCACAAATTCAAATCCATTTGAATGGCTTTGAATTTTACAAACAAAGCCGGTTCCAAAGAGAGAGAGCATAAAATTAAGACAACAAAAGGTAAATAGATTTTAAAAATTTATCATACCAGTCCTTAAACAATAAAACCAGTAACTGTAAAAATCATAAAACGGTAATAAGCAAGTAAAATCAATAAAAGATATACAACTGTTAAAAGCCAGAGAATAAAAGTGGGTCTTAAGACGAGACTTAAAACACTCCACTGTCGGGGCTGCTCGGACATGCAGGGGCAGTGTTCCAGAGATTAGGATGCACAAAGCACTTACCTTCTGCACGTTTTTCCACAAACAAAACAGTCTGTGTTTTCGATAAACTAGGCTGAACATCTGCCATGTTTCTTTTGGTTTGTTTGGGTTCTGACGTTTGTGTAGAAGGTCCACCAACCATCTGGTATAACCACCTATCGCAAGGTCATGTGGAAGAACGCTCATCAGAAAAATTACAAATCAGACCTGTGGAGAGACAAGCCTCTCCTCCCACAGCTGGGGTGCATGTTTTTCGAGATTTTATAGAGCAAGATCATACTTACGCAATGGGGCTTCAGGAGAAAATGGAGTGAATCATACATACAGTCTTACTGAATGCCCATGTTTTATCTGTGTGAATCAGAGTTCATAAAAGGGTTACAGTCCCAGTGTGTTGAAGTTAATTGTGAGTTATGGAAAGTCTGAGCCATGCACAGAGACCGAGCGCTCTTTATAATCCACAAACTCTGGAGCAGATATGAGGAGTTTCTATCTCTGCAGCCACAAATAGAAACAAGACCGATGAGCCGAGAGGATGAATCAGGCCTGTGTGGGTGACAATGGCCCCATTTACACTACCGTTCAAAAGTTTGGGGTCACCCAGACAATTTTGTGTTTTCCATTAAAAGTCACACTTTTATTTACCACCATGAGTTGTAAATAAACTATAGTCAAGACATTGACAAGGTTAGAAATAATGATTTGTATATGAAATAATTTTTTCCTTTAAAATTTGCTTTCGTTAAAGAATCCTCCATTTGCAGCAGTTACAGCCTTGCAGACCTTTGGCCTCTAGCTGTTAATTCATTGAAGGATCTGGAGAAATACTTTGTAGTGACATCACACTGTGGGTATTCTACATTTATTTCTATGGTGGAAAGCTCAGCAGTTGCCAAGGTGACAGTGCACACATTAGCAAATACTGCCAAAAGTTTTTGATAAGATTGATACAAGTGTTTGAAATTAAAAAAAAGATGAAGTCTTCAGACAGAGTAGTGCTTTCATTTAGCTTCACACCTTCAGTTTGAGAGAAGAACTCAGCCGAAACATGCAGGGTTTGTGTGTTAAACATGTGGGAATGAAATAAAACACAACTCCAGGTCTGTTTGTGATGAGGAAACATTATAACAGAAAAGAGTGCAGGCCTAACATGAGCCTTTTCATTCTAGAACCTGTTCTTCACTCATGGCTCTGAATGAGGCACAGGTCCTACACTGGGTTTTTAGCTCACCTCTAAAACAGTAACTAACGTTTATCTTTCATTTCGGTCCCTGCAGATTCCAGTGTGTCGGTTTAGTGGCTGTTTGTGTGTTCAAATAGCGCCTGGTGCTTAAACTGGAGCCTTCTCAGAGCTGTTTTTCCTTCCTGCTATCGGGAGTTTACAGAAGGACAAATTAAAGCCTTGGCATAAATATGAAGGAAAATGGGCCACATAAAACTCAATGATGCTGAGGAGGAAAGACAGGAGAGAGAGGAGAGGAGAGAGAAAGAGGAGGAGGAGGGGAGAGAGAGAAGGAGAAGAGAGCAAGAGGATAGGATAGGAGAGAGAGGAGAAGAGAGACAGACAGGAGGAGAAGAGAGAGAAGGAGAAAAGACAGAGAGAGGAGAGGATAGGATAGGAGAGAGAGAAGGAGAAGAAAGAGACAGAGAGGAGGAGGAGACAGACAGGAGGAGAAGAGAGAGAAGGAGAAAAGACAGAGAGAGGAGAGGATAGGAGAAGAGAGAGACAGAGAGGAGGAGAAGAGAGAGGGAAGGAAAAGAGAGAGAGAAAGAGGAGGAGGAGGGGAGAGAAAGAGGAGAGGAAGGGGAGAGAGAGAAAGAGGAGGAGAGAGGAGAGGATAGGAGAGAGAGAGGAGAGAAGTGAAAAGTTGCTGGAAAGAACCGGAGAGAGATAGAAGAGGAGAGAGTGGATAAAGGCTAGAGGGAGCAGAGGAAGAGAGAGAGAGAGAGAGAGAGAAAGGGTGAAAAAGTGTGGAATGGCGAGAGGGAGAGGTGTCAGCCACATGTTTAAAAATGCGTGGAGCAGAAAACAGAGCACTTGGAGAGGGCTGCACCAGCTGATCCTCGATCTCCAGAGAACAGGACTAAACACATTTGTGAACCAGACCCCTGCTTCTTCTGAGGTCGAGCAAGGACGGGGGTCTGTGGGAAGAGATTAGATTAGATTAGAACTACTTTATTATCCTGAAGGAAGTCCATATCCGGCAGCACAACACACACACACATAATAACATAACATAATAACAACATCAATCCAATTACAGTGATGCGATATAAAGCTGTAAGAGGGGAGGGGCTATTGATACTTTGCATCTCATGTCAACATTCCCTGGCTGTGATGCTACCCGAAAGCACTGCTCTATTAGAAGCTCTGTTCCTTAAATTAGACGTCATCTGAGCTTCATTTTCACACAGTCTGACCAGAAAAGAACGGACTTGGCTGGAGCTACAACAGTGAGGTGATTTGTGCTGTTAAACAAGTCTCTCAGGAAATTAAAATGACATTATTACATAAAATAGGGCCGACAGTAGCTCAGTTGGCAGAGCGATCGGAAATTGGCGGTTTGGACCCCGCTCTAGATATAAATATCATTGGTTTAGCGTCAGATCCACTGACCCACAGCTCCCACAGATGAATGCTGTCATTGTGTCCTTGGGCAAGACACTTAACCTACCTCTCCCAGTGTCTGCGTACACTGGTGTGTGAGTGTGTGTGAATGGGTGTGAATGGGTGAGTGGTTCCTTGATGTAAAGCGCTTTGAGCGGCTTGAAGGTGGAAAAGCACTGTATAAAAAAGTGACCATTGTGACCATAAAATTACAGTAACAAGCTGCCATTAACCAACAGTTTTTCAGTTGATCTCACTGTTTATTTATTTGATAGGGACAATGCACATTAATGAACATATGTTATAAACAAATGTAAATATGCCGGATTATAGCTACAAAGATAATTTACATCCGCAGTCCCTGGGCAGGTCACAAATACAGCACACAATAGAACATTAGTAATACAAGAAAAGGTTAAGAAAAATAAAAGAACATTTTTGACTAATGATCACATGACTGGTTTGCTTTTAGCCACAGTTTGAGTTGAGTTTTGAAAGTGAGCGATGTGGGGCACTCCCTTATTCCTAGAGGAAGACTGCTCCAGATCTTACTGGCCCTCACAGAGAGAGAATTTTGCCCAAAAGATGTTTTTCTGTCGGGCACCTCACAGTCTCCTCTGGACAAGGCCCTGGTCCTGATACTGGTGGGAGTTTTTGTTTTGAAAAAGTCTGACATAGGAGGCGGGGCTAATCCATGTAGCACTTTATACACAAGGCATGCATATTTAAAATGTTTAAAATTTTCAAAGCTTAAAATATAGTACTTTTTAAAAATATTACAAACATGGAATGAAATTGGTTTCCTATCAATGTTGAAAATCAAACACCTAAACAAGACCATGAACGCTCGTATTGATCACAGGCTCCTGAAAATGTAAGTAAGTTTTTATTGATATGGCTTCTTTTCTCAGACAAATGTCACAAAGACGCTTTACAAACCATTATTCATTCCCTGCATACTCGGTGGTGGTAAGTTTCTATTGTAGCCACAGCTGCCCTGGGCCAGACTGAGAGAACTGAGGCTGCCAATCTGCGCCATCAGTCCACTCACACACCACTAGACAATGTGGGTGAAGTGCCTTGCCTAAGGACACAACGACAGTTTTTGCAACTGGCGCCCACCTCTTGAAAATGTTTTGTTTTCAGATCTTAAAACTTTGTCGTTTACTAATGTGTGCATTTTGCTGAACATTCCGCCAATAGCGATGCATGTAGAACACCCCCAGCGTGATGACAGTATCAATAGTCTGGTCGGTTGTTGTTTTTTTTCATTTGCTGTCATAAGCTAAATTGGTTGTATTATAATAAAAACAAAAAATGATTCTACACATGCACTTTCATTACAATGGTTAGTGCATACGATGAAAGCTTTTCTATTTTTCTTCAGTTCAGTTTTTATTATTGTTACTTGTTGTGGTAGGGTGGAACCTGTGGTGAATATGTATCATAGTTTTAAATCTGTTAAGCTGAATTTTGTGAGAAGAAAAGTACAAAAAAAGGAAGTTGAGGTGAGATCTGAAAACTTCAATGTGCAAAATACAGACACAGGGAACTCTTTTTTTGATTGTTTAAACATTAATTAAACCAAACAAAGACACTGTTACTTATTTTACTAGTGTAATCATATCCTTTGTGCAATTTCGATCAATTCTGGCCCTTGTTAACTTTGAACGCATCGTGTTTAAACTACTACATGTTTAATAAATAACTTTTTATTGTTTTTTGCATGTACTTATCACATCCCCATCTTTGCAGTGACATGCTGGGGGTGTTCTACGTGTATCTCTACAGTGGAATGTTTAGGAGTTATCATGGTGACACAAATGCACACATTAGAAAACATTCACAAAAGTTTTAAGATTGTCTAAAAAACAGAATAGAGTTTTTCTTTTGTTATTTTCTGAAAATAAATAAATAAATACAAAACAAATTGAAAAACAGCACATTTTCAGGAGTCGGTGATCAATACGAGCATTCATTACTGTAGTTTTAGCTTAATTTTCACCAAATTTTACCAGATCGCTTTTTGTCTTGTTCCAAGTGATATTCTAAGCATCTGTACCAAAAATGGAGTCAACTGCTGCACATTTAGGGGTGGCACACTTTTGTCAATGGCTATAGTTGTCCTAAAAAACTAAAAACAGTCTCACCCACTCCACAGCGCACCCAAGGCAAAACTATTATAACTCCAAACTCTCAATGTGAATGTCTGTGTCGATCTGTGTGAAATGAAGACAAAAATCTGTTTTTGCTCCACGTTGTGCAAGGACGCAAAGTATCAAAGAGAACAAAGTCTTCATACATGAATATTTTTGTTTGAACTGTTCTAATGTTATAATATGTGTCGCATAAGTACAGGGAGACTGGGAAAGATTATTAATGAGCAGACTTATCTTTGTATTGTTCATCTTTGTATTATTCAAGTTTTGTTTCTGCGAAAGTTACGCATTCTTACATAGAACATTAAAAGTTGTGAAAAAGTGTGCCACCCTTTACTGGCGTCCTATTGGCTCAACTTTTAGTACAGATGTTCACAGTGTCAATAGGACCAAGGCAAAATGTGATCTGGCGAAATTTTTAAAACTTTTACTTATACCATCAATTTGTGAACTACCCTACAAGTGGTAAGACTGTTTTTAGTGGCAGGACGACTAGGGCCATTGACATGCACTAGCCTAGCACCAGCAACCTCTGCAAATACAAGGACTGGAGGGAAGATTTAAGTGTATATATAAGTGTTTCTACACATCTCCAACACTCTGGCTCACAAGGAAATGAGGTCCTATGTCCAAACTTCCAAACTTTACTTTTAACAATTTCAAAATTGTGAAATTAAATTGTGAAAAAATGTGCCACCCCCAAAATGTGCAGCAATTGACCATTTTTGGTACAGATGCTTATAATATTAATTGGAACAAGACAAAAAGCTATGTGGCAAAATTTGGTGTGGCAAAAGTTAATTTTGATGAACCACCCTAGCGTTCATGGTTTTGTTTAGACGTTTGATTTTCAGCAAAAATACGGCCAATTGTAATTTTACGTGTGAAATATGTTTTGAAATGCACAAAATCAGCTCGCATGCTGTAGTTCCAACCAAATCAGATTTTCCTGGTCAGATTGTGTTAAAATAAAGCTCAGATTAAAACCTAACAAAGCCTCAGACAGACAAAGCAGTGCCTACAATTAGCGTCACAATCCGCCGGTCTATGTTGATGACACCAGCTGCAAAGTGTCAATATTGGGTGAATTTACTATGAATTTATGAAGTGCATAAACTACACTGGGCTACACTGTACAAGTAAGTGGTTTTATTCTGTTATCTGTATCTGTTTGATGTCTCCGTGCTCTTCGTGACCAACTGAAATTTACACTGATGGGACAAAAAAGAGAATATTGTCTTATCTTATATTTGAAATCTGATGCTGTTTCTCTTCTGAAGTCTCAGGAAACCACAGCAGCCCCAAACAGCACACAGCTCATTAGTAACAGATATAAGTGCATCTGAAAATCTGACTGAGAGAGGGGTTCGAGGCAGGGGGCTTTTCACCAGAGTTTGCCTTCATGGGGTTTTGCGACAGTTTCTCACAGCTTGGTTCTAATTTCTACTTTTAAAGGGTCTATATTTTGTTGTTTTTTATAATTGTATATGTTGTACTGTTGTTTCCTCATCACAAACATACCTGGAGTTGTGTTTTATTCTAATTTATGTCATGTGGTAATACGGGAAGTGGTTTAAACTCTATACATACACCTTCCCTCGAACACCAGCCCTAGAATTGTTCATCTCTACTGAACAAAGAGTAAAAGGGACGTGTTAATTTGAAAACTACCCCTTCATGACATCACAAGGTGGAACAGAGCATTTTAAGCTTTGGAGATGTAGACAGACTAATGATAAAGGATTACTAAAACGTGGGAATGAAACAAAACACAATTCCAGGTCTGTTTTTGAGGAGGTCACAATATTCTAACTGAACTTAAAGCTTACAAGAGTCTGGTTTCTGTAATATAGGACATATACTATTCTTGCTGGATATTTGATACCAGCATGGAATCGGTGCACCCCTAATTCACAGGCAACTGCTTAATTCATTTCATTTCATTTTGTCCCACTAAAAACAAAAATAAATGGCTTTGATTTCAGTATAGATTTTATGTAACTTTAACTGTTTAGAATGAACTAGATACTTGTTTTTCACATTTTAAGACATAATCAGGTATCAGGCATGAAGTGAATGAATTGTAAATACAAAAATCTATCCCCACAATATGATGAATACCCACCCAGACACGCATGTAAACCCGTATGTGCCCATGGAGACTTAATGCTTTGGCTGGAATGTTTGTCTGTGAATTCTGAAATAAGAGACAAAGATGTTTGTATATATTTTTTATTTTTTATTTATTTTTTGGTGTGTCTGTGTGTGTGTGATTGTGTATGTGTTGTGTATTGAAGAATATAGACAACATTTTACTTATATTTCAGTGTGTATTTCATATGAGACAATAAAAACTATAAAACATTCTTACAGAATAAAAATTAAGTCTAAAACACCCACTCTTTTTTCTATGTAGATTTCCCAGGTTTTAGACGAAAAAATACTGTCGAAGATCCACCCTCGACCCACGTCGGTGGTCACCAAGTTCTGTAGGGGTTTTCGGTTAGAACCCTACGCGTATTCATGTGTCGAGGAGGAATGACCAGGATTCATTAGAATAAAGTCCAAACGAGTTTATTACCCTAACAGAGGAATCTAGTCAAAAATGTGATACAGACGTCCGGACACTGTAAAAAGTTGTGACAGCGCTCTCCCGGTAACCAGGGTTTTCATGTATATATGCATCCAGTTCTCCGCCCCAGACGTTTGACACAGATGGGGCCTCCTGCATCTGACGGCCCCATTTCCGGAGCTGATGTGCCGTCCGCCATTTCAAGATCTAAATCCTTCATTTCAGAGCTGAGTGCTGGCGGGTTCTCTGCCTGTCTCGCCGACCACAAGCTCAGGTGCTTCCTGTACAGAGAGAGACCTGCACCCTGCACAATTTCCTGTCTGTAGATGTGACATTTAAAATAGAAAGAAGAGTGGGTGTTTTAGACTTAATTTTTATTCTGTAAGAATGTTTTATAGTTTTTATTGTCTCATATGAAATATACACTGAAATATAAGTAAAATGTTGTCTATATTCTTCAGTATGTGGACACAGGAGAGCGGGAGGAGAGAACCAAAGTACCGGACACACTGACACAGACCGGGACCTGGTTTAGTCCTGGTTTAGACCTGATTAAATCTTGTAGGCCTGGAATAGTCTTGTGCTAGCCCTACTTTAGTTCTGGTTTAGTCCTGGTTTATACCTGGTTAAATCTTGTGGTATTCCTAGTTTAGCCATAGTTTAGAACTGGTTTAGATTTGTTAGTCCTGGTTTAAATCTGATTTAGTCCTGGTTTAGACCTGTTTAAATATTATAGTCATGGTTTAGTCTTGTGGTAGCCCTAGTTTTTTCCTGATTTGGTCCTGGATTAGTCCAGGTTTAGTCCTGGATTTGGCGCTACACTCAATTTGTACCTTGTTTATTTTTCAGTTTCATTTATTTCATGTTGCTTCTCAAAGTTAAAAGTGAACTGTGTAACTTTTTGGTTGGGGGTTCATCGCTTTCTTGATTCTCTCATTGCTCTCCCTGGAATGTTCCACAGTATGACATTAAACTGCTCTACCTTATATTTATTAAAAGGTGGTTTTACAGTGGTATGCATCCACAGATCTGACCTGTAACTTGGTCTGATTTGGTCTCTGTGAAAGTACAAAAGTTGCATTTGACAGAGCCTCCATCATAAAAGTTACACAATGTACCTTTAATTGAGAAGTATTTTAATTTTGACCCCAGTCTGGTCCACATCACACATTCCTTTGAGATCACCAAAAGATACTGATGTCCTCAGAGACAAACTGGACCATTGTTATTGAGATAGTATATACAAGTTAAGATTTTCAATAAAATGCTTGTAATATTTTGGCCTAAGGATTGGTCGAACATGTGACCTGCATGACCACACTGCAGCTAACTCTGTGAAGGGAGAAAACAACTCCACCACTGTGTTCAAACCACGTCCCATTAGCTCTGGTGCCACTGATGTTGTCTAGAGTTTTTATTGTGTGACAACTTGTAAAATAAAAACTGTAACTTCTTTTCGATCAGTAGGTCTAAGTTTCACATTATAATAAAGAAAATATATATACATTTCTGGCCTGAATTTTGCTTATTGCTGTTGTGTCTTTGGGCAAGACGCTTCACCCTCCTTACCTCAAGTGTCTGGGAACACTGGATGAATCTGTGTTTGAAAGGGTGAATTGTTCCTTGATGTAAAGCACTTTATTTACCGTATTTTTTTGGACTATAAATCACACTTTTTTTCAGGGTTTGGGTTGTCCCGGACTCAGGTGCGACTTATATATTACATTTTTCACACTGACAGTCCATAGACCAAATATATGAATCATATATATGAAATAAAAATGAAAAAAAAATATTTTTTTCATTTTGGTTTTAGAGACAAATAATAAAGAAAAGAGTTGTTTTTTCATTTTCTTATGTTTGGTTTTATATTGAAAAACGAATGAACGAAAGATACATGGATTATTCTCTATTGGGTTGTTTTTATTACTATAACTTCTGTCACTTGTTTTTCAAGATGAAATTTCGGTTCTTGGTCTGTGATTTTATAAAATAAATTTCCTCAAAAACTTATACATGTTTTTTTCTTCTTCATTATGCATTTTTTTGACTGTAAAAGTGTAATATGTAACTTTTCTAGTAGAGGTTCTGTCACCTGCTTGTCTTTTTGGAGATTCTATTGCTAAAACGTGCATTCTTAATTTGCGCGAACTTGCCTTTCCACAGATGTCACTGTCACCTGCACCTTGGCCTGGCATCTCCATGGAGACAAGCAAGTGGCAGACCCTCCATCAAGAAAGTCACACAGTGCCCCATTAATTAAAGGTCCTATACTATGCTAAATTTACTCCTGCAGCTTTAAGCCATGCTTTAACGTTTGAATAACCCTTTATTATTAGTCTGTCTAGCTCAAAATGCTCTGTTCCACCTTGTGATGTCATGAAGTGGTAGTTTTTAAGTGAACAGCTTGTTTTACCTTTGGTTCAGTAATGGCAAATTCAGACCTAAAATCATCCAAATGTTTCTAGTGAAGGTGTATAAAGTTTAAAAGCACAACAGAGCACTTCTTGTATGACAACATGATATCACAAGGTGGAACACAGTATTTTCATTTGAGAGGTGAACACAGCCTACTGTAAATCTGCAGGTTTTGTATGTTAAACGTGTGTATGAATAAAACAAAACACAACTCCAGGTCTGTTTTTTCTGAGGTAACAACATTATAAAATCTGAATATAGTGTAATACGAGCCCTTTATGCCAAACCTTTAATATATGGTATATGAATTATGTCTTATTAAGGTATTCAGACAGTGAGTAGAAAACATTACGCACAAACCATGTCATCTCAGTCATCTCAGTCGGTTCAGTCAGCGTTTTATTTGGACCCATTTAACTCAAAATACGACTTCACTTGGAACGGCATAAAAACAACTGTAATAAATGTAGAGCTTCAAATGTGCATGTTTAAAATGACCTATAAAAAGCACGTACTAAAAATCACCATGCGTCCTCTCCACACACCTTTAACTCACTCATTCACAATACTGGGCAGAAAAGGTGCAAAACACAAACCAAAATCTTATCACAACTTAAACATTAGAACTAAAGGAGCAGGTCAACGCTTAAAATAATTGTGGATATGTCGGTTCGGTAATGTTTCTGTTGTTATGTCATTTCTAAGCTTTGATAAAGGGAGTGAGCTGGGTCAGGGAGGGCATCTGGCACAAAAATAGTACATTATATTGTGTCACCAGTAAGGAAGGTATTATATTGTTAAATCGAGAGTGTTATTTTTTGTTTAGTTTTTTTCTTTAAAGGTGCACTGTTCTGTTAGATGGAGATGTCTGGAATGTTCCACAGTATGAAATTACACTTATTTATCTTTACGGAGACGGCAGGGGACGCCATAGGGCCAAGTTACATGTCAGAACTGCGGAGAGGCGAGCCCGCTTCCAGTAAGAATGCGCGTTTTTAAGTCAATAACAATCCATGTTATTGAGTAAATGCAAGATGGATGCGTTTAATGCCATCCCGGGACATTCCAGACAAAGCAACAACATCTCCAAGGGGACAAGAAGGCTTAAATAAAAATAAAAAATCCACTATTATTTAATTCTTGACATGCTCCTTGTAATTATTTTTACATTAAGACTCTTTTTGGACACAGTGAATGAGTTCAGTCCATTTTAAGTTCCATCACTTTTACTACACGTGAGAAACAACTACAGGATGCCATTAGGTTCAATTCAATGGGGAGCAATTAAAGGTGCATTATGTAACTTTTCAGCTGGAGTGTCCGCTATCTGCTTGTCTCCACGGCGATGTTGGTGCATTGCCTGAAATGTCCTACCCTATGGCATCCAACTTATCAATCTCCATGGAGACAAGCACTCGGCTCCACCGGGTCAAATGCAAGTCTGATCTGTGGAGAGGCGACCCTGTTTTTCAATATAGTTTTGAGCACGAGTAGAAGCACCTAAGGAAATGAAAAAATGTGCAATCTGCCGTACTTTGGCGTACATACGTTCCCCAGCAAAGGAATAATCGCCATGGCAAATCCTTCACCACAAAAGTTACATACTGCACCTTTTACATGATGTTAGTTGTATTTTCATGTCTTTTCAAAGGCACTGGACCTTATTTAACATTTTGTGGTTAGTTCTGGACAGTGAATGAAAGACTTGATTCACCATCCCTCATGCACTTCCCATGCAGACACATCCTCGTGTTTTGCGTGTGTGTTTTTGAGTGAGTATTAAAGGTCGTATATTACGCCAAACTGACTCTCGTGAGCTTTAAGCCCCGTTATAACGCTGTTACCTCATGAAAACCATATCTGGAGTTCTGTTTTGTATCATTCACACGTTTAAATAACCCGAGAGCTCAAATATGTGCTCTTTATCACCTTGTGATGTCACGTAGTGGTAGATTTCAAGTTAACAGCCACCTTTTGTTCAGTAGAGATGGGCAATTCCAGGACTGAAATCATCCAAATGATTCTAGTGAAGGTGTGTGGAGTTTAAAAACACACTTCCTGTATCACCACATGACATCACAAGGTGGAACAGAGTGTCTTCAATTTGATAGAAGAACTGGGTTGTACTACACCTGTGTGAATGAAACAAAACACAACTCTGGGTATGTTTTTGACGAGAAAACAACGTTATATCATAGATCAGAAAACAGCGTAATACAGCCCCTTTCATATGGCGCGGTCATCATAAAAATCACAAAATGTACAATTGTTTCCAAGGCCTGCAAGTACAAAAAACATGCAAAAATCTGTTAGTATCTTGGCTTTAAGTTTTTACAGTTTTCCCTTGTACAAAAATAAAATACAACTATAAAACAAAATACGTCACACATTAAGAATCACAACAAAGGCTCAGTTCTACCGGTTTTCCCATTGCAAAAGACGGCAATGGAATAAATAATAATAATAATCACTATTTACCTTATAACAACATTAAACTGAAAAAAGTATTCACAGTCTCTGAAATGTCACTTTTGGGACATTTTGAGTGGTCCGTCTGGTTCTTTTTCCTTACTTAGCGTGTATACAGCAGTGACAGTACAAGACTCCCATCAATGAAGTCTCTGTTCTCTTGGCTTGGCACTTGGTATATTACAGGTACCAAGAGAAGGCTATTGGTTGCCCCCGGTAACAACAAGGACATAGATACTTATAACAATAGTCCCGTATGTGTGTCCTGTTAAAGGTGGATTGTGTAACTTTTCCGGTGGAGTGTCCCTCAAACGCTTTTCTTGATGTGGATGTTATTGCGTTGTCTGGTATGTTTCACAGTCTGGTATTAAACCTTTCTATCTTCATGGAAACCAAACCAGACCAAGTTACAGGTCAGATTTGCGGAGAGGCCACCACGCTCACAATCAGAAAAAGTGCCTGGTTTTTTTTTATTTTTTTTATTTTTTTTTTTTTTTGGGAGCAGTAAAACCATAGCCAGGCTGACCTCACCTAGTTCCTCCGCTCAGTTTAATTTCTCTCCAGCGACTAGGTCAGGAATCGGAATACACGCGGCGGTTTGCAAGAGCCTTGAGTCTGACGATACGATACATATCATACATACATACTTCGCCTGGCTCCTCCTCCTCGCCTGGCTCCTCCTCCTCGCCCGGCTCCTCCTCCTCGCCCCTCTTCTCCTCCTCCTCTTCCCTACCTGGGTAGCTGTGGTCATACTGAACTGGCCCACGGGCCTGGACATCTATAGCCTGTCCGTCCATGGGAGTGGATCCCTCCTTCACTGTAGTTCTCCCCGAGGTTTCTTCTTTTTCCCAGGACCCTGGGTTTTTTGGAGTTTTTCCTTGCTGAGAAGGAGGGTCTAAGGACAGGGGATGACTGGACAATGTTTCATTTGCTGCTTTACATGAATGTTGTTTATTCCTGTTTTGATATGTCTGTGTGTATGTTTTACTCATCCATATCTTGGAACGCCCTTAGAGGCTACTGTTGTTGCGATTTTGGGCGCTACAAAATAAATTGAATTGAATTGAATATCATGATATGAATGTCACGATTCGATCTATCACGATATTTCCCGATACTTAAACAATGGATGATATATAGCGATTTATCAATAATTACTTCTAATAATACTGTTGACTACACCTTCACGAGAACCAGATTGTATGAAATATAATCGATTACCTTTTTTTACATCATGAGAACAGTGAATGCAACTCATGAATTTTAGTGAAAATTTTAAAAAATCGATTCAGATTCATTTTGAATTGATTCGAGAATTGTGCAATCAAGTATGACGATATATCACTAAATCGATTTTTTAGGACGAAGCCGTACATTTTGTGTTGGCAACGATTCCCGACATCAAGGAATTAAACCCAGAATAAAGAGAACATTTGGTGAATTTTATCAAGGGGAAAGACGTTACTGCCCTTCTTCCTAGAGAATTTGCCGCCGTGCCGACACGGACTGAGGATTCCGACGCATTACATTCGTCGCCACCAAATAGCAGCAATTGGTTAAATAAAAAAAAAGTCCCCGCCTACTGTCGAGTGAACAAATCCTAATGCCGCGACGTCAGATGGTTTCCACGACATGAAACCAACTGACGAATCATCCATCCATCCATCTTCTTCCGCTTAATCCAGCTGGGTCGCGGGGGCAGTTTGCTGCCCAATACTCATAGCACCTGACCCTCCCTATGAACCCCTCTGCGGGTGGTGAGGCCACAGGAGGGTGGACAACGTGGTCCTTGATGTTAGTTCATAGGGGAGCTGCATGTTTTGAGTTGATGGGGGAAACCGGAGTACCCGGAGGAAACCCACTCAGACACGGGGAGAACATGCAAACTCCACACAGAAAGGCCCGGGCGACCAGGGGATCGAACCCGCAACCTTCTTGCTTCTTGCCTTCGTGCCGCTTCTTGCCTTCGTGACGCCAACTGACGAATCAGTCTAGTAAAACAGGTTAAACAGGTCGACCTTACGTTGGTCTAATTACAGGTGGTTTTACTAAACTGACGAATCAGTCTAGTAAAACCACCTGTAATTAGACCAACGTAAGGTCGACCTGTTTAATGTCATACTGCGGAACATTCCAGCAATGACATATCCAGAGAAACAAGCAGGTGATGGACACTCCCTCGGAAAAGTTACACAAGGTTCAGGTACTTCAGGTTTGGGTGGTGGAAATGCGTTGTTTGTGTCATACAGTACTGTGCAAAAGTCTTATCAAGCTCACCGAGTTATGGCCTATGTATAATCTTAAAGTAGCAGTACCTGGTTTCTCTATGTAGTACTGAGATACTGTAAAAGCAGCTTTAGGGTTCGGATGAGATCGCCGTGTGCTGCCTGCTAATTATGAAGTGTGTTATTGTCTGAGAATCAGGAAGTGCACCGTTAGCATGTTAGTTGTGGATAGCTTTACCGTGATTAGGATGATAGGAATGCATAAGGTTTTTTTTGTTTTCATCTCATTCACTCTCCTTGATGCCCTCTGTTTTGTTTTTT
Source organism: Odontamblyopus lacepedii (assembly GCA_034769755.1). Lineage (NCBI taxonomy): Eukaryota > Metazoa > Chordata > Actinopteri > Gobiiformes > Gobiidae > Odontamblyopus > Odontamblyopus lacepedii. The sequence goes on along the minus strand of CM068344.1, from coordinate 40,177,513 downwards.
TTATTTTGATTTTTTCACTTCGAATATTCACAGTAGTTAAAGCGACGAATCTGTTTAATCGTCAGCGGATTTGACCTGGAGATTTTCCAGCATGGTTTCGAGATATTCTAACTTAAAGGTGCACTTTTATTTTGGAAAACTCTGCCACCTGCTTGTTACCGCGGAGATGTAATTGTTGCTTTGCTTTGTCCCACAGTATGGCATTAAGACAGGAAGATTTTTTTAAATTTTCTCAGTCCAACATCTATAATCTAAAAATGGCAAAATACATCCATTCTTCATCTCCATGGAAACAAGCAGGTAGTGGAACCTTCCAGCAGAAATACTGTATATAGAGCAACATTATTATTTTTTACGCTAGTGTATTAATAACACACTGGCAAACATTATTACTAAATTCAAACTAGAAATATCTTGAAACAGGCCAAATTGCGTAGTTGTAACGAGCAAATAAGTTATGATTGGCAAATCTTTTCAAATTTTGGTTCATATTTTGAATTCAAGTCATTTTAGCGTTTGTAGTTTCCTTTGTTTTCGAGCCGGGACACCATTACCTCGCCTCTCCTCCCTCCTTGGATTCACTCGGTCATTTCAGTGCATTTATAACCTCCCCCGGGCCCTTGTCTTCTTCTCTTTCTGTATTCAACAAAAACCCACTGGCGGAGCTTAGTCACGCTGGTCCATAGCGAGATACAGAAGACAAAAGCAGCCCCCGAATGTTCAGATTCAGATGTTACTTTGCACCAGGTTGGTCCCCGTTTGCAAAACCACATTCATGCATTTTATAATCTTCGTATGGGGGGAAAAATCTGCTTTTGAAACTGTCTTTCTTACATCATCCACTCCCCTGTCCTGGAATAGTTCACTGTAACGTAAATAAACAGGGAACAGATCATATCCATACTTACGCAGCAGTTTTTCATGAGTTTGCTGAATCGGTTAACAGATATCTGCTTCCTGTAACACGGAGTCCAGTTTTATCAGCCGTCTATGACCCCCCTTCCTGTAGAGGGCAGTGTCCGACCCGCATCCTTAGCGTGCCGCTTTTGTGCAAATGCCAAAGCTGCACGAACTCCTCGGGCATGGCGTGAAACCACTTATCGGGAAGGATGTTGTCATAGTAGTGGTGGCTGATGGGCTGTCCGTCCAAGCCCATTGAAAAGGGCCAGAATCCATAAGCAGTCACTTCTTCGCACAGACCTAACGCTAAGCTGACCAGAAATAAACCCGTGGAGAGTCTTTTGGCGTGCACCCCGCGGGATTTCCAGAATTTTCCGACGGTGCGGAGGAATTCGGGGTTGGCGAAGAGCATGGTGAGGTTGGAGGAGGTGTCGGAGAGGGCGTAGTGTGCCCGTAGAGACAGATCCGTGCCCGGTTTCATGGAGAAGGCGGGCATGTAGATGTAACTGGAGCCGTAGGCCTTCATGTTGTCCACGAACGCTTTCCTCGACCACAGCAGGTTCTGAAATCTAAAAACAAAAGATGTAAATTGGCACAAAAATAGACTAATTCTGTTTCGGGTTTTTTTTAAGGCCCATCATTCGCTATTTTCTGATCTATTTTATAATGTTGTTTCTCCATTAAAACAGACCCAGAGTTGTGTTTTGCTTCGTTCACTCATGTTTAACACACAAATTTTCTCTTCTCTCAAATGGAAAACACTCCTGTTCCACCTTGTGCTGTCAGGTGTTAATACAGGAAGTGCTCCACTGCATTTTTAAACTCCACACACTTTCACAAGAATCATTCGGATCATTTCAGCCCTGGAATTGCCCATCTCAATTAAACAAAAGGTAAAAGGTAACTGTTCACTTGTTTTTTACCGCTTCATGACATCACAAGGTGGAACAGAGCATTTTGGAGATGAAGACACACTAATAAAAAAAAGGATTACTCAAAGATGTGTGAATGAAATAAAACACAACTCCAGTTATGTTTTTGAAGAGGTAACGGTTTTGAGTTGGGGTGTAACATATCCAAGTCTCACAATACGATATCATCACGGTACGATATTTATTGGATATCGTGGGAAAGCTCACCATATGGTGGGGAGGCTCTCGATATTACGATATTCTACATAATAACAAGACTGACATAAAATACTTTGATCAGTCATTCGGTACATTTATTGTTATTAGGGATGGAACGAAATCCAAATCTCTCTGTACGATATTTTCACCATAAACATCTCACCGTACGATATTTATTTTGTGGAGGCTCCCAAAACTGTGAATCTGTTACTTTTTCCTCTAAAAATGCCTTCACAAGACTTAATCCAAAGAATGAAGATGTAAAAGTGCTTAGAACAGTTATTTCTTCATGTCATCTGCGCTGAAACGGAGCAAAGGATCATGGTCTATGTAGTCCCCTCTGTTTTTTAGCTATTTCTGCATCATAACCATTCATTTAGGCAAAACCATTGTGAGTCGATATATTGTGATGATCCACGATATTATTGTGAGACCTCTGACGATACGATATCACCATATTTCGGTTATTGTTATATCCTTAGTCTTGACCAGAACTAGAATCACACCACATGGTAACACATACTAAAGAAGCAGCTATTATTTCAGTTGAAAATGTGTTTTTATCATCATTGTGATATCGAAATCAGTATCCAGCCTCAAGTCTTTTTCTTAGTATTAGCTCAAATTGAATTTTAAAGGTGCATTGTGTAACTTTTCTGGTGGAGGGTCCGTCAAATACTTTTATCCATGGAGCTGTTATTCCTTTGAGAGGCGACCTCGCTCACAATCAGAATGTCTGTTTTTCTAGGTGTTTTTGAGCAGCAAAACTACCTGTAACTGAATAAACGTACGGTAGAGCTGAGCTGAGAGCACAGAAACAAGCAGGATCCTCCACCAGAAAAGTTACACAGTGCACCTTTAGATTTTACTAATGCCACCGTCAGGCTGAAGTGATCAAAATGATTCTAGTGACGGAGCACTTCCTGTACTACCACGTGGCGTTTTAAGTTTGAGAGAAGAACGTTAAACATGTGTGAATGAAACAAAACACAACTCCAGGTGTGTTTGTGATGAGGAAACAGGATTATAAAAGCTCTGAATGTGCGTAATTTAAACTGAGCATCAGTGAAACCAAAGCCGCTCAAATCATTTCTGGGCTGTCTTTTTCAGTCAAACAGAGAGTCACAGTTTACCCATAGCTGCCACGCGCTCTTCCTTTCACACAGGAACAGGGCTTCCTGAGTTTAGACATGATTACATCTCTAAATGAAGGTCACATGGGAGGGCATCTGGGGTTAAACACGAGTAAGCTGAAGGTGCAAAACAATATACAGATACTGCAGTTAACAATTCCTGTCGCTTTACTTGTTAGCAAGCTGCTTCCTGCTGTATCTTTATTTTGGTGACATTGTACATTTTCAGGTGGGAGATCATTCGCCACCTTATCGCCATGGAGATGTTATTTCTTTGCCTGAAAAGTTCCACAATATGGCATTAAACTACACCGATGTTTTTCGAGGTATTTTGAGCAATAAAAATACCTGTAATTTTCGGACCCTCCACCGGAAATTTACAAAATGCAGCTTTAAAAGTGCACTGAGCAACTTTTCAGCTGCCTGCTTGTCTCCATGGAGATGTTATTGCTTTGCCTGGAATGTTCCATGGTATGACCCAAAACACAGCTGTATAATATTTGTTCATTATGGGTGTATATATTGCTCAAAAATACAATAATTCTCTCTCCACAGATCTGACCTGTAATGTAGCCTCCCCTGAGAAAGGTTTAATCTCTACTGCGGAACATCCTAGACAAAGTAATAACATCTCCATGGAAACGTTACAAAAAAAGTTACACAATGCAACTTTAATGAAATATCCGTCTTTTCTGTAAGTGAGCTGAAGTAGCATAAATAAATAACTGTTGTATTTAATGTCGAAGCAAAAACGACTACTTTTTTTTATAATAATATTAATACATTTGGCTGTTAGCTGCTGTAGTTTCACTGTAGTTTCCTCCTTCTCCTCTCTTCAGACAGATGTAAGGCACAGAAACTGAAAAAAAAAACACTGCTCAGCCACCGTCTCCTTTTGCTGTTCTACAATGTAATGCTACTAAGAACACAACTAAAACCTCTGCTTTTATAACTTGACGACAACTATGACAGTACGAGCCAACTGCTTTCACCAACACTACCATTACTACTGCTTTTGCTGCTGCTGCCAGTGTGAACCTTCAACAGCGTATGACAGATTCTTACGATTCTCTAATTTGACTTTTTACTGTAAATATAAATCATAGTTTTGCACAAATTTACTAAGAAAACTTTGGTTGAAAATTCCATCCATCCATCCATCCATCTTCTCCCGCTTAATCCGGCTGGGTCGCGGGGGCAGCTTGCTGCCCAATACTCATAGCACCTGACCCCCCCTATGAACCCCTCTGCAGGTGGTGAGCCCACAGGAGGGTGGACAACATGGTCCTTGATGTTAGTTCACAGGGGTGCGGGCATGTTTTAGGTTGATGGGGGAAACCGGAGTACCCGGAGGAAACCCATCCAGACACGGGGAGGAACATGCAAACTCCACACAGAAAGGCCCGGGTGACCCGAGGATCGAACCCGCAACCTTCTTGCTGTGAGGCCTGAGTGTTGCCACTCAGCCACCGTGCCGCCTGGTTGAAAATTCCTTTTTTTTCAACCAATTCCTTTTTTTTAAATTATTTTTACTTTTTCCTGTAAACATGATTTCACTGAGATAAAGGTGTTTCCTGATCATTTCATTTGTCAAATCATAATTTGACAAATGAAATGATCAGGAAACACCTTTATCTCAGTGAAATCATGTTTACAGGAAAAAGTAAAAATAATTTAAAAAAAAGGAATTGGTTGAAAATTCCTTTTTTTAAATTATTTTTACTTTTTCCTGTAAACATGATTTCACTGAGATAAAGGTGTTTCCTGATCATTTCATTTGTCAAATTATGATTTCCGTGCACATTAGAGGAGTTAGGCCAGGTAAGAATTATGGATTTCCCTATTGTGATGCCACAAAGTAAAATTTTAATCTTAAAGAATTGTCAAATTGGGAAAACTAGTGTGAATGTTTTTTGCAGAAATCTTAAATGATGTTAGCTGAGTTTTAGTAAAATGAATAGTCCAACCTGATTTACGCACTTTCAATGAGACTATATTAAGCAAAATGGCTTCACGAGAGCTTCTAGTGTTAGGATAAATAACTAGGCTTAGCTATTTTGTATAACCACGTTTATATTTCATTATTGTACCGAAGTCATGTGAAGATAAGTGCTATGGTCACAGATGTGAGACTCGTAGATACATGACAAGACAAATGCATCATATTCCAATCTGTCTCTTAGCAAACTAACTAAATAGGACAAGAACTACTTATAGGGATGATGTACTGACTTGTCGGCCAGATAACATCCGGATGGAGTCTGATTGGACTGTGCAACGTGCCAAGAGGCCTGGCTGCTCTGTGCACTAACGAAGAAACGCTAAGTCTAAACTGTGATGTTCTCCCACTATAGTTTGTGTATAAAAGTCGTAAATATTGAGTCTCTGGCACAGACTTTTTGTACAAGTATGGCTTTCTAATATTTGAATAAGTAAATTATCTGGACTTTATTTCTGTTTCATTTGTGGAAACAAATGAGGAACACAAGAGGAAAAGGCTGTTTTCCTCAACAGTAGTCATGTTATAATGTTGTTTCCTCATCAAAAACATAACTGGAGTTGTATTTGTTTCATTCTTACATGTTCTTTATTATTATTAGTCTGTTTACTTCTTCAAACCTCAGAATGTGCTTTTGTTCAGTAGAGATCGGCAAATCCAACTTTCAACTTCCAACTTTCACTATCCAAATGGTTCAACGTGTGTGAATGAGCCAAAACACATCAGATCTGAAAATAGTGCAATATTTAAAGCCTTTTAAAGTTCATGAATATATGATTTTTTGCTGTTCAAATGTTCAAATGGTGCTCACCTCTTCTCGATGATGCTGGGGTTGGCTGTGACAAGGTGTGTCCTGGTTCCCACGTCTTCTGTGTACTCCTTTGAAAGTGGAGGCAGATTACACCTATAAAAACACAATTAAAACATGTTAAAAACCCGTCCATCTTTAATGAGGCCCGTGAGAATTGTCCAGCGAAAGACTAATTAAAATGTGTTTGGAGCCCTGAAAATCAAAAAATAAAATAATAATAATAAAATAATGTGGAAATACAGTTGAGACCTAAGAAAGAGGTTTAAACATGGGGCAAATCTGGGCTGGGATTTTAACCTGGACTAAACAAGAATTGAAAGTGAGGCTATTATGCAATTATGAGTTTTCTTTCTACTGTGATGGAAATTTATATTCTCAATCTGTTTTAGTGTAAATGACAGTGATCTACCTAAGACCAGAGGAGTCTGTAAAAGCTCAGGAAGTCCTTGTCGTCTTAGCCGTCCTCAAATGTAAATTCAGTTGATTAGTACAAATCTCTGAACAAAAGTCACTCTGCTTTGATATGTATGTAACTTGTATTTCTGTTAGTGCTGTCAAACAATATTTTTTTAAATCAGATTAATCACACTTTAGAATTTGTATTAATCACAACAAATCTCAGTTAATTATTCTTCAAAAAAAAAGACCAAAATATTTTGACAAAAAGTAGTTTTGTTGACAGCATTGCCGTAGGTTGTCGTGCTCGGTTTGTTGTTGGTACAAGTAGCGTCGTTGCTGCCGCTGAATCAAACCCATGTTTTGCTTTAAGATGCTATTTTAAACTTGTGCTTCTGTGGAAAGAGAGTTCATCGCTGCAATATCTGCAAACTACCTTAGTTTTATTTAAAGTCCTGTCAGGCAGATATTTGAAGAGAAATTTGCTGCTGAGCACCAGTCACAGTCTCATCTGTCGTCTTCACATCCGCGTATGGACCTGATCACTGACCTAATAACCTGCGCCGCCTTTCAGGACCATCCGCGCTTTCCATAGAGGAGCGCTCAAAATAAATTGTGTGATTAATCTGCATTAAAAAACATTAGTGTGATTATTTTTGTGATTAATTGCATGCGTTAACACATTAACATCAGATGCTCTGGGAAGGAAGTACTGGAAAGGAAAGACTGGAGCAGATACCGGGGGGAGAGGCTGGTGGTCTGTGTCCAGATCTGCTGTAACAACAATAAACCTTTGTCTCTATTCCAAAAACTCATCGGGCTTTGCAAATGGATTCTTTTTTTTTTTTTTCTTCAAGATCTAATTCATTTTTTCCATAACACTACCATGTTATAATATTTTTCCCTGATTAAAAACATGCCTGGACAGTTTTGATAAATCATCCATGCATGTTTGAGTAATCTAGTGATCTAAATATGCACTGTGTTAGCAATTAATACCCCAAAGAAGTGTAATAAACCCTCTGTAATGGTGCATTGTGTAACTTTTAAAATGAAATGTTTCACAGTGTGGCATTAAACGTATCCATGTTCCATTCATTCAACTGTGGCCGTTTTTATTGCTCAAAGAATACAGCGGGACGCCCTCTGCACAGATCTGACCTGTGGTATCTTCTGCGTGTTTCCATGGAGATAGTTAAGTTTAATGCCATACCGTGACACATTCCAAGCGCTCCACAGAAAAGTTACACAGTGCACCTTTAAGAAGACTGAACCAGGGCTAAACTAAAAGATGTGTGTAGATCTACAACTGTGATGAAGCATAATTCTGTATCAGAGATTTACTCATGTGTAATGAATGTTGGATGCAAAAGTCTAAGTCTGGTGTGAGCACAGGAAGTGAGACAAAGTCTGTGCACTTCCACTCAAACTGCATTTAAGTCTGGTTTGAATTACATTTCCTTCTGATTTTCTTACATGCTATAGTAGCATTTATGCAGTGATGGATTGGAAGAATACTTTGAAATGTGTCCTTAATACTTTTATATTATAGCGCGAAAACCTGCTTTGTTTGTTTCTCTATTTCTTATGCATTTATTTATTGCTGATGAGAGAAGGAAAAGAAAAGAAATAAAAGAAAAACATAAAAATCGCACTTACACGCACCACTAGAGCAGTGTTTTATATTTGTCTCACTAATTGAAGCCAAAAATGAGTACGTATTCTGGGAATATGTATTCAGTTAATTCTCGACACGATATAAATATATACTGTTTTGTAATTTTATACAAAGGGATATTAGTCTGGTCACCACTTTCACTGTTGCACCTCGAGCTCGAATCAAACTCCGTCCAGTCAGATTTGTTTATTTCAGCGCCGCATGTGAAACGAAGGAGCTTCATCATTTTGAACAGAATCACACTTCTCTCACCCCAGAGAGTGACTTTTAGTGCTTCTACTAAAATACGCAAAGTTTTTCAGTCCTCTGTGATTTTTTTTCCTCTCGTATTTCCTCGTAAACAGCCATATTTGTTGCGATATGGACCGTGCATGTCCCTGATTGGCTAATCCGCCTGTCAATTAAACCCATCCGAGCTCAGACACAGATTCAAAGGACTCAGGCAAATATATTGTACACACCACTACATGAGTTACAGTGAACTCTCACAGGGGGTCACTGACACACACACACGCGCACACACACACAGTAATTTGAGTGTAAAAGTACATGCTTCCTCCCCTGCTGTATTGCCGTTTATAGCGCGGGTTTCTGCAGAGTATCACTAGTGTCACTCAGAGGAGATCAGGCTACAGTTGGAGCAGATTTTCGCGGTTCTGTGTCAAAGAAAGTGCTCCGGCGCCATAGCCCATGTCTGTGCAGATGGTTTTCTGCTTTATTTTAAACAACAAAACCTACGCTGCATAATGACAGGCGCGGCATACGGTTATGTCAAAAAGCCCACACAGCCAAAAGTGAGGGCCCGGCTCTTGTCATTTCCAAAGTAAAATGTGCAATGTGGGACTTTTCAGACACTTTCTAGCCTCCACAGAGATGTTATTGCTTTAGACTTTGACAAACTTTATTGATCCACTATTTCGACACAGTAACTCACACATCACAATATATTATAATAACAAAGAATTCATTCATGATAAGGACCAAAAATAGCAAGAGAATGGTGCCAAATAAGGCTTAATTATATAAATGTATACGTAAAAGTTTGGCATTATATTTATCTGGTATTTATTAAATTACATGTGTCTTTGTGGTAAAAAAAAACACCTTTAAAAACATGCATGTGAGTTACTGTGAGTGGGATTGTCTCTCCACATCTTAGAATTGTGACTAAGCCTGGTAATTATAGTTTCATAATTGCTGAAGATTCCAGGCTTGAAATTGCTGTGTCACTGCTCCAGCCTCAATCATATGAGTGAGTGAAATTATAAGTAAAATGTTTCATAATTTAAAGGTCCTATATTACACAGACTGTATTCTTGTGAGCTTTAAGCCATGTGATTATGGTGTCATCTCCTCAAAAACATGCCTGGAGTAATGTTCTCTTTCATTCACACATGTTTGAGTGATCATTTATTATTAATCTGTTAATATCTCCAAATATGATAAATATGTGATGTCACGTAGTGGTACTTTTCATGTCAACAGCTCTTTTTACCTTTAGTTCAGTAGAGCTCGGCAATTCCAGGGCTGTAATGATCCAAGTGATTCTAGTGAAGGTGTTTGGAGTTTAAAAACACAGTGGAGCACTTCCTATAGCACCACATGACATCACAAGGTGGAACAGAGTGTTTTCTGTTGGAGAGAAGAACTCCTAAATCTGCAGGGTTTGTGTGTTAAACATGTGAATGAAACAAAACACAACTCCAGGTCTGTTTATGATGAGGAAACAACATGATAACATAGATCAGAAAATAGGGTAATGAGCCCTTTAAACATACAAATAGAACTTGATTTTAACAACAAAAAATTATTGTTGAAAATAGTCAGTGACGGTTTTCTTATTATCTTCTTATATAATCCTTACACAAGCTATTTTAATTTCATTTGATACAGAAATAGTTACGGATTTGGTCATGGATTCCACTTTATACCATGTCGAGGACTGAGCCAGCACTAAACCAGGCACAGATCTAATGACACAGATATTACCTTTTAGACCTTTCCTTCCAAAGAAATCCCTCTAGACATCAATGCACAAAATCCCATCCAAAACGCAGGACAATTTACGCCCAAGGAACACCGTTTTCTGACAGTTTCAACATTCTCTTAACGAAATAAATGTATTGTCATATATTTTATTTGTCTAGTTTAAATTATGTAGTTGTCATTTTTAAGTTGCACTATGTAATTTTGGAGCGTCTGTCACCTTGTCTCCATGGAGATGTATAGCTTTGCTCCGAATGTTCCACAGTGCAGCATAAAACGTATTTATCTAGGTGACAGCTTGTAAATTATGGGTTGAATCTGTGGAGAGGCGACCATGCTCACAGTACAAAGGCAGGCGATTGTGTGTGTATGTGGTTCTGTAATTGAATAAATGTGGGATATTTAAGTGTAATGCCATACATTGGAACATTCCAGGCATTTTAACAGAAACGAGCAGGTGGCATATCTTCTACAAGTTACACAGTGCACTTTCAAGAGGGGGTCGTCACTATGGAGATGTTATTGCGTTGTCATTTGGCATTTATCTTATCCAGTAATAAATGTATTTTCTATATTATATTACATACATTAGGGGTGTGCGTTTCCTTGAGTCTGACAATACGACACATATCACGATATCCACGTCACGATTCGATATATATGTCCCGATACTAAAATGGATGATATAGTGCGATTTATCAATAATATTGTAAACTACACCTTCACGAGAACCAAACTGTGTGAAATATAATTGATTACCTTTTTTAAATCATGAGAACAGTGAATGCAACTTATGAATTTTAGTCAAAAATATTATTATAATGAATTGTGCAATGAAGAATCACGATAAATCACTGAATCGATTCTTTCTTACACCCCTAACCTACATGACACAAATATCTCGAGTGCAATACTGTGGAACATGCTAGAAAAAGCCACACACCCTTGGAGACTAACAGTAAGTACTTGTAGAGCAATTTTTTTGTGATTTTGCGTAAAACATAGACAAATTCCCATGAGCCCTTGCCTCTTTCTCCCCATATCTAAGTGTGACTCCTGTGCTCCTGCTGGCCCTCTGTTAGTCACAGCGTTCACATGACATTCTCCACGCTCTTACACACCCACAGACTGTACACTCTCTATATAAATGGACATATCTAACCTCCTTTATACGGCCTCTTACCTCATGATGAAGTCGGCCTGATCGATGTCCCGGCCGCATTTACTGTGGCGAAGGATCCCTCCGTTCCCCACCACCGCACACTTCTTCAGGGGCAGCTGCAGAGGGTTGTCCTGGGGGAAACAAACAGGTCTGGGTCAGATTATTGATACTTTGCGGCGATATCAAGCTGGGGGGGTGCGACACGTATGTCTAAAATGGAGTGTTCGGCAGTTACCGTGGCAACGCTATGCACACATTAGCAAATGCTGTCAAAAAAAGATGTAAAATCATCTGAAAACTCAAGAATAAATCCAAAATCGATTTGAAAAGCACATTTTCAGGAGCTTGTGATCAGTACAAGCGTTCATGGTTCTGTTTAGGAGCGGGGTGACTAACTCCTCACTGTGGGGGAGGAGATAACATAACATAACATAACAGGAAGGACTGGTAGACATGTCATAATGTGCAATAACTGTATTAAGTGCAATAGTCTTTTATAATGTGCAATATCTCACTTGGTCACCCTCACTACAATACGGTAACGTCAACTGTGCCATACTACCCTATTTATTTTATTTTCTATTTTTATCTTATTTTATTTATCTTATTTTATTCTATTTTAGACTATTTGAGTTTTTATATTCTCCTTTTGTATCGTACTGATGCCCTATTTTGTATATTAAGCGATTTTTGTTTTATCCTTACTGTTTGTCTTATTCTTACTGTTTGTTCTATTCTTACTTGTAAAATGCTGGAAATTTAATTTCCCTGAAGGGTCTTCCCAACGGGATCAATAAAGTCAAGTCTAAGTCTAAGTCTAAGTCTAAGTCTAAGTCTAAGTCTAAGTCTAAGTCTAAGTCTAACTGAAAAATGCTAAAAATGCTAGATTGCTTGTCATTGTAATTTTATGTGTGAGACACTTGACCAAAAAGCACAAATCAGATCACCTGTTGTAGAGTTGTAAAGTCTAACAGAGCTTCTAACGGAGCAGCGCCCTAAGTTAGAGTCGCATCCCCAGGGAATTTTGATGACATCTGCTGCAAAGTCTCAATTCAGGACAGGATTTAGAGCCCTGAGTGAGAGTAGAGCCATAGGTGACAAAAGAAATGCGTCACTTGGGGTATTAAAGATTCAAGATTCAAAGCTTTATTGTCATAAGGTAAGGTAAGGTAAGGTAAACTTTATTGTCCCCGAAAGGAAATTTGTCTTGGGCCACAGCACCACCAAAACTGCAGAACATGCAACTTCACATACAAAGACAGTCATAAAAACATACAGTAGGTAAATAGATCACTGTGAATACAATATCCGCTTCCTGGCAGCATTGAATCCAAGCTCATTCAATCATTAAAAGTAGTCTTTGTCTGCACACAAAATCCAATTCATAGAGCAACAACAATTAAAATCTGAACATACTGCTTTAAATATTTAAATCATACAATTCATTAGATAAGAACCTAAAAGACCAAGGGCACATGATATGATGAATAATAATGCAGAACAACTAGTTCTTATTCAAGAAAGTGATCGCTGTAGGGATAAATGAGAACCTATAACGGTTAGTTTTATGTCTGATGGCTCTGAATCGTCTGCCTGAAGGTAAAAGATCAAATTCTGAGTACAAAAAGTGGTTTTTTGGTTAGAAATTTTCCTAGCTAGCTTAAGTATTGTTTCCTCAAAAATGGTTTGCAAGGATGGATGGTTATTGCAGCCAATTATTTTCATGGCTACATTGAGGATCTTTGAAGTTTAGTTTTGTCTTTCACAGTTAACCCTCCAAACCAGGCAGCCATGACATACCTCACTAAGCTCTCTAACACTGCAGTATAGAAGGTGAGTAGTATTTTGGAGCAGACACCAAACAACCTCAACCTCCTCAAGAAATAAAGTCTTTGGGCAAGTTTCCACAAATATGATCCACATGGTCACTCCATTTGAACTGGCTGTCGATGTAAACACCCAGATATTTAATGGTGTTCACAGTTTCAATCGGTCTACTGTCTATTATCAGAGGATCATGTACAGTTACATTCTTAGGATCAAAAATGATCTCTTTCGTTTTCACCGTGTTTAGTAGCAGATGATGATCCTTACACCATTCTTTGAATTGATTTACTTCATCAAAATAAACTGTTGGGCTGTCAGCTGCAGATAGGAGACTAACAATAATGGTATCATCGGAAAACTTTACAATTTTGTTTTGACTGTGGTTACTTTGGCAGCTATTAGTGTAGAGCGTAAACAGCACCGGAGAGCTCACTGCGCCTTGTGGCACCCCAGTATTACAAGATAATGCCTTGGAAAGAGTGCCATTCAGCCTTACTTGTTGTGTCCTATCTGTCAGCATTGACAAAAACCATTTTACCACGAATGGGCTCACATTCATCTCCAACAGTTTTTTGGCAAGTAGCCGAGGCTGCACAGTGTCAAAAGCAGAGCTAAAGTCTGCAAATAAAACTCTGGCATATGTGTTTGGTGCCTCCAAATGCTTTAATATAAGGTGAGACACACTGATCACTCGTCAATGTGCTGCAGCCTGCTTATACGCCGAACTGCAGTGGGTCACTGAAAGATGAAACATCTGCTTTTAAATGATCGATCACAATTTTCTCCAGGCACTTCATTGCAATGCACGTCAATGCTACAGGTCTGAAGTCTTTATCAGTTTGCCAGCTGACTTTTGGAATGGGAATAACAACTGACTTCTTCCATGAAGCCGGACAGTACAGCTGTTTAAAGACATTTGGAAAATAGGAGTCCATGCCTCCTGATAGCTCGACAGAACAGTTCCTATACAGAAAGGATGTCAAACCATCTGGGCCTGCTGATTTCTTGTTAGGCACTTTAGTAAAATGTTCCACTTCCTCACAACTGATAGACACAGTAACTAAACCACAGCACAATGAATCAAGCTCAGCTAGATCAGCCCCTGCCACAAGAACCTGAGAATCAAACCTCAAAAGAATTCATTAAGTTCATTAGCTCTATCAACACAGTTCATGGCAGTTGATATCTGCTTCCTGGTAGAATTCATATAAGTCACTTTTTCATTGTGTCCCAGAGATATTTAGTGTCTTTGGACCTCGTTGTCTCCATAGCCAGCCGGTGTTCCTCTCTGGCTTTTTTCATCACAGTATCAAGACCCTTTTGGGCAGCCATTAATCCAACTCTGTCCTTACTTTTGAAGGCCAGCTTCTTTTTATTAATAGCACATTTTACCTCTTTTGTTACATGAGGCTTGTTATTGGGGAAGTGTGTCACAATCTTCTTGGGGACAATGTTTTCAATACAAAAGTGGATATAATCTGTGATGGTGTCGGTTGCCACATTCAGTTCTAGACTGTGGAACAATTCCCAATCAGTGCAGGAGAAACATCCCCTAAGTGTCTCCAAACTGTTATCAGTCCACTTCATTACAGTTTTTTTAACAGGTTTTGCAGATTTCAAAACAGTTCGATAAGTGGGTAAAAGGTGTATTGTGGCGTGGTCAGAATTTGCGAGAGGGGGGAGAGGTTTCGCCAGATACGCGTTCTTTATGTTGCCGTAGCATTTATCGAGTATCTTCTCATTGCGCGTGGCACATTTGACGTATTGATGGAACCCCGGTAAAGTGTGCTCAAGACGCACATGATTAAAATCGCCCAGTATTAAAACTGGGGCTCCGGGGGTGTGCTGAAGACGTTTATGCACACATTCCGCCAGTTGATGGGCAGCCGCAGATGCATTCGCACTTGAGGGATGTAAAGCGCACAATTATGTTGCCAAACTCTCGGCAAATAAAATGGGCGTAGCGAAGGCAAAGCATCTCCAAGTCTGGACCACAAGACTGCTCTCGCACAGTAATCTGATTGCACCAGTCATTACGAACATGCATGCAGATGCCCCCACCTTTAGATTTGCCAGAAGAAAGTTCTCTGTCCGCTCTCACACAAGTGCAGCCATTCAGTTGAATCAGGCTGTCCGGCATCCTCCCGAGCCAGGTCTCAGTCAGCACAATAACACACGATTCCCTGTATTGTAGATAGCGGCTGTTAATCCTTAATTCGTCGACTTTATTGGACAATGCACGAACATTGCTCAAGATTATAGACGGAAGGAGGAGGACATTGCCTCTTCTTCTAAGTCGTTGTCTCACTCCTCGCAGGCAGCCTCTCTTTTACGCCGGGTTAGCCTTCGGGGCTGTGACTTCCTCCTCAAATCCACCGGTACATCTCTTGGTGCCGTGTCCCCCTTATGTCGCAGGGTTAACAGAAAATCCCTGGCGTACGTATAAGGTTGTGCTCCTCCCGACAACACCTGAGCAGTGGGGAAAGTCTTACAGAGAATTTCCCTGACAGTGCAGAGCAACAGCAGCAGCCAGAGAAGTAACGTTGCCCTCATGCTGTAGATTGTGCCCGGTTAGCCATCAAGAAGACGTTGTGAATCCAGCGATCCGTTGTTAGTTAATTACATCCACTCACATAGTTAGTATAAAGTTTAAAAACAACTGCAGCAGTAGCACCAAAGCCCGGGTCGCGTACAGTAAAGAAACACGTTTCCCTGTACAGTGAAATACTTACTTTGCTGCCCACACCGGAGGCACACAAGTATACACGCAACAGTCAAACAGAAAAATGTGCAATAGTCAGTAATAGTGCAATAGTCAGTAATAGTGCAATAGTCAGTAATAGTGCAAGTTATTAATGTGCAAAATATTGTTCATGTGCAAAAAAAAGGGTCACTCAATGTCCAGGATGGGCGCTCACAAATAACATAGATCCCCATGTTATCTCCAGTGGGCTCTGTTCACGCTTACTCCACAGAACCGAAGACTTTTGGAAACATGCGGATGACGACTTCCTCTGGGCTCTGGTGGTGATAGGAACTCTGACAAACTCTGGGAAAACTGAGCAACTGGCCCGGTTTTCTTCATCTAGATATTGCTGCATTCTTTCTTTTTTCCTTTTACAAACTGCCTATTAATTTGTGCATTATAATTTGTCTAACTTACAAAAAAGTTAGACAAATTATTAATTGTTCGGCAGATCAACAGTTCCAAGAAGTTCCAGAAGTCACCGTCCGCATGTTTAAAGACGTCTTCTGGTAACTGTGAATAGGCCTATTGTTTCGAAAATGTTATATTCGCCAAACACAACATACCGGTATTAACATGTTTTATTTTTTGCTGTACTTTTGTTTTTGGAGTCCTTCTGTCCATTTGCTCCGTTCATCCCATCAACCAATTAAAATACTGTCTAATACATTACGAAATACGAAAACAATAAATACTAAATACTAATAAAATACAATACGTATACAATCAATCAATGAAATACTGTCCCACTTTAACTGTATGTTTTAATCGTATTTAATTTGTTTATGTTGTTGTAAGGGGAACTTGACTGTCCAGAAAGGCGCCTAATAAATAAAATGTATTATTATTATTAGTAGTAGTAGCAGTAGTAGTAGTAGTAGTAGTAGTAGTAGTAGTAGTAGTAATAATAGTAGTAGTATTAGTATTAGTATTGTTATCCTGCTAAACTACTGCACATGGCAACAGGTTTGTCAAGTTGCTGCGTACAATTTTGTATCGTGTTTTTGTATATTTATGGAGAATTGTCATGGGAACATAGATCGGGCATGAAAAGGGCCCTAGAAAGATCGCTAAATTACTCAAACATGCATGGATGACATCTATAACCTCGTCAAGCATGTTTTTGATGAGGGAACAATGTTAGAAAGCTAAAAAGAAAAGTCCAAATTGTCTTCTCTGTGAACTCATAAATGCTCTGTTCACATTTTGCCCGTTTAGTTACATCATAGATAAAACTCTGGGCTTTTCCTGCGCGTTTTTTAACTCCACAAACCATCACTGGACTCACTGTGTACAAACTCATCGCTCTGTTAGCATCGCATTCACGGGGGAGTTCATTTGTTCATTTCAACGTTTCTCATTCATGTTTAAAAGGGGATTAAAGCAACAATAATGTATATTCGTTCTTTAAGGTTTGGCCTGTGTACCCAAAATGCAGCAAGTAAACCTGTCACGATATCAAATTTTGAAAATATAGCGAAAAAACGATAATACTGAAGCTCATTTTTGCCTCTGAAACCACAAAAAAACTTTACTAAATCTACAATATTGTTAAGAAAAACATGAGGTGCAATAAATAATCAGTTGAATGATATAGGGCTGAAACGATTCATCGAGTTAATCGATTAAATCAATTAGAAAAATGCATCGATTATTTTTTTTTTGCCTCGATGCTTCGTTTTATTTTCATACGCTCGGCGATGGCCGGAACCTTTTGTGGTAGAGGTAAAGTTTCCGCATGACCACTGCACTTCACTGTACACTCAACAGCGCGGCGCCCATGGATGTATAATGGATGTATAATGGATGTATAATGGATGTATAATAAGAGCATGACCTCCTCGTGCACAGTACGCTCCGGTACGCCGCGCGCTCCGCATCTCCCGTACGCCACGCACTCTGCGCATGGATTGTGTCTTGTCGCGTACACTCCGTGGACCGCGCCAGAACTCACACCAGGACTAAACCAGGTCTAAAGCAGGTCTAAACCAGATCTAAAACCAGGACTAAAACAGATCTAAAACCAGAACTAATCCAGGTCTAAAACTAAACAAGAATTTGCAGGAGTTGGTTGCTACATTTATGTAGTTTTAAAAATCATGACAATATCAAGTAATCCAAAGTATTCAGATTACGTTACTCACTTTAAGTAATTTAATTGATTATGTCACAAACTACATTTTGGGGAATGTAATCTGTAATCTGTAGGGGATTACATTTTAAAAGTTACCTTCTCAACACTGATGCTACAACATCTAAACAGAAAGCCCCGTACATTACATCAAGTGGAAAAGAAACCGCGAGGTGAGTCAACCTTAGCCTAGCGATAATTATGTTTTTCATGTCCAAAACACATGTATCTGTCAATGCACGTGGTGTGTACTTAACATGTGCAAAGTAGACACGACAATAACAAACGATTACTTGATTATTCGAACAAAATAATCTTTCCGGTGACGTCACTTCCAGTGAGTGAATTCTGTTTTGCGAGCACTGTTTTGCGAGCTGTTACTAGCGTCTCTCTACTGAATCTGTTAATCCACGAATCCAACATCTAAACTAGTGCCTGAGTACTTCGTCAAACCATCGAAGTTTATTCAGCATCTAGTGCTCCGTAATTCGTGGTCTAAGCCTCTCTCTCTCTGTAGTTTCAGCTTGTAGTTTCAGCCTGATCTAGCCTAGCCTAGCATCATGGCTAAAACTCTTGCCCCCCTTTCCTGTTCTAGTTGCCACATGTGGAGTGAGAACCCTGGCTTATTTGATAGTGACAGGGATAGTTGCGCTAAGTGCAGCGTAGTGGCAGTCCTCGGGGCCAGGGTTACAGAGTTAGAAACGCGGATCCGCTCATTGGAGGCGCTGAAGCCGAGTTATAGTCTGGCAGTAGCAGGGACCGCGGACCGCATTAGCATGAGCGCAGCTAGCGAGAGCAGCCCCCCGGCGCATCCCGTGCAGCCGGGACCAGACCAGGACAGTTTTGTGACAGTTAGACGCAGGCGCAGGGCTAAGACTAGGACTGCAGATCAGGGACACATAGCTGAGTGTAGGACTCCAGGAGACCAGGGACACAGGGCTGAGAGCAGGGAGCTTCCCGTCCGGAACAGGTTCGCCCCCCTGAGCTGGGACGGGACACACTAGTCATAGGGAGCTCCATAGTCAGGGACGTGGAACTGCCTGCAGCTTCCACACAGTGTTACCCTGGAGCCAGACTGGGTGACATCGAGGGGAATCTTAGGCTTTTAAAGAGAAGTAAGAACAGGTACCGCCGGATCGTTATACACGCGGGGGGTAACGATACTCGGCGCGGTCAGTCAGAGGTGGTGAAGTTGCAGATAGCGGCAGTTTGTGATTTGGCTAAGTTGATGTCGGAGTCCGTGTACTTCTCTGGCCCCCTTCCAAATTATGCCAATTGTGAAATGTTCAGCCGCTTTTCAGCTGTCAACCAGTGGTTGTCCAATTGGTGCCCGCAGAATAGTGTCGTCTTCATAGACAACTGGAGGGCATTTGAGGGGAAGCCCAGGCTTATACGTAGCGACGGCATTCATCCCACAGCGGCTGGCTCCTCCCTCTTAGCTCAGAATATGATGGCTAGTCTTAGATGACCATCAGGTAAGACTAGCACACAGAATAGCTCAGGGAGTGTCAGTGACGCTAGGGAGCAGAGTAGACTAGTGAGGCACTGCTCTGTTAGTGAGAACAGCTCCAAACAGGCTGAGACTGTGTGTGCCCCACGTACAAGGGCCTCCTCTGAGCCACCCTGCATGAACAATTCTCCCAGACTGGCTGAGGCTGTGTATGTCCCACGCACAAAAGGCACAAATAAAACACACCTAAACTCTGATAGGAAAGGTATCAGATCTCCTAACTTAATAAAAATAAATACATGCATCGCAAATAAACAAAATAAATGTATAAAAAGCACAAATAAAACTCAACTAAAGTCTGATAGGAAAGGCGTCAGGTTTCATAACTTAATAAAAATAAATAATTGTGTCGCAAATAAACAAATTAAGCATGTAAAAAGCACAAATAAAAGTCAACTAAACTCTGATAGGAAAGGCGTCAGATCTCATAACTTAATAAAAATAAATAGATGTGTCGCAAATAAACAAAATGATAAGTGTGTAAAATGTGGACTGCTAAACATCAGGTCCCTCTCCTCTAAATCTCTTTTAATAAATGAATTAATTGGCGACTTTAATATTGATCTTCTAGCTCTAACTGAAACATGGCTTCAGGAAAATGATTATGTTAGACTAAACGAATCTACACCTCCAAGTCACGTGAACTTTGCCTCAGCAGTGCTTTTGGTGCTCTCCTGGATGGGATCGGTTTTACCCAGAGTGTGAACAAGCCGACTCACTGTCACAATCACACTCTTGACCTCGTCCTAACTTATGGTATTGAGATTAATGATTTAATTGTAATTCCTCAAAACCCTATACTCTCTGACCATTTTTTAATTACCTTTCAATTCGTACTAAAAGACTATCCAGCTCGGCACGAGAAAATTATAATGAAAAGAACAATATCAGAAAAATCGGTAGCCGAGTTCAAAGAAATAATCGAGCCAGTATTAAATGATATGCCATGTGACAATGAGAAAAACTTTAATCCAATTATCATGGATCAGTTTGTTGATAGGACAATGCTCACCTTAAAATCTGCTCTCGATGTTGCAGCTCCGCTAAAACAGAAAAGCATTAAACCAAGACCTCCGGCTCCATGGTTTACTCCAGAACTGCGATCACTCAAACAACACGTGACACGCACAGAGAAGCTCTGGCGCCGCTCGCGCTCCGAGCAGTCTCTGAAGGCATAGAAGCTCTGCCTGCTCTCTTATAAGGCCGCTCTGCGAAAAGCACAAACCAGATACTATTCAAACCTAATAGAAGTAAACAAAAGCAACCCCAGATTTCTGTTCAGCACTGTAGCCAGGCTGACAAACTCGCACACTGCCCCTGAGTCTCTTCTCCCTTCGAAGTTCAGTTGTGATGACTTTCTTGAATTCTTTGATTACAAAATTGCAACCATTAGAGACAAGATCAACGAAGCCACTCCAAAAATCAGCCCAGAGCAAATTCAGCAAATCCAGTCAGTAACACCAATATCCCACATAAATCCTCTAACAGCATTAGACAAATTTACTCCTGTCGATGAGGTGGAGATTACCTCAGTCATCATGTCGTCCAAACCATCAACTTGTTTGCTCGACCCTATTCCAGTCAAACTCCTCAAAGAAGCTCTCCACCTAATAATAGGTTCCATCCATAACATAATAATTATGTCATTAAAAAATGGCTTTGTTCCTCAGTCCTTTAAATATGCTGTAATTAAACCGCTTTTGAAAAAACCTATCTTAAATCCCGATGAACTAGCCAACTACAGACCTATTTCGAATCTTCCATTTCTCTCAAAGATTCTGGAACGAGTTGTGGTGAAACAGCTTTGTCACCATCTGCAGGGCAATAATTTATATGAAAAATTTCAGTCTGGTTTCAGAGCTCACCACAGCACAGAAACTGCTCTGCTTAAAGTGAAATGATTTGCTACTAGCTGCTGATAACGGGCTGGCTTCAGTCCTGGTCCTACTGGACCTCAGTGCAGCGTTTGACACCATTGATCACAACATTCTACTGCAGAGGTTAGAATGTGACATAGGTGTCAGAGGGACCGCCCTCAAATGGTTTAAATCCTATCTATCAGATAGGTACCAGTTTGTTAGTGTAAACCAGTGCACCTCTCCCTGCTCTAAATTAGCTTGCGGTGTTCCACAAGGATCTGTGCTTGGTCCAATCCTGTTTACTCTGTATATGTTGCCATTAGGTAACATTATCAGAAAACATGGCATTAATTTCCACTGCTATGCTGATGACACTCAGCTGTACTTATCAATGAAACCTAATCAGACCGATCAAATCGATAAGCTCAGTGCCTGTGTGAAGGACATCAAAACCTGGATGACCCTGAATTACCTGCTCTTAAATCCTGAAAAAACTTAGGTCATTGTTGTCGGTCCTAAAGGTCAGAGAGATTCTCTGTCAGACCAGATAATCTCACTTGACAATGTGAGTATAGCCTCTAGCTCTACTGTAAAAAACCTTGGAGTCGTATTTGACCAAAATCTCTTATTCACAGCTCATATAAACCAAGCTTGTAAAACTGCATATTTTCACCTGCGAAACATAACTAAAATCAGAAATATTTTGCCTAAAAATGATGCCGAAAAACTTATCCATGCATTTGTTACAGCCAGACTAGATTACTGTAATTCTCTGCTCACCGTCTGCGCTAAAGGTACTTTAAGAAGCTTCCAGTTGGTCCAAAATGCAGCGGCCAGAGTCTCTAACAGGAACTAAAGGCGTGATCACATCAGTCCTGTGTTAAAATCACTGCACTGGCTTCCTGTCGAGTTTAGAATTAAATTCAAAGTTCTCCTCCTGACATACAAAGCCTTAAACAATATGGCCCCATCATCTTCTTCAGGATGCCATTGTCCCCTATCAGCCAAATAGAGCACTTCGCTCTCAGAATGCAGGATTATTAGTGGTTCCTAGAGTGTCTAAAAGTACAGTGGGGGGGAGAGCCTTCAGTTACCAAGCTCCTGTGTTATGGAATCAACTCCCTGTTGATGTTAAACAGGCACCCACAGTCTCTTTATTTAAGACCAGGCTTAAAATCTTCCTCTTCGGAATAGCTTATGACCAGGTTACTTAGTTGATGTTACTAAGATAAGCTGCCGCAGGAGATAACAAGCTGGGGGAAGTGTGGCAACCTGAGCACTGTCCTCTGTTTCCTCCTATTTTCTCATCAGCATCACTTACTATGTTCTCATCTGTAGCTCGTTCATTGCTATTCACATGTTGTCCCCTGTCCCACTCCCCCTGTGGAGTGTAACTCTTTCAGACGCCTGATGGCAGCTGGACCCATCTCCTCCTCGCCCGGCTCCTCCTCCTCGCCCGGCTCCTCCTCTTCGCCCGGCTCCTCCTCCTCGCCCGACCTCCTCCTCCTCGCCCGGTCTCCTCCTCTTGCCCGGCCTCCCCTCCTCGCCCAGCTCCTTCCCCACCTGGGTAGCTGTGGCCATACCGAACTGGCCCACGGGCCTGGACATCTATAGCCTGTCCGTCCATGGGAGTGGATCTCTCCTTCACTGTAGTTCTCCCCGAGGTTTCTTCTTTTTCCCAGGACCCTGGGTTTTTTGGAGTTTTTCCTTGCTGAGAAGGAGGGTCTAAGGACAGGGGATGACTGGACAATGTTTCATTTGCTGCTTTACATGAATATTGTTTTTTCCTGTTTTGATATGTCTGTGTGTATGTTTGGCTCATCCATATCTTGGAACGCCCTTAGAGGCAACTGTTGTTGCGATTTTGGGCGCTACAAAATAAATTGAATTGAAATTGAAAAAAATCGACAGAATAATCGATTACTGTAATAATCGATAGCTGCAGCCCTAGAATGATACACTTTAGTACTGTTTGTATCTGTAATGAGTCAAAGAAGTTAAATATTCAACCTTTTTTACGTCTTAAAGCTGCACTGTGTATAAAATTGTTATTGCTTTGCCTTTTTATTTTCATGGAGATCAAACCAGACCAAGTTACATGTCAGATCTGTGGAGAGGCGACCCCGCTCACAGTCAGAATGTTTGTTTTTACAGGTATTTTTGAGCTATAAAACCAACTATAACTGAATAAATGCAAGTTACAGCTGTTTAAAGTCATACTGTGGAACATTCCAGGCAGAGCAGTGACATATCCATAGAAACAAGCAGGTGACGGAACCTCCACTAGAAAAGTTACACAATGCACCTTTAAGTACAGTACATTTAATTAGTTATATAGTAGTGCAAAGGAAATGTACACATGAAAAAATGGGAAAAATGTGAAAATATTGGTCCATCTATCCATATATCGAACGATAAGTAGTAAGTAGTAGTAGTAGTAGTAAATAGTAGTAGTATTTATTGTGCCAGGCCTAAATATATACATTACATAAGCCATATTTCCATCTTTGTTCACATGCACCTCTTGTACTTTATGCAAACAGGAGCCTGTTGCACGCACTCGGCTCCAGCCTCTTTTGTGTCAGTCTGAATAAAACACAAATGCACAAACACGGATCACCGCCACACAGAGGAAACCAATGTTCTCATTATTTGCCTGGGAGAATGTGCACCTTCACCGCCCCGGGGTCTACCTCTCTCTCCATCTCTCACTCTCTCTCTCTCTTTCTGACGCTGACAGGGCTAAACTCTTGATCTAACTGCAGATCAGATGTTCCAACAGATGTGGGTATGTGGGCGCTACAGGTGCAGTGTACGCACAAAAACAATGAAAAGAAATTAAACTGTTGCGCAAAAAAGGTGCGGTATGTAACATTTTTATGGTCTGGTCTTTCTGGAGATGTTATAGGTCTCTTCCACCGGCACTGTTTAGCACGGCATGGCACAGCACGACACGCTTTGTTTGCTTTTCGACTGGGGGTTTGTTCCTGGGGGCCGACACGATTTTCCGTACCTGCTTCGGAGCGTTTCTAGCCGTGCTGAGCCGATACGACAGGGGAAATATCGTCATACGCGCGACGAAGCTGGAGGGTCTTTGAATAATCACCCGCCGACAACACGACAACAGAGGATAAACGACAGAGCAGATTGTGAAGGCCGTGGTGTGACACTAATAATGTCACCTAAAAATGATATCACAGCAGTGTCGACTCCGCTGCTCCACCCACTTCCCGGTGGTAACGACTGCATGGAAAAGCTTCACCGTGTAGTGCCGAGCCGTGCTGAGCTGTGCCGTGCCGGTAGTGTAGTCGAAAAGCCCTATTAGTGCTTTCCTTGAATTTTCCATTGGGCATTAAAGCAGGACTAAACACCAGCACATTTCCAATAGAGCTGCGACACTGAGAAGTACCTGGAAGACTAAAGAAGAATGCAGGGAGGAGGAGCGGGGGTGTGGGACCTGAAAGATAAGACCGGGAAGATGGACAAAACATGGAGTCATATTGATTTCAATGGCCTGTGCTCATTGCCGCGAAATGCCAGGTTTTTTCTTCCGTACAACTTCCTCAATGCAGGATCTAGTGTGGGCTCAGAGAGGGGCCACAGGCTCTTATAAAGCTAACATTTACGCACAAAAAAATTTAATGTTGTTAAAATACAGAAGAATCCATATAAAACCCAACCTCTGTGAAAGTTGCACACGGGCAGTTTGATTTCACAATAAATGCATTGTGCGCTATGGGAGAATGCAGTACCAGGCGCGGCCACTAGTTGGTCTCACAAAAGGATTTGATTGATTGATTTCGGTCAAAAGCATATTCTGACATTATTCCATAGACAAAAGGAAAGAAAAAAGGGGAGTGTCTTATTCTGGTGCTATTATGATCCATAGTCTGAGGGCATAAGGAACAGTGTGATTGATGGAACAGGTATTTACACTTCAAACTCCGCCCCTGCACCTGTGACCAGGGTAGTTCTGTGCGATGTCACCAACTACTGGAAACTGTAGAGGCCCCTGAAGGCAGCACGCACAGATTTAGGTGTTAAAATACGGTGCGTTTAGTTCCACTTTAAACAGGCTTCGATTTACATCAGATGAAATTAAAGTTTTCTTTAAGTATTGAGAGATTCACTCACAGATGTGCGGTTCAGTTAGTTTATTTGCCATTTGCAGTGGCAAGAGCTGTTATAGTGAGTTAATGAAGCTTTCCTGAATAGCTTTAGAAAGATCTTAAGCTGTATCAGAACAAGTATAAGAGCACATAGACTAGTGTACACCTAAGGACCACTGAGGGATTATACAGATATAAGACCACATGGGGATATTAAAGATAGTACTGTGATTTAAAGGCTATTTCCTGATCGCTAATATAATGTTTCCTCATCAAAAACATGCCTAGAGTTATATTTGTGTTCTCCACTGTGTTTTTAAACTCCATACACCTTCACTAGAATCATTTGGGTGATTTCAGAGCAGCCAATTGCCCATTTCCACTGAACTAAAAGTAAAAGGTACCTATTAACTTGTTACGTCATGTCATCACAAGGTGGAACAGAACATGAACTTTGGAGATGTAGACAGACAAAACACAACTTGGGTTGGTATGTTTGTGAGGAAGTAATGACATTATAACATGGATATAAGCTCACAACAGTCAATTTTGTGTAATATAAAAATTCTATATTCTAAATTCTAAATAAGTGTTTTTATTATCATTGTGGTATCAGAATCAGTATTGAGTATCGAGTCTCTTCCTAAAAATCCAGTTTGAAATGTTAGTATGGCGACAACAGCACTTGAATAGAAGTAGCTGACACTTTGCTCACAGTTCAGAGCAGTGAAGGACACAGTGTGCACCAGTGAGGTCAATGTATAGCAGCTCTGTCTGAATTTGGGCAAACCACCAATTAAGAGTCAGCGCCTTAATTGGCAGATAGAAGAGCGATGCCCAGAGCTGCTGTTGCCAGCAGGATGCTGCCTGTGCCCAAACCCACAATCACAGCAGTGTCACGGAGAACACATGACTGTGTGTGCCTCATGAGCTGCTCAAGTGGGGACTTAAAGGTTCTATTTTACACTAAACTGGCTCTTGTGATTTTAAAGCCATTTTAAGTCATGGTATAAGGTTACCTCTTCAAAAACATACCTAAAATTGTGTTTTGTTTCATTCACACATTTGAGGAATCCTTTATTATTAGTCTGTTCCACCTTGTGATGTCATAAAGCAGTAGTTTTCAAGTTAACAACTACCTTTTTACCTTTTGCTCAGTAGAGATGGGCAAGTCCATGAAATGATTCGTGTGTGTGTGTGTGTGTCATTGAAGCTAAGCATTATTTTGCTTCCTAACTATGGCCTCTGTCCAGACAGACCACAGTGTGTCGTAACTCCAGCAGAAATTCATCCAGTGAAAGAAAAATAGATGTTTTTCTCGAGTAAATGATAGTATCTGTGGTGAATGTTTAAAGGAAATAAACTATATTTTGTGTCTCTGCCCTCAGTAGATATCAGCAGATACTTAAAGCTAAAGTATTAACATTGGCATTGGAACAGAAAAAAACAGGATCTGGATTATTTCTTGTAGTAAAATTCTAGTAAACTGCAGGATGAATTGTTTCATGCAGAATACGCATAGATATTTTGTTTGTGGAGGAAATGATGGTACTGCAAAAAGTGCTTTGAGATTTGCTAACTGCGTCCATTGAAATTGAGATTTCAATTCAAGTGTGATTAATCTTGCAGCAATATTCACCCTGAACATTACTGCTCCAACCATGATTTGGTGAACTCAGCTGTGTGCTATAGAGTCCATGTACAGTCCAGTGCTTTCTATTCTCTTCTTTTCTGCACTCCACTCCTCCCCCACTCATCCTGAATGAACATACCCCACTCAAGCCTGCAAATTAGGGTCAGACATGCATCCCATTTGTACAAGCAGGACAGGAGCCATAAGCACTCTGCAGCATCAGAACATCATAAAAGATGTGCATTACTGGGGAGATTCTGTGTCTGTGGATGCAAACGCCATCGCAACGCCACTTAGAAACAGGACTCGCACTTCTGTCCCATTAACAAAGAGAAGAACCGCCCTCGTACGCTAGCCAAGGGTGTCACAGTGAGGATGCATTAGCACAGTTGCCGTAGCGATTAACAATTCAAATGGAAATACTCTATCTTTTCTATGGTAAAAAGTCCTCAAAATGTTGCTTATAACAGGAAGCTGAAACCCATGAATGTATCGTACGCTGACAAAAATACAAATACTGTCAAATTCACTAAATGAATATGATAATAAAAAAGAAGGAAAGACATAAGAATGATGCATGATTAAAGGGATAAAAAGGGGCCAAGAAATTAAATATTTATGCACATAGAATTATTATGGAAGTAGAATTATGAAAACATGTACAGCACTCATAGTTTAGGATATTTGTAATTTTGTCACTTTAAGAAACAATAAAAAAGAAAATTACAAAAAAATTATATATAAATACCATTTTTAAGACTGAAAAAAGATCTAAATTAAAATCTCATAGGGTGTAATTCACTATATTCTAACATTACACATATAATAATAGTAATAATAATGTGTTTATTATTAAATATGTATAAAAAACCTGCATGAATGTTTTGTAATACATTTGATTTTGGTTTAAGAGCAAAGTTTAGCAGCTTGTTTTAACATCATAGATCTGTGACATTATTTAGACTATAATAAATACATTGTGCAATTCAGTTTCCAGTTTTAGCCTCACCATTTGTGATTTACTTTATTTAATATTTCTGCTGTCATTGTAGCTATACTTTTTGGGACTACAGCATCAGCAAAAAAATGTAACTCGTCAGTACTCTTGTGGCAATTTTGTGTTGCGAGATCCTTTTTTTCGAACCTTAGGCCACATGTGAAACACAGATTAAGCAGATAATCTATAATCTACAAGACTTTTTAATAGATAGATGTAGATTTTCAGAAACTTGCAGTAAATAGCCAGGATATAACCGTAAATAGTACTTTTTACTGCATGTTTTTGGAAATCTACCTTGATGAAGCCCATATCAAGTGTCCTGTGGAGGATCTGAGCATGAATAAAGGTCTCCCCGCGCTGTCTAAAACCCCCAGTCTGCCCCCTGCTTCATCTGTTATGACATACCTGCTCCAATTACTCATGACAAACATGTTGTAATAAAAAATACTTCAGTTCAAAAGGATTTAAGAGCTCATTCTGCGCTTCATTCTACCATTCAAAACCCACGAAAAGGCTGTAAGGTCATACGTGGACAACAGGAAGCTCATTTTATCCGCTAAAGTAAAACAGTTCAGTGTGGTGACAGTTCGATGACTTGCCTCAACTCAAATTTTATAATAATAATAATAATAGTAATACATGGGTTTTATATAGCGCTTTTCACGGTGACGCAAAAACGCACAATAAAGTAATTAAGCCGTTTTTGTTTTGTTTTTTTGTTTAACTGAAAGACCCCATTATCCAGAAAGCGTCCAGACTGCCTCGTTCTGATTGAGCGGCGGTTCCTTGGTGTGGCATTACCGCGAGCTACTTGAAACCACGTCCCCATCTGCTTGAGTATTGACGTGTCTCCACTGTGGGATCCTGCTCGTCCCAGATGCTCCGTGAGATCTGTCCAGAAAGCCTTTAAATCCCGAGAGTGTCATATTGTGCTGAGTGAAGCGA
Source organism: Odontamblyopus lacepedii (assembly GCA_034769755.1). NCBI lineage: Eukaryota > Metazoa > Chordata > Actinopteri > Gobiiformes > Gobiidae > Odontamblyopus > Odontamblyopus lacepedii. Next base: position 40,148,558 of record CM068344.1, on the reverse strand, counting down.
AATCATTTCCTTCATCTGGACCTGGTTAGTGCTAATGCAGCCACAGCCGTCCGCGGATATGTGTGAGGGGTTTTACTCGGCCGGTCTGTGCATAAAGTGGACATTAACAACAGAAAAACTTGCACTTTAGTATTTTGAATTTGATCATGTTTTATTTTCTACATCTTAAAGCTTTGGTATGTGTCATTTTTATTCCAAATTGCATAAACATGACCCGCTTGTGTTCCCAGATATGAGGTGGACACGGACAAATATTTGACTTATAACAATTGTGCACAGAGCGGATGTTAACAATAGAACTGGAAACAGTATGTAGCAGCGAGTGTTGTCACAGTGTTCAAACTGGATACAAGACTAAGCAGATGGAGGCTTCGTACCAGTTCCAATGCCATGATATTGGTATGGAGAGAATATAATGCCATTTTCAGCATAAGAAGTTGTCGTTTCTTTAATTTTCCAATGTGGTCTCAGACTCTGATGTAGATTAAGGGTCTTATATTGCGTTTGGTTTCATTCGCATATGTTTAACACACAAACCCTGCATATTTAATGTCCCAAAACACTCCACCCATAGACGGTGTAAAGAAGGCGACTAAGGGAGTGTGACGTCACCCACAGCGTTCGTCTCCAGTCAAATGAAGCTCACGACGCTAGCGGTTATAGAGTAGCGTGACCAAACGTCTGTATTTACTCGGGGCAGTCCCAGTTTGGAGCCCTGTGTCCCCTGTCCCAGCGGATTTATTCAAAACCAGTGATTTGTCCCAGTTTTATACAAGAAATGTCCCTGGTGTCCCTATGTTGACCAATTTGATCTAAACCAGGACTAAACTATGACTAAACCAGGACAACATCAGGCCTAAACTCGGACTAAAACCGGACTATCACAATTTTTGACTAATCTAACAACAGTAAAGAGGAGTATAAATTGACATTTGTTTCGCCAAAATACAGAAAACAGTTTGCAAATGACCATAAACCAAAAAAAATTCACCGTCAGAAGGCCCTCGGATTACAACTGACACAAGAATGCACAATGTTACATGCTCTTTTCACAATTTTATCTGGACCAATCATCCCAACAGGAGTGTGTCCCAGTTTAGAATGTTGAAAATCTTGTCACCCTGTTATAGAGGCGAATTTGGAGCTAAATAAAAACCCCAGGATCATCTACAGCGGGTTAATACGAGCATTTAAGATCAAAATGACGAGGCTCGCTGCAGCATTTACAGAGACGGCCCACAGTATTCCAGTGCAAGTCAAGTGGAGCCAGGGTCAGAAGGAGCCGGAAGTGCCCACATGAGCACTTCCTGTTTCGAACGCAGAGGGTAGCGGGATGTCATGTGGTAATACAGGAAGTGCTTCTTAATTTCTATGTTTCCATGTTTAACAAAAAAAAAATCAGAACAAACATTATGACATTTTGTATATCTGTTAAAATGTTGGAGCTCTGGAACAAATGTACAGAAGATTTAACACTGTGCACCGCCCTCTTCCATTTGAAAAAGAAGTTTGAATGTTTAACTCTGAGCAGATACATGAGCTATGAGACTTAGTTTGTGCTACAGTCTCTGCCACACTGTTATTAATTTGTTTGTTTCCTCTTGCTGTATTTATGAACTGGTGTCAAGATGATGCAATGAGGAATAAAGAGTAAAGGCAGAATAAGCTCAAGCTTCAGCCTACACCTTTTCAGTCTGTATATTGTATTTTTCTATAAGTTTTTCAGGGTTTGGGTGGTTCCTGAGACTTAGATATAAAATTTTTCACACTGACAGCCCATAGACCAAATATACGAATCGTATATATGAATCAAAAATGAAAAAACAAATACATTTTTCATTTTGTTATTAGAGACAAATAAAAACGAAAAGAGTAGTTTTTTCATTTTTTTATTTTTGGGGTTGTTTTTATTACTATAACTTCTATAACTCGCCTTTCAAGATGAAATGTCAGTTCTTGTTTTCTGATTTTATCAAATAAATTTCCCCTAAAAAGTGCAACTTATACGTATTTTTTTGTTCTTTATTACACATTTTTGGGCGACTTATACTCCGGAGCGACTTATAAAGCGTAAAATATGGTATAATAAATGTGAGTGTCTATGGAATAATGTCAGAATATGCTTGTGACCGAACTAAATGAATCAATCAAAATTAATTTAAGTCATTTTAACATACCTAAATATTACTTTTTGCAGTTTTATTTTCATAGTATTCTTCCCATCATCCGCCGTGATAACTGAGCAGTGCATTATGGGGACGTAACCATATCCAAATCTCTCCATACGATATTTTCACAATACGCATCTCACCAAACGATATTTATTGCGATATTTTGTGAAGGCTTACAAAACTGTGCATACGATACTGCCTTGACAGTCCTTTGCTTCTGTCATAATCCAAAGAATTAAGATTTAAAACTGCTTCGAACAATTACTACTCTTAATGCTGCGTTCTATTGAAAGTCAGTAGTCGGTAAATCCGAGTCAGTTCTCCCGACATCCAATGTAACTGCGTTCCATTGCAACCGTCGGGAAAATATGGACGCCCGAGAAAGTTTAATGTTTATTTTGTTATCTTATGTAATTAATGTCGCGAATGCTAGCTCCTGCCAATAAATAGATTCTAATATTAGCTGTCGGCGACTCAGTTATGGCAGTTCGACTATTACATGTTCAGACGTCCATCCGACTCGGTTTGCTCTAAACTAGCCCAAGTTTGTGTTTCGGAAGTTGAGTGGTCGTTCCTTTGCACTTTCCCGAGGTGGAGGCTGGTTTTCTCTGAGTTCCGAGCACAACAGTACAACATAAATCTGCACTGAGATGGAGCAAAGGATCATGGTCTGTGTAGTTCCTTCTGTTTTGTTTTTTTAGCTAATGCTGCATCATAACAATTCACTTAATCAAAAGACTTGTAATTCGATATATTGTGAGACTGTTGACGATATGATATCACGATCTTTCGGCGTTTGTTACGTTCCTGCTGCATTATAGTCTGTTCTTACCTTTACAAACAGCTGGTACGTCTCATTGTTGACCGTGTGGGAGTGGTAGAATTCTCCATCGTACCACAGCACTTTGCCCATCGGCGAGTTCTCCTTGGTCACCGCGAACATCCTGCCAGTATCACAGCATTCGGACAGCCACTTCCTGTTAGGACCGAGCCGGACAGGAAGTGAGTCTCAAGACATCTGGACACTGTGAGGTCATCCACAAAAGACAATATTATCTACACCACTGCCGGGCTGGCTACCTACTCCTTTTGAGTATAGGAATTTGTGTGCGTTTTGTACTGAAATGGCAATTAATAAGTTCTTTTAATCATGTTTTTGTAATTGAGAATATCACAACATGTCAACATCATAATTGTTATCAGTAAAAGATATATTTGAGCATGTCTAATTTATATCTGGCAACACAAGTAGGTCATGATTATGGAATTTGGAATCAAAATTATAAATACAGTTTAAGATGTAAAAATTCATGGCACTATCTGACAAGGCAAGTCTAAAATTATACCGCTGTAGTAAAGGAGGTAGTTATGAGTGACTTTTGAATTTTATTGTGTTTCAAAGTTTATTTCTTAATGCTTGTCTTCATGGAGATGTTATTGTTTTGCCTGTAATGTCCCATAGTATGACATTAAACACATCTATCTAGCATTTATTCATTATGTGTGTTTCTATTGCTCAGAAATGCAATCATTCTGTGTGTGAAAAGGGATGCCTCTCCCTAGATCTGACCTGTAACGTAGCCTCCCTTGAGATAGATGCGTTTAATCTATACTGTGGAACATTCCAGACAAAGCAATAACATCAGTGCATCTTTAAAGGGCGGGTATACCATTTTTTATTCAAATTACATAAACACGACCTTGTGTTCCCAGGTATGAGGTATAGACGTGTTCAAATATATCTTTTACTAACAACAACTGTGATGTTAATGTATTCGTAATTACAAAAGACTGGACATGATGGTCAAGTAGCTGATTTTATAATTTGATGTTTTGGTTCTCAACACAATTATCCAATCAGAAAGCAGAACGAGTCTCATTTGAGTCCATTATTTGGGATTATTTGCCAGTTCCGATATTTAAATCCAGTTGGAAATAAACCCAATAGGACTCTGAATCCTCACTACCTAAACCCCAGAACCTGCAGCCAATCCTAAATATGTGCTAGTGCAGCCTTTTCAGCTCAGTGAGGGAATTCTGAAGGTTCTGAGCTTCCATATGATGCATGGACTGTCCAAAAAAACTGAGAATGAGAAGAACTAACGTGTGCCCTTTATGGCCCCAGGTTCACTTGTAACTGTAGTTCATTTTGCAGTGCCCAAACATTCACAGCTATTATAAAGAGCTTTGGCTTTCGTGGTGTAAGGGCGAGTGACAGCACTGGATGATCTACGTAAAACAAAAACATACGGTACAATACAAATAAGGACAGAAAATGGGTTGAAATGTGTATGTCTATAACACATTTAGCATTTATAGTGTGTAATTTTGCTTTGTGTAAATATTTGTATATCGTGATCAGTGCAACCATATCCTCTTTGAAACTATATAATGAATATGGTTGGGTTAACATACTGTAAGTTTTTTTCTTCCCACTCCTTTTCGCATGTGCTTTTCAGTGCTCAGTTCTCTCTTGGCACAAACTCAAAATAAAAACGTGCGTTATAAAACTGCATAATAAAAAGAAAAAAGAAAAACGCTGGTTCAGGCTTTTACCAAATAAGTCCATTACTTTACTTGGGTAACTACATTTCTGGCAACTATTCCAGCTCTGTTAATGTGTCTGGTGTTGTCTAATGCAGTTATTGTGATGATAAACTAAGATAGAGCTCAACAAAGACAGGGACGTAATGTGTTTCATGCAATAAAACGAAAACCGAGGCTCTGCAATGAATAGCATTTAACTGAATGGACACGCAATTATTACGGATCATCAACGATCAGTTTGAAGTTTTGTAATCAGGCGGTCTACACTCACTTTTCTGTCAGTAAAAGCTTGTGGTTCAGATTTCAGACTTTGGAGGAACAGGCTAATGTGACTTTATGTGAATTTATGTATTAAATTGCACTGATTAAATAGTCATATATAGACACATATTTGCTTTTTAATCAGATATAATAAAATAGAAAACCGCTAATACTATATAGATCAGAGATGGAATACAACAAAGTAAAAGTAGTAAAGCACTGTATGTATCTGTGCTTTACTTAAGTACATTTTAAAGCGGATACTTCCTACTTTTACTTCACTACATTCGAGAGGAGGTATCTGTACTTTCTACTCCACTACATTTTTGAACTGGACTTAAAACTGAAAGTATTTTCTAGTATTGTCTGAGACTTGCTGAAAAGGCTGAGGATTTTGAACACTTTTTGTAGTTTGAGCAAACAAAAATGCACAAAGAAAAACTGATGATCAAATCAATTGTTTCCATTGAACAAAACACAGATCAAATCTTTGTCAAAATCAATACATTTGAAAAATGTATTAAATCTCAAAATCTGCTCAACATACTTTTACTTGTCACCCTTTAAGTACATTTTAAGCAGGTATTTTAATACTTTTATTTCAGTAGATATTTCACCTGATACTTTTAATTTGCCTTTTTTCTTTTTTTGCTCCAGTATCTGTACTTTTACTTAAGCTTTTCCCACATCAGCCAGTTCTAATTAAAATCTCCACATTTTTCACAATTCCAGCGAAGTAATAGCCTGAAATCTGAACTACAGGACATTAAATCTTATCAATTCTTATGTCATATACCTTGATTTAAGCCTCTTACGGATTTAATGTGCAGCAGCATCCCCCTATCTGATCATCTCGTATCATTCACAGTAATGGATAGCCTATTACAAACCAGGTAGTTGATGTATTTCTGAGAGTATCCTTACCTTAACAGCAAAATAAATCAAATAACCACCAATCAGATCATACAGAATGAGTGGCTATGTATTGATGTGATGATCTTGTTTGTCCTTTCAGATGTTTCATATAATTTCAGTCGTAAATCTGAAGGAAGCTACTGTGGGAAACGCATTGCAATGAGATGCTTTTAATCCCTCGAGCTCTTTGTCATGTGTATGGGTGCATAGCGGGGCCCCCCATCCACCTCAACCACCACCACCACACAAACACACAGAAAGGGACAGCGGAGACTGTTCAAGCCGGCCGCAGTGTGCACTTTCCCGGCCACAAACCTGAACAGATCGATGCCCGTCTGGTTCTTGGTCCACGCGTCTCCCTGCCTCAGCACCTCCTCCGCTACGTCCTTATCGCGCGGTAGTCTGTACACGGGGTAGACGTAGAACCAGCAGAGCACCAGTAAGCACAAAGCGGCCCAAACCGATAGCTTTCCCCGGTAGCATCGCAGCATCTTCCAGCCCGTTTTTGGTTCGTACCGTGTCCAAAACGAGCCGTGTGCGCAATGAGGTATAGGCTGAAATTCCCCTCCAAAAAACAAAAAAATAAAAAATAAACTAAAAGAAGGTCAGATCCAGCGTCTCATCTCATCTAGAGGAGACCCGAAGCCGATGAATGAAGATAGGGAGATGTCAGCCTCGCGCTTGCACCACGAATTGGTTTGGAGATCCGTTATTCGCGCAAAAAGGGGGCATTTGGCGTCTTTTCCTAGCGCTTTGGTACGCGCTCATCACCACCATCGTTTCAGAAAGGTTTGCAGTCAAGTGGGCGCCCTCTCGCCGCTGCATCCCCCGTGCGCGGTGCTCTGTCTGCGGGTAGGAGTGCCACCTGGATGCCTCCCCCCCCCCGCCGAAGGTCCCTCCGGTCCCTTTGGTTCGTCCAGCCCGCCCTCAGGCCTCCTTGCGCCGGTGTCCTTGCGCTGCTGCAGCCCGGTGGAAGCGCGCACTACAGAACCGGGCCAACAGAAGCGAGCCCCCTCCACCTACACCGCGGTCTCCTGTCAACACCCCCTCCGCCGAGACAAAGTGCTTCTTGTGCCCGAAATGGATCGTCAAGTTCCGGAGAAAGCGTGCGTAACGGAACGTGCGCTCGGTTACAAAATAAGAGGAGAAGGCTTAATAAACGCAAATATCTTCACGCACACATCACTTCCTGTGCAGCTAAAGTCGTTTAACCTGAACAGTATTAAAGATGCACTGTGAAACATTTTAGAGAGGGTCCGAAACCTGTTTATCTCCATGGAGACTCAAGTTTGACTTTGATCTACGCTTTGTTTTAACTTAATCTGACCAGAAAGAGCTGACTCAATTGGAACTACAACGGGTCAGCAGATTTGTGCACTAAAACAACTTTCTCACACACATAATATTGCAGTCAGAAAGTAGCCAGCGTTATCCAGCAGTTTTTCAGTTAGTCACTCACATTTTCTCATCTTTTTGTTGAAAATCAAATCCCTAAACAGGACCATGAACGCTCTATTGTTCACAGCTTCTGAAAACGTGCTGTTTAAATCCATTTCGTATTTTTTTCTTTTGCGCATTGAATCACCATGGTAACTGATGAACATTCCGTCATAGAAATAATAAACACACCCCCCAGCGTGATGTCAGTGCAAAGTCTCAATAGATTTGTTTTAATCTGCGTAGCCCAGTGCGTATTTATAGGCTCCTAGTCAGTTTATAGATTATACTCGGGTTGTTGTTTTGATATTAATTAAGAAAATGTCGGTTCATGTTGTTAACTGTATGTAGTAGGTTATAATGTAAAAGCAGGCTACAGAACAGGCTAAATGTCCAGTTGAATGCCATTACCTGTTCATTGGTTAAGTAGCCTAAATTGTGAAAAACATTTTCTATAATAATTATCAACTCAATTAGTCAATCTTTTAGTGGTCCACAAAATAACATGAATATCCAGGAATATAAAACAAAAACTTATGATCGTGTAGGAAGTTGCATACGACTCCAAAACCTGATTTGAGTTTTATTTTGACAGCGCTTTTCCTCCGTGCCTTCTCCTCTCTTTACGCGTCTTGGCGGCGGCTGCTGCAGAGGCCAGAGGCTCTCCCGTGTCCCCCGCGGTGGACACCCCGCCATGCGCACAGGGTTGGTCCATTAGCGCCCCCTGCAGTCACTCGACAGCTCAGGGGTTTAAAGGGTCTTCAGTGGCGGTGACATAATGAGGAGAGAGCCACGCCCATGCGCCGTGGTCATTCACTGGTCAGATGCTATTTTTACGTCCGTCTAATTACGCTAATGCTTTACGTGAGTGGAGGCAGTGAGTGCGTCTGTTTAACACTGTCCACATCATGATTAGACACACGAGATTAAACAGGCGAATCATATTAATTTATTCTCTGATGTTTCCTCATATATACCTGGACATACCAGCAGCTGGGTTTTGTTTCATTCACGCATGTTTAACACAAAAATCCTGCATATTTAGGATAATTTTCAGACCTCGAATTGTCCGTCTCTACTGAATAAAAGTTAAAGGTAGCTGCTTGTGTAATCCCTCATCCAGGTTGGATCCATAGCAAAAGAAAAATGTGTCAATTTGGCTGAACTGATTTTTTTTTGCTATATTAAAAGTAGCTGTTAACTTGAAAACTACCACTACGTGACATCACAAGGTGGAAAAGAGCATTTCTGAGCTTTGGAGATGTTCATTCTAACGTGACTTAAGGTGAGACACTGCATATAAAAAAAATATATGCAACATTTAGAGATATCAGTTTGAAACTTCATCTGTCGTTATAACTGCGTGAAAGAGGAAAAAGTTTTTTGTCATTTAATGTTTTCATATATTAAGGCATTTTATGTGTAGGTCTGTTTGGATTAACTTCAGATCCGAATTCTGTTGACTAAACCCAAGAACTCACTGTAACACAAAAAAAAATCTGCATTTCAGCAGTATTCATTTTGCCCTATTGAATGTCGTGATGTCATTTGAAACCCTGCAATCTGATTAAAGGGACAGTTTGGAATTTTGGACATAGGGCCTCATTTCCTAGTTCCTTGTATTTGGAGAGGTTCCTGGTGCTAGGCTAGTGCTCGTCAATGGCCATAGTTGACTGTAGATGTGAATGTCTGTGTTGATAGAATAATGTTTGAAAAAAACTAATCTTGCATCACTTGAATCGTCGCATATTGAGGGACTATTTTCTCATATATCAGTCCGCCGCTGCCGAGCTTTCTATCAGGAAGTACAACTCGCTGCTGCTGCTCAGACATAAATCCTTCAAATGCAACGGTTGGTTTTACTTCTAAAATTATTCTATCGACACAGACATTCACATCAACAGTCTGGAGTTATAATAGTTTTGCCTCGGGTGCTCTGTGGAGTGGGTAAGACTGTTTTTAGTGGCAGGACGACTATGACCATTGACATGCACTAGCCCAGCACCAGCAACCTCTGAAAATACAAGGACTGGATGGAATATTTAAAAAAGTGTCTCCACACGTCTCCAACACTCTGGCTCACAAGGAAATGAGGCCCTATATCCAAAATTCTGAACTGTCTCTTTCAACTAGAGGCTACTGAAATGAGATGAAACTTGAATAAACTGGTCTTTGAATCTGATATCACGTGTACAAGTATATGTAGTACAGGTGCTGCTTTAACGGGTGATTTTGATGTTCCTATGTGAGATTAATGCGTTTGGAGAAAACAACCTCTGAAGTTACAATGTCCATAGTAAAATTGCAAGTTGGAAATAGTTTTTTCCAGATGTGAGCTTAAATGAAATGATGAAATGAAAAATAAAATGAAAATGTTTTCCAATGTAGTCCAACAAGGTTCATTTGGTCTTCCGATAAATTTTGTTATTTGGTTCTTTTTTGAGACCAAGAGTTTGTTTTCGTACCTTGCTCAGTGAACAGAGCGACTGAAAAACATGTAAAATGAGACACAGGCAAAACGTGTTATTAGAATCTAGAATAAATTTTTTTGTCTGTCTCATTTTACAAATTTTTTCAGTTGCTTTGCCAATAAAGTCTAAATTTTGGCACAGATTTTGAAAACTTGCTGCTGAAGGAACAAATATTCCTGTCATGTTGGCACAGCCTTATCCCAAAGTTTTATCTTTCAGATCAAAGCTGCAAAACACTTTGCAGAACCTAAAACTTAAACATCAGATATTAAAACACAGAGTGTGATTGTGACTCTCTCTGTGTGTGCTTTTTGTGTACATAAATACTGCAGACTCTGACCAAAGTCTAGAGACCAGAGACACAAAAATAAAGACACTTTGCTGTATAAACAGTCACAGAAGCACTGGAAACACAATGTGAAAGACTTCTGTAGTGAAAACCTTAGTGACCCACGTTTTCATTGAGAGAAAAGTCTGAATCAGTTCAGATTTATTTATTTATTTATTTATTTATTTATTTATTTATTTATTTATTTATTTATTTATTTATTTATTTATTTATTTAAAAGGGACAGTGCATATTAATGAACATATATTACAGATGTAAATATGCCAGATTTTAGCCACAGGCTCATTTTCATCTGTTGTCCCTCGACAGGATGATGGTGTCTTTAAAAAACAAAAAACATAGAACACAGGACAATACAGACAAAATACACAGGGAACAAACTAAAACCAGGACAGGAGCGATTCATGATCATAAACTCAGGAGGGTCACACTTAAGATTCCAATTTACATTTCATTAGTTAATTGAAAAAACTGTTTTTAAAGAATTAATAAAGTGCACAGCCGTTAATATAAGGTGCTACAGAGAAAATATCGCACATACCCTAAACTATAATAAAGTGCTATATGTATTGCACATATCCTAAAATATTGCACGTGAACCCGTTTTGTGCTACATGTATTGCACATAACCCGAAAAGTATATATATATTGCACACAGCCTCTAAAGTGCAATATAAATATTGCACATGTACCTGAATGTGCTATATGTATTGCACACCACCCCTAAAGTGCAGTATAGATATTGCACATATAGTTCTTATGAATTGTGTTCACAAGTTTGTGTTGATCTGAGCCGCTCCTTTAAATCACTTTTGACTGTAGTGAAGGTGCCTCCCTCACAAAAGTGGGCAGATTGTTCCACTGTTACAATCTTTGTAAGACAAAACATTTGGACCAAAACTAGTTTTTCTCACCGGAACCTCACAGCCCTCCTGTTTATGGCTCTGGTCTGTGATGCTGTGGTCCTGTATTTAATGTATTCTGTTAAAGGCGGTGGAGCCGCCCATGTCAGCTCTTATATACAAGACAGGCGTTTTTGAATTTTATAAAGTTTTCAAAGCTCAACAGCTTATACTTTGAAAGAATATTACAATGATGGTAAGTGAAAGGTTTTTTATCCAAAATTTTCAAAGTTTTTTTACAAAGCCCCATAAAGATGAAAATTGTGCGTTTTTGTTCCCTAGATCATTGTGAAATATTGTACACATGTTTACAACATTTCCCTCACTCACACCATCAGACACAGTGTGACACAGCAGCTACAGGTCTGTGACTCCCTCACACGTCTGAAAGTCTGGGTGTCAGGGTTTGGTGTTTGTTGTGTGTTCCCCCTCCCTTCTGTGTCTGTCTGCTCCTCTGGGGGTGTGGCTGGGCTAATGCTGCAGTGTGGATCACCTGCTTGGTGGTTCACCTGCAGCTAATTGTTTAATCAGCTCCACTACTTGGTTCTGTCCCGATCCTTTGTTCTGTCAGTTCATTCCTCCTCTATCCCTTGTCTACGTCCTCGTCCTGCTTGTCCATGTCCACGTCCACATCGTCGTCCTGCTTGTCTATGTCCACGTCCACGTCGTCGTCCTGCTTGTCCACGTCGTCCTGCCGGACCTTGTTGTCCAGTCTGTCTACCCGTGAGTCTACCCCTGTGTCTTCCTTCCGTCTATGTCTCCAGCCGGTTTCCATCACCACATCCTTCAATCCCGGCAATAAACCTGTTTAAACATCTACCTGCGCCTATGTCTCTGCTTTGGGGTCCTCAACCACACTCAAACCGTGACACTGGGAGCATTTTCCAACCAGTGTCTGGATGATGGTGACATGACACATCATAGTCATACGGCCTTGTCAAAGCCTGATCCTGTCAGATCTCAGAAGCTCAGCAGGGCCGGGCCTGGTTAGTACTCAGATGGGAGACACTGGGAATACCAGGTGCCACAGTGGGGCGCCAGTGGCAAAAAAGTATGAAAATGGTGTGTGTGTGAGTGTTGGTGGTGGTCAGAGGGCTTAGAGTTTACCACCACTGAATGTGGAGTGAATGAATAATGAACTGTAAAGTGTCTTGAAAGGTATGGGGGTAGTTTTGTTCCTTTTTTTTCAAACAAAGAAAAAAAATCCAAACAAAATATACAGCTTTGAAAACAAACAAAAAAACATGTTTACATTTTTAAGCTGGAAAAATATTTGATAGAGTTCTGATTTTCTTTCATTTTAAATGTGAAATCTTTGATTGCAGGCCAAAGTTTTGTTTGCAAGTCGAAAAGTTTTGAACCTCAAAATCTTTTGCAAACCAAGAACGTTTGCTTGCAAGTTCAAATGAACGTGATGGGCGGGATCTTAAAGAGGAGAAAGGGTGGATTTCTATTGGTAGCTTGCCTCTGATTGACAGTTGGGCTGGTGCCTGCCTGGCCCTCCCGCCAACTCTTCTACTGCCTATCTGCCAAGTTACCCCGCCCCCTGAAGACGGTGTGTGAATGGGAAGAAGTCCGTTGGTGGGAAATTGGAAGGCAAGTCGCTATAATGAAATAGTTTAAAATTCTAAACAGCAAGACCATACGTTGTATTGTAAAGATATTTGAATATAAATGTTTCCCTTGTCAGTGATACCTAGAATGCAGTGGGCGTCTGTTTTGCGCAAGCAAGACGGTGCACCAATTTACCTCATTTACTGGGCTAATACTAGAGACGTTACCTAGCTAGCTACCTAGGGCCTGTTCCAGAAAGCGGGTTATGTGAAAACTCTGAGTAAGTTAACCCTGAGTTGAGGGAAAGTCTGGGTTTTCTGTTCCAGAAAGCGAGGTAACTGAAACACTGAGTCAGTCACCGCGGTAACAGACTCTGTGAACATAACCTGCTCGGGGGCAGGTTTACTTGAAATAACCCTGAGTTTTTCCGCTCCTCTCGCATGAAAATCGCTTTGACACAACATGCCTTGTCCATTCGTCCCAAATCCAGTAGACATGGAAGCGCAAATTATTCGAAGCGCTTTGGCGCGGGAGAGAATCTTTCGGCCCAGGCTGGATGTTCTGTCATTTCCAGATGAATATCTGTTTGGCGCTACCGCTTTTCATCAAGCGGGATCATTTATCTTGAAAGTCTCCTCCGGCCTCATATTACAAACTTCACCCATCAGCGAGACGTCGCTCACTTCTCTTCAGATCCTGTGCATCGCGCGCTACGCTTTTATGCAAGCGGAAGTTTTTGTACAATATTGGCGACGCGAGCACTATGGCAAGGCCACAGTTTGCAGAGCGGTGAGGAAAGTGACCCTGGCACTGAAACGCCTGTTGCCGTGATGGTGGTGTTCCCGGACACAAACCCACCCGCAACATCAAGGAGGAATTCCACAGGATTGCAGGTAATTGATGTAGTAATAAATAATATAGGCCTATTCATTTAATTTATTTTTTGGTTATTTCTTTACATTCTGCTACCTCAGTCAGTCAGATTAGTTAACTTAATTAAATGTAATTTTGCAGGGCTTCCTAATATAATAGGGTGCATAGATGGGACCCACATTCCCATCACTGCACCTACAGAGAATGAGGCGGATTATGTGAACAGAAAATCTTTTCACAGCATCAATGTCCAGGTATATGATCTATAATCTTAAAAAATATGTAGGCTGCATGAAAATGTAGGCTACAGTACAATACAACTAACTCATGTCATTCTCTGCACTGTGAAGATCATATCCGATGCAACCTACATTATTACAAATGCTTAGAAGCCAAGTGGCCTGGCTCTGTCCATGATTCTCGGATCTACAGGGAGTCCAGTCTGAGCAACAGAGTTGCACGTGGTAAGGAAGCTGAAGCTTTGTACAAATGTTCTTTGTCTCTTTTTAAATGCACTCAAATGTGTCCTCTATAATTACAGGGGAGTTTAATGGCTACCTATTAGGGGATCGAGGCTACCCATGCCAGCCCACTCTGTTGACCCCTTACCCTGACCTGAGCCGGGGCCCCAACAGCGTTTTAATGTGGCCCACTGCAGGACTAGAGCCCGGGTTGAGATGACCATTGGCCTACTCAAATCCCGGTTCCAGTGCCTGCACAAGCTCAGGGTCACTCCAGAGAGGGCATGTGACATCATTGTGGCCTGTGTTGTTCTCCATAATATTGCAGTTATTAGGGGAGAGCAACACCCTGCCGTACAAATCAATGACCCAGAGGATGACCACCCCATCCACCCTGAAGATGTCCGGGATGGAAGAGCTGTGAGAGACCTCATTAGTAGGAACTACTTTTGAAAATAAAAACACATATTCAAATGTGATTGGGTTCATCTTTATTCCCTACAGTACAAAAGTAACACCTCTCCTCGAACCGCCACCTTAACGTGGTGGAGGGGTTTGAGTACCCGAATGATCCCAGGAGCTATGTTGTCGGGGGCTTTATGCCCCTGGTAGGGTCACCCAAGGCAAACAGGTCCGGGGGGACGGTCAGGCAGCGTTCAGAAGCCCGAATGATGATAAATATACAGAGGCCAGTTACGTCGCCCGGAATGGCGACACCGGGAGCCCCACCCTGGAGCCAGGCCTGGGGTGGGTGCACGCCGGCAGCGCCTGGTGGCCGGGCCTTTCCCACGGGCCCGGCCGGCCCAGCCCGAAGGAGCGGACGTGGGGCCGCCCTCTGGTGGGCCCACCACCCGCGAGGAGCCATAGGTTGGGTGCGGAGGGATCTGGGTGGCGGTCGAAGGCAGGGGCCTCGGCGACCAGATCTCGGACATGGAGACTAGCTCTGGGACATGGAATGTCACCTCGCTGGGGAAGGAGCCTGAGCTTGTGCGGGAGGTCGGCGTTACCGGCTAGATATAGTCGGCCTCACCTCCACGCACAGCTTGGGCTCTGGAACCCAACTCCTTGAGAGGGGTTGGACTCTCCATTTCTCTGGCGTTGGCATGCGTGGAGCGCGGCGAGCTGGCGTGGGCTTGCTTATAGCCCCACAGCTCAGCCGCTGCGTGTTGAGTTACCCGGTGAACGAGAGGGTCGTCCCTCGCTTCGGTCGAGGACAGGTCTCTCACTGTGGTGTCGGCCTATGGGCCGAATGCAGTGCAGAGTACCCGGCCTTCTTGGAGTCTCTGGGAGGGGTACTGGATAGTGCACCGACCGGGACCTCGCTGTTCTACTGGGGACTTCAACGCCCATGTGGGCACAGCGACAGTGACACTTGGAGAGGGGTGATTGGGAGGAACGGCCTCCTGATCTGAACCCGAGCGGTGTTCTGTTATTGGACTTCTGTGCTAGTCACAGTTTGTCCATAACGAACACCATGTTCAACACAAGGTCCCATCGGTGCACGTGGCACCGGGACTCCCTAGGCCGGAGGTCGATGATCGACTTTGTTGTCGTGTCATCTGACCTCGGCCAGTGTGTCTTGGACACTCGGGTGAAGAGAGGGCAGAGCTGTCAACTGATCACCACCTGGTGGTGAGTTGGGTCCGCTGGCGGAGGAGGAAGCCGGAAAGACCTGGCAGGCCCAAGCGTATCGTGAGGGTCTGCTGGGAACGCATCTGGCGGAACCTTCTGTCAGTGTGGCCTTCAACTCACACCTCCGGAGAGCTTCTCCCAGATCCCGAGGAGGCTGGGGACATGGAGCCGAGTGGGCTTCGTTCTCGGCCTCCATTGTCGATGCGGTTGTTCGTAGCTGTGGCCGTAAGGCCTGCGGTGCCTGTCGCGCGGCAATCCCGAACCCCGATGGTGGACACCGGAAGTAAGGGATGCCGTCAAGCTGAAGAAGGAGTCCTACCGGGCCTTACTGGCCCGGTGGACTCCTGAAGGCAGCTGAATGGCACCGTCGAGCCGTGCTGCAGCCCGGGCGGTTGCAGAGACAAAACTTCGGGTCTGGGAGGAGTTCGGGAGGCCATGGAGGAGGGACTATCGGACGGCCCCAAGGAAATTCTGGCAAACCGTCCGGCGCCTCAGGAGGGGCGGCCCTTCACCAATACTGTTTACAGTGCGGGGAGAGCTGCTGACCTCGACTGGGGATGTTGTCGGGCGGTGGAAGGAATACTTTTGGGGATCTCCTCAATCCCACCGTCACGTCCTCGAAGAGGAGGCCGAGGCTGGGGACCCAGGCGGACTCATCCATCACCCTGGCCGAAGTCACTGAGGTGGTCAGAAAGCTCCTCGGTGGCAAGGCTCCGGGTGGATGAGATCCGCCCCTGAGTACCTTAAGTCTCTGGGTGTTGTGGGGCTGTCTTGGCTGACACGTCTCTACAACATCGCGTGGCGGTCGGGAACAGTACCTCTGGACTGGCAGACCCGGGGTGGTGGTCTCTGTATAAAGGGGGACCGGAGGGTGTGTTCCAACTACAGGGAATCACACTCCTCAGCCTCCCGGTAAAGTCTATGCCAGGGTGCTGGAGAGGAGGTTCGGCCGATAGTCGAACCTCGGATTCAAGAGGAGCAGTGTGGTTTCGGCCTGGTCGTGGAACACTGGACCAGCTCTACACCCTCCATCGGGTGCTCGAGGGTTCATGGGAGTTGCCCAACCAGTCCACATGTGTTTTGTGGACTTGGAGAAGGCATTCGACCGTGTCCTCGTGGTGCCCTGTGAGTGCTCGGGAGTATGGGTCCGGGGCCCTTTGCTATGGGCTGTCCGGTCCTGTATGACCGGAAGCAGGAGCTGTGTTCGCATTGCCGGCAGTAAGTCAGACTTGTTCCCGGTGCATGTTGGACTCCGCCAGGGCTGCCCTTTGTCACGGTTCTGTTCATTGTATTTATGGACAGAATTTCTAGAAGCGCAGCCAGGGGCCGGAGGGTCCAGTTCGGGGACCACAGGATTTCATCGCTGCTTTTTGCGGATGATGTTGTCCTGTTGGCTCCATCGAACCAGGACCTGCAGCGTGCACTGGGGCGGTTTGCAGCCGAGTGTGAAGCGGCTGGGATGAGAATCAGCTGTTCCAAATCCGAGGCCATGGTTCTCGACCGGAAAAGGTGGTCTGCCCTCTCCGGGTGGGTGAGTCTCTGCCTCAAGTGGAGGAGTTCAAGTATCTCGGGTCTTGTTCACGAGTGAGGGGAGGATGGGCGCGAGATTGACAGGCGGATCGGTCTGCGGCGTCGGCAGTGATGCAGTCGCTGTATCGGACCGTTGTGGTGAAGAGGGAGCTGAGCCGAAGGCGGCTCGATTTACGGTCAGTATACGTTCCTACCCTCACCTATGGTCATGAGCTCTGGGTAATGACAGAAAGGACGAGATCGCGGATACAAGCGGCCGAAATGAGTTTCCTCCGCAGAGTG
Source organism: Odontamblyopus lacepedii (assembly GCA_034769755.1). NCBI lineage: Eukaryota > Metazoa > Chordata > Actinopteri > Gobiiformes > Gobiidae > Odontamblyopus > Odontamblyopus lacepedii. The sequence continues at coordinate 40,131,173 of CM068344.1, read as the reverse complement.
CCCGGCGCTCCCTTAGAGATAGGGTGAGGAGCTCGGTCACACGGGAGAGGCTCGAGTAAGTCGCTGCTCCTCCACGTCGAGGAGCCAGCTGAGGTGGTTCGGGCATCTGGTCCTGATGCCTCCTGGACGCCTCCCTCGGGAGGTGTTCCGGGCACGTTCCCACCAGTAGGAGGCCCCGGGAAGACCCAGGGCACGCTGGAGGGACTATGTCTCTCGGCTGGCCTGGGAACGCCTCGGGGTCCGTCCGGAGGAGCTGGAGGAAGTGGCTGGGGAGAAGGAAGCTTGGGAGCCCCTGCTTAGACTGCTGCCCCCGCGACCCGGCCCCGGATAAGCGGAAGAAGATGGATGGATGGATGGACAAAAGTAACAGTTAGGATTTATAATAGTTCCAATTCTTAACATATTCCTCCATTTCACCAATGCACCCACCTCAACTGGCGTTCCAGTAACTGAATTTCCAGATGTGCCTTCCTTATCTGCAGATCTACATGGGTCATGTCCTTTTCAGTTTTTTTAATTTTCTTTATCAGGTGCAGTCTGTACAACTCTTTGACTGGTAACTGTGAAACATATGCACAACATTTAAGTGCTGCAGTTCTACATACAGATTTCACAGGAAAATCTCACTGTATGAAGCTGTGCGGCTGAACTTGATGGAGCCTGCTCATGATGTCCAGCCATGTCCTGTTGAAACATCAAAATGTACTTAGTCGTTTGTCCACTCATCACTTCAGTGTACATGAAACTATATTTCACTCAACAGTGTAAAGAAATGTGAATGGGCCTCATGGCTCTGCAGTAACTTCACATCATATTAACACATACTTCAGTTGGCCCCTCTGGATCTATCCCTGAGACAGCAGTCAGCGTCTCCTCCTCATCATCATCATCAGCCTCCTCCTCCTGTGATAGAGAGAGACTGTTTCAGAATACTTTCAACTACCACCTGAGGCAGGATCTGAGTATGGAATAGTTACAGCTGCAGGGTGTTGTATTGGGTGGGGAGGCTGAACCAGGCAGAGGACACCATCCTCAACTGTTGGGTGAATAAAATAGGATATATCTATTGGTCTTATTTTATTTGATTAAATGCAGACAGAAGTGTATACTTGCATCTGATGTAGGCACTTGTGTCCATGGGGGTGCTGGGCTCAGAAGAGCTTCCCCCAGGGATGCCCTCAGCCACTGGCCGGGTAGCGTTTTGGCTGAGGGCCATCACCTCAGCCTCGGTCAAACTGGGTGGAGGTGGCCCTCCACCCGTCTTTTTGGCCTCTGCCTTCTTTCTGTTGGCTGAGCAGAACTCAGATGATTTTTTTGTCATGTGCACAGTCACATTTAAAATGCAGCCTATTAAACTATAAATGTATAGGCTAAACAAATAAAGTTTTCATTTACTTTAAGTGGGAGGGCATGTTTAAACAGCATTTTGTTAATAATTAGCATTACTATTTGAAGTAGCCACTGAATTAACATTTACTTTAACAACCTAAGGCATTTAAAAAAAACATGCCTTACCGCTTTGTATGATATTTTTATATTTCATTTTTAGCTGCTTCCACGTCCTTTTCTCCCCTGTTGGATTGCACCTAAACGAAAATCAGATTTTATTCCTATTTAACTCAGCAAATAAGCGATGATCTTACAGTTGAATGTTAACTTAATTAAACAATTTAAACTCACGCATTGACTCGGGCCGCAATTTCTTCCCACGCTGCCTCTCTCTCCTTTGCCGCTGCAGCGGTGTTTGATTTACGCCGGAAAATTGTTTCTTTCTCCGCGTATGCCTCCATTAGGACTTCGAGCTCAATCGGGCTGAAGTATGTGGATCGCTTTTTCGTAGTTGTCATGGTGACGCTCATGGTTTCGGGGATCCATTGACTATGGCTTTTTATAGTAGTCGTGGCAGCGGCAACTCGAGGTAAACCTACTTAGAGTTGATTAACTTCATTCATATCATCTGTTCTGGAACCGAAAACTCAGGGTTTCCCGTCTCAGGGTAAGTCAACCCAGAGCTCATGGTTAAACTCAGAGTATGTTTGAACCCGCTTTCTGGAACAGGCCCCTAGAGAACCCCAGCACGGTTAAACTTAGACCTTGTTGTGTAAGAGCTTCAGCTATTTTGATTTGGTACAGAAATTACTAAAACCCGCTCAGTTAAGAGCGAGCTAGGCCTCTTACATGCTACCCAGCTAACACGGTTACGTTGTCACAACATTGCAGATTAGTGAATTCATGACCACACATACGTTGTAGCTACGGTACCTCCTGACGTGGTAGTAACGTTGCAAGTGAAGGAGGTAAATACTACCCTTGACGTAACTTGCTCAGTTAAGAGTGAGCTAGGCCTCTTACATGCTAGGATTTATAAAACATGGCTTTTGGGTATTGCTTTCAACGGGTAGAATCTGCTCTGGTTGCTGCATCTTAACCTCACAGACAGAAAGGAAAGCGACAACTGAGTGACAAGGCTTGTTGTGCTTTCAACGTTACTACCACGTCAGGAGGTACCGTAGCTACAACGTATGTGTGGTCATGAATTCACTAATCTGCAATGTTGTGACAACGTAACCGTGTTAGCTGGGTAGCATGTAAGAGGCCTAGCTCGCTCTTAACTGAGCGGGTTTTAGTAATTTCTGTACCAAATCAAAATAGCTGAAGCTCTTACACAACAAGGTCTAAGTTTAACCGTGCTGGGGTTCTCAAGGTAGCTAGCTAGGTAACGTCTCTAGTATTAGCCCAGTAAATGAGGTAAATTGGTGCACCGTCTTGCTTGCGCAAAACAGACGCCCACTGCATTCTAGGTATCACTGACAAGGGAAACATTTATATTCAAATATCTTTACAATACAACATATGGTCTTGCTGTTTAGAATTTTAAACTATTTCATTATAGCGACTTACCTTCCAATTTCCCACCAACGGACTTCTTCCCATTCACACACCGTCTTCAGGGGGCGGGGTAACTTGGCAGATAGGCAGTAGAAGAGTTGGCGGGAGGGCCAGGCAGGCACCAGCCCAACTGTCAATCAGAGGCAAGCTACCAATAGAAATCCACCCTTTCTCCTCTTTAAGATCCCGCCCATCGCGTTCATTTGAACTTGCAAGCAAACGTTCTTGGTTTGCAAAAGATTTTGAGGTTCAAAACTTTTCGACTTGCAAACAAAACTTTGGCCCGCAATCAAAGATTTCACATTTAAAATGAAAGAAAATCAGAACTCAATCAAATATTTTTCCATCTTAAAAATGTAAACATGTTTGTTTTTTTTTTCAAAGCTGTATATTTTGTTTGGATTTTTTTCTTTGTTTGAATAAAAAAGGAACAAAACTAACCCCATAGAAAGGCGCTATAGAAATTCAATGATGAATTAATAACATGAGTTTAGCAATCTGATGACTGTATTTGAACCACAAACTGTCCTGAGTGTTTTATGTTGTGTTCTCAAAATTGCATTTTTCAAATGTTCTGTGTCAATAGTTTTGCAAAGTGCGCAAAATATTTGTCAGATGCCAGAAAAGTTTCTGAAAATATTTCAGTGATAAGTGATTTAAAAAAAAAAAAAAAAAAAAAAACTGTAACCAGCACATGCAGTGATGTGTACAGTTACGCTGACCTCTAGTGGCCGTACTATTACGTACGTCTACCACCCTTAGTCATTATTGCTGTTTGTGCTAAGATATTATGACTGTTGTATTGTTGAAAAAAGAAAATGTATATAGTGCACCTTTAAGATCTTATTTATCAGCACATAATATTAAGACATTCAACACAAGCTTTTCCATCTTTTTTATAATATTAACTGCAGCTCGTGTTCTTTTGGCTTCAAAAGAAACTCGAATTAGACTCTCACCTTCAGGGGTGCCGACGCTTTGACCACATACTGAAATTTAAAGGCCTTATATCACACACAATTTACTCTTGTGAGTTTTTGGCAATGTTATAATGCTGTTACCTCCTTAAACACACACGTGGAGTTGTGTATGTTTCATTCATGTTTGAGTAATCCTGCACTATTAGTCTGTCTACATGTTCCAACTTCAAAATACAACTACCTTTCACTTTTTGTTCAGTAGAAATGCACATTTCCAGGGCTGAAATGATCCAAATGATTCTCGTGAAGGCAAATGGAGTTTAAAAACAACAATTATAACAGAGATCAGAAGATAGCATAATATGAGTGGTGAAGGATCCACTGTTTTGGAGTGTGTGAATACATTTAAATATGGTCCTGATGTTTGTCTGTTGGCAGCAGCAGTGGCCCAGACTCAAGGTCATGGCTCAGTGTGGACGCAGCTGCTCTCTGACCACTGTGGACTGCAATCCTATTCTTGAACTGGCACAATAACACAATGATTCAACTACACAGTCTTATATTACACACGCTCCACTTTTAAAACATTTTAATGTGCCACAAATAAGCCCTTTAACTAGAAGATTGCTGGTTCATTTTAAAGAAGATATTTTGTTTTGTTTTTTTCTTGTATTTAAAGGGCCCATGTTTACGCTATTTTCTGATCGATGTTATAATGTTGTTTCCTTATCACAAACATTCCCAGAGTTGTGTTTTGTTTCATTCACATGTTTAACACACAAATGCTGCATATTTAGGCTGATTTCTTCTCTCATATTGAAAACTGTCTGTTCCACCTTGTGATATCATGTGGTAAAACAGGAAGTGCTCCACTGTGTTTTTAAACTCCACACACTTTCACTAGAATCATTTGCATCATTTCAGCCCTAGAATCGCCAATCTCTACTGAACGAAAGGCAAAAAGTAGATGTTAACTTGAAAACTACCACTTCATGACATCACAAGGTGGAACAGAGCATTTTGACCTGATGTGGACAGACGAATAATAAAGATTATTCAAACAAAACAGCTCCAGGTATATTTTTGTTGATGGTTTAAAGCTCGCAAGAGTCGGTTTTGCATAATAGGGCCTCAGTTGCCATGACGGCAACAGAAAATATTGACAAAAGAAATATTAAAGGAGGCTGCAGCTTTAAGTCCTGAGTCAACATTGTTCTAAGAGGATTATGGGGCACCAACTGACAAAACAATAAAATGTCCTGGCTGCAGACTGGACCATGGCAATAGAAGCGGCTCCATCCACATCCCAGATCTTTGCCTCAGCGATCAAAATATACAAGGTTACATTCACATTCTCATATAATCTCAGACGGAGGGCAGGTGGATGACTCTTTGGGACATTCAGAAATATTCAAAGTCCTTCCATCACACTGCAGTCCCATTTTCGTAAGTTATTGTAAATATGATTTCCATCCATCCATCCATCCATCCATCCATCTTCTCCCGCTTAATCCATTTGTTTATTTGTACTGACAGAGAAGATGTTGAACTTTGAAGTTTTTGTTTCATCCAAAGTAATTACAGTGATATTCACCATAAACCAGGTCAACAGATCTCTAATCCTACAGTTAAAGGGCAATTCCAGCAAGTTTGAAGCTAAAGTCCATCACTAGAGGTGATCAAATACTGTCAGAAGCCAAAAAACAGCACAGATCAGTGTTGTGGAGATTTCGCTGCGGCAGTGAGTCTGTCAAGGCAACAAACTAGTGTAGTGAATTGGACAAGTTCTTAACTTAAAACGCCAATTAGCTTCACTCTGAAGAAGCTTAACACCACTTTAATCCATCTTATAACAGCCATAAGTCTAACAAACTAAACTCTCTGCCTGGTTCACTCATTAGTGTCTGGAAACATTATAAAACAACTTTATAAGCAGCCTTAGCCTTACCTCTGTTGATTTCCCACTGCACATGTGAAACCCCAAAAGACTCGACTGTCGACTCCAGTGGCGGCGAGAGGCTCGAGCAGCCAGAAACAACAAGTGAGAATCGACTACTGATGGTGAAGAACAATAGAAACTGAAAGTTGTTGAAAGAAAATGATTTGGGAACGTACTTTTTTATCGTTTTTCAAAAAATATTATTCATTCATAAATAAATGGGATTAGAAACGACATCGGCGGTCGAGTCTTTTGGGCTTTTGCATGCGCAGTGGGAAATCAACAAGTTAATGCTAAGCTAATGCTAAGGTGCTTATGAAGTTGTTTTATAACGTTTCCAGACACTAATGAGTGAACCAGGCAGAGCGTTTTGTTTGTTAGACTCGTGGCTGTTATAAGATGGGTTAAAGTGGTGTTATTGGCATTTTACGTGGAAGTTCAGAACTTGCCCCCATCACTACACTAGTTTGTTGCCTTGACAGACTCACTGCCACAGTGAGATCTCCACCGACGAAACACTGATCTGTGCTGTTTTTTGGCTTCGGACAGAATTCGACCTCCTCTAGCAAAGGACTTTAGCTTCAAATGTGCTGGAGTTCAACTTTAAATGTTATAATGTTGTTTCCTCATCTTTCCTCATCAAAAACATGAACCTGGAACTGTGTTGTGTGTTTAATGCACAAATCCTGCATATTTAGGCTCTCAGACAAAGAACACTCCACTTCACCCTTGTGCTGTCATGTGTGGTAATGCTCCACTGTGTTTTCAAGCTCTATCCACCTTCACTCGAATCATTTGGATGATTTCAGCTCTGGAAGTTCCCATTCCTACTAAACAAAATGTAAAAGGTAGATGTTAACTTGAAAACTACTGCTTCATGACATCACAAGGTGGAACAGAGCTGTTTGAGCTTTGGAGACAGAGACAGACTAATAATAAAGGATCGCTCAAACATGTGTGAATGAAACAAAGCACAACTCCAGGTATGTTTTTGATGAAGTAACAACACGATAACATTGTGTAAAACTCACAAGAGTCATTTTAGCTTAATACAGGCCCTTTAAACAGCAAACCTAACATAGACCTGTCCTCCAGCCCAGCGTTTAACTATAGGGATTATAGCTGTTGTGAGGTCATGTAAACACAACCTATAGTCACTGGAGACATCGGGAGCCCATAAAGACTCACTTATGTTGCACCTTTTCACACATTTGAGCCCCAGCGGAGGAAAGTGCATAGCAGACAATGTGCAGATGCCAGGTCCTGTCTGAGCTTTATCCTCAGAGTTTGTGGTCCAGAGGGGAGTAGAGTTACAGCAGAAATAGCCCTCCACCTGCTAAGGATCACACTGAAAAGATGAGATGATACTGTATGTGTTGTTTTCAAGATTTAGGTTTTCGCACTATGTAAATATACGGGCTTGTCATTAATACAGTGTAAAGTATCACATTCAGCAATCAGTGTTTATTTTTTTGCATCACATCTACAGCAAATGTTGATTGTAATGGATGATTTTGCCATAACTGATCAATGTCATCATGGAACGATTTTTAAAGCAATACTGTGTAAGTTTCCTAGGGGCCACCTCCATTTTTCCATGGAGATAAGAAGTCAGAACTCATCTTTAGAGCATTTTTTGACAGATTTTTTAACAGAACAAATCCAAATAAGAGACTCATGTGACTTATTCTGCTTTCTTATTGGATAAACATCTTGGGAACCAAAATGAAACATCAAATTTTAGCATAAATATCATGTCCAATGTTTTTTGTAATGAAAAATAAATCAGCATTATAACTGTTATCAGTGAGAGTTATATCTGATGTGAACCTGTTAACCTCGTATCTGTTTATTTTGAGAGTTTATTTTGCCTTTTGCCCCTGATAGAACTGCAGAGACTTAAAAACAGGTCAAGACAATCGCATCCGGATGCAGTAACAAAATCCGTGCCACCAGTCTCACTCTATGCTAGAAACTATGGACCTTTTAGGGGTTTATTTCTCTGTTCTCACCTGACCTCCTCCATCACGGTTAAATCATTGTCTATAAACGTCTTCACTGTTGCCTCAGTGGAAGATTAAAGAAACCTGATGCTCTGGAAATGAGACAAGCTCTGACCGACAAATACATTATCTGAAATCAAGACGCAGTGGAAAACAAAGTACAAATCTGACAACATAAATACATACACAGACAAATTAAAGGGCCCATATCACACTGTTTTTGGATCTATGTTATAAAAAAACATACCTGGAGTTGTGTTTTTGTTTCATTAACACGTTTAACACACGAACCCTGCATATATAACACTATGTTCCACCTTGTGATGTCATGTGGTAATACAGGAAGTGCTCCACTGTGTTTTTAAACTACATACACCTTCACTAGAATCATTTAGATTTAGATTTAGATGCCTCTCTACTGAATAAAGGGTAACCGCTAACTTGAAAACTATCATTTCAGGACATCACAAGGTGAAACAGAGCATTTTGAGTTTTGGAGATGTAGACAGACTAACAATAAAGGGCTACTTAAACATGTGCAAATGAAACAAAACTTAATTCCAGGTATGTTTTTGATGAGATAACAGCATTATAACCCAGCTGAACGCTCACAAGGGTCAGTTTTGTAATATGGGTCCTTTAACTACTTGCTTGAAATTTTAGGGGCAAAAAAATGGAAAAAAATATGTCACATTTTTTTATACAGCTAGACCACAATGTACGTTTTCTTGTAAATCAAAACTAAACCAGGGCAAAATATGATCTAAATACGGCAAAGGATCAAACAGAACAAACTGCACTTGGTTTGAACCAGTTTCTGCAGGATTCTAGGGTAAAGTCCTTAGGTAAACTTGGCTCACAGGTGCTTCGTCCTCTTAGGTTTTAGCCCCAGTTTTGATTAGATGTGCAAGTCAGTGGACACACCCATGACAAACCAGTATCTTGAAGTATAACGTGCGTAGCTCCCTGTATTCAGCCAGTGTGTGATTATAGAGCTGGAGTCTCTTAAATAGCAGTGATGCCCATAAACTAATAATAGAATCTGATGCAGCTGTATTGTTATGGGCAGAGTCTGGGTGTGGACTCAAGCAACCTGTCTCTGCAGTATTTAGTCTTCTGTTTAGGCTTGGCAGGTATTTAAACTGCAGAATACAAGTTCTTTCATTCCATAATAAATATACAGTTTTTATTTATAAAGCAGTGGTAGTGATAGAAGTAGTAGTAGTAATAGTGGTAGTAGTAGAAGTACTAGTAGTGGTAGTAGTGGTAGTAGTAATAGTAGTAGTAGTAGTAGTAGTAGTAGTAGTAGTAGTAGTAGTAGTAGTAGTAATAATGGTAGTAGTAGCAGTAGCAGTAGTAGTGGTAATAGTAGCAGTAGCAGTAGTAGTAGTAGTAGTAATAATAATGGTAGTAGTAGTAGTAGTAGCAGTAGCAGTAGTAGTGGTAATAGTAGCAGTACCAGTAGTAGTAGTAGTAGTAGTAATAATAATAGTAGTAGTAGTAGTAGTAGTAGCAGTAGCAGTAGTAGTGGTAATAGTAGCAGTAGCAGTAGTAGTAGTAGTAGTAGTAGTAGTAGTAATAATAATGGTAGTAGTCGTAGTAGTAGCAGTAGCAGTAGTAGTGGTAATAGTAGCAGTAATAGTAGTAGTAGTAGCAGTAGCAGTAGTAGTGGTAGTAGTAGTAGCAGTGGTAATAGTAGCAGTAATAGTAGTAGTAGTAGTAGTGGTAGTACTGGTATTTGTAGTAGTGTATACTCTTAAGTAGCAGTAAGATGATGGGCTCATTTCCTTCATCATTTCTCTGGATGTGTCAGACTAACCATAAAAGGCCCAAATATGAATATATCATAATAGCAGTCGTCATATATAAGTAGTTATTGTTGACAGTACTGGATGTTTGTAGCTGTAGGATGCATTCACTCTTGGTTTGGTCCTGGTTTGATCAGTCCTGATGCAGACTTAATTTGGTCCTCTTCTAGTCCAGGTTTAGTTCCTGGTTTAGTCCCACTTTAGCCCCAGTTTGATCTGGTGTTGTTTGATTGATTAGAGATGTCGTGCACTTGCCTGGCTGCACTTTTCCCATTTAACATCCTAAATTACACAAAATTGACTCTTGAGACCTTTAAAACATACCTGGAGTTGTGTTTTGTTTCTGTCTACACAGTCAAAGCCCAAAATGCTCCGTTCCACCTTGTGATGTCATGTAGTTTTCACGTTACCAGCTACGTCATTCCTTTAGTTCAGTAGCGAATAGCAAATCCAGGGCTGAAATTATCAATATCTATGATTGTAGTGAAGGTTTATGGAGTTTAAATACACAGTGGAGCACTTCCTGTTTTAGCACATAACATCACAAGGTGGAACTCAGCCTAAATGTGCAGGGTCCGTGTGTTAAACATGTGCAAATGAAACAAAACACAACTCCAGGTCTGTTTGTGATGAGGAAACACATTAGAACAGATCAGAAAATAGTGTAATATAGGTTTTAGTAGTAGTTGAAATATTTTTAACGGTAAGTAGCATATTTTTCAAGTTATTTTCAAGCGCACATTGTTCTAATATAGCCCCTTAGCCCGTATAGTGAAAGATGACTTCACCGACCGCCTTCACACAGGTTTATTCTTACCCCCAGTACTTTCTATTACTCAGTATTGGGGAGTCAGGGGAGGTGACTAAAGCCTGGAGCAGAGCCAGACTCCGCATTTCCCCTCGCCCTCATAAAAGCTGACCATTGTCCACCATCCTCGCTGTTTGAAACTGTCCAAACCCTAGACCCCTCAAAGGTAAGGACTAGTTTACTTATTTTTATATAGTTAAACAGTATTAATAAAATGCATAGTGAGCATTCTTAATTTAAGAGAGAATCAGCGGTAGAATTTTGTGTTTTAAAATATGTAATGTATGTAAATGGTTTTATATCGCCTTTAACCTTGATAATGACTCGCACATAAACTAAAGCTAATGATTATTGATTATTTATAGCGTATATGTAAAGTCGAATTGACTAAATCATGAATAGACTTACAATAACAGTTTACAGGTATGTGGTTATTGTATTTTCTATGTAAAAGCACTAAAAATAGAACTCACTTTTAATACATTTTAATACATGTATTTGTTATTGTGATTTAAATAAGATACAGACAATTCCAGTTCATTAGGAAATGTTTGACTGACCACATTTAAGTTCAGAAATACTGTGGCTTTTTGACAAATGAGTAGAACTGACTTTACCAACCAAGGCTCACTTAATTTTTTTTTATTTTTTATCTTTAATCTTTTTTTTTTTCATCGTTTTATTTAAATACTTTATGTTGACCTAAAGCAAACGACTCGGATTTGTAATGTAGCCCATTAAAAATGTCAAAACATCACAATTTAAATAGAAAAGGGTAACATAATACTGTTTATTTAAGGTGAAGAATTTTAATATTTTTCTCTTTTTACTCATTTGTACAGACAAAAACAAACTTACAGCGTGATTGGGTGAACTGCATCAGATTTAAATACTTTATGTTGACCCAAAGCAAACTTAAAAATTTTATGTTACCTACTTAAAATGTTTATATTCATTCTACGTAGAAATTTAAATAGAAAAGAGTGACATAATATGATTTTTATTTTTATTTTATTTTTTTTGACTAGTGAAAGCCTATAGCTCTTCTGTACATTCATAAAGACATGGTTAACAACATTAAAATGACTGTTTTATGGTGTGAACCGCATTTGTCATTCCAGGACCCTACCTACCCCGTAGCCATGAATGTGAAGTGGGATAAGGTGAGTTGATCCGTGACTTTGGACTATGGGTACAATCTGTCCCTCCTGCTCCTGTCTCACTCTGAATGCTCCTGGCAGAGGACCTGTCAGAGCTGTTATCGCCTGTCAAGCTCTTTCCCCTTGACCTTAGACTAATTATAAAGCATTATCTACTGACAGGCGCAGAGAGGTGCAGCCCTGACAACGGCACGGCGGCATATGTGCTTTACTGTATATGGGGATGTGTGCAGGTTTGACAGATAACAATGGTATAGAATGTGCTTTAGATTAGGAGTCACAGGGAACAGACCGCAGTTACATCTTTGGACTTATGAGAGCATTAAAATGAGATGCAAACAGCAAAACTATCTGATTTCTTTCTTATTTTGGTCCCTCACGTCGGATTATGTGGTTTGTATGTCGTTTAAGTCATGTTAAAGGTCCAGAAAAGAGATAATAATCAGAGTTTGGTGTGCATGGAGCTGCAGCCCGTGTCTCAGGAGGTAGAGCAGTTATCTTGACCTGTTCGTGTGAATGTGCAGTGCAGGTCAGAGACGCACATGTCTGTTGGTACATGTCTGCTGGGAAAGCCTTGGCGTTTTTGGTTTGGCCGGCGTGTGGCTACAGTTGTGTGTTTTGCCACCACAGTTATGTGAGTGATGCAGTGGGATTTTTAGTACCAGTAAAGCACAGTTATGCCCGATGCTACACGGGAGCCGGCATATTTGTCATAGTCGTCCAAACCATGGGCCAGGCAGCCAAAAGCTGCCAGCAGTCAAATCACGGGTTCCCTGGAGCTTGGGGAAATGGCTCACAAACCAACAGTGGTATTTTTATGTTTATAAACCCAATACCAAACATTTTAGCCTTTAGTGTGGGTATTAATAATCTGAACTGGAATTAAACGCCCGGTGCTTCAGTCTAACTTGTGCTGAATAAAACAGTTTTAATAATTCACTGTACATTGGCTAGGTTTCAATATTACTCTTGTCCCTTGATGATGAAAAGTAAAGTCTGGATATCCTAGTTTATCTCTAGTTTATCTAATGAAATGTATTTATTCATATCAAATTATGAGTTGCTAAGGAGGTAGAACAAGTGTCCACCTGACTGAAAGGTTGAGGGTTCATTCCTCACTCCTATTCAAAGAGCTGCTGTGCGCTTTGCCATGATCCAACACCTGCTGGTAAACTGGTTTGGACAATATGGCCGCCATATTTCAGTTGGTCCAAAGACTCTCACTGCTTTGAATTCCTGCAAATATTACTCTTGAGTTAAAGGTGCACTGTGTAACTTTTCCAGTGGAGGGTCCGTCTAATGCTTTGCTTCATGGAGATGTTATTGTTTTGCCTTGTTTGGTCTGTTTTTCTAGGTATTTTTGAGCAATAAAAACACTTGTAATTGAATAAATGTAAGGTAGAGCTGTTTAATATGTCATACTGTGGAACATTCCAGGCAGAGCAATGACATCTCCATAGAAACAAGCAGGTGACGGACCCCCAACCAAAAAAATGACATAGTGCGCCTTTAATATTAGATCATGTTTTCCAAGTTGCAATTGTTTGATGAAAATGAACATGGCTGATTTGAAAACGATCTTTATTTCTTCCCACAGCCGAAGTCCAAAATTACGGCCTCTCGTAAGCTCTCGCTCAAAGTAAGTACAGTCACAATACGCATCTTGTGTCACGGATGTGGGAGTTTGGGACCAGACTCATTCCTGGACATTCCAGATCCTCCTGTTGACCCGAGCGTCAGAGGATCTTCAGCGCGAGAGGCAGCAGAGGGAGGAGGAGAAGAAGAAATACCTGGGAGAGAAGATGCCTCCTCTGCAGCTCTCCGGGAAGTCCTTGGACGAGCTACAAGTGAGACCAGGAGCAACATCTGGAGTCTAGGATTCATATAAAGACGAGTCCTAGCGCTTAACATGGGATTATTAGTGTTAAAGACGCAGGCTGGGTTTAAATTTACACACTCTGAGTAAAGAAATTGTAACATCATATGTAAGAAACCTGTTACATAATTTGCAATCTTTGTAAAAACTGAGCTTCATGGAACAAACTTATTTAAGAATATTCTTTCAATACTTTTTCACATCAACTGCCACTTAAAGGTGAACCATGTACATTTCCTGGTGGTTTTCTCGGACTATTCCTGCTTATCTCCATGGAGGGATTAGTAATTGATTTGTACTGTATTTATTCAATTACTGGTGTTTTAAATTGTAAGTGCATTTCACAGATGGTCTCACCAATGTCGTGTCTTTTAAATACTGTGTTATTATAAGTAAAATCTTGACTACTTCTTGTTTATTCACAGAAAATTTGCAAACAGCTTCATGCCAGAATCGACACCGTGGATGAAGAAAGGTACGACTGCGAAGCCAAAGTCAACAAACACAACAAAGATGTGAGTAAAACTTTTACGTGCATTTATACAAGTGGCTTCTAAACGTGTCTTAATGGTGCCATATTTGTTTTTGTTTGTGCTTCAGTGATATTATTTTGAAGTACCAAGAGTCCTATTACACTTTGAGTTACACATTTTAAGATCCATCCAATATTTTTCGATATATGTGCACAAAATAAAGATTTCTCTGAATGCTTTACATAAAAAATAAAACGTGAATCAGATGTAATGCTAGTTTCAGTTAAATTTATGATTTAAAATATAATAGTACCAGAGAATAGAAGACAGACAGAACATATTCCTTAAATTTGTACTGTGTAACTTTCCTTCTACAGTCCGCCAACTGCTTGTCTCCATGGCGATGTGATTGCTTTGCCTTGAATACGTTTGATTAATCGAATAAATGCAAGACAGCTAGATTTAATGCCATACTGTGAAACATTGCAAGGAAACTGATGATTTCTCCAATGAGCGGTGTACCTCCCACCAGAAAATTCACATTGTGCACTTTAAAATGGAATAAAATTTACTAAATACTAAGAATAAAAGACGTTATAAGTAGAGAACTGTCTTAACTGGTCTCGTCCGCTCTTCCTCTTTCTCTTCAGATCCACGAGTTGAAGCTGAAGGTCCAAGACTTGGGGGGTAAGTTCAAGAAACCCGCCCTGAGGAAGGTGAGGGTCTCTGCGGACGAGATGATGAGAGCTCTGCTGGGCTCCAAACACAAAGGCTCCATGGACCTTCGTGCCAACCTCAAGTCTGTGAAGAAGGAGGACGTCAAACAGGATAAGGTACGAGCTTTATGCATACATTTTATCCAAGAAGAAGAACACAATTCAATGGGAAAAAGTCCACAAAATGTTACAAACCATGACTATATTATTGATGTTTCGTGGAGATTCTTATTGTCCAGTGTGAGATCCTTCTGGTACACAAGGTTCTCCCTCTACAGTTCTAATATTTGCTTATTTTAGTGTCAATTCTACCGAACTAGTTTTGTCCCCTGAGTGAGTTCTTGTCTTTAAATACAGAGCAATAGTGCTGTCCAATTTTAGATCTGGTTTAACCCCAATTTGGGCCAAGAAGAGTCCTTGCAAAGACCTGATCTAGATCTGGTGATGCAAGTCCTTGAAGTATGTTTTTAAGGAGGGGACTACATTCTAATATGGCTTAACGTAGGACCTTTAAAGTTCCTTGAAAAGAGTAACCGATTTTATGAAACTTGGAAGAAATATGTTTGAAAAGTGAAGAATTAAGTCGATATCTGTGTGTAATTCCAGGTGCTCACGAATGAGGTTGGAGACTGGCGTAAAAACGTGGAGGCCATGTCAGGAATGGAAGGTCGTAAGAAGATGTTTGACACAGCCGGACCTGGTCAGTGAGGTGTTCAAGGACCGGGGGGAGAAAGTACAACTGGCGACAAGAAGCTGGGGCAAGTTTAAAGTGTTTAAGTGCGAAATCATGAAGAACTTTGAGCTTTTTACGGCGTTATAGTCAAATCATCAAAATTACCCGAAGGTCTCTTGTATTTGTGTATTCTCTGGCGATGTTTGTAGAGATTAAAATAGAACTGGACATTGTATTGATCTAACATTTTGATTTGATATGTTTTTATTTCAAGTTTGTGCTAAGAGAGAAACAATAATCATATACATACCACATATACCTGCAAACAACAGAAAGCACATCGCTCGAAAAGGAACGGGAAGAAGTAAAAAAACGTATGTGGTGGCTGTTTTGTTTTTTTTCGTTTATAGTCGTACAAACTAATAGTGTTAACGAAGGTGCAAATGTTTATCGTTTGTGATCGTACAAAATAAATTACAATGAGAATGAAAAATGTAAGGATTTGTTTTGTTTTCGTTTACGATCGTACAAACTAATAATATGATAAAGAAGGCACAAAATTTATCCTTTATGATTGTACCAAAAGAAAAGGTCATGTTAAAGGGGAACTCCGGCACATTTGAAGCTAAAGTCCGTTGCTAGAGGTGGTCAAATACTGTACGAAGCCAAAAAACAGCACAGATCAGTGTTTTCTAGGCGGAGATCTCTCTGTGGCAGTGAGTCTGTCAAGGCAACAAACTAGTGCAGTGATGGGGGCAAGTTTTTAACTTCCACGTAAAACGCCATTTTGCACTGAAGAAGCTTAACATCACTTTAACCCATCTTACACCAGCCACGAGTCTAACAAACAAAACGTTCTGTCTGGTCCACTCATTAGTGTCTGGAAACATTATACAACAACTTTATAAGCAGCCTTAGCATTACCTTGTTGATTTCCCACTGCACAGGCAAAAGCCCAAAAGACTCAACTGTCGACTCCAGCGGTGGTGAGAGGCTCGAGCCGCCAGGAGCAACAAGTGAGAATCGACTACTGACGGTGAAGAAGAGAAACTGAGAGTTGTTGAAAGAAAATGGTTCAGGAATGTACTTTTTTAGCGTTTTCAAAAAATATAATTCACTCGTAAATAATTGGGATTAAAAATGACATCGGTGATCGAGACTTTTGAGCTTTGGCATGCGCAGTGGAAAATCGACAAGCTAATGCTAAAGCTGCTTATAAAGTTGTTTTATAACGTTTTTAGACATTAATGAGTTAGACTCATGGCAGTTGTAAGATGGGTTAGAAAGTGGTGTTTGCTTCAGTGTAAAGCAAATTGATCTGTGCCGTTTTTTGGCTTAGGACAGTATTCGACCACCTCTAGAAATGGACTTTAGCTTTAAACGTGTCAGAATTCCCCTTTAAAGAAAAGCATGTGTTTAGTTAATAGTCGTGGTTTGATATTTGTATTGTTTTTTTGAAGTGCAACAAGTTAGTCCAAGCTTTGATAAGGTCATCTGTGCTCTGTCTGCTCCACGTCTGCTAACACACACATGCTTTTGAGGGTGGTTCAAGAGAATTGTTTTTTAAAATTCATTTGACCTCTCAGGTTGTATTTGAGTTCATTTGTGCAGAACACTTTTTGAATGTTATCCGGGACCAGGCTGAGTTTCACTTTAGCATGTTTTCAATTTTACCAGGTCCCCAAATTTCAGTATCTTTGATTGGCAAATAAAAGTGCATTCTAAGTGAGCTATTGTTATTTTTTTTTTTTTTTTTTTTTTGGACAATAAGTCTGTGTTACTTTTATAAGAATTTCCCCTTATTTTCCATGTCTATGAGGCTGTGAGGAAGGGTTACCAGGTGCCACAGGGGGGCGCCAGTCACAAAAAACTGCCAGTGTGTCCTTAGGCAAGGCACTTCACCCACACTGCCTAGTATGAAATGATGTGTGCATGGCAGGACTCAGTGAAAAAGAGATTAGTAATCTCAATGGGACTTTCCTGGTTAAACAAAGGTTAAATAATAGATAATACCAAGATCAGCATTAAAATCATAAAAAAAAGATGTAAAATACAGCTAAATTATGTTAAAATGTCACAGTCTTGTACTTAAATTACATGTGTGAAAGAATGAATGAATCTATATGGTCCATTAAGCCTCATACCCATCTGTCCCCACTGGTAGTAAAGACATTATTATTATTATTATTATTATTATTATTATTATTATTATTATTATTATTGTTATTATTATTATTATTATTATTATTATTATTATTATTATTATTATTATTATTATTATTATTATTATTATTATTACAGTACAAATGACAAAATGTAATTATTACCCTTATAATTAACTTCAAACATTTATAGGCAGGGCAGGAGAGTAATTGGCGCAATTACAAATGTGACTCTGGGTGGGGTTTTTGAGTAGACTTTTAAACATGTGTTTGTAACTTATAATAATACTAGCATAATTAGTATTAATAACTGTCATCGGTAACATTTACACAATAGTACAGGTTAACAATTTGGCTGTTATAAAAATTCTGATTGTCCTAGTGCACCGTGACTCACTCGTGTCTGTAGTTCTTTGTATCGGCCTGCTTGCGTTAAAAAGTAAATAGGCTAGTACTTTGACTTGTATTTTTACGTATATCTTTTAGTTAATTGCAAATTTGACAGCAGTACTTTACTTATACTTGTAATTGAGTACATTTTAGCCATGTAACTGTACTTTCATACTTTTATTACTACAATTAGGCCTGTATATTTCTTACATTTGTACTATCATTGTTATTATTATCACTTTGAAGATGAGATGACAGCACCCCCACGTGGATAACTTTTGCATTACACTTTTTTATGCTCTTGCGCGTTTTCGCCCAGTTTCAGTTTCCGTTCAGCTGAAATATCTCGTAATTTTTAGTGTCTGGGCGCACAGTGCAGTATAATCATGGACACGGAGATATTAAAACACATTTTGAGCAGTCAAGGATCCGTGGACCGAGAAGAACTGGAGTGTAATCTCGGCGATGCTTCGTTTATCGCAGAACTGATTGACTCTAATGACAAACTCGTGCCGTGTTCGTTCAGCGGGACTCCGAAGGTTGTGGCCCGGAGCAGAGTGAGACTGTGCCGGACCAAAGAGTGTCCGGGCTGCGGGGGACTGCACCTGTGCAAAAACGTGCTGT
This sequence comes from Odontamblyopus lacepedii, assembly GCA_034769755.1. Taxonomy (NCBI): domain Eukaryota; kingdom Metazoa; phylum Chordata; class Actinopteri; order Gobiiformes; family Gobiidae; genus Odontamblyopus; species Odontamblyopus lacepedii. The sequence goes on along the minus strand of CM068344.1, from coordinate 40,112,732 downwards.
TTACTGGAGAATGCCCGTTTCAACAAACAAGGTACAAATCTGCAGGTTAAAGTGCATGTGACTAGTTAGAAAGTAAATATATTTGGGGCTGGGAAACACACCCACTCCCATATTTGGCCCACGGTGATTTTGAACCGCATAATCAACATATCCAGTGTATAAACGTCCTATATTACGCAAATTTGACTCTATAATGTTGTTACCTCCTTAAATCATATCTGGAGTTGTGTTTTGTTTCATTCACACATGTTTGAGTGACCCTTTATTTTTATCTGTCTACATCTCCACAGCTCAAAATGCTCTGTTCCACCTTGTGATGTCACGAAGTTTCAAGTTATCCGCTACTTTTACCTTTAGTTCAGGAGCGATTCCAGGGTTAAAATGATCAAAATGATGTGTGAAAGTGAAAGTGCATGGAGTTTAAAAACACAGCGGAGCATTTCCTGTAGTACCACATGACATCACAAGGTGGAACAGTGTTTCATTATAACATAAATCAGAAAATAGCGTAATATGGGCCCTTTAATGTAGCTGTTTCCATAGTGTCAGGCAATATTCCTGAATGGATGGAAATGTGAGACCCTGTCAGCTTCTTTAATTATAGAGATACTTTGTGAAATGCACAGGTTGTCTTTCTTTTCAATCGTTTTCTTAATTATATCCATTTACATTGCACTGCATAATGTAAAGACCATGTATCAACCAGACGATATTAAAAACGGACGCCGGCCCTTCAAATATTACAGGGTTTTAGAAAGGTTTGACGACTAGATTTTCAGCGTTCATTTTGCAATAGCCTGTTTATTCAGTTTCATGTTTCTGTTTTGTTTTCCCCTCTCCCTGCTGTCCGTGTTGTAGGAGAGGCTGCTCTTTCTCCCATGAGCTCCACTCTGAATCCAACATGGAGGTCCTCAGGGAGTTTGGTCTGGAGACTCTGAGCAGGACGGAGCTGTGTCTGCTTCTGCTGCAGAGCCACCACACACTGCTGCCTCAGGTACGTCTAAGTGTGTGGGAGTCATGTCTGTCAGCAGTGTTATGACAGTCACTACATTGCACAAAACCTGGGTGTAGTCCAGTCTCACTACATGATTTTTAGTTAATAACAGAGCATCCTGCAGTGACTACAGCGTTTTATCCACCAATAATATCCAAAGGTCCTATATTACACTAAATAGACTCTTGTGAGGTTTAAGCCCTGTTATAACCTGCTCAAAAACATACCTGAGGTTGTGTTTTCTTTCATTCACACACACGTTTTGAGTACGTTGTTATTATTAGTCTGTCTACATCCCCAAAGCTCAAATGCACCTTGTGATGTCATGTAGTGGTAGTTTTCAAGGTAACAGCTCCTTTTACCTTTAATTCAGTAGAGATTGGCATGAGCTGAAATCATCTAAATGATGATAGTGAAGTGGAGCACTTCTTGTATTATCACATGACATCACAAGGTAGAACTAAGTGTTTTCTGTTTGAGAGATGAACTGAGCCTCAATATGCTGGATTTGTGTGTTATCTGTTTCTCCAATTAATTAAGTATAATTTATACAATTTTAGAGCAGAAACATTTTTCTTTAAAATAAGGTTGACGCAGTTTGGAAGTACACAGCTCTGTTTGTGGTTTTCAGAAGGAGAAATGACACTTGCCCACATTGCCTGGTGTGAAAGGTGTGTGTGCTTGTGTGTGATTGTTAATGATGGCTGGAGGGGCCAGTGGCACATATAGGCAGCCTCGCTTCTGTCAGCCTACCTCAGGGCAGCTGTGACTGTAACAGCAGCTTACCCCACTTAATATGAATCATAGACTGTGTATATAAATGGACTTAGCTCATCATAATGGAACTATAAAGCAGTGCTTTATAGTGAAGGCCTTGACAACAATTGTCCCGCGCCTTGAATATGTCCCTCCAAACCATGTGAATCCTCACAAAACTATGGTCGTCACGACCCGGCCCGACCCGGTCGTCACGACTCGGTCATCATATTCTGGCAAGGTATCTCCATCCACCCGCTCCTCACTTTTTCACCAGCACGTCTCTCTGTGCCTGTTGGCTCCAGCAGATAAACCACGCCCACATAAAAAATAACCAATCAGCACTGCTTAACTGCAGAACAAAGTTCTGCTCAGCTGAGGTGTCAAGAACAAGCAGCAAGAACTACATCATTTTGTTCGGCCAGCTCAGGCTGCAAGAACAAAGTTCTTATGTCTTATGGAGTATGAATAGGCCTTTAGTTCACTTCTTTATACAGTCTGTGGTAGGCAGTGAATGAATAATGCATCATAGCAGAAATATTTGTCTTTGTGAGGAACTGGTTGTACTTGTCTCATGCACACAGTCTGTTTTGATTTCCTACATTTATATTAAACCTTAACCCGAGTGATGCGTTCTTTTGTCTTCTTCAGATCTGCCATGATTACAACAATCGTTCTGGTTGCCCTGGAAACTGCCAGCGTCTGCACGTGTGTCAGCGTATCCTGAGTCGAGACTGTCACTGCCCCAGAGAACACGACTTCTCTGCTCCACAACCGCTCAAACTTCTGCAGGAAAAACGCATCCCCGACCATCTCATGAAGGTTTTAAAGTCCGTGTACGCGAACAAGGAGGCGCTGAGGCTCGCCGACAAAGAAAACGGGAGTAATAACAGTCAGGCGGCCTCCAAGTCAGATATTAACAGTGATTAGATGTTACAGGGCTGATTTTCTAACATTTCTTTTTGCTCTTATTTGATTTGACTAGTTTTAATGTCTTAAGTAGAACTAGTGAAGTTAAATAGAGCTTTATTTTTAGTAATGGGACAAGACAAAATTCCCACAAAACGAGATACGAGATTGGGTCCACGAGAATGAGACAAGACAAGATTTTAAGATTCCTAATATATAAATTTCACGGTTCAATTTCCAATTTTGACCTACATTTTTTTTATTTGATTTCATAGTTTTGTTTCTGATCTAGCACTGCTTTATGGAACTGTAAGAAATGTAACTCACCAAACTGTAAATACCTGAGGAAAAAATCACAAGATAATTTTTCTCATGTTTCGATCTTATGGCAATTTTGTCTCGCGAGATCTTGTACCATACCGATCTATTTTATGTTCTATAACATTATAACATTCCACAGTTTGGCACAAAACTCGTCTATCTCCATGGAGAGTGTTTTCCGAAGTATAACTTTTTCCATGGAATCACGAAAGGTACATTAAAGCAGACCTCTGTAAAATCGACTTTCCAGAGCTTTTAACCGTGTTTATAGTCGTTTTCCCTTCACTTTTTACTCACCCGAAGTAGTATTTGGAGCGATCCATGCATGTTTGAACAATCTTTAACCGTTAATCGTTTAGCGAATTAAATAGATCCACTGGGCGATGAACTGCTGTCCCCACAACCAAGCTGAATAAAGTGGAAAAAGATAGATGGATGGAAAAAGATGCCACTGTATAGTGTTAACCTGGTCATGTTACATTTCAGTGGATCTCTTTTGTCTGTGGGGCTTTGAGGGAGAGGGGCTGAACCATGAGACAAACTTTAACTTTGTGGAAGAAAAACTTGTGGTGTCTCTTTTAAATTACAGGTCAATTAAATGTGAAAAATAAAGAGTTGTATTTAAAGTGTATTTCAAGTTTTTTTTTTAATTATCACAAAAAAAGTAATAAAGTAAAAGTATTCCAGAAAAATTGTTGTGTTTACTAGTTACATTCAAATGCAAAGTTCATTTTACTTCATCCTGTTATACAAAACTTGATTAATTAAACGGTATAAAGCTGAATTAAGTTGTTTTAAATTAAGAAATGTACATTCTTTTACAGCGGAACATATAACATTAGAAAAATCATGATAGAAATAACAAAAACGACAAAATATCTTGCCCAAAAAAAAAGGTGTGGGAAGAAGAGGATTTATTTAATCCCACCCCCCTTTTTTCTAACCTAACGTAATAAACTTTCTTTTTCATTTGTCAGACATTTTACTTTCACTATATGAACTATTTACAAGTGCGGACAATGAATAACTGTTCTAGTTTGATCATAATATACAAGTAACGGTAATAGACACGAACAGCAATGGTGAGGAAATAATAAGCAGAAACCAGCTCTTCAAAAGACCCACTCTATAAACTGTGACCAAACCATATGTTTATAATAACAACTTGAATTTATGGATATTTTCTTGACGTATTTGTTATTATTTTTATTCTATTTATTATTATTGTATGTATGTATGTATGTATGTATGTATGTAGGCAAGTGTAGGTACGTGGGTGTATATATGTGTATGTGTGCATGTATATACTTTTTATTTTTTATTTTATCAATTTAATTATTCATTTTATTATTACTGTTAGTATTATTATTATTTTTTATTATTATTATCTTTTTTTAATTATCTTTCTCAATATATATACTCTTGTACTGTTTTATTTCTCTTGTCTCGGGGAATGTTCTATGTTTTTACTTAAAACGTTAAAAAAAAAAAAAGAAGAATTTTTGGATATTTTGGCATTGTTTGAGATGTGTATCCAGATTTACACCACATATAGACACGCAGAAACTTTTACGAGTAGCTCGAACATGAAAACATTGAAATTTCCATATCCTCTCTCTCATTTTGAACCAGCTTTGTAGATTAGTTAGTAGTAAATTGTTGAATGCTCAAAATAAAATTACAAGCGTATATAATATTTTACAAGGTCAGGAATCTTTAGGAGCTTGGATTGAATAAAAAAGATGATGTGTTCTAGAAAAACAACTTTATGGATAATTCGCAAACCTCGTTTTTCTGTCACATCACAACCTTCATATTCTCTGAGCTCAGGCCAATCACAGCGACAAGGTGTATAGAAATATATATAGAAATAAGTAACAAGTTTAAAAATCTGGACAAACAATGAAATATTATTACATTTTTAACCAAATAAAAGCTTCTAAATAGAGAATATTTACAAATCATGTGTATTATTGTAGAAAATTTGATATTGTTCATTCTTTTTTGGCATTTTTTTTATATAATGCCACTGTCTTTGCTGTAAAATGTGTTTTCAAATCTACTCCAGAAGTACAATTATCCAAAAACAGTGACCTGGAATGCCTTTTATTGCCTCTTTATTATCAGGTCAGTGGTTAGACGACAGCGCCCCCTTGTGGATGAATTCTGCGCGTCATTTAACTCTGCTTTGCATGAAATAAGTTTCGATTTCAGCTGAAGGAACACGTCCGCTTCCATGTGGGCGCTGTAGTCATGAGTTTGCCCGTCACTTGGAGGATTTTAGCGCACGATGCTGTGTAATCATGGACACGGAGATATTAAAACACATTCTGAGGCGTCAGGGATCCGTGGACCGAGAAGAACTGGAGTGTAATCTCGGCGGAGCTTCGTTTATCGCAGAAATTATTGACTCTAATGACAAACTCGTGCCGTGTTCGTTCAACGGGACTCCGAAGGTTGTGGCCCGGTGCCGGGTGAGACTGTGCCCGGCCAAAGAGTGTCCGGGCTGCGGGGGACTGCACCTGTGCAAAAACGCGCTGTTATCTGGAGAATGCCCGTTTCTACAGAACAGGTACAGATCTGCAGGAGGCACTGGGGCAATTCTCAGTACGTACATTAAAGGAGCACTGTGGAACTTTGTGGTTTGGGGTCTGTCACCTTCTTGTTTTTATGGATGTGTCATTCCTTTGCCTGGAATGTGCCATAGATGGAATGCCACATTAAAAAGATATACATTAAATTACAGGTGGTTCAAAGGAGGAGCTTAAAAATACCTCGAACAACAGGGTCGCCTCTCCACAGATCTGACCTATAACTTGGTCTGGTTTGGTCTCTGTGAAGTTTAATGTCATACTGTGAAACATTCCAGACAAAGCACTGACATCTCCATGGAGAAAAATATTTGACGTACTCTCCACCAGAAAAGTTACACAGTGCATCTTTAATGAGACGACGTCCCACTTAGTATTTCACCATGTACACATTAGCAAACACTGGCACATTATTTTGGGCCTTAAAAAAAGTAAATTAAACGTATTATACTTCCATGTACAAATTCACACATACTTTGAGCAGAAAATGCGCCTACGTTTATTAAGCAGCTCTTTGTGTCTCAAATTCTACACTACTATTTATTTGATGAAAACTGACCTCATATTAGCGGAGATATGTTCATAAATCCAAGGTGGAAAAGTTTGTTGCGTCGCAAACTCAGATGCACGTAACAGCATAAATACAGAAAAAATACAGAATCAGTACAGGATCAATACAGGATCAATACAGGATCGATACAGGATCGATACAGGATCGATACAGGATTGATACAGGATCGATACAGGATCAGTGCAGGATCAATACAGGATAAATACAGGATCAATGTAGGATCAATACAGGATCAATACAGGATCAATGTAGGATAAATACAGGATCAATACAGGATCACTGTAGGATAAATACAGGACCAATACAGGATCAATACAGGATCAATACAGGATCAATGTAGGATCAATACAGGACCAATACAGGATCAATACAGGATCAATGTAGGATCAATACAGGATAAATACAGGATCGATACAGGATCAGTGTAGGATCAATACAGGACCAATACAGGATCAATACAGGATCAATGTAGGATCGATACAGGATCGATACAGGATCAATGTAGGATCAATGTAGGATCGATACAGGATCGATACAGGATCGATACAGGATCGATACAGGATCGATAGAGGATAAAACATGTTGAGACGTCCTGATAAAAGCTAAAGTCTGTCGTGTTCGTTCTGAGTCACAGACTGAAGTTTCCTGTGACAGTGTCTCTGTCCCTTTATTTAACATTCAGTTCAAACACCAGCAGAAATCACCGCTGGTACAAACATCAGTTCACCAAGTTTTTTGTCCCTGAACCCGGTGTCTTCATTTGTGAGAAGCTCAGTCTGCTCAGCCTACAGGAGACAGACTGAAAACAAACATGGATTTAAGCAGCAGATTTTCAGGAGCCTGTGATCAGTCCGAGAGTTCATGGTCCTGTTTAGGAGTTTGATTTTCAACAAGAAGGTGAGAGGGACTAACTGAAAAACTGTTGGATATTTCTAGGAGCTTGTGAGTGTAATTTTATGTGTGAAAGACACAAATCTGCTTATCTGCTGTAGTTCCAGCAAGTCCATTTCAGTTTTATCAGGGTTTTTTTTTTTTTTTTCAGTTTTATCTCTGTGTGGTTTTTGCCAAGTCATGCCAAAAGGAACAAATATTTAAAGATGAAGCAGTGAACGGGGAGGAGCGGGTGACTCACAACATGTTAGAAAGAGGACGCTTCTGCTTTTAGAAAGTTAGAGGATTGTGTTTTGATGCTAACATTAATACTAATTTTGACACGGCTATTAAAACAATACACAAACTGAAGTCTTCTACACATGAAAACAGTTAGTCTTGACTTTAATTAATGTGAATTTTAATAGATTGTTTATTTTATACTTTACAGCTTTAATAAAAGTGACTGTTAGGTTTGAGACACAGAAAACAATGTGGTTTTATATGTCATTGGGTGACCAGACATCCCTATTTACCTGGTCTCAGTTTTGAGCCCTGTGTCCCCTGTCCCAGCAGGTTTATCCAAAACCAGTGATTTCTCTCAGTTTTATACAGGAAATGACTCTGGTGTCCCTATTTTTGACCCATTTGATCCCTGCCGACAGTAAAGAGAGGCACGAATTGTCATTTATTTAGTTAAGTACAGAAAAGCTGCTTATAAATGACTCAAAACACGAAGAAAATGTGGCCACACTGACTCACGTTTAGTCATGAATAAGTCTTGAATGGGCCGAGGGCTGAACAGTTTTCCTTAATTATGCATTCGTTTCGCAATTTTATTACCAACCACCTCAAACCGGGGTGTCCCAGTTTTGTTTTCTGGTCACCCTAATGTGTCATGTTTTCAGTGTGATTATGTCGTACGAGGCTGGGGCAGAGTCAGTAGATCCACTTCATTTGACCAAAACGAAAAGGCAAACCTACAGTATTACAACATTACGGGAAAGTTGCATTTAAAAAGTAGGAATTTTGGCTTCTCGCCCCATTTTCATTCAGTATTTTCTATGCAATGTTGCTTCTAGAGAACAAATTCAACTGCAATTTAGACACTGGTACATTTTTCGATAAGTCACCCAGACAAACAATGAATTATTATTACATTTTTAACCAAATAAAAGTTTAAATTTGGCGACTGATGGCTTCTAAATGGAGAATATTTACAAATGATGTGTGTTATTGTTGAAAATTAGATAGAATTAGATGTTTTAGAGCATGGCATGGCCCAGGTAATGAAAAAAGACAATGAAAATACGTCTATAATTATAATGTCATGTTTTTTTAAGTAACAGAATTCATTCTAATGCCGTGCCTGTGCTATATTTCCTCGTCTCTCCCTGCTGTCCGTGTTGTAGGAGAGGCTGCTCTTTCTCCCATGAGCTCCACTCTGATTACAACATGGAGGTCCTCAGGGAGTTTGGTCTGGAGACTCTGAGCAGGACGGAGCTGTGTCTGCTTTTGCTGCAGAGCCACCGCACACTGCTGCCCCAGGTACGTCTGCTACTAATAAGTGTAAAGTACCTGCGTGAAGTCGCCCCCATCAAACACAAACCTACACAAAAACTATGTCAAGCGTTTGTGCTGCAAAAAGTTTCGTTTGTGCGATTCTGGTTCTTAAGATATTTGCAGTTTTATTTTCGGCCGATGACGTCGTCCAGCCCCTCGAAATGTGAAATAGCCTCAAAACAGGCAGAAAATTATAGAAAACTTTTGTATTTCTTTGTGCTGTTTTGTGCTGTTTATTTCTAAAATGATTAATTATTATTTCTGCGGTAATTATAGGACGTCATTTCCGCTGACGGTGACAAACTCCACAAAACTAGTGAAGATAAACGATCTCCCTCTGTGGAAACGTCTGTCTCAGTCTTTAGTCATTTGCTTTTGATTCATATTTTATATAATAACACAGACTTTTCCACAGCCTCAGATCGTTTTATCGCCACTAGTTTTGTGGAGTTTGTCGCCGTCAGCTGAGCGGAAATGACGTCCTATAATTACCGCAGAAATAATAATTAATTATTTTAGAAATAAACTCGCACAAATGAAAATTGTCACAGCACAAAACAGCACAAACGAAATACAAACGTTTTCTATAATTTTCTTCCTGTTTTGAGGCTATTTCACATTTTGAGGTTCTGGACGACGTCATCGGCCGAAAATAAAACTGCAAATAACCAGAAATGCACAAATGAAACTTTTTGCAGCCCAAACGATTGACATAGTTTTTGTGTAGGTGTGAGTTTGTGTCGCAGGTGTGTAAAGTTTATACGTTTTTAGGCATTAAAGGTGTATTGTGTCACTTTTCCGGTAGAGGGTCCTTCAAATGCTTTTCTCCTTGGAGACGTTATGGCTTTGTCTGGAATGTTTCACATTAGGGTATTAAACTTTTCTATCTTCATGGAGACCAAAGCAGACCAAGTTCCAGGTCGGGTCTGTGGAGAGGCGACCCCGCTCACAGTCAGAACGCCTGTTTTTAGGACCATGTACAATTCATTAATCTCACAAAAGAAATGTACATGACTGAGCAGGAGCGCTTAGAGTAAAACTATTACACAATACTCAGCATTAGAATGTCACAATTACAAATTCATAATGTTTTTTTCAGAACAGTACAAATGAACTTAACTGACGTGGCCCATAAACTCTAGTTTTATCTCTACTAGGATTATCACGAGGTGGGAGAGGCAGTGGACAGATTTGCATTAACATAATAAAATGAAGTCATCTTTATTTATAAACCACTTGTAAAAACAAGGTTCACGCAGTGCTGTACAGTCAGCAAAAAGAATATAAAAAGCATGAAAAGAGCATACAGAAAACGGACAAAAACAGACAATATTCTCCATGTACTATTCTGTCTGTTACACTTAAAGGCCCAGTTTACACTATTCTCTGATTTGTGTTAATATAATATTATTTCCTGGAGCAGTGTTTTGTTCCCTTCACACATGTTAAAACACACAAACCCTGAGTATTTAAGCTGCGTTCTTCTCTCAATAAAACCTGAAACACTCTGTTCCACCTTGTGATGTCATGTGGTAATATCTCTTGGATGATTTCAGCTCTAGAACACATTTTTTCAGATACTTAAACAATTAGAAATAAAGGTGTTATCTTATATTTTTATTTGTTAAATAATAATATCTGTGATGTCCATTTTAAACTTAAAAAACTGCCAAACTCAGCTATTTTTTTGTGTGAAATCTTAAATGTGCACTTCTTGTTTCCACGGATGTGTCGTTGCTCTGCTTTGAATGTTCCACAGTGTGACATTAAACAGCTCTACCTTACATTTATTTGATTGCAGGTGGTTTTATAGCTCATAAATACCTAAAAAAAGCAGGTAATCTGTGATCTAAACTGTGAGCGGGGCCGCCTCTCCACAGATCTGACCCGTAACTTGGCCCGGTTTGGTCTCCATGATGATGGAAAGGTTTAAGGCCAAACTGTGAAACATCTCAGTAACATCTCCATGGAGAAAAGCAGGCGGCAGACCCTCCACCAGAAAAGTTACACAATGCACCTTTGATAATAATAATGATCTTAAATGCGCTTTTATAAAATGAGTAGCTCAATCTGACATAGGCACTTTAAACTTGAATTAATCCAACTTTGAATTAGTTTCGGCCTCAGTACATTATCTAGTACTGAACAGATGCACAATATATATTTCGCAAAACTTTATTGCGCGATTCTTGTATCAAAATGCGTTCAAATCGATTTTTTTCATGCAAAATCCATAACTTCCATTTACTGTTCTCATGTCTTTTTTAAAAATTAAGTGTATTTCATTCCATTTTGTCCTCGCGAAGGCATCATGGACTCGACCGTTGTAGCTAACCTGCATTTCTTCTCAAATAAAAGGACATCAATATTTATTCTCGTTCACCTTCAACATCGTGAACACTGTGAAAACTAAAAAATAAAGACAGATAGAGACAATTGTTCAGCTCTACGTACATCGTCTTTTAAGATAAATACAGAATACAATAATAATCATAATATTTAACATAACATTTAGCATTTCATTTAAGTTTAATGTCAATTCTTTACACGTTTTCTGCGTTTCTCTCTATTGTCTTTTTCTCTCTTTTTCGGTGCTATACTGTCACTCTCTGTGTACTTCCGGGACAAAGTTACCATGAAAATACTGACATAATATTACATGTAATTATTGATAAATCACAATATATGTGTTTGTTTTAGTGTCAGGATGTATTGCAGTATATTGAAATCCCTTCTACAACGCCGCCCCAATATTCATACTGATGGGAATTGCTGTCTTTTGTCCTCTTCAGATCTGCCATGACTACAATAACTACGGCTGCCAAGACGACTGCAAGCGTCTGCACGTCTGTGAGCTTTACCTGAGCTTCGACTGCAAATGCCACAAAACGCACGACTTCTCCGCTCCACAACCGCTCAATCTCCTGCAGAAAAGACACATCCCCGACCATCTCATCAAGGTGTTAAAGTCCGTGTACGCGAACAAGGAGGCGCTGAGGCTCGCCGACAGAGAAGACGGGAGCAGTAACAGCCACGATATCACCGAAGACTCGCCTGAGGACTGGTCACCGTGCGATTCAGACGCGAGCAGCTGTGTAAGCGCGACACAAGACCAAAGCAGTGTTCAGGTCGCTAAAAAGAAGAGGACGAGAGGAGGAAAAGGAAGAAAACGCACTAAACAAAAAGATAAAATCCCCGCTGCTTCTGCTGCTGGTGCAGAGCTCACCGACCCCGGACAAGGGCCAGACCAGGACCCAAACACGACTACAGATTCAAGCAGCACTTCAAGGAGAGGTCCTAGTAAAGATGGAGGTAGGTGCATTAATGATGGAGAACAATGACAATGAATTACCACCGTTGCCATAGCGATGAACAGTTTCTTTATTCAAACTGGGACTAAATACCAGATCCACGTTTTTGCTACTAAACTGTTAACTTTTCTGGTGGACGGTCCGTCAGATGCTGTTCTCCATTACAGCTTTGTCTGGAATGTTTCACAGTATGGCATTAAACCTTTCTTTCTTCAAGGAGACAAAGCCAGACCATGTTACAGGTCAGATCTGTGGAGAGGCGACCCCGCTCACAGTCACAATGCCTGTTTTTGTAGGTATTTTTGAGCTTTAAAACCACGCGTAATTGAATAAATGTAAGGTAGCGTTGTTTAATGTCATACTGTGGAACATTCCAGGCAGAGCAGTGACATCCGTAGAAACGAGCGGGTGACGGACCTCCAGCGGAAAAGTTACATAATTCACCTTTAAGTAATTAGTGTAATTTTAGTTCATAATTCAACCTTCTGGAGCTCAAACCGCATCATACTGCAGGAAAATAACCCAAAATGTCCCACAACTACAGAGAAAAAGATAAATATTGACCCCCAAAAATGATAAGTTGCTATGGTAATTATCATGACAGGCCTGTGTGTGGTGTTTTAATAGCATTATCTACCGTTTCTGGTCATCTTTTGTCAACTAGCTCCATTTGCAGCTTTCTGGTCGATAAGGTTTGTGCTGCCTTCAGGGGCCTCTGCAGTTTCAAGTAGTTGGTAACATCACACAAGACTGCCCAGTGTTTCTGATTACAAAGACCTGTCTGCAGGGGCGGAGTTTGAAGTGTGGATCCCTGTTAGACCAATCACACTGCTCTTTATACCTCCTGACCCCGCCCCTCCTCGTCTCTTACCCGTTTCATTGGTCGGAGTTTAGGTGTTTAGTCCCACTTTAAGATTAAATAATAAGGAAGAAGTGTTAAAAATTATGCATATTCATGATTCGGGTTGGATTATTTTGTATGGGGCTGCCGATCTTGACAGTAAATGAGTTCAGTACGGCCGTTTTAAAGCCGTTTTAAAGCCCTCCAGAGAATTGGTGCATTGTGACTTGTTGGTGCACATGAAAATTGAACACTGCACACAAATTAACCGACTTTAAGTCACATTTAGATGCAAATTCTCAGTTGACATGAATGGGATCCCTCTTTAACCGGAAGTGCCCCCACAAAAAAGCACGGTTTAGAGACAAAGGTGAGTGGGGCGGAAAAAGATGGATAACAGAAAGCTGAAATTCATGTTGTTAATAGTGATTTAAGCATTTTAGTTCAGACACAATATTCTACATTCAAATAAAAACAGCACATGCAACGTTTACTCATATACTGGCTTTAAAACTGCCTCAGATACACAAATTGTAATCCCTCAAATACAGTGTCAGCGTGAACAAGAGTGACAGAAAACAAGCATGAACGCTCCTGTCAAATATTAAAACAACACTGATTTTTCTTTCATTCTTTATAGATACGATCTGCATGTTCTTCATCAGAGGAGACTGTAAACACGGAGGTGAGTGAACACTGTCATTTTGTCAATTAACATTATAGACTGTACGTATAATGGCTTAGAATGGCTTAACGCTCACAAGAATCCATTTTGCGTTATACAGGACCAAACAGTGGTCAGTTCTGAGTTTTTTATTTTACCCATTTGTTCCCACAGACAGCTGTCTCAAAGCTCATGACATGATGCCGTACCGATGGCAGCTCAGACAGGGCCCCTTCTGGATTCCTTTGACTCAAAATGAGACCATAGAGGGAGACTACAGTGACCCCCACAACACAATCAGGTGCTCTGTCAATGAATAACACTGTATTCAGTTAATAACAACTAGACAAGCATTTTTATCACAAGAAAATGCACAGCTAGAAACAGTTTGCTTTGGTCCAAAGTTATACATACATTGTGTGTCCTAATTTTTCACTGAGATGAGTGTGCGTTTTGCAATACTGGAAAAGCTAGCAACAACTAGTATGCTAATAGTGCACGCCCTGATTGTCTGACAACAAAATGCTCTCTAATTAGATGTAGAGAGCAGTTTATATGGTATGTACTGGGGCAAGACAAATTTTTCTCAAATACATCAGGTACAAAGCCTTCACAGTGGGTACGACAGGTTTAGATGATTCTCTAATTTCTTCTTAATTTAGTGGGATAAAGCCTTTTGTAGGTATAGGCTATAGTTTTACACCAGTCAAGAAGCAATTTGAGTAGAAAAGTTGAAAAAAAGGCCAACGAACACTAAAACATCAACACACACTGAACACAGCGCATCACGGCTCTTAAAAAGGCTTCAGCACAGCTCTTGCTGTGTTATAAATGAGCCTTTACAGCGTGAGGCTGTGAGAGGAAAGGAATGGCGCAGGTTTGAGGAGGTTATAGTGAGTTTCCCCACACAGAGGCAGGAGAGGAGCCGGTGCTTTGCCGCGTTGAACACCAGGGCTCTCCCCGTCTGTCCTGCAGCCCTTGAGCCGCTCCTCAGAGTTTACAGCTCCTTTTGTGGGGCACAGAGCAGAGACATACGTGGCACATGCCCTGATTCATCAAGTTTCACCGAGTTTTATTAGTTTCTGTTTCAGTTAGAGGTTTTGGTGTGCAAGATGGTTCCTCGGGTCCCAAGCCTGAAAATTTTAAACCTAAAAAAATGCCAAACTGGGGAAAACATTTTTTAGTAAAATTTATTATGATCTTAACTGTGTTTTAGTCAGTAGTCCAACCAGTAGTAGTCAGTAGGCACTTAGAGGCTAGTGAAACAAGTCGACTAATTATAATATATCTTTATTATCTGCACAGCTACACTAACCCGTCTGTGCATTTTGACCGAATGAAGAGTGGACAGAACAGAGTAAGACGACTCTCCACTGTCAGCTCTGCACTGAAACCCAACTACAGCTACACCACTCACTGGATCTGGTACTGGGAGGATGAGGTCGGACACTGGCACCAGTACACCGTGAGTAAGAATAAGAATAATAATACATTTGATTTATTAGTCGCCAATAAACAATAAACAAATAGAAAACATAAAGTATCTGCTAACATGAGTGTGATTAGAAGCAGTGCATGATATGGGAAAATGGTATGGTTCTAGACCTTTAGCAGTTTAGCCAATTAATCTGGTGTTTTAGTCCAGTGGTTCCCAACTCTTTTTGTCTAGCTTATCCTCAAATTGTTGTCTGACACTCTTGAATACCCCTATATCGTATAAGGATGTTTTTATTGTTTCTGTTGTTACTTTTTTACTCATATAGCCATAGATAGTGATTATACTTTCTTGTTTTTAGATTCAAGTACTAATTCACAAGTTGAATCTGTTTTTATATACAGTAAATACATTGTTTCCTACACTTTTCATATAAATAGTAGTTTTGCATGTACTCCCGTGCATTTGGAGTCTTATGAGTGCAGATCAGACATATACTGTAGAGATATGTAATAGTTTTAAGAGCTTTTGCCTGTCCCCCTTTTAGTTTCCTCACTGACTGGCAGGACATGTCTCTAGTTGACCAATAATTTCTTTACTCAATTACAGCCTTGAAAAAATTATAATATCACAACCGATGTTTTGGAGGGGAAAAAAACTATATCTAAACTAATATCTGACCATTTCTTAGACATGAAAAAATACACAGAAATACAGGTTGGTCTGAAACACTTGGTTGGTTTAGACACTGGTTTTACAATAATATGCATACAATATTACATAATTCCTGTTTTAAATTAGTCCGTTAATTTGCAAAATGAAAATATTGTGAATCTCAACTATGAAAAGAAAAATACTGTGTAATACGACGAAATCTATGGGGACGTTTTAGAAGATTTCTGATGGATTTCCATCTCCTGAATATGGTTGTTAATATTATCATTTTTTGTTTTTGTTTTTAATATTTGAAATGATGTGATTTTATTTTTTTTATTTGTTTTTATTTCTACAGCCAAACGAACGTGGCATCACCAGTAAAGAGCTTGAAAACAAGTACATGACAAACAACAATGACGTGGTGACATTTACTGCGGATTCACAATTGTTTGACCTCAGCTTCCGAGGTAAAAAGTAGTACACATGTGGACGAAAATGAAAATATTTTGTAAATGAAAAGTACTGAATTATTTCTTTAATTTTTCTCAGACATGATTGAAAGAAACTTGACGTACTGTACAAAGAGAGCGGTGAGGAGACGGCCACGGTTTGTCTCCGAAGATGAAGTAAACAAAAAGAGGTATAATTCACGTCACGATAATTCATTTTGAAGTCTAATGAATTTCTGAATAAAAATGGACGATAATAATATTGAAACTAACTAATAATCCCTAAAAAACTATTCTTAAACGTCCTAATCTCTTGTGAGCTTTAAGCAGTGTTATAATGTTGTTACCTCCTCAGAAATGTGCCGTTAATTTTGTGTTTTGTTTCATTTACACATGTTTGAATAATCCTGCATTATTAGTTCGTCCACATCTCCAAAACTCAAAATGCTTTGCTCCACCTTGTGATGTCATGTGGTGGTAGTTTTGGTAAGTTAACAGCTGCTTTTTATCTTTAGTTCAGGAGAAAATGGCAATTCCAGAGCTGAAATGGACCAAATGATTCTAGTGAAGGTGTTTGGAGTTTAAAAACACAGTGGAGCACTTCCTGTATTACCACATGACATCACAAGGTGGAACAGAGTGTTTTCAGTTTGAAGTTAATGTAATTGGAAGGACAAAATCGGGTATTTTCAAAGGGTAGATCACAAAATTTCGAAAAGCTAATAATACTTATAATAATCCTCATATCTGAAGGAGCGGCGCAAGAAACACAAAAGTTAAAATTATTTAATATTGTCAGTATAAAGCTTTTGTCACTCTTACAGAAAGAAGAAGAACCAAAACTTGTTAACTCGTTACTTCCATAAAAATATTACTCAATCCGGGTAAAAATATGCTGCTTGAAAAGTACTGTAACTGAATAAATCAATATAGCAATTATAGTAATAGGTCAAACCATATTTTTCAGACTATAAGTCACACCTTTTGTTCATGGCTTGGGTGGGTATACTCAGGTACTTACATGTTAAAATATCTAATTTCACATGTTTGTTATTTTCACACTGACGTTATTTTCACATGAGGGGGCGCTCTAGGCTTGTGTGCCAGTATCTGCTACTCCTGTTACTCCTGCACCACTAAAAATCTAAAGTTTAATCAAAATCAAATCAAAATCAAAAATCATATTCTGCAGTTTACAAGCTGCAAGTGGTGAAATACGCAGTTAAAAGCGGAGGAAACTCGAACTGCAATGAAGAAAAAAACAAAAAAAGCTGTTACTGCTTCATGCAACACAACAGCAAAATATGCAACTTATATATATTTTTTTCTTCTGCAATATGTACTTTTTTATCTGGTGCTACTTATACTCCAGAGCGACTTATAGTCCAGAAAATATGGTAATATCTTGTAGTTTTCAAGTTTTTATAAGAGTATAAGTATATGTTTTCTGTTGTAGGAAATGTACAACAAACATCACTGCTGTATCAAACTACATGGACAAAATGCAGATTGCGCAAAAGGAACCTACTTATTTGTTGCCACCTGGAGCTCAACTGACCACCACAGCATCTACAATCAATGAACTTTTTTATTACTCTTTATTCCCACCGGCTAATTTGGCACCAACTCCTCAAGTCGCGTTCACTACAACATCTGAAAAGTTCGTTGGACTGTCGAATTTTCAAACAGCAAAACCAACTAACGCAGTTTCATCAGCGAACGCACAAGAAACCGCACAAAAAAACACGCAAAAAACAAAGGCACAGGCTGCGTTGCCCTTGACAACTGCCACCACGGCGGCCTCTGTGACGAATTCTGCGTCAACGACAACGTCAAGATCGCAATTTCCGCTCACAACAGAAATTCAATCCCCAAAACCAGCCGCATCGCAGTTCACGTCTGCTTCAGCAACCGGGATGAATTTAACAACCAGAGCATCAGCATCTGGACTAAAATCACCCAGGGAGACCACAACATCTGCCACAAAACCACAAATGGGACTCAGTATTTCAGAAGCATCTGCGTTTGAATTTAAATCCCCTACGGCCGCTAAGCTCGCCACATCTGGAGCCAATACAGCAAGTGGATTTTCAACTTCAACAAAATCATCAAATCCATTATCACCAACTTTATCCGCTGGAAAATCACAAGGGACACCGCTAACATCTGCAACCGCGCAATCACAGTTCAAGTCTTCAGCGGCATCAACGTCTGGGTCAAAATCATCAACTGCAGCTCCAAAATCAACGTCAGAGATTGTATTTTCAACACTTGGAACAATTTCACCAGCTTCGGCTTCTACGAAATCGCAACTTACATTATCAGATCCATTTTCACCAACTTTTCCGGTAGATTGGTCGCCAATAGCAACTTCAGCATCTACAACAGCAAAATCACAAAGCAAGTCTTCAACGGGATCAATGTCTGGGTCAAAATCATCAAATCAGTTTTCAACAAATCCAGATTCAGAATACCCAAAACGTGCGACCACAAAATCAGAATTCACAGTCGAAACTGCCACACCAAAATCGCCAGTATCACATCATAGTTTTTCAACAACATCTGGCTTGAAATCAACAAATCCATTTTTAACAGATTTAAATCCATCAAAATCACTGTTCATGACCTCGCAAGCCACAAAATCACAGTTTACTAATACATTGGAAACAACTGCAGCTCCAAAATCAACATCAGAGATTGTATTTTCAACACTTGGAACAATTTCACCAGCTTCGGCTTCTACGAAATCGCAACTTACATTATCAGATCCATTTTCACCAACTTTTCCGGTAGATTGGTCGCAAATAGCAACTTCAGCATCTACAACAGCAAAATCACAAAGCAAGTCTTCAACGGGATCAACGTCTCGGTTAAAATCATCAAATCAGATTTCAGCAAATTCGGAATCAGAACACTCAAAACTCACGACCACATCAGCGCCCACGAAATCACAATTTGCATCCACAACAGCTGCAGCGCCAAAATCAACGTCGGAGATTACAACATCTGGAACAAGTTCACCCGCTTCAACTTGTACGAAATCGCAACTCACAACATCATCAGGTCCATTTTTATCAGCGGGCAGATCGCAGATGAAATCTTCAACATCTGCAACAGCAAACTCACTACGGGATCCCTCTACATCACTGAAAACTGGGTTAAAATCATCAGATGGATCCAAATTGGGGGTGACAACCACAAAATCTGTCTCGAAATCACAATCAGCGGTTTCTTCAACATCCGGAACTAATTCACCGGACGCATTTTCAGCCTCTTCAACTAAACCTGAACTAAAATTGCCCGCTACACCAAAACCTCCATCTGTAGCATCTTCTACAAAATCACGGACGTCGCCGGATACAACATATGCAGCCAAATCACAGTTCCACCACAGTTCGGTGGCGTCGAGATCTCAAACGAGGTCCACAACTTTTGAAACACAACCAGAATTTGAAGTGGAGACAGCGGCCATTTCATACTTTGAGTCACCTGCGAGTTCTGGATCTCCACGTCCACCTCCAAATAAACCAAAGAAATCTTGCATTGTTTCTTAACATTAAAGGTCCTATAGTACGCCAAAAATGACTTGGGAGCTTTAGGACATGTTAGGATGAGAACTCAGCCTAAATATCCAGGATTTGTGCATTAAACGTGTGTGAATGAAACAAAACAAATCTCCAGGTATGTTTTTGATAAGGAAACAACATTATAATAGATAAAATAGTGAAATATGAGCCCTTGAAAGGAACCATTTGTACGAATTTGCTTCATTACCTGCAGAGCTGTCTGTCTAGTTCTTACTCAGGACAGTTGTAACTCTGATTTATTCTTAATTACAAAAATATTGGACGTGGTGGACAAGTTGTTTATGTTATAATATGTTTTGATTTTGAAGTTTGTTATCCAATCAGAAAGCAGAATGAGCCTCACAAGAGTCTCTGCTTTGGGTTATTAGGTTCTATGCTGAAATCCAGTTGGTTTAAACCTAAAAGGACTCTCTCTGATCTAAATGGTCATTACGTGGAGACCACTGCAGCTCCGGGAGTGAATTCTGGAGATTCTCGGGTGTAAATGAGAAAAAACTTTGTGTTCTCTTAATGGAGGATAAAGCGCTGGCATCTCAGGATCGGCCATGATTTTATTGTATTTTTTAAAAGACAGACTTAATCCCGTATTGTTTTATGTTATAGTGTTTGAATTTTTTAGACTTGAGAATCAAAAGTGTGAAATCTGAGGGTGAAATTGAGTATATATCAAATGAAAGCGGAAGACATGCTCTAGAAATAAACGTTATGATTCTATTTTACGTTATTGCTTAAATCATTCCTGATGATTTTTCTTTTTTTATTAAATGCGCTTCTGTTGGAAAAAAACAATACTCGGACAAAGACCAGTTTACGTCCAAATTAATATTTAGTTTTTTCCTTTTTACCTGACACACTTTCCCATTGTCAGTCCTCCATTTGAGGTTTGTCAGTATATATTTGCACAGCTTTTTCAAATCTTTCCTTGTTTTGCTTTCCCCCCCCCCCCCATAATTGCACTTTTGTTCATCTTTGTGTCTAATTATTTCAGGGACATGAAGGATTCTGTTCCCTTGTTGATAAAATATTGAAGTACTGATAATCATAAATGGTTTTGTAATCAGCTATACTAATATCTCACCACTGTAGTAAATAAATAAAGGACACAACACATTTAAGGATGCACTGTGTGTTTTTTTAAGGCTCTATCTCATGCTCGTCCATGGAGATATTATAGACTTGCCTGGAAAGTTCCACACTATGGCTTTAAATGTATTTTTCTTGTATATTAAAGTACATATATTTTTATAACTGAAAAACACTGTGAGCGGCGTCGCCTCTCCACACTTTTGACCAGGAACTTAGCGCGGTGGTGCCTCCTGTTTGTCTCCATGGGGACAGATAGATTTAATGCCATACTGCGGAAATTTCCATCCACAGCATAACCTCTTCATGGAGAAAAATCTAGATTAAAGGTAAAAAAAAAAAAAGCCTATACATACTGGTGTTTTCATTGTTACGATATATGTATTTAAGTACAATGACCCTAATTAAAAAGTCTGGATAATAAAATAATAAACTAAATAAGAATAAATATAAGAATAAAATATAATAAAAGCCGCATTGTGTAACTTTTCTGGTGGATGTTCCGTCGAATGCCTTTCTCCATGGATTTGTTATTGTTTTGTCTGAAACATTTCACAGTGTGACATTAAACCTTTCTATCTTCATGGAGACCAACCCAGACCTAAGTTACAAGTCAGATCTGTGGAGAGGCGACCACGCTCGCAGTCACGATGTCGGTGTTTCTAGGTATTTTGGAGCTGTAAACCCACCTGTAATTGAATAAACGTAAAGTAGAGCTGTTTAATGTCGCACTGTGGAACATTCCAGGCAGAGCAATGGCGTATCCATAGAAACAAGCAGGTGACGGAAAAGTTACACAATGTACTTTTAAAGCTTCATCACTGCCATAGATTGAGGAGCTTATTCTAGTCATTTATAATCTAGAATCCCTACGGGAGCGAAGAAATGGCTCCCTCTTGTGGGCCACAGAGGTACTACATTAAGTTTCGTTTTTCATTCGTCAGAAACGAGCTCGCCTTCCGTGTTTTTCCACATCCAGCCTTATCTCAGCGCAAGTCGTGGTGGCACAGACCGGGTGGGAGTCCTTTGGTTCAGTCCTTTAAGCCTAAATATGGAGACTGAAATACTGAAAATTATTCTGCGTAACCAGGGATCCATGGATACAGAGGAGCTCATGTATAATTTATGCGACAGCGCTTCCCTTACGGAGATTATAGTGAAAAATGACCAGTTCGTGTCGTGTTATGTGAATCAGCGGCCTAAAGTGGTGGTGCGGAGCCGGATGGGACTGTGTTGGACTCGGGACTGTCCGGGCTGCGGGCGTCTGCATCTGTGTTTGGGCTTCCTCTTCTCCGGGTACTGCCAGTTCAACCAGCTCAGGTAAACAAGATGTACAACGTCCCCAACCGACGCTCTAATGGACTTTTAATGAAATCTGAATGGTTAGTCACACAGTTTTGACTCTTGTTTACCCGTTTCTCCCCAGTTTAGCTCCATTTCCCAGCCTGGTTCAGTCCATTTTTTGCTTCGTCCCTGTTTTTCCTGCTGCCAAACAGATTCCATTGTTGCCATTATTCCTGCCTGTTTCTGTGTTTTCTAATTTAGACATTTTCCCCGTTTAGGAGGATTTCAAGTTCATATAAGAAGCACATACAGTACTGTGCAAAAAAAAAAAAAAGTGTGAAAAATGCTGTTAACAAAGAATGCTTTCAAAAGTATAAATAATGATTTGTTTGTTTGTTTTTATCAATTTACAAAATGCAAAATGAGCGAACAAAAGAAAAACCTATCTTTAGAGTAAAGAAGAAGCAGAAGTTGTGTCGGTGATGGTCGGGCCCCACAGAGCCCTGACCTCAGCATCATGGAGTGAGTCTGGGATTAACATGAAGAGACAGAAGGATGTGAGGAAGCTCCATCCACACAAGATCTGAGCTTAGTTCTTCAACATGTTTGGAACAGCGACCAGCCCAGTTCCTCCAGAAACTGTCTGCAAGTAAAACCTAGAAGAACTGATGCTCTTCTGAAGGCAAAGCTCACACCAAATACTGACTTGATTTAGATTTCTCTTTCGTTCATTCACTGCGTTTTGTTGATGAAAATAAACGATTTTTTGACAGCATTCCTAGTTTACAGCATTTTTCCCACACCTGCCTCAAACTTTTTGCACAGTACTGTATTTTCCTTAGTTGTTTATCAGCCTGATTTGTCGAATTAAATGTGCACTGTGTAACTTTACAGGTGGAGATCAGATCTGTGGAGAGGCAACCCCACTGACAGTTAGAATTACCTGTTTTTGTGGGTATTTTTGAGCTCTAAAACCATCTGTAATTGAATAAATGTAATGTAGAGCTGTTTACATTACATTACATTCTGTGCAGAGCAGTGACATCTCCATGGAAACAAGCGGGGGACGGACCCTCCACCTGAAAAGTTGCACAATGCACCTTTAAGTTTTGGAGCAAGGCTGAGTCATCACTCCATACCTCCTCAGCAGATTAGCACAAAAGTCTACTTCAAAGGTTCACTGTGTATGTTTTCATGGTGAGAGTTCGCCATTTGATAGTCTCCAGGTTTTGAAGCTATTTAAATCACAGCTATTTTAAGATATAGTATTTATTAGCTTAGTGATACTGCAGAACATTCCTGGCAAGGTAACATCACCAGAACATTTATATAGTGATAAACATGAAATCATAAATAAAACCTATTGAGGCCCATTGTGTGACTGCTCTGGTGGAGTCAAATGGTTTTCTCAATCGAGATGTTATTGCTTCATCTGGAATGTTTCACAGTACGGCATTAAACCTTTCTATCTTCATGGAGACAAACCAGATCAAGTTACAGGTCAGATCTGTGGAGAGGCGTCCCTGCTCCCAGTCAGAACGCCTGTTTTTGTAGGTATTTCTGAGCTATAAAACCACCTGTAATTGTATAAAGGTTTCAGAATAAGGACATATCCATAGAAACAAGCAGGTGGCGGATTCTCCACCTGAAAAGTTGCACAATGCCCCTTTAAATAATTTGCAATAGTCAGCCTTCTGTCTCTCGATGACAAAACTAGACATCATTTCTAAATAACTAACTAAATCCTTCTTTGAATATTTGTTTTGTTGTAGGAGAGGCTGCTCTTTCTCCCATGAGCTCCATTCTGATTACAACATGGAGGTCCTCAGGGAGTTTGGTCTGGAGACTCTGAGCAGGTCGGAGCTGTGTCTGCTTTTGCTGCAGAGCCACCACACACTGCTGCCTCAGGTACGTACAGGAACAAGAGTCATTATCAACATTATTTATGATCGTCATGTGACTTTACAGCACTAGATAAGAGGCTGCGTTATGTTTAAAGGTCCTAGATTACACTATGAACTTTAAGACGTGTTATAATTAGGCCTGGGCAAAAAAATCAATTTAAAATAAAAATTGAGTTGGCAAGTCAAATCGATTTGTTTTTTCAGGTATTTAAGATTTTTTTTATACAGCTCATACATTTTGCATTCTCCCAGACTTCCTATAGGCTTTCCGTAGTCACTTCCTGCAGTGCATCTTTCTCACTTTCCCCGAGAACGGCACAGGCACAAACAAATCTGTCACGGAAAGACGCTCATATAATCCACTGAGTTGTGACCTTTAGTTCGACAGAGGCTGAACGCATCAGTGCACAAGGAAAGAGCTGTTTATACAAATGAGCGGTGCGGTTTTGAGTTTCGTTTCTGTAAAACGTAAACAAATGTGCCAAAGCTGCATTAAACACATTCTGATCTCACACGGGCTGATGTGGCTCTATAGTGGTTATGGTTTATATGTTGTAAAGTTCACTTTATTTATGCAGATTAGTAATAATAATAACAATGATGACAATATTAATATAAAAACTTTAATGATTAAACGATAATCGATTGTTTATTCTACCAGCAATCGATTAAGAAGATTTAATCAAATGCCCATTCCTACTGTGAACCATATGAAATACTTCCAATTTATTCAGTGGAGAAGAGAGGTTTTCATAACATGGTGAAAGTTTTGGATGCTGCTATACGGTCGAATCGAATCGAATTGTGAATCGAGTTTTTCATTTAAAAATCTAAGATCTAGGACGCAAATATAAGATTTTTTTGGGGGGGGGGGTCGCCCTGCTCTAGCCCATATTACGCTACCGTCTGATCGATGTTATAATGTTGTATCTTCATCAAACACTGCAAAAAACAAAATCTAGTCAAGCTAAAATGACTTGGATTAAGAAACTTTTACCATGATTTGAGTAAATTTGAGTAAAACGATCTGCAGGTGCAGTAAGATTTTTGTACTTAAAATATGAAAATACATCTTGCTATACTTGCTATACAAATGTTGCTTGAATTAAGAAAAAAAAACACTTATTCCACTGGCAGATTATTTTTCTTGTCAAGATGAATCGACTCAAATAAAGTAAAATGTTCTTAATTTAAGTCATTTTAACTTACCTAGATATTGTTTTTTCCAGTGAAAACATACCTGGAGTTGTGTTTTGTTTCATCCACACATGTCTGAGTGATCCTGTCTGCATCTCCAAAGCTCAAAATGCTCTGTTCCACCTTGTGATGTCATGAGGTGGTAGGTTTCAAGTTAACCGCTACTGTTTACCTTTTGTTTTACGGAGATTGTCAATTCACTTATCCAAATGATTCTAGTGAAGGTGTGTGCAGTTTAAAAACACAGTGGAGCACTTCCTGTATTACCACGTGACATCACAAGGTGGAACAGAGTGTTTTCAGTTCAAGAGAAGAACTGAGGAAACAGCGTTATAACAGATGAGTAAATAGCGTAATATGGGCTCTTTAATATACCAGTACAAACCAACTTGGATTGCCTGGTTGAAGGTTAACGCTGTTGCGGTTTCAATGTTTTTCTCTGTTTTTTTTTTAGATCTGCCATAAGTACAACAGCCGTGAGTTTTGCCAAGACGACTGTAAGCGTCTGCACGTGTGTGAGCGATACCTGCGCTTTGACTGCAACTGCCCCCGAACACATGACTTCACCGCTCCACAACCGCTCAAGCTGCTGCAGGAGAAACGCATCCCCGACCATCTCATCAAGGATTTAAAGTCCGTGTACGTGAACAAGGAGGCACTGAGGCTCGCCGACAGGCAGAACCGGAGCAACAGTTCAGACACTAACAATGAAAATGAGTTCAGTCATGACACGTCTTATGAAACTTTCACCGGCTACGATTCGGATTCAAGCAGCGTCAGCGTCAAAGAGACTAGCAGTCGCGGGAGGAGAGGAGGGAGAGGTGGAAGAGGAGGAAGAGGAGGAAGGGGCAGGGGGCAAAACAGAGCGCCCTCTCGCGGTGACTCGGAAGATAGCGCTACAACGAACGACTATACAGAAAATTACAGCAGCAGCCAAGACCAAGACACTACAAATGAAACACCGCAAGACGGATACGATTCGGACGCAAGCAGCACAGTTAGTACAGGGAACGGTAAAGAACACAGAGGTGGCTATGCAAGGGGCAGGGGTGGTTACCGAGGGCAGCGGGGTAACCGAAGGGGTAGGGGCGGTAAACAAGCTGCTGGTGATTTTGATGGTTCTGCTAATGCGTCGAGAGGGAGCAGTGGAAACTATAGGGGCAGTTGTAGAGGTGGGAGAGGCAATAGGGGGGCTCGGGGGGGTAGGTCTGACAAGGTTGAGCGAATACCCTCTGAAAATGAGCTGAAAATGAAAGAAGAAGATCATACGGGCGTGAACAGAAGCCCAGATCCTACTCCAAACAGTGAAACGTTAAGCGGGTTGGAAGCTGGGTCGGACAGTGGAAAAAAGCAAAATTCAAGCATTGGTGCGAAAGCGAAAAACAATAACACAAGCAACTTCAGAAACACGGACGCAAGCAGCAATAACGGACCAAGAAGGCAAACTCAAGGTAAGGGTCTCTATGAAATGTTAAAGGGTTCATATTACGCTGTTTTCTGATCTATGTTATAATATTGTTTACTCATCGAACGCAGAGTTATGTTTTGTTTCATTCATGCATGTTTAACAATTCAGTTCAGTTTTATTTCTATAGCCCAGAATCACAAGAGTTGCCCCAATGGGCTTCACAGTGAAAAACATGGAAACATCATCTGACATAGACATCAGCAAACACACTGCCCCATCCTCAGTCTCTCAATAAGCACACGATCCTTGGTGCCAGAGCAAAAAACCCACCGGCAGGTGCAGTGTGGGAAAGTTCTCTCCAGACACTGTTGCCAACAGCTGTCGCCAAGCGGCACCTTCAGACCTGAGAACTTTGAGGAACCAGTCACTTTATAGAGAGCAGGGTTCAGACGGACGGGCAGACGTGTGGGGGACTGGACATCGGCTTATTTGAGTTGAGGGCTCCATCCAGGCAGGTGGGGGCTCCATCCAGGCAGGTGGGGGCTCCATCCAGGCAGGTGAGGCTTCAACCAGGCAGGTGGGGGCTCCATCCAGGCAGGTGGGGCTTCAACCAGGCAGGTGAGTAGAGAGGGGTAGAGCTAAGGTCTGGTCAGCGTCTGCTCACATCAGGAACCTCTGAAACATCTGAACCAGCTCCACTCCCCAAGGGGAGCAGAAGAGAAGAAGAGAGAGAGACACTGGTGAACAGCAGTGAACTGATTTGTCTGTAAAACATGAGGTTATGGGACAGAGATGAAGGAGAAGGAGCAGTTAGAATAAGAGGACAGAGGCTCAGGGCACCATACTTCCCCCAGCATCTAACTCCTAGAGCAGCCTGACTTCAGCTGTGGAGTTACCCCTGCTCCTCTAGCCTGGCCATAAGGTTTCTCATAGAAGAATGTTTTAAGCTTAAATGTAGAGACTGTGTCTGCCTCTCTGACATGAGGTGGAAGCCGATTCCATAAAACAGGAGACTGGTAACTAAAAGTTCTCCCATTCTCCCATTGTAAGTTTATTAAATCTGGGGACCACTAGTAGCCCTGCATTTTGTGAGCACAGCGCACACATCATGCACATTTTTAGGCTGTTTTCTGCTCTCAAATGGATAACACTTCACTCCACCTTGTGATGTCATGTGGTAATACAGGAAGTGCTCCACTGTGTTTTTAAACTCCACACACCTTCACTAGAATCATTTGGAGGATTTCAGACCTGGGATTGCCCATCTCTACTGAACAAAAGGTAAAAGCTTCATGACATCATAAGGTGGAACAGAGCATTTGGAGCATTTTGTAGGCAGATTAATAATGCAGGATGACTCAAATGTGTGAATGAAACACAACTCCAAATATGTTTTTGGTGAGGCAACAACATCGTAACATGGCTTTGTGTAATATAGAACCTTTAATGAAATACATATGATTCTGGTTTATAATCTGAATGTTTCTCTTATAGATAAAACCGAGATTTGCATGTACTTCATAAAGGGGAACTGTATACATGGAGGTAAGTGAGGAGGAGGAGACAGAAAAGTACTTCTTATTACAGCTCGCCTCTCTAAATGCCACTAAACTACAATTTCTGTGTGGCAGCTTCTGGTTAGGGAATCCCTTTATTTCAATGGAGAATTTCATCAACGTTTTGCTGCTAAAATAAAATAAAATGTTGGTTGATCTGTAGAAAATGTTCAATATTCATGTGGACCAACAAGTCAACCATGCACTAATTCTCTGGGAGCCTTTCAAACTTATTTACAGTCAGGATCGGTTTACATTTTAAAATATAAAGGTGCACTGTGTAACTTTTCTGGTTGAGGGCCTACCAGTCTTCATGGAGATGCTTTTGCTTTACCTCCAATATTCCAAAGTATGGCATTAAACCTTCAGTCGCCATAGAAACAGAAGCAGAAGTTCCACAATACGCAATAAACAGGCCTGGTGGCATCACAGTCAGAATGCCTGTTTCTTATAGGGATTTTGAGCTATAAAACCACCAGTAATTGAATAAAATTAAGGTAGAGCTGTTTAATGTCATACTGTGAAACATTCTAGGCAGAGCAATGACATCTCAAAGCAAGCAAATAGCGGACACTCCAGCAGAAAATTTACTTATTAAAAAACATAATAATATAATACAATAATCTCTTTAAATTTGACTGACAGGTTCAAGCTCAAGTTTTGGAGTCAGTTTTTTTGTTTTCAGATTTGTTTCATTCACAGTGTTCTTCTGTGTGCCTCAGATCGCTGTTTCAAAGCTCATGACAAGATGCCGTACAGATGGGAGATGAGACAGGGCGGCCAGTGGACTCCTATGGCTGAAAATGAGAGCATAGAGAAAGACTACGGTGACCCTGATAAAGTTTACAGGTAACTTTGGGTCAGCGAACACCTTAAGGCCAGTTAGAATATATGGAACGATAGATACGTCGATATAGCAATTCTTATAAGAAGACCAATGAATGTTCTGTCTGTGCAGCTCTACCAGTCCTGCTGTGCATTTCGACACAATGATGTGTGGCTCAGATGAAGTGAGGCGTCTCTCCACTGAGAACTCTGTGCTGCAGCCAGACTTCATCCACACCACAGACTGGCTCTGGTACTGGGAGGACGAGTACGGCACCTGGTACCAGTACGCTGCTGTGGTAAGTCAACAACTTAAAGGTCCTATATTACGCAAACTGACTCTTGTGAGCTTTAAGCCATGTTAAAGTGTTGTCATGTCATCAAAAACATAGCTTTAGTTGTGCTTTGTTTCATTCATTCAACACTTTATTGTTAGTCTGTCTACATCTCCAAAGCTCAAAATGCTCTGTTCCACATTGTGATGTCATGAAGAGGTCAATTTAACATTTTAACCACTTTTACCTTTTGTTTTGTAGAGATTGGCAGTTCCATGGCAGATATTATCCAAATGATTCTAGCGAAGGAGCATAGAGTTTGAAAACACAGTGGAGCACTTCCTGTATTAACACATGACATCACAGGGTGGAACAGAGTGTTTGAGATTGGAGTTTGGAGATGTAGTCAGAGAAGTTTGAGACAAAGCCTAAATGTCCAGGTTTGTGTGTTAAACATGTGAATGAAACAAAACATAATTCCAGGTATGTTTGTGATGAGGAAACTACATTATAATAGATCAGAAAAAGCTCAAGCTAAAGTTGGGTTTCAAATGCTGCACTGTGTCACCTAT
This sequence comes from Odontamblyopus lacepedii, assembly GCA_034769755.1. Lineage (NCBI taxonomy): Eukaryota > Metazoa > Chordata > Actinopteri > Gobiiformes > Gobiidae > Odontamblyopus > Odontamblyopus lacepedii. Next base: position 40,083,109 of record CM068344.1, on the reverse strand, counting down.
AAAACAAAATTCCTTTTGGTAGTACAACAATAATGTCTTTTTAGTATCAGAATTATATGTTAAAGGTGCACTATGTAACTTATCTTGTGCCAGTCTCCATGGAGATGTTATTGCTTTGCCTGAAATGTACCACAGTAGGACCTGTTGGCATCACCTACTCCAATACTGTTTACATTACAGTTCAGATCTGTGGAGTGTCGCTCCTGTTCACAGAAGGAATTATTGTATTTTTGAGCAGTAGAAGCACACGTCATGAATGAATGCAAAATGGATATGTTTAATGTCATACCATGGAATATTACAGGCAAAGCAATAAGATCTCTAGTAGGTACTGGACCCTCCACCGGAAAAGTTCCGTAGTGTCTCTTTAAGATTTTAGATGGTTCACTGTTTGCATTGTGTGTTTCAGACGAGCGAACATCGATTAGCCTCCATCACCAGCAAAGAGCTGGAGGAAAAGTATCAAAATAACAACATGGACGTGGTGACATTTACTGCAGGTTCACAGTCCTATGAACTCAGCTTCCAAGGTAAATATATATAAACCTTACTAATTAATTATGTCTATATATTTAAAGGTAAGGTGTGCAGTATTTTTATTTCTAATTCACAAACCTGACCTGTCTTTGGCCCCAAATACAAGGTAAACGCAGTCAAATCAGATACAGTTTTAACAGTTGTAATGCTGATTCATTGTTGTTTACAAAAACATTGGAGATGATGGTCAGGTTGATGTTTAATTTTGTGTTTTGGTTCTCATGTTTATTATCCAGTCAGAAAGCAGAATGAGCCTCACACAAGTCTCATTTGGGTTGACAGTTCCAATATTGAAACTGAGTTTTGAAATTGAGGTTTTTATCTAAAAAGTGCCTCTCTCTCTGATCTAAATGGTCTCTACCTAAACCCCAGCACCTACAACCATCATGAACCAGTGCTAGTGCAGCCTCTGCAGCTCAGGGAGGGAAGTCTGAACTTTCACATGAGCCCATATAGGCTTACATACAGAGGCAGTGAAAACCCACGTTCGACCGTGACTGTACTTGCTTTTTAAAGCAGCAAAAGTACAGACAGTTACAGACTCTCCCTTCAATAAAGCAATGTGTTAAATTCATCCAATGATTTTTCTCAGACATGATTCAGACAAATTTAAAGTACGGCACAAAGAGGGTGGTGAGGAGGAGACCACGTTTTGTCTCTGCAGCCGAAGTCCTGACAAAAAGGTACAAAAAGGTTCACATAAACAAAATAACATATTACGGTATGTTATTTTGTAATCTGTGTTATCAAAAACATAGATGGAGTTTTGTTTGGTTTAATCACACATGTGTAAGACACAAACTCTGCATATTTAGGCTGAGTGCTTCTCTCAAACAGAAAACACTCCACTTTGTGAAGTTATATGGTAATACAGGAAGTGCTAATTTGGCTGATTTCAGCCTTGGATTTGCCAGTTTACTGAACGAACGTTAAAAGGTAGATGTTAACTTCAAAACTGATACTACATGACTTGGATATGTACACAGACTAGTAAAAAATGGTTACTCAAACGTGTGAGTGAAACAAAACACAACTTCAGGTATGTTTTGATGAGGCAACAGCATTATAACATGGCTTAAAGGGATAGTTGGGATTTTTGAGATGAATCTGTATGACATCCCCGTCATCAGTGTCGTGCATCAACACTGACCTCCCGACAGCGTCCGGTGAGCCCAGTTCTTCCCCGGTTTCGGTGCTGATGAAAGTGTCCGGCAAGTTGGCTGTGGTCATGAAAATAAAGCGCTTTTCTTCTCAAAACAATCTGTGTTCAAAAGAGTGAGACATTTGCGTCACAAAACGTGAACAGCAAAAAAATCACACCTCATAATCGCTTGGTACTACAGTATTTTCTCTCTGCTCGTACACTGTGCTGTGGTCAGGTTACAGCTGTGCATGAATCCAACACTTCACTTTTCAGTAGTTCGGCAGTGTTTATGTGCTCAGACTGTTGACCGCCGCAACACGAGAGAGCTACAACGATAAGTATATAAGCTTGTATAAGAATATATATTTAAAATGGTGCAGACTTGTGATTCTCCAGGCTGTAACCACAAAACTCCAGCTTCAGCTTGTCCCTCTGTCCCTCCTCTCTCTCTCTGCCTGTTCTGACTCCATCTGGTGAATTTGGGCATCAGTATATTCGGGTTCATAAACATCTCCCCTTGGCTCTGTGCTAAAGGCGACGTCTTCATCAGTGTTGTATTCACACATGTTGTCGTGAACTTTCTGAGCAGTAAACACAGTGAAACAGGTGCGGCTTCACCTGGAGGCAGCGCAGTGATACGAGCCGGAGAGAAAATAGTACCAAGTGATTGTGAGGTCTGACTTTTTCCCCGTTCACGTTTTGTGACGCAAATGTATCACTCTTTTGAACACATCACTTTTTTGCTTTGAGAAGAAAAACACTTTATTTCGTCAGCACCGAAACCGGGAAAGAACTCGGCTCAGCGGACACTGTCGGGAGGTAAGTCAGTGTTAATGCACAAAACTGCTGACGGGGACGTACAAATTCATGTCAAAAATCCCGAACTATCCCTTTAAAGCTCTCAACAGTCAAATTTGTGCAATATAGGACCTTTAAATATGAAATATGAGGAAGTGAATGACATTATAACCTCTGTTTTCTGTTGTAGAAAGCATCCTCCACACTCCAAAGCTGTGCCGGACTATTGGGACAAAACACAGATCCCTCAAACTGGATTTAAGGTAAAGGTTTAGTGCTGTAGTGGCAACCAGGAGGCTGTTACCCCTGGAAAGCAACTGAAAATACAGTTATGGCAGTTTAAATGTCTGTAGACACTGTTAACAGACACATATACAGTGTGTTACGACAAGAAATAAATACATTGATAGATGAGAACAAGATTATTGCATTAAATATTGCCAAGTCTTAAGACAGAGCAAGTAACAACCCTGAAGATGCGAGGCAAAACGTCGTCTCTAAAACTTTTCTTCTTATTATTCCAGGTGACAGAAAAGATTTATTTATTTTTTTTGCAATGGACTGTAAAGATAAGGCCATTTCCATCATGCCGTTTACCCATGGCAGTAATGAATCATACATTTAGGAAACAATTTTTGGACTTTTTGGAGCTGTCCACCATGTTCTAACATTGTTTTCTCATCAAAAACATGCCTGAAGAGGTTGTATATGCATCTCGGGATCTTTCTCAGGCCTGTCCAGGACTCTCAAATCCACGTCAACCACGCTCCCGCTCGGCAGTGTTCCAGAAATGTACAAAAACATGAAACGAATGATACAAAACAGTCTAATACAACTTCACAAACCTGGTGCTATGTGGAGTAGTCTCATTAGCAGAATACATGTGATAGTGCTCTGAAGGGGGAAGGACTTAGAGTGAGTCGGGAGCGAGGGAAGTTGAGACAAAAACCAGTTCTATGGTTTGATGTTTTCAAAAGAATAAAAGGTACTATGGAGATCTAAATATATCATGTGTCAATATATTAATGCCCGTCTTTAAATAGATTTACTAAACCAAATGTCTGGATGATGAACTTAACAATGACAGCTCATTTATACAAAATGTTGAATTGTTTTCCATTAAATTGTGTTTGTTTGTAGAGAGTACCGCTGCAGTCCTCATCGGGGGAGTATAAAGAAATTCAGGCACTTTTCAATCAGACCATGGCTTCTTTTGAAATCCTTAAAATCGAAAGGATTCAGAACAGAGTAGTGTGGGAGGCCTTTCAGCTGTACGTGATTTATAATAAGATATCTAATAATGTTTATAGTTAATCATTATAATCTAAAGGGATTTTGTTTTTTTATTACAGGCACAAGACTCACATGAAACAGAAAAATGGTGGACAGCCTGTGTTGGAGAAGAAGCTTTTCCATGGGACTGAGCCGAAGTTCGTGGACATTATTTGTGGCGAAAACTTTGACTGGAGAGTGTGTGGAGTCAATGGGACGGTTTATGGACAAGGTCAGAGTTCAAAGTTGATTAAGAAGTTTCATAGTGTAATATGTGTACCTAATAAACTTGCCTGAACATAAATTTACTGATACTTTAAAAATCTGTTTAGCTCCAGAATCCTGAATATCTGCATTAAAATGTGTTTTGTAGCATGTCCTGTTCCATAAGAGTATTTTATTCTGAATACTTTCACTTTAGGTCGTGTTATATTAAAGTGTAAAAAGTGACATACTAGAGTTTAAAAATAGTTACTGCACTGCCTGTTGGATTGAGCACTGTACTGTATTCTGAATCGGGAAGTACCAATCCAACTTTTTCTGTTCCAATACCGATATCGATACTTTGGCTTTAAGTATCTGCCGATATCTGATACCAGGGCAGAGACAGAAAATTGAATTTATTTCCTTTAATCACAAACAGCAAGAGGTAAAAAGAAATCTTAATGTGTTTTGTAACAACAGAACAGCTTTGTAAAAATATAAGTTTAATATTATGAGACGTTTTGTGCGAGTAAATCGTCTGATTACACCAGTTTATAAACCAAAATGGGAATAGGTCTGAACTGATATCTTGGAAGCCGATATCCGATCCACTAAAATTTTCGGGTGCTGATCTCTGATATCAGTATCATCGGTGTTTATAACTGTTTTCTGAAAATTCAGCAAATTACACAATTACACAAAATACATATAATTAATATGATAAGTACAATTATATACAATAAAAGTAAGCAACATAAAAAGTAGGGTTGTCTAAACTATCAAAAATCAGATACTAATCGGTACTAAAACTAGTATCAAAACTAGATACTGATTTGAGCAGGTATCGATACTAAAAATGTCACATTCACAGGACAGAAGTGAACCTTTCCAGACTAGTGTTCGCACATGGAGCACTGTGGAACCTCTGGGACATGTATAATACAATATAAATGAAAATAGTGGGACTTAATGTTGAAAACCACATTCTATTGTCTAAAGAAATTGCGTTTTTTTAGTATCATCGTTTCATCAGAATCCGTACTGAATATTGAGTCTATTATCGAGTATCGAAATTGAGTTGAATTGTAGTAACACTAGTAAAAAGCTGTAATTGGCTCACAAGTTCTAATCTACACACTCCTATGTCTTTACTACAGGAAGCTACTTTGCGCGCGACGCCAAGTACTCCCATGACTACACCGGAGACCACGACCCACGGTTCATGTTCGTGTCTCGGGTTTTGGTCGGAGAATACACCGAAGGCTCCCGGGACTACAGGCGCCCTCCTTCCAAAGACGGAGGAGACGTGAACCGGTTTGACAGCTGTGTGAACGACACCCGCAATCCTTCAATATTTGTGGTGTTTAAGGAGCAGCAGATCTACCCCGAGTACCTGCTTCAGTACAAACACTCAGGCGGTAGTAATGTATATGCTCAAAGAAGTACTGGCGGTGTCTATGGTCAAAGTAGTAGCAACGCGGCGTATCCCCAGAGCAGCAGACAGACCACGTACCCTGCGTATCATAATGTACCTCCTCGCTCTTCCTATACTTCACCGCCCCCACCCCCTAACCCCACCTCTGCACCCACATCAAACAATGACCAAAACTCATGTGTCGTTTCGTAAAGTGAGGCAGTGGTTAACCTGCTTGTCTCCATGGAGATGTTGTTGCTTTGCCCAGAATGTTGCATCGTACGACATTAAACATATACATGCAGCATTTATTCATGAGGGGTGTTTTTAAAGCTCAAAAATACAATAAGTTCCTGTAACCTGCTTGTTTCCCTTGTGATCGATAGGTTTAATCTACACTATGGTACACTAGAAATGTTACACAGTTAAATCTAATCCACTTTATTTCTTTATAGAGCACATTTTATAAACAAGTGCTACACAGACAAATTAAGACAAAAATCATAAACAATAAATAAAAAACATTAAAATACATACAGCAAAAAAATTGTTAAAACTAAATAAAATTAAACAAAAATTAAATCTACTAAATGAAAGACCATACAACTCAGCCAGTGTCTTTTAACACTATATTATGTAATTTTCTGATCTGTTATAATGTGTGAGTGAAACAAACACAGCTCCGGGTATGTTTTTGATGAGGACACATGTTTAACACACAAACTCTGCATATTTAGGCTGAGCTGCCAAAAGTAAGCCTAAAACTTCCTGACATCACCAGGTGGAATAGAGCATTTTGAGCTTTGGAGATGTAAACAGACTAATAAAGAGTTCCTCAAACATGTGTGACTGAAACAGAACAGCTCTGGTATCTTTTCTTTTTGAGGAGGTCACATGTAACGACATTCTAACGAGGCCTAAAGCTCACAAGACTCAGTTTGTATATTGTGACGTCATCTGAAACCCACCAACAGCCACGTTGCATGTCAGATCTATGGAGAGGTGCATGTTTTCATTCCTTTTAAAGTAACTCGCCAGAGGAGGTAAATTTACATCCACTAAAACGAATCATTTCTACATGACCCAAACATCCATGTGTACAGTACGATGACTGGAGAATATTTGATGTACATAGAAACCGAGAAAATCTATTTTTTAATGTATCTATGTAAATTAAAAATGACTTATCACCAGGGGGCTGATTCATTTTCAGTTCGGTTCAGTTATTTGACCCTGTTTACTGTCACAGGTTTGTGATCATCAGGGCAACAACTTTAATACAACACTTCATACATATTTCTTTCTAAAGGCCACATCATTATAGCCTGATTCATCATCGGGCTTCACCTGGTCCCTGAAGAGAAATGAAACTGAGCGGAGACACATTACCTTTGTTACTTTGAATACATTCAAAGTACGGTAGCTATATATAGCTCCTTTAGTAATAGGCTAATAAAATGAGAACGTAGGCCTACTTTGTTACTTGACATATTAGGAAGACGTACTCCATTTTGTTACTTGAAAAAAGTAAAAGTACAGATACTGGAGCAGATATTGGAGAAAGAAATACTCAGCTAGATTTTTTTCATGTGATACTTTTCCCTACATAAAAGTATTAAAGTATGATAAAGAATTGTGCTGTATTTTGTTCAACAGAAACAACTTAATCAAACTTTTTTTTCATAGCTGTTTTTCTTTGTATATTTTTGGACTGAAAAGTACAGATCCCTGCTCTCAAATATAGTGAAGTGAATCTACTTAAGTCAAGTAGAGATCATTTATACCTAAGTACAGTCCTTTACTACTTCGTTACGTTTCACCACTGCATATTTGTGCCATACATTAGTTAAAATATATGATTTGTCTAAAGAATTCTATTGTATTTATACTTTTTTGTAAGCGATATACTTTGTAATATTTGCTGACTTAAACTTTCTGATGGTTTACGGCTGTACGTACTTATCACACTCACGCCCCCTGGTGGATGAGGTGAGTCAGTTTCAGGTTGGAGAAAGACTCGTTTCCGTCTCAGCTGAGCCGCACTCGGGTTCATGGCCGCGATGGAGACGGTCATACTCCAATTTATTCTGAGCAACGGCGGAGCGGCGATCACCGGGGACCTGCTCTTTAACCTGTGCGACGCCTCCACTCTTCTGGAAATCATAAACAGAGACGACAAGTTTGTGCCGTGTTCCTTCAGCGGGACTCCGAAGATTGTTGTCCGGAGCAGAGTGAGACTGTGTCGGGCCAAAGAGTGTCCGGGCTGCGGGGACCTGCACCTGTGCAAAGACTTTCTCCTGTCCGGACTCTGCCGGTTCACTCAGCTCAGGTCACTGCTTCATTGTGGGCTACTTATGTTTTTAATGATCAGAGGTGGAAGAAGTACTCAGTTTTGTTACGTAACATACAGGGCAAAAGATTACTCAAGTAAAAGTAAATGTATCCTTGTCACACCCACTGGGCTAATCTGTCATACTCATCTTTTTCAATCATTTTAAAAACCAAAATGAGTATGAATGTATGAAGATGTTACTATCTCAGGAATATGCATTACGCTCGCATAAGTAATGAGTGCACAGTGTGATGGAGGATCTAAAGTCCAGAGTCTGGTGTGGGTCAGACTGACCAAAGCCATTCTGACCCTGTACACTGGGTTTTAGAGCTCACACTGGTGCCAAATTGACTCAATGTGACTAGAAGAAAGAAAAAACAAAACAATTAACATTCTAGTAAAGCAATCAGATCCTCAGGTCCTCACCAGAAAAGTTACTTAGTGCACCTTTAATTCTAATATTAACAGAATTTACTTGTATCACTTAAATAGGCCCAAGTTGGAGTAAATGTTGCCAACAGTGCGAGGTGAGTGTATGTTGGCAAAGAAGGGTGTATATATATATATATATATATATATATATATATACTTATTTGTCACTACTGATTTGAAGTAACAAAACAGGTTACTTCTTAAGAAAACATATTTTACTTGAGGTTTAAATACCAAAAAATGCAAAATAAAATGAATACAAAATTTTTAATAATGTCAGTTTAGTTCAAATTAATTTCTCTTAGAAGAAAAAATCTTGAATTACTAGTATGGTGAGTTATTGTAGCTTATATCAGTTTCATTTCTCCCTCTTCACTCTAGTTTCCATTTGCTTATTTGCCGCAGCTAATCTCCGTCTGACTTTATGCTCCACAAACAATAAATCTCTGGACCTTTGCCCTCTTTAGATAAGCAGGGCACAGGTGGCACTGCTGGAGAATTGTCATGCACTTTAGTTTGGTGCCATATTTATATTACTACTTTTAAAGGTGCATTATGTAACTTTTCTGGTGGGTCTGGCTTGGAGATGTTATTGTTTTGCCTGAAATGTTCAGTGGTATGGCATTAAACACATCTGTCTAGCATTTATTCATTAAATACAGTAATCTGCTCTGTGAATAGTTTTCCACAGATCTGACCTGTAATGTGGCCTACAAATGTCTCCCTTGAGATAGATTTAGATAGGTTTAATCACTACCAAAGAACATTCTAGACCAAGAAATAACATCTCTATGAAGACAGGCAAATGGCCAGAAAGGTTGTACTATGCTTTGTGTAAGTTAAGTAAAATTGCATTATGTAACTTTTCTGGTGGGGCGGTTCACGAGTGAGGGGAGGACGTGAGGTTGACGGGTGGATCAGTGCAGCGTCGGCAGTGATGCGTTTTCTTTATCGGACCGTTGTGATGAAGAAGGAGCTGAGCCCAAAGGCAAAGCTCTCGATTTACCTCAGTCACGTTCCTCCCCTCACCTATGGTCATGAGCTCTGGGGAACGACCGAAAGAACGAGATCGCGGATACAAGCGACCGAAATGAGTTTCCTCTGCAGAGTGGCCGGGCGCTCCCTTAGAGAGAGGGTGAGGAGCTCAGTCACACGGGAGTAGCTCGGAGTAGAGTAGCTGCTCCTCCATGTCGAGAGGAGCAGCTGACGTGGCTCGGGCATCTGGCCCGAGGAAGACCCAGGACACGCTGGAGGGACTATGTCGGCTGGTCTCGAACACCTCGGGGTCCCCCCGGAGGAGCTGGAGGAAGTGTCCGGGGTGAGGGAGGTCTGGGAGTCCCTGCTTAGACTGCTGCCCCGGATAAGTGGAAGAAAATGGATGGATGGATGTTTGTATAAAGGAAACAAATTATATTTCCTGTCTCTGCCCTGGTATCAGTTAATATCGGCTATCGGCAGATACTTAAAGCTAAACTATCAACATCGGTATCGAAACAGAAAATGCTGAATCGGTGCATCTCCAGTCTAAATAAAAGTTCTGTTTTATATTGTGTCCTGTGCTAGGAGAGGATGCCTGTTTTCTCATGATCTGCACTCAGACCACAACGTCCTGGTGCTGAGGGCCAATGGTCTGGAGAGTCTGAGCAGGTCTGAGCTGTGCCTGCTCCTGCTGCAGAGCGACCCCACCCTGCTGCCTCAGGTCAGTGCACTCCCAGTTCATCTTGGCTGGAGATTAAATATGCACGACTAAGCTCCTACAGAATACTATTTTTAATCATTAATCATTAGATTGCATATTCTGTGATATCCCCCCTTTTAAAAAGGTAAAAACATTTTACAGTATTTCTGTGCCCATTATGTTTATGTCATATAATTTAAAGGTCCTATATTCTTTTGAGCTTGAAGTCATGTTATAATGCTGTGACCTCCTCAAAAACATACCTGGTTGTGTTTTGTTTCATTGCTCTGCTCCACCTTGTGATGTCATTACTTTTAGTTCAGTATAGGCTATTCCGGGTCTGAAATCATCCAAATAGTGAAGTGCATGGAGTTTAAAAACACAGTGGAGCTCTCTTTATATACAGAGTTTTCATTTTGGGAAAACCTAAATATGTAGGATTTGTGTGTTAAACATGTGTGAATAAAACAAGACACAACTCCAGGTCTGTTTTTGATGATGAAACTACATTATCCATCCATCCATCCATCTTCTCCCGCTTAATCCGGCTGGGTCGCGGGGGCAGCTTGCTGCCCAATACTCATAGCACCTGACCCCCCCTATAAACCCCTCTGCAGGTGGTGAGCCCACAGGAGGGTGGACAACATGGTCCTTGATGTTAGTTCATAGGGGTGCGGGCATGTTTTGGGTTGATGGGGGAAACCGGAGTACCCGGAGGAAACCCATCCAGACACGGGGAGGAACATGCAAACTCCACACAGAAAGGCCCGGGCGACCCGGGGATCGAACCCGCAACCTTCTTGCTGTGAGGCCTGAGTGTTGCCACTCAGCCACCGTGCCGCCAGAAACTACATTATAACATGTCTTAAAGCTCACAAGAATCCATTTTGTGTAATATAAACTAAAAATAATTCCTAGTTTCAAGTCTTTTTTTCTGTCTGACCAATTCTTCTTTCTTTGTTAGATTTGCTATGATTACAACAAGGGCTTTGGCTCCACCGGCGGGTGCAGCGAGGGCTGCCACAGACTGCACATCTGTGAGAGGTTTCAAAACTGCAGCTGCCACAGGACCCATGACTTCTCTGCGCCACAACCTCTCAAACTCCTGCAAGAAAGACTGATCCCAGAGCATCTGATAGACTCCTTAAAGTCTGTGTATGTGAACAAGGATGCGCTGAGGTTCGCTGATAAAAAAGCTGGTCGAATATATAGAGGAGGCGGGGGAAATCTGAGCGGTAATTTGTCCAAAAGATCATTTTCTTGCGGGGATCTTCTCGGGGCGGTTGATGCTGACATAGATGGAGTCAGCACCGGACGATCTAACCAGAGACAAAGAGGTAATTACTGGTTAGTTCTATATAAACAGACTTTGGTACAAAACTGATTAAACTAAGTGCATATGACTAGGCCTGTCACAATAACAATTTTTACATGAATATAGTGCTGTAGATTTACATATCACCCATAACTCCTCTATCATAGACTGAATATATAAATGGACATAGCGTTCCAAATAGAAAGTGTTCATGGAGGCATTTCTCTCTCCCTCCTCTCATAAACGGGGAAAGCAGGACGCTGTGAACATTTTAACACTTTTACGCTTTAGAAAACACTACGCAAAGAAGAAAAAAAAACAAAAAAAAAAACGAGCCTTGGAGTGCTCCGGACCGGATTTTGTCCAAAAACTGACGGGACTTTCGGAGCTAACAAGCTAACAACAGCGCTGAATGCCGTCGTGGTTAGATAAGTATGTGCACTCCCCTAAAAAGAAGACAACTAAGAAAAAGGCTGCAACAAAGAAGGCAAACCAAAGTAACAAACAAACTAATTCTGAGAACAAAGAAGCAGATGTGTGGATCTGTAGCCAGTGTGAGGAAGAATTTGAGGATGAAAATGACCACCGCACAAAAATGTCTTTCACACAGGTAGCATTCAACCAATGCTACCTGTGTGAAAGACATTTTTGTGCGGAGTGCATTGAACTGAAAGAAGGGGGGTATGAGACACTTAGCAGACTTGATGTGTTTTGGTTCTGTCCCAGCTGCCACCCTAAAGCAAAGAGCTGCTGGAGCCACAATAAAGATGCTGATAAGAAATTTGAGGAACTGACCAACAGCATCGGGAAAAGACTTACTGCTCTTGAAGAAAGTCTGCAAGAAAACCTCAACAAAATAGGACAGGAAGTACCAGATAAAATAAACTCTGCTAATAAATTCTGGGCTGAATCGGAGATGAAAAAAAAGTGGTCCGACCTACTGAAACAAGGGGATGGGGGAACCAGCACACCTCCAGATTTCAAACAAATCCTGAAGGAAGCCAGGGCTGAGGAGAAGGAAGATTCTGAACATGAGAGCAAAGAGAATAATGTGATATTTATCGAGTAGCTGAGAGTACAAAATCAGCAGCAGAGGAACGAGTGCTTGATGACAGAAAATTCCTGGATGACCTCTGTACTGACATACTGGAAATACCAGATATTAATGTAAAGAAGGTAATTCGTGTGGGACCTAAGCAAGGAAAGGATGGCGAACCCAGACAGAGCCCCCGGCCGCTGAAGGTTGTTTTCAATAGCAAGGACTCAAAAAATACACTTCTTAGAAACCTTTATAAGTTGAAAAATGCGGAGCAAAAATTCAAGCAGATTAGTGTCACTCAGGACTATAGTAAAGAAGACAGGGATAAGATTCAAGCAAAAGTTGCTGAAGCAAACAAGTTAAATAGTGAGGAACAACCAAAAAACTTCAGGTACAGAGTGAGGGGACCTCCCTGGGACCTGAGGATAGTGAAGATTACAAGGGTAGAAGCGAACTAAACTGCAAAGGGTTACCAATATGTATTCACAATAGTTTTTATCTTCTTGAAAACACAGAAATAGGCAAAGCTGAGTACCCACTGGATGTGAATGAAACTGAGTCTACAGAACTATTGAAGTGCGTACATAATACAACAAAAAGTGCAACTAAGAGACTTACAAAACCGGTAGGGAAGCAAGCAGCAAAACAACAAACGAAGAAGTGCAAACCATCTGTGTATTCAGCTGGCAAGTCAATAAGCCCAACACAATGTGAGAACAGGAATAACAATACAGGAGGATTAGCAACCTATCAGTTTACTACACAAATGCTGATTCTCTTAGTAACAAAATAAAAGAGCTGCAAATCATTATCAACATATACCGACCACATGTGATTGCAATTACAGAAGTAAAGCCAAAAAACTGCACATACCAGCTTGACCCATGCGAAATACAGCTGCAGGGATATGAGCTCTTCCACAACATCACTGATGCAGGTACCCGGGGAGTGGCTCTGTGCTTGAGTGCAGACTTAAACCCATCAGCATATGAAACTACTATCAGAGATCTCAAGGAATCAGTCTGGGTGGAGATTGCACAAGATAACGGGAAGAGGCTAATACTCGCATGTATCTACAGAAGTCCAAATAGTCCAGACGAAAATAATGATAAACTGTGCGAACTTTTTAGTTCACTGAGCTCTCAGAGAAACACAAATATGCTTATAACAGGTGATTTTAACTTCCCAGAAATAGACTGGGTGGATGAGATGTGTGTGTTGAATAGAGAACACCCGGCTAGGAGATTTCTTGAAGCTACTAGAGATGCATTCCTTCACCAACATGTTACAGAGCCAACCCGATATAGAGAAGGTGAACAGGCTAACATTTTAGACTTAGTATTCACAGATGAAGAAGAACTGATCTCAGACATCAGTATAGCTGCACCACTAGGGAAGAGTGACCATGCAGCCATAATGTTGAAATGTCAATTCAGCTCTGTATCAAAGGAATATAATGACATGAGGTATAAATACTTAAGAGGAAATTATCAAGCCATGACTGAATCCCTTGCAAAAACAGATTGGTCTACTCGATTAGATGACAAAAATGTAGAGGAGAGCTGGACCATCATCAAAATGAAGCTGAATGAAGAATGTGAAAAGCATATCCCGCAAACACCTAGATCAAACAAGAAACGGCAGTTGTGGATGAACATTAGAGCCCTTGCTAAGGTAAAGAAATATGCTAGCTGGCGAAGATACGTAACATCTAAAGAAGGGCAAGAGTACTGTGAGTATGCACGAGCTCGAAATCAATCGAGATGGGTGACACGCAAACCCCAGAGAGACTTTGAAATTAAAATTGCACAGGAGGCCAAAATAAACCCTAAAGCTTTTTGGGCATACGTTTCATCAAAGCTGAATAACAGGTCACGAATTCCTGACCTAAATACTGGGCTTGGGAAAGAACACACCAAGACAGATGAAGATAAAGCCACAGTTCTCAACAAACAGTTCTGCAAGGTCTTCACAAGTGAGAAGCTGGATCACTTGCCTGTTCCAACATACCATCAGCCAACTGAAGTCCTGCATAACATAGTTATTAAAGAAGACCAGGTACTCAAAAAACTACAGGCTCTGAATGCAAACAAATCAAGTGGGCCTGACCAGATAAATCCCAGAGTTTTGAAAGAGACTGCTCCCGCATTAGCCTTTCCTCTCACTATTTTATTCAATAAGTCAATGAAGAGTTGACTTGGTCAGATCAGCCCAATGTTCAAGAAGGGCTCCAAACATGAAGCAGCTAATTATCGCCCAGTAAGCCTGACATCTGTAGTGTGCAAGGTGATGGAATCCATTGTCAGGGAGGAACTCGTGGAACATATGAAGGCTAACAACTTCTTCAGTAGTCACCAACATGGCTTCCTCCCTGGCCGCTCTACGGTGACTCAACTTCTTGAATGCCTAGAAGAATGGACAACAATGTTGGACAATAAGAATAGTGTGGACATAATATACTGTGATTTTCAGAAGGCGTTTGATTCAGTCCCACATAAAAGGCTCCTATTGAAAGTTAAAAGCTATGGCGTAGAGGGTAATATGTTGAGATGGATAGAGTCATTCCTGAGTGATAGAAAGCAACGAGTGTGTGTAAATGGTGCATTCTCTTCATGGAAAAATCTCATCAGTGGAATACCACAAGGGAGTATCCTTGGCCCACTGTTGTTTGTTATATTTATAAATGACTTGCCTGCTGTAGTTGACTGCGGTATTAAAATCTATGCCCACGATACAAAGATTTATCATAAAGTAAACAGTGATGAAGATAAAGAGAGTTTACAGCAGAATATTGACAAGATGGTCAGATGGTCACAAGAATGGCAGCTCATTTTCCATCCTGACAAGTGTATGGTTTTACACCTGGGAAACTCAAAGTCATCATACACTATGGGGGAAGGAGAGGAGAAGACAACCTTGAAAGTTAGTGAAGTTGAAAAAGACCTGGGAGTGTACATTGATGATAAGCTAACTTTTGTTAAACATTGTCACAGTATAGTGTCAGTCGCAAACCGACTGGTGGGAATTATGCATAGAACTTTTAGTTGCATGGACAAATCAGTGTTTGATTATCTGTACAAAGGCCTAATCAGACCAAGACTGGAGTATGCATCTTCAGTCTGGAGTCCATTGCGGGTGAAAGAAATAGAGCTAATTGAAGCTGTCCAGTGTAGGGCCACAAAGCTAGTCCCTGAACTGAAAGACAAGAGCTATGAAGAGAGACTAAGGTGTCTACAGCTGCCAACACTAGTCCACCGCAGACTGAGAGGGGACATGATCCATGTATACAAGTACACACACCAGCTGTTTGATGTCAACTGTGAGAAAATGTTTCCTCTGGAGAAGAAGAATGTGACTCGAGGGCACCCGTTCAAGATCACAAAGATGCGTTGCGGCTCAAGATGGAGGCTACATTTCTTTACACAGAGAGTGGTGAATGAGTGGAATGGACTGCCTGAAGAAGTCGTCACAGCTCCAACCCTGAACTCATTCAAGTCCAGACTGGATGCCTTTTGGAGGGACCATCGACTGCGTTTCAACTTCAAGACCCCAGCAGATTTGTTTGAATAACTGAACAGACTAAAGACTGGCGCATAGGCTTTCAGCCTTCAACGCCGTACAGATATTATTTCCAGCTCCATCAACTATGGCTCCAATTCACTTTACATTGAAATATTGTCACCAGGGAGCTGATAATTTCTCAACTGCTGCTGTGGCCTCATCATTCTGGTTTTAAAATGTTCGTATTAACCCACTCTACATCATCCTGCTATTTTGTCCAACTCGGCTCCAAATTAATTCCTATTCCTCTAACTGCTAGCTTTGTGAGCTTCATTTGACTGGAGCCGAATGCTGTGGCTGACGTCACACTCCCTTAGTCCCTTTATACAGTCTATGTCCTATATGTATGGTACATGTAATAAACTAAAACGTACAACTTTCCATTCTCAGATAAAACCGAGATCTGCATGTATTTCATCATAGGACGCTGTAAACATGAAGGTGAGAGAAGTGTGCCCTAAACAATATTTTTGTTTGAACTGTTTTAAAAAATATTAATCTTGATCATTGTGTTTGCTGAGCCTCAGATCGCTGTTTCAAAGCTCATGACAAGATGCCGTACAGATGGGAGATGAGACAGGGCGGCCAGTGGACTCCTATGGCTGAAAATGAGAGCATAGAGAAAGACTACGGTGACCCTAAAAACACATACAGGTGAGTAGGCCTGTCACGATAACAGCATTTTGAAGTAAGAAATATTGTTTAAGAAAATATGGATGATAATATTGAATGTGACTGACACTATAACCCCAGAGCAGGATTTCCCTCGAAAAGTGTTCTAAAGTATTGTTAAAGATCATGAGCTGCAATACATAAATGAAACACTTAATGAGTAACATTATTTAATGAAGCCTCTACAGTTCAAATCTTATTGTAGTACTGCAATATAATAATAAAAAAAGATAATATCTGTAATATATTGTGTGTCTGTGCAGCTCTACCAGTCCTGCTGTGCATTTCGACACAATGATGTGTGGCTCAGATGAAGTGAGGCGTCTCTCCACTGTGAACTCTGTGCTGCAGCCAGACTTCATCCACACCACAGACTGGCTCTGGTACTGGGAGGACGAGTACGGCACCTGGTACCAGTACGCTGCTGTGGTAAGTAGCACTAAAACTGTTGTGTCAGTTTGCCACAAGGCAGCTGCACCTACAATATCGTAATTTAGAATAAAATCAAGCCAATGCTCAGTAGTTGAGTTAAGATTAAAGTTTGTATTTATCAAACATGTGCTTCTGTTGCTGCTGTTCTTGGGCTTTTGGACTTCTACTGTGGGACATTAAAGTTTGTTCTTGTTTCCTTTACTTCAGTCAAGTGAGCATCGCATGGCCAGCATCACCAGCAAAGACCTGGAGGAGATGTATCTGAAAAAGGAGAAGGATGTTGTGGAGTTCTCTGCAGGATCACAGAAATATTCACTCAGTTTCCAAGGTAGAGCGAACCTGGAAGTGGTCGGAAAACGCGGAATGTCATGACAAATATTTGAGTCACAACAGCAGAACAAAATCAAAATCAAACTTTTGTTACATCCAGTTGAGAGAAAATCACAGACGTCTTCCTTGTCCAGAAATGCACACAGAGCTTGTCTTGTGTTGTTTTTTTCACAAACAAAACAACACTGACGCTAAAACTTCAGAATAAATATGTACATGCCTTCATTCACTGGTCGAACTGTGTAAAAGAAAAACTTAACAGGAACCAAGACCAACCTAAGTCTAATCTAATACTTAAAATAGACTAGTCTAGCCCCCGCGACCCAGCCGGATTAAGCGGGAGAAGATGGATGGATGGATGGATGGACTAGTCTATTTGAGCTCAAACACATTTCTGTACAATGGGGAACCTGGAGGTGTTGCATCAACCAGTATTGTGATATTGATAATTGTGAGATATATTGTGCGGCCCTAGTCAACAGTACAAAAACCAACAGCCAAAGTTTCTCTCTCTGTTTTCTCAGACATGATTCAGACAAACTTAACGCACAACACCAAGAAGCTGGTGAGGAGGAGACCGCGGTTTGTCTCTGCAGCTGAAGTCCAGACCACCAGGTACACCCAGTGTTAGGACGAATACTTTAAAATTGTGTTACAAAATTCAGAATACCTGCATTAAAATTTATTGTGCAACATTCAGTTATATGGTCCAATCAGAGGACTGTATTCTGAGTACTTTACAATACTTTTTCATTAAGATACACCACCAATGTTCCCTCTAAGATGCGCAATTGCGCACTGCTCGCACACTCTCAGCGCACAAGAAAACGTATGTAGCGCACTGCAAATAAATGAGATCTATACCATTTTTTTCTGTATCATTTTGCTGTGTAACTCAGTGAGTGACAGGTGTCCAGCCAATCATATGATACGATGCAGTTACGCTATGCAGCCAATCACGGCATTGACAGTACGTGCACACGTGCTCTGCTTATACGCGTTATATAACAATAACAGTGCTGCGGAGTTAAGTGACGCTAATGCTAATCCCTTATCATGGCGAAATGAACGGGCAGTGAATGTGATGCGTCCACTCACCAAACCAAAGTAAAGTGGCTGTCACACCTTTTTTGTATAAGTTATGGGCAGCACACTGGCTACGTCCACATACGGCAAGGTCGCCGAAAAAATTTCATCATGCTTAAAATATCTCGACGTATGTCAGCGTGCGCCATAAGTTGTAGGTAGTCGTTGACACACATTAATTGTAAGTTACCCATAAGTCCAAATACATTGAGATCATGTCTAGCGTATCCGTGACTTATGAGTAACGAGCTTTGAACCTGTGTGTAACTTATACCGAACTTATCTCCAGCGCATAATGACGTATGCAGACGTATTTGACATGTTCCAGACGACCACAGAACTTCCTGAACGTGTTTCTAACTTATAGCTGCCGGATAACAGACTATTGGCAGCGTTTAGGGCAATTGTAAATTGGATCTTTGGAGAACACCACAGTCTAAATAACCAATCAAGTCATTGCACCAGCTCAATGAGAAGACTTTATTTACTCACCCTCATTATCCATAGAATTTGTCCTCCGCAAATAATAACATCCAGTCCACAAAACTGCGATATTAATACCATTTGAGGCGTTCTTTAAAAGTAAAAAGGCGAGAGTAGCACATGTGTGTTTGTTTACGTCCAGCTGTGTGTGAAGCTGCACATTGCGACAGTGACTCTACTTCCTGTGGACTCTCCAATCTTTTATGCTTTAAAAAACATGTATCTGAAGTATTGCTCCACATTTCACAAATAATAACACAGTTTTGTCTTTTATCAAAACTGGACGTGCAGAGCTCTGATCTTTGAACACTTGAGTCTCAAATTGAGTAGTTTTACTGTAGACAGGAAACGGCTGAAGCCATCGCGCTCACAACTTTACAGCCTGTGGTCTGCAGCCAGATCCCGCTGCTCTATACCAACCCACCTATTGATCAATCTGCTGCATTCAGCACCATAGACAGTGAGAGACGTAAAATATGACGTGTCGGAATAGCGTTGGTATTTATACCAACTAACGCTATTCCGACACGTCATATTTTATTGTCGGAATAGCGTTAGTTGGTATTTATACCAACTAACACGTCATATTTTACGTCTCTCACTGTTAAGTTAAGCTATAAGTTATTAAAACGTTCTTTATAAGTTACTAATACGTTATGTATACGTCCAACTCGTTGTGAATACGCTATGTATGCGCCCAAAATAAAAAAAAAAAAAAAAAAAAAAAAAGTTCAGCGTATGCCAGCGTTTTAGGGAAATTCTGGTACATTGGCATAGGCCTACACAGGCTAAATCATCAAGGTGCGACAGGGCCCTAAAAAAGAAATATGGTTCTTTTAAGATGGAATGGCTGTCGGAATATGTGCAAATAGAAGAACAAGCGGTGAAACTTGGTGACTAATGGAAACTGCTAATGGAAATTAATGTTAATTGTTATTAATGTTAATTAATGTTAATTGTTAACTAATGGAAAACCCTGTAATTTGATTCTTTTAATAATCCATGAAATTTGCTATGATCCCAGGTGCGCATCTGATGTTGCTCACAGTGGTCCTCAGTGTATTCAGGGAGGTTGTCTGTATGCCCAGACATATGAAAAATTAGAGGGAACATTGTACGTCACCACCAGTGAAAAGTTTGAACAGACCTCCTCATTCAGAGTTAAATAACTCTAATATACATACATATATTTAGGATTTGCTTTGTCAGTCCTGCTTCTGTATATACAAGTGCATACAGAAGACATTAAAGTAATCAAACATAAGTAATTATTCCATCAGAGTTGCTTTAAAGTCCAGGTTTATCCTGAAATCCTGAGCTGAAACGAGCTGCGCTTTGTGACTCTGAGGCCAGATTAATGGAGCAATAACCTCACGGAAAATGGGCTCAAAGTATGATATTTTTTATGATCTGACTAAACCAGAGAGGAGCCGCAGAGAGTTTTATTTGGGAGACGTTTATTTTGATCCAAGGAGCAAGAGGAAGGAGGCGACTCCAGTCGATGGTGATGGCGCACAGAGAAACCCACTGAAAACCAGTCCATCCTCAGAGTCCAAACAGCGTCAGAGCTGCACTGGCCTTCACAACAGTCACATGTGCGAGATCATTTTAATGAAGTAATGGCCATGGGCTTTTAGATGGTTTGTGTCTTTTTGCTGAGTGCAGTGTGCATAGAGCATACAGCTGGTAAAAGTCTCAAACAACACACGATTATGAAAGTCACAGTTCTAACACAGGCGAGTGCACGTTTCACTAAACTGTTTCTTGAGACTTGGAAACAAAGTTAAAATAATCTGGACAGTTAGCCTGATCCCCACCAGGTTTGTGCCCACTTGTTGCCATGGCAATTTAGCGCCACCTCTGGTGAGTCACTTTGGTGGAGCAGAACAGAGGGTTTGAGGAGCCTGGTTTGCCCAAATAGGCCAGGCCTTGGCTTTAGCTCGCTCTGTGGAATACCCCCTAGAAGGATCTCTGTTCCATATATACAGTGTACCCCACTTATGCTAATGCAGGCACTCAACTGCACTGAGCTGTAATCAGGAACCAGATGTTCAGAGATATACAAGGTGGATTTTAGAGAAGTGAGAAACTGTGAGCAGTGCATGATGGAACCTTTAAAAATTTATGTATTATTGTTTCTCTTGTAGAAAACGTCCAGCAAACTCTTCTGCTGTACCAGACTACTGGGACAAGACACAGATCTCTCAAACATGATACAAGGTAAAAAAAATATATTTGTCCAAGAAAGTTCAGATGAATACATATATATATCATAATTTATTATATTTCTGTTATTTTTCTTGTAGAAAGTGATCGTGCAACCCTCCTCAGATGAATATAAAGAGATCCAAGAGCTTTTCTCACAAACTATGTCGACTTTTAACATAGTCCAAATGGAGAGGATTCAGAACAAAGCCCAGTGGGAGGCCTTCCAGCTGTATGTACTGTTACTGTATGTTTAATCTGGAATTGTAAGTTAATCATTAAAATAGTCATGTACAAAAGCATAATACAAATCAATACACTATAACTTCACAAACCTGGTGCGATGTGCAGTAGTTTCATTAGTGGAATACGCAGCTGTAATGCACATGTGATGCTGCTCTGAAGTATGGGGAACAAAAGGTGGGGGAACTTCAAAAACAAAAAATCGGCGGATAGAGCATTTTCAAAATGAGAACATGGTGAATCTATAGTATGTGTTCGCAATGAATGCCCCATAGAAGTGTAGTATATTAATAAAAGATTTTGTTTTCTTTGTGTTATAAGGCAAAAGAATCACATGAAGGACAACAACTGGAGAAAACCAGTTTTGGAGAAGAAGCTTTTCCACGGGACAGATCCTAAGTTCGTGGACACCATTTGTGCCACAAACTTTGACTGGAGAGTGTGTGGAGTTAATGGGACGTCTTATGGCCAAGGTGAGCTGTTCAAACATTGTTCTGACATGTGCATCCACTAGGGGGCCCCAAAGCTCAATGTTTAGCCTGAGTCAATTTGAAGACGTTGCTTTATTGAATTAACAGATTTAATTGCATATTCTTTTCAAAATCACAAGTTAAATATTTTTGAGTGAGAAAGATGCAAAACAGACGAACAAACATGGATGATTACAAAGGAAAAGGGGAGAAAGTTGGATTTTGTACTGGATGATACATTATCAATTCCTCTGTTTCCCTTGTGTCACTAAAATGGAGCCATGCAATCAGATTTGTTTAAAGGACCATATTACACTATTTCCTGAGCTATGTTATAATGATGTTTCCTCAGCAAAAACATCTCTGGAGTTAGGGCTGCTCGATTTTTTACACAATGCATTTATTCAGCATTTCTCTCTCAAATAAACACTTAGTTATTGATAATTTAGGTAAAACTTTCAAATTGAAAATAAATATAGGCTACAAATATGTACCCTAGAGCAGTTTTGCAATGTATAAAACAAAATGAATAAAATATACCTTGAACATGAAATAAGGCATAGAAAAACAAAAATGTATCCAAAATAAACTATACTAAAATATATATATATAAACTATACTATGCAGAAAACTGAAGAATGTGAAGAAAATGGGTCGGATTTTTAAACATGTTTTTTCACGTTTCTGACTGGAGTTATTTTACCTCCTGGTTTTGCAGTGATATTTACCTCTGCACATTTACCAAACACATGTGACAAATACAGATGCATGTGTGCACTGTGCTGTACACCTGCTCTGTGCTGTACACCTGCTCGGTGCTGTACACCTGCTCTGTGGCTCTGTGCTGTACACCTGCTCTGTGCTGTACACCTGCTCTGTGGCTCTGTGCTGTACACCTGCTCTGTGCTGTACACCTGCTCGGAGCTGTACACCTGCTCTGTGGCTCTGTGCTGTACACCTGCTCTGTGGCTCTGTGCTGTACACCTGCTCTGTGCTGTACACCTGCTCGGAGCTGTACACCTGCTCTGTGGCTCTGTGCTGTACACCTGCTCTGTGCTGTACACCTGCTCGGTGCTGTACACCTGCTCTGTGCTGTACACCTGCTCTGTGCTGTACACCTGCTCTGTCCTGAATCTGTAGCATAAATTTAGATGACTTTTTCCCTTCTTACTCTTCTAATCAGTGCGCTCTGATGAGGGAGACTCTGTGTCTCTATATGTGAGGAGGAGCGAGAGTGTGAAAAGGTGAGGAGCGGTGCGCTAATGTGAGCCACATGGACACGTAGGATGTTTAACCTGCCATGCGATACACGCTGGTACGTGAGGTCTACGCTGTTGGAGATAAGCTGTGCGCCTTTGACACACAAATTAAAATTGCGATCAAAATTCGATTAATTGCACGGCCTTATCTGGGGTTGTGTTTTTTGTTTCATTCACACATGTTTAACACACAAACCCTGCACATTTAGGCTGAGTTCCTCTTTGAAACAGAAAACACTCTGCTCCAACTTGTGATATCATGTGGTGATACTGAAAGTGCTCCACTGTGTTTCTAAACTCCTTACACCTTCACTAGAATCATTTGTATGATTTGACCCCTGGATTTACAATCTCTACTGAACTAAACCTAAACAGTAGCTGTTAACTTGAAAATACTGCTTCATTCATTGTAAATGTAGACAGACTAATAACAAAGGGTTACTCAAACGTGTGAATGAAACAAAACACAACTCTAGGCTTCTGATGAGCTCAATTTGCATACTATAGTACTTCTGAAGTTGAATTTTAGTAAAAGTTCTGTACAGCCTGTTTATCTTTAATGATCTTTCCCTTTCTAATTTCAGGAAGCTACTTTGCACGCGATGCCAAGTACTCCCACTGCTACACTGGAGACTCCGACCCACGTTTCATGTTTGTGTCTCGAGTTTTGGTCGGAGAATTCACCAAAGGCTCTTCGGAGTACAGACGCCCTCCTTCTAAAGATAGAGGAGACGTGAACCTGTTTGACAGCTGTGTGAACGACATCACCAATCCATCTATTTTTGTCGTATTTGACAAACACCAAATATATCCCGAATACTTGCTGCAGTATGAACCAAAGAGCTCAACTGAAATAGAATTAAACAATACACTTGCAAAAATAAGAAACCTAAAAATTTCCATGTTGCCTCAACGTTACACTGGCATTACAGATCGTGTCTCTGTGCCAACTTCAGTACCCACCATACTGACAGCAACACCATTCTTATTATCAGCGCAGCAACAGCAATCAGAAACGAGGCCTCCTAGAGCGAGAAAACCATTACTGGAACATGCAATATCAAATCCCAGACTACAGCAGGAACAACTATTAGAAGCAGCAGAAACAAGGCCCACTATAGGGAGAAAACCGTTACTGAAACATGCAATATCCAATCCCAGACTACAGCAGGAACAACTATTAGAAGCAGCAGAAACAAGGCCCACTATAGGGAGAAAAACGTTACTGAAACATGCAATATCAAATCCCAGACTACCACAGGAACAACTATTAGAAGCAGCAGAAACAAGGCCCACTATAGGGAACAAACCGTCAATTAGACAACAACTAACTAAATCAGTGGTTCAAACTGGAGACGCAGCCTCGTGGAGAAGTGTCGCCATAGAAAAGCCAAAAGCCGTGCCTTATAATGAGTGTCGCCCTGCCTATTCTGACCCAAAACCAGTAGTTATTCCGAATTGTTTCACCTCCTCACTGCCTTCTTCTCAATCAGTTCCATCTAGTCAGTCCTCTTCTCTGTTATTTGCGGATTTGCTAGAATGGGCAAAAAAAAATACGGCTTAAAATGCGTATGTTTAAACTACACATTTCACTAAAGCAAAGTTGTCATCGTGTTTTTAGGACCCATATTACGTTATTTTCTGATCTATGTTATAATGTTTTTTTCCTTAGCATTTATCCGTAGCCTGCATATTTAGGCTTTGAGTTTTTCTCTCAAACAGATAATGCTCTGTTCCACCTTGTGATGTCATGCGGTAACAAGTGCCCCATTGTTTGTTTGTTTTTTAACTCCGTACAACTTCACTAGAATCAACTGGATGATGTCGGACCTGGAATTGCTAATCGCTACTAAACAAAAGGTAAAAGGTCGTTTTTAACTTGAACACTACCACTACATGACATCACAAGGTGGAACAGAGCATTTCGAGCTTTTGGAGATGTAGACAGACCAATAAACCAGGGTTACTCAAACCTGTGTCAAAACAAAACACCACTCCAGGTATGTTTTTGATGAGGTAACAACAGTATAACAAGAATATATTTTGTGTTGTATTTTGTGTAAAGGCCTTTAAGCTTTTACTAAAAATCTAAAAAGTTATAATATAGACAGATATGTTATTATAATTTTGCCTTATGTTTCTCACAGTATGACATTCAACTTTTTTTTCGTTTTTGTATTTATTCAATTGGTGTTTGCTAAAAAAAAAATTATCAAAAATAAATGTGTGCAAGCTTGGTTCTCCACAGATCAGACCTGGAAATGGGGCTAATAATGCCACCTGTCAGTATCTATAGATCCAGATACACATAGACAGATGTTAAATGTCCGTTGAACATTTCAGGCAAAGCATTATCGTATCCATGGAGACAGGCATGTGACAGAAAAGCTTTGTAAAAACATAATAGTTAGGTAATAAATGGGAAAACTTAAAAAACAATCTGTGCTTTGTAAAAAGTGAAATGCTAATACTAGCAAGAATTCATAAATAAATGTTTATTTGAATTTCAAAAAGATTGAACATAATGTTATTTGCTTATAAACCGTTATGGTGATGGTTATTTACTGTAAGGAATTTTTATTTTTCAAAATCACATCCTTGTATTTACTCAGGAGCCTGCCCTTCGGAGATATTAGTACAACCTACAACCTGTAGTGTAATTAACATTTCATTTGTTTGTTTCATATTTGATCTTGGGCATAATTCACAAAATGCTTTCTTTTCCTTTTTTATTTACCAATAAATAATAGATGTGTAATTTTACTTTTGTGGTATTGTTCATATTGATAAAGAATGTCATGGTTTTTTTTATGGAAGTGATTGAAAAGGGCTCCAGTACTGGTAGCCTGAGGATTGTTTTGAGTCTTGACTATGTGAGTCAGAATACACACCAAAAAATAATCTGATTTTCTACAAGAAGCACTGTGTCAAATCCAGAATCAGCTGTGGTTTATTCCCTTTAAGTATTTCCACATATGGCTTATAAAGCCTGTGTCAACTGTCCATAGCTCACTAGTATTATCACTTTAAAGGAGCTGTACGTAAGATTTTCATTTATAATCTCAAACATGACGTCAGTGTCCCAAATATATCTCTGAATACAACTGTAATGCTGATTTATTCTTAATTACTCAAATATTGGACATGATTTATGTTATAATTTGGTGTTTGGTTCAGAACACAGTTATCCAATGAGGAAGCAGAATGAGCCTCTCATTTGGGTTTGGAGTTTCAATGATGAGTTAAACCCAAACGGACTCTTTCTCATCTGAATCCTCATTGGGAGCCCAGGTGCAGTTGTGATTATGGAGCGCGGGCTACATGAAGTTCCTTTAAAGGGTTAAACTGAACCCTCTGTCTCTTTGCCTCTGTTTCCTTCTACTTCATTAAACTGTGGTTTGTCTTTAGCCATCAGACCCACAGCTGAGCCCTGCAGGACGCACAGTCCCAGTGACACTCATCATCCTTTGACATTTACCCACGACGACATCTGCTTCCTGTTTAGACCTGGTTCATTATTACCACGAGGCCTGGACTATACACTCACACACTTCACATCAGAATCAGGAGAAAACTGAGACTAAAAGTGTGTTTAGACTTGCCCTGGTTGGGTCCTGGTTTGAGTCCAGTTTAGTCCAGATGTAGACTTGTTTTAGTCCTGTTCTAATCCTGGTTAAGTCCCAGTCTAGTCTTGTATTAGTTCTGAATGTTTTGATGTGATCAGCCAAAAGTTTGGGTATTCACCTTTTTTTTCTTTGTCTATGCAAAGAAAAAAGTTATAAAAAGTGAAATTTCCTGAAATAGTTTTTATTTCACAACTCTGCCTTGTCAGGGTCAAGAATTTGAAAACAAAAGGTGAGTATTTTTATTTTTTTGTTTGATACATTCCACTTTTAGAGTTTTGATGCCTTCAGTGAGAATCTACAATGTAAATAATCTTGGAAATGAAGAAAATCCGTCTGAAAACTGGAAACATCACAAACTGAACCTTGAGCATTCTCCAGGACTCACCTTAAATCAAGTAAGAGTAAGACATACTGCATAACAATATTATTAAAGTTAAGGAGGTGTACCTGTGCCCGCTTGCCAACAACTAAAAGCATCTTGGCGTCTTCATCGAATGAGTGAATCGCATTTCTCTTATGAATAAAATATGACGCAGTTGTTTGGGTTTTGTTGGAGAAGGATTCTGCTGAGTCGAGATGGATCTGTGCCAACGGCAGTAAAAGCAGCAGTGGCAGTGTCCCAGGAGAAAGGAGGGGGCATGGGCTAGTTCCATTATTTGGCTTGTTTTAAATGTGAAATACAAACTCTGTGGTGGTCAGTTATGTTTCAATGAGAAATTAAAGGTGCACTGGTGATGTTTATAGCTTTGCCAGGAGTGTACCATGATGGATTGTGTTATATACTTGTCTTTCTCCATGGTGTAGGAGACAGGACGGGTGCACTGTGTGGCTGAAGGTGCATGTGCGTGTGGAAGGGTGTAGAAGCACGCACTTACCTGTTACTGTTTGGTTGAAGATCAGGGCTGGGTAGCCATAATTTTTGTTGAACGCTTCTATTCCTCCATATTCGCCTATTATTTGCACACACACCTTTTATTTGCCAACTGGTCCCATCCATCTTCTTTGTTGCGCTGTGATAGCCGTCTGTATGTTAATAAATATCCCAAAATGCATTCTGGATCCCAGCGTCTTTGTTTACAACAGCCTCCGCGCAATAGCCTCCAAGCGCGTCACAAACTACGACCCCAGGACTCGCTCTGATCTCCCCGAGTGACTATAAGGAAACCACTACACATGGAAACAATCAGCTGAAGCAACCATTCCAAGTTACAGGTCAGATCTGTGGAGAGGCAACCCCACTCAGTAAGAATGCATGTTTTTTCAGGGTATTTGGCAATTTAAGGAACTGTATTATGTGAGATTTAGATTTTAATACATGCTGTCCATATACTGAGAAAAAAAAAACTATGAGTGCTTTAAATAGGTGTCCTTACCTCCTTGTCAAAGCCTGATCCCGGCAGATCTCAGAAGCTCAGCAGGGCCGGGCCCGGTCAGTACTTGGATGGGAGACACTGGGAATTCCAGGTGCCACAGGGGGGGTGCCAGACACAAAAAACGTTGTGTCCTGCAAGACACTTTAAGACAGATTTAACGTTATTTATACTGTACAAACTGTAGCCACTGTATTCAGATAGCAATTTATTGTATATAGAATTTTATTTTATAATCCTTATCTTTATAGAGTTTGTCTATTTTTAAGTAATTCTGTACTTCTATGCCGCTACTGTTTTCTGGCCTGTTCTCTTAACTGTGCGTTGCAACACTGACATTTCCCCATTGTGGGACAAATAAAGGATATCTTATCTTATCTTATCTTCACCCACATTGCCTGGTATGAAAGTGGCGTGTGCATGGCCAGGACTCCCTTGAAAAAGAGATTAGTAATCTCAGTGGGACTTTTCTGGTTAAATAAAGGTTAAATTAAAAATTAAAATGAATTGCAGGTGAGGGTACTGTTAACCCAGGTTCAGCTGTGATTGTATCTTTTATAACTTTTAAAACTGAGTGCAGGCTGCATACAGTTCCTAAAATGGTTAAAATGGTAAATCATCACACTTTTAAAGCTCTTCTTTTTCTACCTTTAAAGCACTCAAAACGCTTTCATCACTCACCCATTCTTGGTTTAAGTGTGTTGTCCAAGGACACATCAAAACAACATTCATCTATGGAGGCTAGAATTGTGCTGCCAACCTGTGGGTCAGTGGATGCTCTGCCAATGACGCTCATGTTGGGAGCGGGATTTGAACCAAAAACCTTATGGAGTTTGATGAGATAGGTTAGACATTTTTTTGTTTAAATTATTATTATGACAATAAAATGTATTTGGTTTGTTTCACAGCTACAGTTTGCATTATAAGCGAATGAGCGAGAGGCTTTCGATATTCACGACACTATTTATTTCAAACTTGCTTATGACATAAAAGGCTGTAGATCACAAATTAAAGGTTCTATATTACCTAAAATCTACTTTTGTGAGCTTGAAGTCATGTTATAATGTTGTTACCTCCTCAAAAACATACCAGGAGTTGTGTTTTGTTTAATTTACACGTTTGAATAATCTTTTATTATTACCCTGTCTGCATCTCCAAAACTCAAAATGCTTTGTTCCACCTTGTTATATGTTTCTAGTGAAGGTGTGTGGAGTTTAAAAACACACTGGAGCATTACCACATTACCTGTATTACCACATGACATCACAAGTTTTTTTATTTTATTTTTTTGATGCAGGGTTTGTGTGATACAAAACACAACTCCAGGTATCTTTTTGATTAGGAAACAAATAACAGAAATCAGAAATCAGAAAACAGCGTAATATGGGCTCTTTAGTTTGAATCTCGTTGTTACTTACACATTATTCTTGTTTTCACTCTAAAGGATGAATGAATTATTCACTCGCAGGCTATTACGCGCGCAGTGCCTGGTTCATTATCGATTTCCAGTTTCCCCGTTGGCCAATCAGCTGTAGAGGAGCGACTGCGGCGGTGGACTCGTGACGATCGCGCACCCTCACGCTCCGATCCGTTCCCGGCATGCATTGTGGCGAGCGCGAGGCGAGCGGAGAGTGGAGCGATACGGGCGGAGGAGAGAGGACCCCAGGCTGAGAGAGGAGAAGGCAGACGAGGAGCGCGGTGCGGACCAGAGCGCGTAAAAAAGCAGACGAAAAAGCAGCAGCAATAAAAAAAATAAACTGCGAAGAATCCACGGAGGAAGTATTAGACAACACCGAAGCGCTCAGGTAAGCCAAATCAATACTGGTTTTGCTATTATCCAAGCGATCCATGCGCTTCCCATTCGCGCGTCTCCGAGATGTGATGCTCCAGTGAAATTAGCAGGAGGAGCTAACAGTCTCCTAGCGTTTTCCGTAGCTTTGTTTCGTGTCAACTTTGGATTTAGGGACGAGCCACGCTTGCGGCCAGTCCCGGGCTTTGTGTCTGAGCGGTTGTTGCAGTCGGCTCGCGTTATGCGTAAATGTACAATGGGTTTTCACAAGGGCTTCCCCAGCTGTGCCCCTGACTGCAGCCCTTCCAGTCCAGGAGGAGGAGGAGGAAGAGGAGGGAGAGACGAAGAGTGGGCTATCCTTTTCCATCCATGCCCCGGTAGATGCCAGGTGATATGCCCTGGATTGGCACTAAGCTGTTTTAATCAGACCGGAGTGACATTTAGAGCGATAGTTTTGGAGATCTGTTATTTTGATGGATAAGTTTGAGTGCTGAAATACTGGTTTATGTTTTAAAGGCATCTAAGGCTTGCTTTTTGGCATTTTTGATTTGTAAAAGTAGCTCATCGGATTGAAAAGGTTGGAGATCCTTCATTAAAGACGCCACATTACACTATTTTCTGATCTGTTACAGTGTTTCCTTATCTAAAATACACCCAGAGTTTTGCTTCATTCACACGTTTAACACAAACCCTGCATATAATTTAGGCTGTGCTCTTCTCTCAAACAGAAAACACTCTGTTCCATCTTGTGATGTCGTGCTCCACTGTGTTTTTAAACTCCATACACCTTCACTAGAATCATTTGGATAATTTCAGCCCTGGATTTGCCTGTCTGTACTGAACAAAACGTAAAAAGTAGCTGCTAACTTGAAAACTACCACTTCATGAGATCACAAACGTAAACGGATGAACCAAAACAACTCCTGGTGTGTTTCTGATGTGATAACAACATTTTAACATGGCTTAAACATCGTAAGAGAATAATTTGGATGATTTCAGACCTCGAATTGCCAATTTCTACTGAACTAAAGGTAAAAAGGAGCTGTTAACTTCAAAACTACAGCTTCATGACATCACAAGGTGGAACAGAGCGTTTGGATCTTTGGAGATATAGACGGAGTAATAATGCAGGGTTACTCAGACATGTGTGAATGCAACAAAACACTACTCCTGGTGTGTTTTTGAGGAGGTAACGACATTATAACACGACTTAACGCTCGCATGAGAATTTTTTTGTAATATAAAACCTTTAAACTATTGATTTGGGATGTAGCCTTTTCATTTGTTTGCACAGAGAATGGCTGAAAATACTTGGGTTCTTACTGTGTGCACCTGCTTGTCTCCAGTAGATGATTTAAAGTCATACTGTAGAACATTCTAGGCAGAGCAAGCACATCTCCATGGAGACAAGCAGATGATAAATCCTCTACCAGAAAAAAACAAAAAAAAACAAAATTACTTATAGTGCACCATCAAATCAGGCTGATTTTTATTGTCCCCATCTTGAAATTAGTTCTTTAACCAGAGCCACGTGGACAGGATCCTGGTCTGGAGGATCAACCCACTGTTTCAAACCTGCTATTAGGTCTGTCAGAATAACACATTTTGAACTGAGGTATAGTACTGAAGTAAATATACAGTAGATTATTAACGATAATATTTAAACCGAACCATAAATCTGAATTATACTAAAAAAAAATGTGTATTGTGTAATTGTTCTGGTGCAGGGTCCGTCAGATGCTTTTCTTCATGGAGATGTTATTGCTTTGTCTGAAATGTTTCACAGTGTTTCATTAAAGCTTTCTATCTTCATGGAGACCAGACCAAGTTACAGGTCAGATCTGTGGAGAGGCGACCCCGCTCACAGTTTTTTTTTTTAGCTATTTTTGCGCTATAAAACCAACTGTAATTGAGCAAATGTAAGGAAGAGCTGTTTAATGTCACACTGTGGAACATTTTAGACAGAGCAATGATATCTGCATAGAAACAAGCAGGTGATGGAACCTCCAGAAAAGTTACACAATGCACCTTTAAGGAATTCATTTATAATTTTACTCAATAATTCAACCTTCTACTTAATATCTTCAAATCTTCGATCTTCAAATACTGCAGATAAATAACCCAAACTTTGTATTGTGACAGGCCTAATAATACTTAACTCTTAACGTGCATATGACCTACTTAACTTCATTTAGTTAAGATTCTAGGGGTGTAAGAAAAAGTCGATTCAGTGATATATCGTGATACTTGATTGCACCATTGTCGAATCGATTCAAAATGAATCTGAATTGATTTTTTAAAATAATATTTTTCACTAAAATTCATGAGTTGCATTCGCTGTTCTCATGATGTAAAAAAGGTAATAAATTATGTGTCATACTGTCTGGTTCTCGTAAAGGTGTAGTCGACAATATTATTAGAAGTAATTATTGATAAACTGCAGTATATCATCCATTGGTTTAGTATCGGGATATATTGTGATATATCGAATCGTGACATACATATCATGATATGTATCGTATCGTTAGACTCAAGGCAATACACACTCCTATAAAATTCTACTAAAATCTTGCCTATTTTTTTCTAGTTTGTATTTGTAAGAAAAAGTGCCTAAATTGGCCCTGCATTTTGGATGGAATTTTCTGTGGCACAGGTAGAGGTTTCCTGTTCACAATCAGGGCTCTACGCTAACTTTTTTTTTCAGGAGCACATGTGCCCCTAAGTTAAAAATTTTAGGAGCACAGAAAAAAAAATGGGAGCACAAGTAGGTTTTCATTTCGAACGATTATTACAGTGCAGAACTTGCGCACACCAACTTATTTGAATTAATTTAATACAAAAAACAAAAGAATTATTATGACTGTACTTTTCCTGCATGATCGCAGTGTTTTTATAAATATATCTTCATTTTATCTGATTAATATTTAGACTTAAAATAAGCCAAACAAACTGTACTGCACTGAAACACTCTGTGGCCCTTTTTGGACCTTCACCTACAGTTTAAGAACCTCTTCTTTAAGAGAACTTCCACTGGCACTTTACACAAAACTGCTTCAAAGTGAAAAACATAGGTAAGATTTTTAAACCTGTATTTTCAAATTCCTAGGTGAAGTTACATTCTCTTACTGGTTTTACAGTGGTTTTTAGCCTCTGCACATTTACCAAACTAAACGCACATTGTGACAGAGTTATTTGGCATTTTCTTAGGCAAACTTCAGCCCACGTATCGCCTGCTCTGTGTTGTGGGTCTGCTCTGTGCGGACACTGACAGAAAATTAGTATTGGCGTATTTGACGTGAGGCGGAAGGATAGGTAGGGATACCTGGCCTGTGACGCACGTTGGTACACGAGGGTGCGCGCTGTGGACAAGCCGCGCGCTGCGGAGTCTGTGCTGACGGGCCGCACAGTGTCTGCGGGCTCCAGTGCACAGGCCGCAGAGAGACGTCCCGCGTGGTCACGCACACCGGTACAAGTTTATTGTAGCGGCCGTAATGAAATATGATCACACTCAGTATTCAGACCTTGAGTCCGTGATAAGACCGAGTCCAAATGCGCTCGAGACAAGACCAAGACAAAGCTCTCGCTTTAGCTGAGAAGGAAGTCCAGCGGCGTGGGGGTGTTTACTGAGTGGTGGGATAAGTGTGGGTCCTGCTGCGGGGCGCTCCTCGTTGAAGCTGGGCGTAGGTGTGTTTTGAAGCGGAGTTTGTTCGTATGAGTGATATCGGCCACATGCGGAGCTCGTACGCTGGGGTCAGTGCTCGCTGGGAAAGATGCGTCTTGGCGCTTTAGGGGCGATCCAGGCTTGGGCACGATTCTAAAGTCCTAGTGTGAGTTTGCCCCTAATGTTTGATACATTTAGAACGTTTAACTTGTCACGTTACGTCTGTGCGCAGTTCTCCTTACTGTGGCTGCAGAAGCACTCGCACTGGTGCGACTGTTTTATTTTCCTCGTTCGCACGACGAAATATTTACTCGCAAATGCGAGTGAAATGGGCGCACTGTAGAGCCCTGTTCACAATACACAGCCACTTTCTGAATTTCTTTACTTTTCCTTTTAACTTTTTCCCACAAACTGTTAGCAACGCAAAACTGCTAAATATTTACCGCCGGTACTATCCCAGCAAACTAAGAAAATATTAGAAACACATGAAAATAATATAAGCATATATAAAGCAATATTAATCTGTTTTCTGATGTATATTATGCTGTTTCATCACCGAAAACATACCTGGAGTTTTGTTTTGTTTTATTCACACAAGCCCTACTTATTTTGGCATTCTTCTCTCAAACCGAAAACACTCTGTTCCACCTTGTGATGTCATGTGGCAATACAGGAAGTGCTCCACTGTGTTTTTGAACTCCACACACCTTCACTAGAATCATTTGGATAATTTCAGCCCTGGAATTGCCTGTTTGTACTGAACAAAACGTAAAAAGTAGCTGCTAACTTGAAAACTACCACTTCATGAGATCACAAACATACACGAATAAACCACAACACAACTCCCGGTGTGTTTCTGATGCCATAGCAGCATTTTAACACGGCTTAAACATCGCGAGACTATTTTTTCGTAATATAGGACCTGTAAAGCCTGCACAGTCTCAGTTGTCTGCGTTTGCAGTAGACGCGAGGTCACAACACTGCTGTATGACGCCACGCTGCTGCTAAA
The DNA here is from genome assembly GCA_034769755.1 of Odontamblyopus lacepedii. Taxonomy (NCBI): domain Eukaryota; kingdom Metazoa; phylum Chordata; class Actinopteri; order Gobiiformes; family Gobiidae; genus Odontamblyopus; species Odontamblyopus lacepedii. The sequence goes on along the minus strand of CM068344.1, from coordinate 40,048,748 downwards.
TTAATACCATGAAATATTTATCACGCAATCAGGAGGTCACCGGCAAAACACCACAAGCACCGCCGCGCACTCCCTCTCCTGTGTGCTTGTAAACGCCCCGGCCGCACACTGATGTAATGAAAATCTATGGGCTTTGGCTTTTATTGGCTCATGTGCGTCAGGGGTCATTGGGGAAGTGTCCGGTTTGTGAATGGACAGGGGGTTGTAATAGTGTAGTGGATTCTGAAGGCAAAGTGAATCATCGTCTGTGGAAATGAATCACAAGTCTGCTTAGTCACTGAACAAAGCTGCACTCGCCGGTCTGTATTATGTCTGTTTACATTATTTTCTCTGCAGCTTTTATCTAGATTGAAGGGGTGGGTGGCAGTTTCTTCACAATGATTGACACCGCTCGGTTTTTTATGCAGAGATATGAGTCTGTTTCCCTCTGTCGCATCTCCAGCCCGATCCAAACATCAGTGGTGCAATGTAACAAAATAAAAGTAATAGAGTAAAAATTGTAGGTATCTGTACTTAATTTTTTGATTTTTAAGTATTTTTTATGATAGTGTGATCATCATTTAACAATCATTTAACATGATTATTAAGTGGAGCAACCAAAAATATACAAATAAAAACAGATAGGAAGAAAAACGATGATATTCCAACTCTAGCTATCGAATTGTTTCAAAAATCTGCATCAAAATCACTACATTTGAAGCTATTTTAGATCTCAAAATCTGCACAAAATATTTCCAAACAAAACATTTACTTTTTACTCTTTAAGTACATTTGACTTTTTTTTTATTCTTTAAGTACATTTTAAACAGGTACTTTAATAATTTTACTTAATACATTTTTCCATGTGATACTTTTCCTTTATTTAAGCATCTTTTTGCTCCAGTATTTGTACTTGTACAGTCACAAAATTACTTCTTCGAGCAATGGAAACATGATCGTGCAGTAAGATGTGTTTATTTCAGTGTCACATGTGAAATAAAGGTCATTGGCAGTGGTGGGAGGTACCGAAGTACAAAAGTAAAAGTACAATACTTAATAGCAATTTTTAGGTATCTGTACTGTATTATTATTATTATTATTATTATTTATTTATTTATTTAAAACAAGGACAGTGCACAGAAGACATTAATCTCATAGAGAAAAGATGCTCTGCACCAGATTTAGCTGTACGAGCTAATTTCCCTCCATAGTCCTTGGGCAGGTTTTTACAGAAACCAGTGCTTTCAAACAACATAATTTAAACAGCAATTAAATAATTCATTGGTGATATCTTTAAAATTCCCATACTTAAGCAGTTCATTCAATTCATTAATTCAATACATTACCTCTTAAAATACAAAATACATTTCATTTTTGACAAAGACTACTAAAATACTATATTAAATCCATAAATCATCATTACGAGCACCGCTTAAAATTACATTTTGGAAATTCATTATTACTGGTCATCATCTAAAATACAAAAAAAATTATCTGTAAGTACATTTTAAAGTGGATACTTTTTACTTTTACATTGTCAAAACAGGTACTTAATACTTTTACTTAAGTAGATATTTTCATGTGATAATCTTCCTCTATATTTGTACTTTTACAGTAACAAAATTGCGTACTTCATCCATCACTGGTCTTTGGTCACATATCATTTACAAACAAAATTAGCTTTCTATAAAGATTAGGGATGGAACAAGATCTCGCAAGACAAAATTGCCACAAGACTGTAGCCTGTAGCAGCCAGTCCTTTCTACATTCTGTTAGAATCCAGTAAAGACTGGGACCAGACCACAGAGCGTGAAAAAATTAACATGAACCAAACACGGCAAGGCAAGTTTATTTGTACAGCACAATTTATACACAAAGTAATTCAAAGTGCTTTACAGAATAAGAAATACATTAACATCACAATACAAACAAATCAAAACATAAATAATCATAAAATCAAAAAGAGAGCGAGACATTAGAGACGGAGGGGGCGGAATGAAAAATGTAAACATTTCAGTCGCGTTACAATCAGAACAAAACGTGTAACTTCTTTAACCTGAAATAAGTAATAGTTTGGTGCTTCAATTGTTGATTCTGTCCATGTTATTCCTCAGACCTATACGTTGTGTTTTTCCCTTTTTCACATGTAAGCAGCCACGATTGTTTCGACGCAAATGGAGCACACGTCTCCCTGATTGGTTAATCCGTCGCTGAAATCAGGGAGACAGGATACAACTCCAGATTTACTCGTATTTCGTAAAGTTTTGTCAAAGCGTGTGGATCTGGGTGGTCAGGTAAACGAGATAGATAAGAAAAATGATTTATTATTTTTCCAAGTGTGGATTACGTGTTGGTGAGTTACATCTTTTACAGTTCCAAAAAGCAAAACTGGAACAGAAACAAAAATATTAAATCAAATAAATGAAAAATTGTGAGCCCAACATTTGAAACTGAATCGTGAAATATATATATTAGGAATAAGGTTGGGACGAGACATGACGAGACTGGGTCCACGAGAATGACACAAGATGAGATTTTTGACATAATTTATAATAAGTAGTGCAGTTCATTTCCCAGGTTGGCTTCATTATTTTTTATTTATTTTATAATGTAATACTTTAGCGGTCATTGTAGTACTGCTTTTTGGAATTACATCTTCTCAAATTGTATAACTCACCAGCTCTTAACTGTTTTTTTTTTTTTTCAGGGGGAAACAATCTCACAAGACAATTTTCAGCATGAATGCACAATCTTGTGACCATTTTGTCTTGCGAAATCTTGTGGCACGAGATCTTGTCCCATCCCCAATTAGGAATTATGTTAAAATCTCATATCTCGTCTCGTACTGTGTAAATTGTGTCTCCTCCCATCCTCAATAGAGATAGGGACGGAGTGAGAGATTTTTTTCAGAGTTAAAAGCCCAGAACAGGTGCTCCTCAAGGACAAGGCTCAAAAGCTACAGACGGTGAAGAGTATCGTGCTTGTAGAATAAAAACTCACTGTGGTAGAGTAAAAAAGTGGTCAAAAAAAGTTCAAAAGCACTCCCATGTTTTTTATTCGTTACATTCTCATTTCTCTCACTTCATATTTACAAATCGTTTAGTTCTTCTTCCACTGATTCTGCAAAAATCCACTTTGCTTTTAAGTACTGTGAAACACTCTAGGCAACGTTCCGTAACGTCACTTCGGAAACGAGCATCTGTGTCAGACCCTGCAGTAGAAAAGTTACCTAGTGCTCTTTTAAATGCTGACAGAGAAGCTGAACCCTGCGCCTGTTTTTGTTTCATGTAAATAAGCGCCGTTATTTCGTAGCTAAGCATAAACCAGATAAAAACGTCCGTGATCTGAGAGTTCAAAAAATGAACTGTAGAATTATTAGCTTGATTTTGGTCTTATTTTTAAAAGGACGCTAAAACTAGAGCTTCTAGAAAAATATAATGAACTAAAACCCAGTTCAGTTAATTGCTTTTTAACAATTATTTCATACCTTGTTGACTTCCCTGTAAAATCCGAAGAGAGTTGAATGTAAACATTTTGTGTCTTGGTCTCTTGTAGTAATAGAAAATGTGTTTTAATGATGAATTAAATAGGTAAATAACAGTCTGTAGGTAATTTGTAACGTGTATTGTCTGTATTTTAATTGGTATGGTCACATTTATAAGCCAAGGCCAGCTTCAGGGGTGTGATGCTTAATAATTTTTACTGAGTGTTTTTGTCATTTTGTAGTAAATAAATAAATCTCATCTCTGAACAATATAGGCCAGCCTTTGTAGTTTTGACATCGCATGAAAGCTGCAGAACCTAGTATCCGTGCTGTACCTAAAATAGCTCCGCCTGCCTCAGTGAGCGCTCAGTATATAATGAAATGAGTGAGAAAACTGAACCAAAGCTGCCCTTGAGGAGCCTGCAGCTTGGACGTGGGTTAGCATTAGCTCAAATAACAGGCTTTCCTCTCTAATAATGGGGCTGAGGGGGATTATAGCGCACTATACTCGTCAGGACCCCACTGCAATATGCTGCTCATAAGTGAAACAAACTCACATTTGAAACACAGCTGTCCAATTCTGTAAAAGGAAAATAATAATATGTGCAATTTTCTGGAAAGTATTGTAATTGTGATTAGATTAGTGATATGTGTTTAAAAAAAATAGGTGTCAACAGTACTCCATGATAATTACTATATCGGCAATATATTTATAGATTCATTATTCATAATGAGTACATTTTCTTTGCAATAAGGGAGAAATAGTCATTTATTTATTTATTTATTGTTTAGTTATTATTGGCAACAGTAGTTCAGTTGGTAAAAGTATTTGTCCATTAAGCTGAAAGTTGGTGGTTTGTATCCCTCTCGTGACATAAACATCATTGGTTGAGCGGTCAGATCCACTGACCCACAGGTTGGTGCTGTGATTGCAGCTCACACAAATGAATACTGTTGTTGTGTCCTTGGGCAAGACACTTAACCCACCTTGACCCGGATTTCTGCCTACACTGGTGTATGAGTGAGTGTGTGAATGGGTGAGTGCATTGAAGGTGAAAAAGCACTGTATAAAAATGTGACCATTGAGCACATTTTAGTTGTAATATAGATTTGAGCTGTAGAGGGTTGAAGTCACTTACTATTATACTAATTGTTAGTTTATTCTGCTATTTATTTGTTGCAGCTCAGACCTTTTAATGATTAAAAACATTGGTTTACTGGGATTTTCCTGCTTAATTGTTATTGTGTCAGTGACATAAAGTAGTTTCAATATTATCACTATATTTCTGTGTAAAAATATATCCATCCATCCATTTTCCTCCGCTTATCCGGGGCCAGGTCACGGGGGCAGCAGTCTAAGTAGGAACTCCCAGACTTCCTTCACCCCAGACACTTCCTCCAGCTCTTCCGGAGGGACCCTGAGGTGTTCCCAGGCCCAGAGACATAGTCGGGACATGCTCCCGAGGGAGGCGTCCAGGAGGCATCCGGACCAGATGCCCGAGCCACCTCAGCTGCTCCTCACAACGTGGAGGAGTAACTACTCTACTCCAAGCTCCTCCCGTGTGACTGAGCTCCTCACCCTATCTCTAAGGGAGCGCCCGGCCACTCTGCAGAGGAAACTCATTTGTGCTGCTTGTATCCGTGATCTTGTCCTTTTGGTCATTACCCAGAGCTCATGACCATAGTAATATACCAAGCTTCAAAATACTAACTGATACTAAAACTAGTACTGAACTATGGAATCTCTACTGTACTAAAGGTAAAAAGTAGCTGTTAACTTGAAAACTAGCACTTCATGACATCACAAGGTGAACAGAGCATTTTGAGATATACAGTAGATGACTAATAATAAAGTGTTACTCGAACGTATGTGAATGAAACAAAACTCCAGGTATGTTTTTGAGGAGCTAACAACATTCCAACATGGCTTAAAGCTCACAAGAGGAAATTCTGTGTAATATAGGACCGTTCAATAACTACAGCCTTTGAGATTTGGCGACTGCACCAACTCAAATCTCTGTTTCGGTTCAGTTGTGATGTATTGAGCCGCCTTCGTCTGAAGACAGTGGATCAGAGCAGATGGCGGTGTGAACGTTCTCCTCTGTGGAGCTGATATCTTTGTCACGTAGTTGGAGAAGCTGTGAGTTCATTACTGACTCCTCTCGATCTGACACAGAAACATCGCAGCCCAAATGGTGCAATAATGAGAATAACTGCATTCACTGGAGCAGCAAATCCGGCAGATGTGCACTTCCTTAAATGAATTAATTACAGTGGAACATGCCCTGAGCTGTGAGCAGCTCAGAGAAATACCTGAGATGTTGAGATGTGTTTGAGAACTACATAATTAGGACTTTAGAACTAAAGAAAATGCTGGTCGACTAAAGACATGTCCTGCTGCCTGTCACAATAATGATTATATGGTGTTATTGTTCAATATAAAGCTGGGACAGTTCATTTTGGGGTTCAGTATTTATCATGTGTACATTTTCTTTGCATTAGTGTTGGGATTTGTTATTTTAGTTGTAATATGACAAGATTTGACCTGTAGAGTTGTAATGCTCTGTATTTGTTGCAACTCATGCCTTTAAAGATACTGTCTTTTTAAATAACGGTGTACCTGGATTATTCTGCTGTCAGTGGCATAAAGTAGTTTCATTATTATTGTTTATCGCAGTATAGTTTATACTGTAGCACTATTTTATGCTTTGAAATTTGGCATTGTGCCTGATTATTGTGCTGCCAGACTCTTCATTTTGGGCTTAAAATGTTCATATTAACCCACTCTACCTGATCTTGGGGTTTGTATTTCCTTAATTTGTCCCTAAATCAATTCCTTTTCCTAATATGGACCTGGCTCCAAATTGGCCCCATAACTGCTAGCCTCGTTGAGCTTCATTTGCCTGGAGCTGGGTGATGTCACAGTCCCTTAGTCCTCTCCTTTTTGTAGTCAATGGAGCTCAAAACAACTACTAGAAAACTATGCCTTTATATAGATATATACAGAGGAAAAAGAAAGAAATCACAGCAGACTGAAATACATTACACTAATACACTAACCTCTGTTGATATGTGTTGATTTTGTTTAACATTATGGTGACCAGTGAGTTTTTTGTTCGTTTCACGTGTCACTGAATTAAATCTGACTGCGGCTGTGTTTGATCCTGGCTTAAGGCTTGATACAGAGTGGTGACCAGGCTGATATTTCTCTGTATTCAAAATACAGGGAGAGAATCTCATTCTGGCAAACAGTCAGGTCTTATTATCTTCAAATATACAAGAAGTGGTGATTTGCCAAGGGGACCAAAAGTGATCTGAAATCCTGGAGAAATGTTTTTGATTGTGTACAAATCAGGCTGAGTACATTTAAAGAGGCCCCGTGTGATTTTTCTTTCTAGTCGTGAGCAGCCGCCATTATAACAGATAATCCATGACATTAATCTCTGTGTTAAATTTCTGAATCTGCGAGAAGACTTCCTAAAATACCCCTGGTTTTATAAATAGTGTGGATCAGGAGCGGAGATTCTCGTGCAGAGCTGAGACACGCAGAGATGGTGTGATCTTTTGTGGGAGGTTGTGTGAAAACAAGACACAGTGAAGCCGCAATGTACCCACTGACTCTAAAACTATTTTAAATTTTATGTTTAACAATTTGAACTATTAAGCACTAGTCTTGTTTTGTGTTAACTCACTGCAAAACACATATGCTGTTATGAGGAGGATAGTAATAGTACAGTACAGTAATGTCTTTGGGACAGTGACCAGGTCTCCCTACTTTTAATTAATGAATTAATTAAGTCATTTCTTGGACCATTAGCCTATAGCTTTTAATTGTGTCATGTAATGTTATTTTGAAGTAATGGTAATGCTGCCACCAATTAGATCAGATTAGATTTATTATCAAGGTACAAAACACAAAGAAACCTTGGCAGAAAAAAACTGCAGCACTAAGGCATTGGATTTCTATAGCAGTTATTCAGACACTGATGTTTACAGAGCATTTTTCACTCCACACTCTGTGGTGGTGAAATACTATTACAGCCACAGCTGTCCTGGGGCAGACTGACGGAAGTGAGGCTGCCACTGGCCCCTCCGGCCACCACCATCACGTAATATTCATATTAGGCAACGTGAGTGAAGTGTCTTGCCAAAGGACACAACAACAGTATTGCCAGTACACCTTGCTGTGGTATCTGCTATTCTCAGCTGTGTCCCATCCAAGTGCTGATCTGCTTCACCTCTGAGATGTGACGAGATCAGGCTCTGGCAAAAAGTAAATGACACTCACTCATTCTGACCCCCAGCCCTATAACGCCAAAGTCAAGTTTCACTCAGTGTTCAGCTGACGTGAATGATCCATATCTCAAATGAATAATTCAGTTAAATAAGGGACTATAGCTTTTCATTTTGTAATAACGTAAAAATTGTTTTACAGATTTATTGTAAAAGCAGCTCTTATGATCAGTGAGACTGGTGAGAGTTATTGTCTGTGAAGCAGGAAGTAAGTCTGGTGCACTATTAGCATGCTATTTGCTGTTGGCAGAGGCACAGTTTCTCTTCTGTTTCTGTCTTGTTGTGAAATACACTTATAAAACTGTGGTGAATCATTGCAATATTAAGAATGTTCTGTTTTTCACTTTTTTAAACTGCAAAATCAGACACAGCTCCTTTTCAACTTGACTAGATTAAAACAAAACCTTTTCTGCACTGATCTCCTCACAAGGTCAATTTACTTTTACTCCGCTTTGAATGGTCTCATCTACTCCTCTCCTTTTAACTGGGAGTATTCTCTGAGTTTAACTTTGATAGCTCTTCTAAAAACATCTTGGTTCCACACTGGGTTTAAGAGTTACATAACTGCCTTTCTCCCCCAGAGGGTCCTTATGTTTCGCAAAGAAATGAGCCTTGAATCTGCCCCCACTTTTCCACTGCTGTGTCACTGGGATGTTCGCTGGCATCATTTTGTTGTCATGCATTTCCCACCCTCCCGGAAAACTTTTAAATGCGTATGGAAATGAGGGAGAGCAGAGCCAGCTAAATCGGTTTAATGGTATTGCTTCCTTTTTCAGGACAGTTTAAAGGGCCTATATTACGCCATTTTCTGATCGATGTTATAATGTTGTTTCCTCATCACAAACATACCCAGAGGTGTGTTTTGTTTCATTCACACATGTTTAACACCCAAAACCTGCAGATTTAGGGTGAGTTCTCCTCAGAGTGTCACAAAAGACACTCTGTTCCACTTTGTGAAGTCATGTAGTAATACAGGAAGTGCTCCACTGTGTTTTTAAACTTCATACACCTTCACTAGAATCATTTGGATCATTTCAGCCCTGGAATTTACAATTTCTACTGAACTAACTTGAAACTACAACTACTGTATTTTCTGGACTATAAGTCGCCAGTCAAAAAAATCTGTAATGAAGAAGAAGAAAAAAACATGTATAAGTCGCACAGGACTATAGGTTTTGGGGAAATTTATTTTATAAGATCAGAGACCAAGAACCAACATTTCATCTTGAAAGGCGAGTTATAGAAGTTATAGTAATAAAAACAACTGAATAGAGAAGAATCCATCTATCATTCGTTCATTCGTTTTTCAATATAGAACCAAAAATAAGAAAACAGAAAAAAACAACTCTTTTCTTTATTATTTATCTCTAAAACCAAAATGAAAAAACAGATAACGATTAGTTTTTGCGGTATATGACATCACAAGGTGAAACTGAGCATTTTGAGCTCTAGAGATGTAGATAGACTAATAATAAAGTGTTACTCAAACGTGTGAATGAAAGAAAACTATTCCAGGTATGTTTTTGATGAGGTACGAACATTATAACATATTAGAGTCAATTTTGCATGATATAGGACCTTTTAAAATGTGTCTTAAGTTGTTTGATCCATGGATTTGCTTCGTGTTTATGACTGACACAGTATCTTACATTTATAGCTGCAGATTTTCATAATAGTCTGAGGGGGTGTTTTTGCTTCTCCCATGCAGATTAATGAGGTTTGAGATTTTGCGCAATACTGCAAAAAGACTTAGATGGTGATTTTTACTTTGTTAAAACGAGAAAAACAGTTTGCAGTGGTCCAAAGTTATTCCTCACTTACCTGGGCATTTATAAACTCATTGCTGTGAATAATGCAGAACTTTTAGAGAACAGAATGGAGTAAAGCTGAATTAAACAACAAGCATGCCAATGTGCACTTCCTGGTCAACGTTTTTGAATCAGTCAGCACGCAGCAGACATATTTGGACCTCAAGAGCTGCTTATATAATATATCTGTACTGGGGCAAAATAAATGTTGCTCAGGTACATGGGAGGAAATCAGGTACAGGTCCAACATACATGTTTATTCATCTTACACAGGCAAAGTGAAGTGCTTTGCTCAAGGGCACACAGATTGATTGTAAGTGATTGCACGCTAGGAAAACCAAGGACTTTGATTGGAGTGGGGGAGAGGTTGCATAATCAGATTACTGCTGCATGTATTTGTGGAGAAATCAGACTTTCCCGTATTTTCTGGATTATAAATCGCTTCTGAGTCCTGAGTATAAATCGCACCGGCCAAAAATGAAGAAGAAAAACCATATATTAGTCACGCTGGACTATAAGTAACATTCTTTGGGGGGAGGCATTTACTTTATAAAGTCAGAGACCAAGAACAGACATTTCAACTCTTCAATCTGTCGACCTCGGCGTGGAAGTCTGCTGCAGTTTTTAGGACTTCGTTGTCCGTGCTCTGATCGAGGCGGTTGCGTCGCATGAAGCGGTTACAGCTTTTTTTGTTTTCTTCATTGCAGTTTGAGTGTTCTCTGCTTTTCACCAGTCCCTCACAAGTTTCTCTCTCACTTCAAACTTTCTTTCTGCTGCTTGATTACTGTTTTCGGCTGCACTACTGGCAGCTTGTAATCTGCAGAATGTGATTTTCTTTTGGGGGGCATTTGTGTTCAGTCTTTCTCAGTTGCCTTTATACAGTAAGTTGATGTTTAAACTTTAAATTTTCTGTGGTACAGGCGTAATGGAAGTGGCAGATAATTATACACAAGCCTTGAGCCCCCCCTCGTGGCCATCAGTGTGAAAATAACACAATAGTGTGAAAGTCGCATCTGAGTATAAGTCGCAGGAGCACCCAAACCATGAAAAAAAGTGTGACTTATAGACTTACAGTAATAATAACATAAGTGTGCTCGATGTATGTGCATGTTGTAGTAGTACTAATAATGGGAATTGCACCATCAACCCTGTGGTATGTGGATAGACAGGCTTATAACCACTGACATTTCAGTCTCTTAAAACAGACCTATTAAGCAAAATCAACTTTTCAGAGCTTTTAACGTGCTATAGTTGTGTCTTCTTCTCATTTGTCCTCTCAAAGTTGTATTTGGAATGTTCTGTGCATGTTAGAGCTACCTTTAATCATTTATTTCCAAGACGCCCACAGCTCTGTACTTTGTTCATTAATGTTATTTTCTTAATAGATGATAAGCGTAGGATTCGGCAGCATTGTGCAGTCGTTTTGGTACAAAATCTGCAAAATCAGCTCCCACTGGACACCACTGTTTTCTAACATGGAATTGAGCAGACTTGTTTGTTTTCTTAAATCGTTCTAGATTAATATTGTGATTATGATCCACGGGTGTCATAGATTATAACTGTAAAGCAGACACAAGCACAATAGTTCTTTTTTAACGCACTGTTGCCAAGGATGTTTCCAGCTTTGAGGGGTTAAAGGGGCTTCTTTTGTGCTCTAAGTTTCCCACATTGAGTTGGTACTTTTTCTAATTCTCAATATCATATACTCATGCACCTACACAAAATACATTACATTATATTACTACTTTAATATTGATTGACCATTAGTTTGTGAGGCTAGCTTTCTTTCGTTTTAACTGAGAAGGAAGTATGCAACAGTTTGTGAAGTCCCATAATTTACAAATGAGAGATCACAGTGAGTCTGCAGTTTTGGCCTCACTGAGCTGGACTGGCTTCAAGTGTCTGATTTTATGCTACAAACTAAAATAAACATGACACTCACAATTAGAGCAAGAAGATATATTACGTTATATAATGTAGAGGGCTGTTGGTTTGTGATGTTATTACTGTAACTAAAGTGGACTCTGGGATATTCTGCTGTAATGCTTAGAAGACCCTGTGGACCCTGTGGAGTTCTCATGATTTCCCTGTCTAAAAATGGAAATGCATCGATCCAACTTTTTCAGTGTCAGTCCTGATATTAATACTTTGACTTTTAAGTGTCTACCAATACCTGACTTTAACCAGTACCAGTGTAGGGACTTAATTTGGCACTCATTTCCTTGAAGGGCCCGTATTACGCTATTTTCTGATCTATGTTATAATGTTTCCTCATCACAAACATACCTGGAGTTGTGTTTTTGTTTCATTCCCACATATTTAAGATAAAAATCCTGCATATTTGTGTTGAGTTCTTTTCTCAAACAGAGAGATAACAACATTACAATAATTAGTGCTGTCAAACGATTCATTTTTAAAAATCAGTTTAATCACACTTTAGAATTTTGATTAATCACAATTAATCACAGTTAATTATTCTTCAAAAAAGATCAAAATATTTTGACAAAAATGCAATTTATTATCAAAAAGTTATATTATTGACATTTTTCTATCGCTGGTAGTTTTGTTGACAACATTGCTGCGGTTCGTGCTCGGCTTGTTGTTGGTGCAAGTAGCGTCGTTGCTGCCGCTGAATCAAACCCGTGTTTTGCTTTAAGATGGTATTTTAAACTTATGCTTCTGTGGAAAGAGAGTTCATCACTGCAATATCTGCAAACTACCTTAGTTTTATCTAAAGTCGTGTATGGACAGACCTGATCACTGACCTAATAACCTGCGCAGCCTTTCAGGTCCATCCGCACTTTCCATAGAGGAGCGTTCAAAATAAATTGTGTGATTAATCTGCATGAAAAAACATTAGTGCAATATTTGTTTGTGATTAATTGCATGCGTTAACGTGTTAACGTTGACAGCCCTAATTATAATATGCCTAAAAGTTTACAAGTCCATTTTGTGTAATATAGGACGTTTAAAATACACAAGAGTGCATCCGCTTGTGCTGTTCACTACTGAACATGAATAAAAGTTCCTCCATTATGAGACATTCTAGGTCAAAATCAATCTGTAAATCGTCTCATTACATCAGGGGTTTCCAACTCGGGAGCTACCAGTAAATCTCCACCCCCTTCCAAGTAGCTCACCAAGGGATTTCGGAATTACATATGCATGTTGTGCTGAATAACTACATTTTGGTTAATTAAATGGCTGTTACCATTATACCTGTATCATTTTGATTCTTAACTTTGTGCACTAATGAATGGTTTGTGTTTTATAAGCCTCTAACTGTACCCATGTAAGGCCGTGGCTCTTTTATTTACTCAAATTGTTGCAACCGCTAAAATGAGTACCCTGGTATCTGGTATTTTCATTTGTTAAGGTAGCACAATGGAGGCCTAATCATAATATGTTCTTAACTGATATCATGAAACTGATACAGCTAATATTTCAGTATTGGTACCGTTATTCACCTGCTAGGTACTCTTGACCTGAAAACGGGTACCTGCTGTGATCATTGTCTCATTCTGATCTAATTTTCTCTTTCAGGATTAATCCTTATCTCTCCGCATCCCGCCCCGACACCAGCTCTCACCATGAACTACCTTCGCCGCAGATTGTCCGACAGCAGCTTTGTGGCGAACCTGCCTAACGGCTACATGATGGACCTCCAGAGACCCACTCCCCCGGGTTCCTCCACCTCGTCTCCCGCCTCCCCGGCCACAGAGAGGCGCAACCCGCCCGGATCCATCTGCCCCCCGCCCGCCCAGGCTCCCTCCCCTAACCCGGGCAGTTTCCTCAGCTCCTTCTCCAGTGTGGTCAAAAGTGCACAGATGGCACAAAATGTCGCCGCGGCCGCCCATGCCAAGTCCGCCGCTGCTGCCGCCGGTGCCGCGGGTGAAGCGGGGTCCACGGGAGGTGCCCAGCCCGCCAAGCCCGTCATACGCAAACCCAAGATTCTCCTGGTCATAGACGATCAGCACACAGAATGGTGAGTGGGTGTGGAATAGTGGCTGGGAATGTCTGTCATGATTCAATAATATATATGGAACATGGCTTATGATACAATATTATCACATACACATATCTCGTTTATCGATATATTGTTTATGATACTTTGTGATATTTTGATGTTTTTTAAGGACCAAATACATTTTAGCAACAATATTTCTTTGGTAAACCACTACTTTTGCAATAAACTACATTTATTTATTTTTTTTGGAACTTTTTATTTAAATTTTCACATAAGGTAAAAACATAGAACATTCCCCGAGACAAGAGTAATAAAACATTACAAGAGTATATATTAAGAGTTTAAAATATATGTGTGTGTGTGTGTATGTGTGTATGTATGTATGTATGTATGTATGTATGTATGTATGTATGTATGTATGTATGTATGTATGTATGTATGTATGTATGTATGTATGTATGTATGTATGTATGTATGTATGTATGTATGTATGTATGTTTTAAACTCTTAATATATAATGTTTTATTACTCTTGTCTCGGGGAATGTTCTGTTTTTATACTAACGATAATAATAAAATAAGTTATATAATAAGTTTATATACACACACACATATATACACATACATACATACAATAATAAGAATAAAATATAATAAAAAATTATAACCAATAAATAAACTACATCTATTTTAATCCAAAAAAGTGAATATGTCAAGTGTACAACATAAACAACTACTTTCACTAAAGAAACAATAAAATTGTGGTGCAGTCACAAAAAAGTTGCTTAAAGATGCACTATGTAACTTTTTGGTTGGGGCTCTGTCATCTTCTTGTTTCTATGAAGATTGCTCTGCTTAGAATGTTCCACAGTATGACATTAAACAGCTTTACCTTAAATTTACTCATTCATACGTTTCTATTGCTCAAAAATACATAGAAAAACATGCATTGTGACGGTGAGTGGGGTCGTCTCTCCACAGATCTGACCTGTAACTTGGGCCATGTCCACACGTAGCCGGGTATTTTTAAAACCGAACATTTCCCCCCCTCCGTTTATAAAAATAGTTTTATCCACACCACCTCGTCTTCGAAAAAAAACACCTTCCACACATAACCGAACATCTGCGTTTTCAACCACATTCATACACATTCCAAACCTGTAGATGGCGTTATTTCCATTGAGCCCTCACTTCGCAGTCACTTCCGCCTAAACTTAAACAACAGAAAACATGGCGCCGAGCTCCTCTGTCTGGACAGACTCGGAGTCAGAATTGCTCCTAAACACAGTTTAGGAGCAATTCTGCTCTCAACACACACACAGCTCTCAAGAAACGACTCCGGTCCACAGTCTGCTTTGGCTTTGGCTTTTGCAGTCGCCTAAACAAATGTCGCACGTTTGACGTCAGGGCAGATTCATATTTTTTGGCGCAGACAGTGACGTTTTAAAACGCAAAACCCCAGTTATCTCTGTCCACACAAACACGCATAAACGGAGTTTTCAAAAATCTTCACTTTGGCCGGAGTTTTCCCTGAATACTCGTTTTTGATGCGTGTTCGTGTGGATGACGGGTCAAAACGCAGCAAAACATCTTCGGTTTATCAGATCCCCGGATACGTGTGGACAAGACCTTGGTCTGGTTTGGTCTCCATGAGGATAGAAAGGTTTAATGCCAGATTGTGAAACATTTCAGACAAAAACAATAACATCTCCATGAAGAAAAGCATTTGACAAACCCTCTACTAGAAAAGTTACACAATGCACCTTTGAATATACCAATTTATCAATATTTCATTATTTTTGCTCACCCCTTAGTCAGATACAGGGCTAAATTGCCACCCGCCTGCATATGGATTGAACTGCTAAAGTAAAAATGTCAAACGTGAATCAATGAACCAAGCTTCTCTTACAAAGGTGAAAACAAAGGGCCTCGATTTAACAAAATGCAATGTGTATGTTGAGTCACTAGAAAATCATTATAAGGGCCAATGTTATGTTATAATGTTGTTTCCTCATCAAAAACATACCTGGAGTTGTGTTTTGTTTCATTCACACATGTTTGAGTAAGCCTTTATTATGAGTCTGTCTACTTCTCCGAAGCTTAAAATGCTCTGCTCCGCCTTGTGATGTCATGAAGCTGTAGTTTTCAAAGTAACCACTACCTTTTACCTTTAGTTCAGTAGAGATTGGAATCTCCAGGGCTGAAATTATCCAAATGAGTCTAGTGAAGGTGTGTGGAGTTTAAAACCACAGTGGAGCACTTCCTGAATTACCACATGACATCACAAGGTGGAACAGTGTTTTTTTGTTTGTTTGAGAGATGAACTCAGCTTACATATGCAGAGTTTGTGTGTAAAACGTGTGTGAATGAAACAAAAGACAACTCTGGGTATGTTTTTGAACATTCCGTGCAGTTAAATTGAAGCCCTATATTTACCTTTGTAACATATGTTTGGTTTCTTGATGTCCTTTTTTTCTTTCTTTGGGTCATTGAGTTGAAGGATTTTCATTGATTTCCTTTATGATCCCTCCAAGGTTTTCTCTGTTTCAATACAACCATATATCATAGCAACAGGCTTTGAATGTGCTGTGAAAGACAAAGATGTAACTATAACCAAAATATCGAGATTTTGTATCGTCAAAAGTGTCACAATAACATCGGAGACCCTCGCAGTATATCAAATTACAAGTCTCTTTGCTTAAGTGAATAGTTGTAGTGATTTTAATATCTTTCTTCATGATTTTAGCATCCTTTTTATTCTGTAAAACACTTTGAATTACCGTATTTTCCAGACTATAGAGCGCACCTGTATATAAGCTGCATCCACTCTATTTAAAAAAAAAATATATATATATATATATATATATATATATATATATATATATATATATATATATATATATAGTATATATATATATACAAGCCACAACCAGGCTATAAGCCGCTGATATCTATGTTGAAAAATGAGATATTTACTGCATATACAGAACAATTTGTACTTTAAATGTACATTTATGTACCTGAACAGATTCTTTCCGAACAGTGAACTAACAGAACTTTTAACACGGCAGCAGCTGTGCTGATTAAAACAAGGTCAAAATCAGAAAAGAACCGGTAATTGACCTTCATTTCTCCTGTGCAGTGAAACCACAAGTCACTTTAATCATCTCCGCTCAAACCATTGACCCGAGCTCACGTGCAGCAGCAGGTAGAGGTGCACAATTTTCAGTCCTGCTCCTGCCCGCTCCCGCAACAAGCTTTCAGAATATGTGCAGTGCATGCTGCACTGTTTTGTGTTGGGTCCCGCTGGTCCCGCTGGTCCCGTGGGTCCCGTGGGTGCAGGGCTCTACAGCGGTTTCCTTCCTGGAGCAAGATTGATGCCTTCAACTTAAAACTTGCATCATACAAACTCCTTTGTGTGCTTTTCATGATGAAGGGGCGAGGATTTGAAAATAATTACCAGTTAGTAATTTGTTGTGCGCGTTATATCTGCTAAATAAAAAGTAGCGTATTCTTTTTTGCATTAATTTTCCGTCTATCTTGTTTTTGAAATTCCGGTTAGAGCGCCCCTAGTGGTGGAAGAAAAATCCACAGTTTAGCCGCTTCTTTGGAAAAGCCGCATGGTTCAAAGCCTGCGGAAAAAAGTAGCGGCTTATAGTCCAGAAAATACGGTACTTTGAGCATGAATTGTGCCGTACAAATAAATTTGCCTTGTCTTGCCATGATGCAGCAGTAGCCAAAAAACATTGAGAACTACATAGACCATGATCCTTTGGTGTTGTCAGCGCAGACTACAGGAAGAAATAACTGTTATTGAGCGCTTTTAAATCTTAATTCTTCATATTATAACAGTACCAAAGGCTTTTCCAAGGCCTTGAAAAGGAAAAGACTCCACAAAATCCATCCATCCATCCATCCATCCATCTTCTCCCGCTTAATCCGGCTGGGTCGCAGGGGCAGCTTGCTGCCCAATACTCATAGCACCTGACCCCCCCTATGAACCCCTCTGCAGTTGGTGAGCCCACAGGAGGGTACTCCACAAAATAACATAATAAATATCGTACCATGAGATGCATATTGTGAAAATATTGTATTCAGGGATTTTGACATCGTTCCATCCCTAATGAACGATGCTCTGTTGTCGGGATTATCGGATATGTTTCAGTGATTATTAATGACACTTTGAAGATGGATTTTCCATATAGAGACAATGCCCCAGGGTCTTTAGGATCGACTCTTGGATCAATGCACCGCTGTGGCATTTTGTGAATTGTTATTTAGCTGTTGCCTTGACGGTTGCTGGGGGTAAATGATCCGTGTATAGCCATTAGTAGCCTCTGAATTTATCTGTTCGGTTAGCGGGATCATTGTGTAACAGCCAGTGGCATCTGTCTGCAGGAGGCGAGGGAGATCAGATCTTAAAGTCATCGCAGCCATAATGAATACGGACGTAACTGTAACTAGGCCCATCATGATCATTCCTATACAGACTTATCATTCAGTATATGAAAGATGGAACTATATTTTTTAGATTTTTGCCATTTTGATGAACTATGATACGCTTTGAGCTGCAGAGGGAAGAATACATAACTTCTATAGCAAATTATTGGTTCATTCTGCCATTTATGTGACGCAGCTCAGGCCTTTTAATGAAAATAAAGATACGTATCATTGAAATATATTATCAGTATTTAAAACTCTATTTAAAACTTTAACTGGGATGATCCTGCTTTGTGTTACTGGCATAAAGTATTTTCAGTATTATCATTTATCGCAATACTTCTTCTGTAGAAATATATCGTGTTACCTCATCAAAAACATACCCGGAGTTGTTTTGTTTTATTCACACATGTTTGAGTAATCCTTTATTATTAGTCTGTCTATTCTTCAAAGCTCTAAATACTCTGTTCCACCTTCTGATGTCATGAAGCAGTTTTTAAGTTAACAGCTACACTTTACTGTTAGTTCAGTAGAGGTTGGAAATTCCAGGGCTGAAATCATCCAAGTGACTCTACTGAAGGTTTATGGAGTTTAAAAACACAGTGGAGCACTTCCTGTATTACCACATGACATTAAGAGAAGAACTCAGCCCAAATATGCAGGGTTTGTGTGTTAAACATGTGTGAATGAAACAAAACACAACTCAATAGCCTAATATTATGGACATTAATCCCCATAACTGTTGGAAAACTCTTGACATTTTCCCAATAACAATTAAATAATTAGATAAAGTAGCATCGGGGATAGACCAGGACTGTAAGATTATCAAAATTGCTATATTAATGGACACATTTAGCAAATCACAAAGGCTGCAATTTCTGAAGTACCGTCATTTTCCTCCATAAATCACAAAATCCCCTGTCTTACTCTGCGTTAAAACTGCTAACGCTGTAGTTTAGATCTGTACAAAACATGTTCTGAAATGTGATTCTTTTTAAATTAGTTTGCCAGTTCATATTTCAGTATTCTTGTCAGTTCTTCTCGACATGTTTAAAATGCAGACTTGGACAAAAACGTGAAACTTATATCACAAAATAAATCGCAAGACTTGTAAGCAGGGCTCTACGCTAACTTTTTTTTTCAGGAGCACATGTGCCCCTAAGTAAAAAATTTTAGGAGCACAGAAAAAAAAATGGGGGCACAAGTAGGTTTTCATTTCGAATGATTATTACAGTGCAGAACTTGCGCACACCAACTTATTTGAATGAATTTAATACAAAAAACAAAAGAATTATGACTGTACTTTTCCTGCATGATTTTAGTGTTTTTATAAATATATCTTCATTTTATCTGATTAATATTTAGATTCAAAATAAGCCAAACAAACTGTACTGCACTTGAACACTCTGTGGCCCTTTTTGGACCCTCACCTACAGTTTAAGAACCTCTTCATTAAGAGAACTTCCACTGGAACTTTACACAAAACTGCTTCAAAGTGAAAAACATAGGTAAGATTTTTAAACCTGAATTTTCAAATTCCTAGGTGAAGTTACATTCTCTTACTGGTTTTACAGTGGTTTTTAGCCTCTGCACATTTACCAAACTAAACGCACATTGTGACAGAGTTATTTGGCATTTTCTTAGGCAAACTTCAGCCCACATATCGCCTGCTCTGTGCTGTGGGTCTGCTCTGTGTGGACACTGACAGAAAATTAGTTTTGGCGTATTTGACGTGAGGCGGAAGGATAGGTGGGATACCTGCCCTGTGACGCACGTTGGTACACAAGGGTGCGCGCTGTGGACAAGCCGCGCGCTGCGGAGTCTGTGCTGACGGGCCACACAGTGTCTGCGGGCTCCAGTGCACAGGCCGCAGAGAGACGTCCCGCGTGGTCACGCACACCGGTACAAGTTTATTGCAGCGGCCGTAATGAAATATGATCACACTCAGTATTCAGACCTTGAGTCCGTGATAAGACAGAGTCCAAATGCGCTCGAGTCCGAGACAAGACCAAGACAAAGCTCTCGCTTTAGCAGAGAAGGAAGTCCAGCGGCGTGGGGGTGTTTACTGAGTGGTGGGACAGGTGTGGGTCCTGCTGCGGGGCGCTCCTCGTTGAGCGTGGGTGTGTTTTGAAGCGGAGTTTGTTCGTATGAGTGATATCAGCGCACACGCGGAACTCGTACGCTGGGGTCAGCGCTCGCTGAAACGCAGCGTCTTGGCGCTTTAGGGGCGATCCAGGCTTGGGCACGATTCTAAAGTCCTAGTGTGAGTGCGCCCCTAATGTTTGATACATTTAGAATGTTTAACTTGTCACGTTACGTCTGTGCAGCTCCTTATTGTGGCTGCAGAAGCACTCGCACTGGTGCGACTGTTTTATTTTCCTCGTTCGCACGACGAAATATTTACTCGCAAATGCGAGTGAAATGGGCGCACTGTAGAGCCCTGCTTGTAAGAACAAATCGTTCAAATACTGTTCCTGTTTTGTCAGTTTAGTTGGTGTATTTCTAGTTCACTTGAGTTATTTGCTGTTATTCATGATTTATTATAAAAGCTGATCTATTTTAATGAAATGTCTTTATTGCAAATTTTCAAACAACTATTGCAATTTGTGATTTAATGTTTAATGAAGATTAATTTGAGATTCATAGTTTTTAAAAGGGACTGTATCTTTTGTCATTCTATCAGCTGATAACTGCTGCATTAGTGCTTTGCTAATTTCTTGAAACTGCACTTTTGATTTGAATATGATTCATCCTGCAGTCCTAATAATCTTTGGTTAATGAACATTTTGAAGCATTGTTGTGAATTGAATTGTAAAGTGGTAGTTGCCCACACAGATGTTGGACTTTTCTGAGGCCTGGTGCCAAAAGTCCTTCTGCCTGATCTAATAATAAACTGTACTGTAATAGTGTAACCGTCTGTAAGTGTATAAGGGAATAAGAGAAACGCATAGGCCACAAACTGTATCGACTGAGCTCAAATTTCCTTACAACACAACAATTCACTTTAGTTTTTACCCTATATGAGTGATTTTGCTTGAACTGTTCCACTGAGACATAATAATATGCAGTAGTGAAAAGTAAATCTATTAAAGTACCGTACTTAAGCATAAATTTGAGGTATCTGTACTTTACTTAACTACTTGTGTATATTTTTTTACTTTTACTTCAATACATTTAAGATGAGGTATCTGTACTTTCTACTTCA
Source organism: Odontamblyopus lacepedii (assembly GCA_034769755.1). NCBI lineage: Eukaryota > Metazoa > Chordata > Actinopteri > Gobiiformes > Gobiidae > Odontamblyopus > Odontamblyopus lacepedii. The sequence continues at coordinate 40,027,573 of CM068344.1, read as the reverse complement.
CTATAGTTTTTAACAGGACTGAAAAGTTAAAGTATTTCTATGATTGTTTGAGACCTGCTGAAAATGCTGAAGGTTTATTTTTAACAAAAATATACAAATAAAAACAGAGCAGCTAGAAAAAACTATTGATTCAGTTGTTTCTGTTGAACAAAATTCAGCACAAATCTATCAAAATCATTACTTTTGAAGCTTTATTAGACCTCAAAATCTGCACAAAATGCTTTTACTTTTTACTCTCTACATACATTTTTAAATGGGTATTTAAATACTTAAGTAGAATTTTCATGTGATACTTTTACTTGAGTATTTTTTGCTTCAGTATCTGTACTTTTACCTAAATAACATCAACATAAAATTCAGTCCTCCTTCCACCAGTGGCGTAGTTTTATTGTATTTTGAATGCAGTTGTCAACACAAACTCCTTCATTTGGACATTTTATAATCAATGTTGGTTGTTAATCAAGTTGGTGCAATTTAGAATATTAGATTTTGTCCGTAAATGGCAGTTTGTGATTATTAGTTTGCTGTTTCTGTGTTGACCACTTGGCGGCGCTGCACCAAAACACTGCTCGAATCTCCGCCTGTTTATGTGGCATTGACGCTCATCGATCAGCAGATGGCAGTGTTTGATTAGGTTTTATTTTTTTCAAAGCCACAGATTCTCAATCTATAAACACTGTTTTCACAACAATATCGATGACCAATCAGTTTTATCAGGCAGGTTTTATTGATTGACAGACTTAAAGGTGCGTTATGTAACTTTTTGGTTAGGGGTCCGTCACCTGCTTTTTTTTTTTTGGATATGTCATTGCTCTGCCTGGAATGTTCCGCAGTGTGACATTAAACAGCTCTACCTTACATTTATTTAATTACAGGTGGTTTTATAGCTCTCAAATACCTAGAAAAACAGGCATTCTGGCTGTGAGCGGGGTCGCCTCTCCACAGATCTGACCTGTAACTTGGTCTGGTTTGGTCTCCATGAAGATAGAAAAGTTTAATGCCGTACTGTGAAACATTCCAGACAAAGCAATAACATCTCCATGAGTTTATATATGGTATTAGTCATTGTTTTAAATTACGAAAGTGGATCTAATAATTCCGAAAGTGGATCTAGAATTTGTTGTAAAAGTTGTACAAATGAATAAATGTGCACAGAACAGTTGAAGCAATTAAGATGGAGTAGTAAAAAATAATTAAAAACAAGATAATATAACTAAATAAATGTGTATTAAACCCTATTCGCATGGGATATAACAATGTGGGGACGTCTGGTCATTTGCAAATTACCGCCCCACCTCTGTATTACCTGCAGAGCATTTGCACTGGATAAGAAACGTCTGTAAATTCCTTTATTTTACTGACATTGACACAGAGATTGAAAGAGAGAAGAACGCAGAAAGAAAAGAAAGAGATAGAAAAGGCGCGCAGTTACAACGCTGAGATGCAGATTCACACAGGACTAGTGTTATCACATCTGTGTTTGGCGAAATATAGTAGGTTATTTGCCGCGGAATTTTTACTTTACAAATTACAGACGTGGCGCATTCGCACGGGATTAAGATCTCAGGCGTCCTCCGTGATTATTACAAATCACCAAAGGTCCACAGGTAAAACTAATCCCGTACAAATAGAGTTTTATTTTAACAAGAGCGAGAATTTAGAAATAGTATAAAGAACAGTAAAGTCTCAATACACATCAAAACAAGTGAACGTGGTTATTTAAAGTAAGTACCTAAAATAAAACAATTGATATTTTGCAGCCGGTGGCATCAACATTCTTTGGGGGGTGTGATGCTAACTGTAGGCACGGCTCCGTCTGAAGCTCTGTTACTTAAACTTTGTTTTAACACAGTCCGACCATAAAGAAATGGCTTGAAACTACACCAGGTGAGCTGTTGTTGTACCATTAAACTCTCAAATAACAGTCACAAGAAGCATTAGCCCACAGTTTTTCAGCTAGTCACTCTCACCTTTTTGTTGAAAAAAAAAATAAAAAACACCTAAACAGGATCACTCGCACTGATCACAAGCTCCTGAAAGCGTGTTTTTTTAAATCCGTTTTGTATTTTTCCTTTAGTTTCAGACTATTTAAAAAAAAAAGTCAGTGTTTGCTAATGTGTGCATTGTGTCACCATGGTAACTGCTGAAAATTTCACCATATACTAGTATATACATATAGAACACCCCCCCCCAGCATGATTTCAAGTATCATGTATCATCAAAACAGTAAACAGTAAATATACTTCAAGATATTATAAGATTTCATGACCCAAGAAGTAAATGTAAACGATGCAATAAAAAGTATATTTAGAAGTACAGTTTATTGAGAGAGTGTAAACCAGCTCTTAACATGACCTTAACACTGGGACTGTAAATCTGCCTGGCGACACAGACCACATGAGGTCCAGGCGGCTCTGTTTAAACTGGACATTAAATACATTTAAAGGTGCGAGGGCTGCAGTAACACTCCTCAATGGGTTTGACTCTGGACAATCCCTTTAAGGTCTGTTCCTCCTGTAAAAACACCAAATATTTGTCTGCTGCTTGGGAAACCTCTCCGCGTGTATTCATGTGTATCACGCATATGATTCCTTCCTGATTTGAAGGATTTCATGAGGACCTGTCAGAAGATATAATATTTTCATTTGATTAACAGTATTGCTTTGACGACAGCTGTTTCCGTGCTAAATCCTTTAAATCAGGGAGGAGTCCTTACGCATCACAAGTTGGAAAAACAACTCGGGAGCTCAGGCCAAAACCTTCTGCCCGACTTCCGCACCTGACAACACCTGCTCTGTGGAGATTAGAGCTGTGCAGAAGTATTGAAATATTGATACATCGTATTTTTGGATCTTTTACCAAATTATTTAGTGAGATTATTTGAGAATATTTTGTTGAGAGGAGGAAAACTGGATTATGCAATATATCTGACATATTCAATGTTTTGATTATTAAAGGTGCATTGCGTAACTTTTCCGGTCGGGGGTCCGTCAAATGCTTTTCTCCATGGAGATGTTATTGCTTTGTCTAGAATGTTTCACAGTGTGACATTAAAGGGATAGTTTGGGATTTTTGACATGAATCTGTATGTTCCCGTCAGCAGTTTCGTGCATTAACACTGACTTAACTCCCGCCAGCGTCTGAGCCGAGTTCTTCCCTGGTTTCGGTGCTGATGAAAGTGTCCGGCAAGTTGGCTGGAGTCACGAAAATAAAGCGTTTTTCTTCTCAAAATAATATCTGTTCAAAAGAGTGACACATTTGCATCACAAAACATGAACAGCAAAAAAGTCAGACCTCATAATCGCTTGGTACTATTTTCTCTCCGTTCATATCACTGCGCACTGATGCCAGGTGAAGCCGCTCACAAATCCAACAGTTTTTCAGTAGTTTGGCAGTGTTTACGCACTCAGACGATGAAGCCGCAACACAAGAGAGCTAACGTGAGAGCTACAGCGATAAGTACTGTATATAAGCTTTATAAGAATATGTTACGGCCCGCGTTCTGGCTCCGCCTCGCCCTGCGCTCCCCGTTTGTTTTACTGCTTGTGCCTTAATTTGCTTGTGCTGTGTGATACCTGGCACCTGATTGGTTGGGTGTGGTTTCGTTGCTGTTGGGCTCTGATGTTCCACATGCCGTGATTGGAGGACTGACGTCCCGCTCCTCCAATACCGTTCCTGACCCTCAAACAGCGCCCGATAAAAGTGCTTCGCAGCAGCTCCTCCGGGCGGCTGGTCGCCAGTATCAGTTTGCCACACTTTGATTCAAATGTGTCTCCTGGTTGCTCCAGTCTGGACTTTTGTGTGTTAATTTAAACCAGAGACACTAGAGGTCGCTTTGACTTAAGTATTGCCAACTCGGCTCGGCCTTTGGGCATTTGTATTTTTTTTGAATTAGTTGATTTCTTTTATGTAAAAACCCTCTGTTACGTTATTGTATGTCCTTACATTTACTTTATAAAGCCACTTTAAAATACATCTTAACTTGTTTGTGTTACTTTCCTTTGTCCCTAGCACTGGTTTGTAACAGAATATATATAAAAATAGTGCAGACTTGTGATTCTCCAGGCTGGAACAACAAAACTCCAGCTTCAGCTTGTCCCTCTGTCCCTCCTCTCTCTCCCTGCCCGTTCTAACTCCATTTGGCAAATTTGCAGTATATTTGGGTTCATAAAGATCTCCCCTTGTCTCTGTGGTGTCCTAGTCACACGTTGTCGTTACTTTCTGAGCAGTAAACGCAGGGAAACAGGCGCGGCGCCACCTGGAGGCAATAGTACCAAGCGATTCTGAGGTCTTTTTCATGGTTCAGGTTTTCTGATGCAAATGTCTCATTCTTTTGAACACATATTGTTTTGAGAAGAAAAACGCTTTATTTTCATGACTCCAGCCAACTTGCCGGACACTTTCAACAGCACCAAAACCGGGGAAGAACTCGGCTCACCGGACGCTGTCGGGAGGTAAGTGTTGACGCACGACACTGATGACGGGGATGCCGTACAGAGTCATGTCAAAAAACCTGAACTATCCTTTTAAACCCTTCTGTCTTCATGGAGACCAAACCAGACCAAGTCACAGGTCAGATCCCTGGAGAGGCGACCCCACTCACAGTCAGAAACATGTTCTAGTTTGACTAATATGACTGCAGTAATATTCACGGATCTTATTGTCTTTGTCATGTGTGATGGACTGAATGTTATTGTGCCTATGTCCTGTTTTTTGTCTTGCCTTCAACCTGCCAATGGGACTACGGATGAAAATGAGCTTCCACGGCCATCGGCTAATGCACATTTACATGCTGCACTGTCCCATATTTAATACATAAACATAAACATAAGATAAGCAGCCTAACGTTTAGCTTTTGAGATGGTTAACAGCAACAGATCGTACTGTTTAGCGTTATAAAATCTGTTAATGATCAAACTTGTTGATTTTATTTAAGTTGGATATTTAAGGTTGAACTGTTGAACATTACAGGCAAAGCTATAACATCTCCCTGGAGACAAGCAGGTGACAGACCCACCACCAGGGAACTCAACATTTCATTTTTTGAGTAAAGCTTTAATATTTTCTTGGCCTGAGGTTTTTGTGGCGCTTTAATGAGAAATCCCATAATGCATCCTGCTCTGTACAGTGTAAACCCTTGTTGGGACAGTTTTCGCTCCTGGCCATTCCTGACGGGCGCCTGTGGTCTCCGTGGAAACGCCGCTCTGTCCTGACAGCCTTGGCCTCCAGCAATGACTCGCTCACAAAGGCAGTGCGCAGCTTTAAGGCAGAGTCCCATAGAGCATCACTGCCACCAGCTACAGCCCTCCTCCCTCGCTCCTGCCCATCCTCTTCCTCCCCTCTTCCAATGCTCCTCTCGCCTCCTCCTCTTCCCTGTCCTCCCCCTCTTCTTTTTCCTGCCCCTTCCTCTCCCTCCTCCTCTCCCCTTCTCTCCCTCCTCGTCCCATCCTCTCTCCTCTTCCTTCTCCTCCATCCTCCTCTCCTCTTCCAATCCTCCTCTCTCTGCCTTCTCTCCTTCCTCTCCTTTCTGCCTTTTCCTCTCCCTCTCTCCTCCTCCCCTTGTGTCAGTGTCCGGGGCTGATGTAGGTCCTCTCTCTGCCAAGTCTCTGTCTGTGTGTTTACTCAGGTCTCTGAATGATATGAGCGGCTGATTGCTCAATTCACTAAAGCTCTAGAAAAGGACTAATTTAGTGGATCCGTGTGTGTGTTGTGAATGAACATCTTTTTCTAGTTTAGATTAGGGCTGAAACGATTCATCGAGTTAATCGATTAAATCGATTAGAAAAATGCATCGATAATTTTTTTTTGCCTCGATGCTTCGTTTTATTTTCATACGCTCGGCGATGGCCGGAACCTTTTGTGGTAGAGGTAAAGTTTCCGCACGACCACTGCACTTCACTGTACACACAACAGCGCGGCGCCCATGGATGTATAATAAGAGCATAACCTCCTCATCTAAGAGGGAACGTGAGCTTGGTTTAGACCGTCGTGAGACAGGTTAGTTTTACCCTACTGATGATGTGTTGTTGCAATAGTAATAAGGAACACTCCTCATCGAGTGCGCGGTACGCTCACGCCGCATCTCCGGTACGCCGCCCGCGGTACGCTCCGGTACACAGTATACCATCTGCCAGAACCAGGAGTGCGCGGTACGCTACGGTACGCCGTGCCCCCCGCATCTCCCGTACGCCGCGCACTCCGCGCGTGGATTGTGTCTTGTCGCGTACACTCTGTGGACCGCGCTTCCTCCTGTGCTCCTCTAAACCAGAACTCACACCAGGACTAAGCCAGGTCTAAAGCAGGTCTAAACCAGGTCTAAACCAGATCTAAAACCAGGACTAATCCAGGTCTAAAACCAAACAAGAATTTGCAGGAGTTGGTTGCTACATTTATGTAGTTTTAAAAATCATGACAATATCAAGTAATCCAAAGTATTCAGATTACGTTACTCACTTTAAGTAATTTAATTTGAATACGTCACAAACTACATTTTGGGGTCTGTAATCTAATCTGTAGGGCAACATTTTAAAAGTCACCTTCTCAACACTGATGCTACAGCATCTAAACAGAAAGCCCCGTACATTACATCAAGTGGAAAAGAAACCGCGACGTAAGTCAACCTTAGCCCAGCGATAATTACGTTTTTCATGTCCAAAACACGTGTATCTGTCAATGCACGTGGTGTGTACTTAACATGTGCAAAGTAGACGCAACAATAACAAACAATTACTCGATTATTCGAACAAAATAATCGACAGAATAATCGATTACTGTAATAATCGATAGCTGCAGCCCTAGTTTAGATAGAAGAAAATGTTCTTATGTATGGAAAATGATCCTTTAGCAATGCTCGAAATAAACGAATCATCAAACTTTTCAGATAATTCATGGTTTACTTACTTTATTGGTGCAGCTTCCTTTTAACTGGTCTGATGTCGCTGTAGCGTATGTGTGGTGCTGTTAGTGTGTGAAAATGTTACTGTCTGCACAAAATAACAGCCACGTCTCTCTCAGGCTGCTCCAGCGCAACTCCAGAGGTAATTTACCACCAACAAACTTCACAGAGAGTGAAAGGAATTCTATATTTTCTATAATCTGAGGCATTATTCTTAAAGGTGCACTAATTTTCTTTATTTTCGGGTGGGTTGTCCACCACCAGCTCATCTCCATGACATTACTGTTGCACGCTATTGAAATGTTCCACTGTTTGACATTAACTTACTCATTTAGATTGACACCACAAGGCAAAGTCACAGGTCAGATCTGTGAAAAGGAGACCCTGCTCACAGCCATTCAAGGAGTTATTTGCAAAAAGTATAAAGAAGTAATAAAGTGAGCGTGATGTCACCCATCGCGTTCAGCTCCAGTCAAGTGAAGCTCATCAAAATTACATTCGGAGCTGAGTTCTATATTTGGAATTCCAGTCAACAGTATCATAGCAACCGAAGAGCCAATCTGGAGCGAGGTTGTTGAAGGTGACGCTCCTTCCCGCCTGCATCTCTAGTTTAGCCAGGATCAGGAGCTTAGCAAGGCTTTCAACACTGGTGTGAGCGACCTCAGCGAAAGAAGGCGTTCGTTCATATCTAGACTGGAGAAAAGCATTTGACGGTGCAGAAAAGTTACACAATGCGCCTTTAGTGAAGTTTGTGGCCTACACAGTGTGCGCCGTGCAGCGAGATGTGAACTGATCCATGTCACTGGGAATCCGGTGGCCTCCATGAAGAAAGCGTGACTTAAACCAACACGAAGGGAATTTAATCTCCATGTCAAAATATGTGGCCATTATAGAAAACCCCTTTTGTAAACATCTCCATATTAGCACAGCATCTACTTTAGCCACGTAGGATACAAATAGCAGAAAAGAAAACTACAGAAAAGCCATAAGGGGGGGGGTTCGTTTTGTCCTTGTGCATGAGTATTACAAACGGCTTTTTCTCATGGTCGGAAGGGACTTTAGTCTGATCATGTTTGGACTGTGGGTGTGTGAAAGAACGGGAAAGACTGAGTTTGTACGGGGAGGAAAATAAGGCTGTGGCATATAAAAGGTTCAGAGAGCGGCCGGTTCATCCCTCGCCTCAGTGCTTACTGCTGCTGTGTCCCTGAGCAAGGCACTTAATAATAATAACAGTACATTTTATTTAGATAGTGCTTTTCAGAATACTCAAAGACACTTTATAGAAGAAATATTAACACTTGACAAATGTGTCTCTGGGTATAAAAGACTATGGAAACTACACCATATTATTCTCAGACATAAGGAGAAACATGTACACGCTAGAAAAGTCCCACTAATCTAACCACTTTACTGTGAGTAGAGAGACCTGTAAGTTGGCCCCCATCAAACTCAAACCTACACAAAAAACTGTGTCCCTCATTTGTGCTTCGTTTGTGCTGCAAAAAGTTTGCTGCTTTACTGTAGTTTTTTTTTAAAGAAATTAATGATTCCTTTATAGGCCAAATTGGGGTCAGCCCCCAGGAAGCTTCAAAATGCAATAAAACGCACAAAATGGAGTCAATCGTTTGTGCTTCATTTGTGTTGTTTTGTGCTGCAAAAGTTTCGTTTGTGCTATTCTGGTTCTTAAGATATTTACAGTTTTATTTCCGGCCGATGACGTCGTCCAGCCCCTCAAAATGTGAAACGGCCTCAAAACAGACAGAAAATTATAGAAACGTTTGTATTTTGTTTGTGCTGTTTTGTGCTGTGACAATTTTCATTTATGAAATTTCAAAAATTATTCATTATTATTTCTGCAGTAATTATAGGACGTCATTTCCGCTCAGCTGACGGCAGCGACTTCAGCAAAACTCTGCAAAACTAGTGAAGATAAACAATCTCACACTGCGGAAAAGTATGTTACAGTCTTTACTAATTTGCTTTTGATTCATGTTTTTCATACTAATACAGACTTTTCGCAGCCTGAGATCGTTTATCGCCACTAGTTTTGCGGAGTTTGCCGCAGTCAGCTGAGCGGAAATGACGTCCTATAATTACTGCAGAAATAATAATGAATCATTTTAGAAATATACAAATGAAAACTGTCACAGCACAAAACAGCACAAACAAAATACAAATGTTTTCTATAATTTTCTGCATGTTTTGAGGCTATTTTCCATTTTGAGGGTCTGGACGACGTCACCGGCTGAAAATAAAACTGCAAATATCTTAAGAACCAGAATCGCACAAACAAAACTTTTTGCAGCACAAATGAAGCACAAACGACTGACATAGTTTTTGTGTAGGTGTGAGTTTGATGGGGCGACTTCACGCAGGTAATAGAGAGTGCTTGTACTGTGTAGGAGGATAGTTCTTTCTTAAATATATGTAATTTAACAGTATTAAGGCCCTAGGTGTACATGGATGTATTATCAAAACTGTCAACTGTCGGCTCTCTGAAAATGAGCTAAAGCCGCCATTTTTTAAAGAAGACATGAAATGCAGAATCAGTTAGACTTAGACTTTGCCTTAGACAAACTTTATTGACACACAAGGGAAACTGTAATGAACTTAGGGCTGGGCGATATGGACCAAAAAATATATCTCGATATATTTTGCTATATCTCAATATACGATATATATCTCGATATCTTTACAGACAATACAGTCCCCCCAAACTACTGCAAAAATAAAAAATAAAAAATTTATCTGATTAATATTCATTTAGTACTGCACTTTAACACTCTGCACCCATTTTTGGATCCTCACCCACAGTTTAAGAACCTCTTCTTTAAGAGAACTTCCACTGGCACTTTACACAAAACTGCTTCAAAGTGAATAAAGTGTGTAGGTTTTTTAAACCTGTATTTTCAAATTCCAAACTGGAGTTACATTCTCTTGTTTTAAAGTGGTATTTAGTCTCTGCACATTTACCAAATCAAACGCACGTTGTGACAAACGGATTTATTTGGCATTTGGCACAGGCTGCAGAGAGAACCCCCGCACGCTCCCGCACAGCGGTATGAGTTTATTGGCGACAGCAGTGGCCTTAATGAAATATGACCGCACTCAGTATTCAGACCTTGAGACCATGACAAGACCGAGTCCAAATGCGCTCGAGTCCGAGACAAACCTCTCGCTTTGGTGGAGAAGGAAGTCCAGTGGCGTGGGGGTGTCTAATGAGATGTGGGACAGGTGTGGGTCCTGCTGCGGGGCGCTCCTCGTTTAAGAGGGCGTGGGTGTGTTTTGAAGCGCAGTTTGTTCGTATGAGTGATATGAGTGGACCTCGTATGCTGGAGTCGTGTGCAGTCGGAGGTGTCATGTGGTTGCGCTCGCGCTGGGAAACGTGCATTTAGAAAGTTTAACTCGTCACGTTGCGTCTCTGCGCAGCTCTGCTTATTGTGCTGCAGAAACACTCGCACAGATCCTGTTTTGTTTTCCCACATTCGCACGACGATATATTTTCTCGCAAATGCGAGTGAAATGGGCGCACTGTAGAGCCCTGGTCCTAGTCTTGGTTTAGTCCGCGACTGAGCCCCGGGCTCTGCGGCCGCGTTTAGTCCAGGTTTAGTCCTAGTCCTGGTTTAGTTCGAGGCCAGCTCCGGGCTCCACGGAGGAGCTCGAGGGACAAAAGCGAGGAGGCGGAGGCGAGCGCGGCACAGAGAAGGTGAGACAAGCGAAGCGGCGAAACCAGAAGTAAATGTAAGCATTATAGCGATATATCGATATGCCAGAATTGATATCGAGTTTCGAAAATATCTCGATATATTTTAAATATCGAGATATCGCCCACCCCTAAATGAACTCTAAAAGTTTTCCCTCCTCATTAATTCGAGGTTGTGTTTTGACTAATGAATGTCAGTTACGTACAGTATTATTGGCTTGAGTGCCCTGACAATTTCTGTTTTCACCTCCCCACTATCTCCACCCACATTGCAGTACTTACTTGATGAAAAAATATGCACTCATGTCTAGGGCTGTGTTGAACAAATCAATTTTCCGATTCTGAATTGATTTGCATATTAATTCCTTAAGATTGCTTTGTACGTCCAAAGATCAATTTAATTTTTAATACATTTTCCCCCGGTGAACTTTAACCCCACTCGTCGCATCATTGAATTTGCGCACGGTCTGACTGTATCAAAACAATGAACAGGGCGTCGGACACTAGTGGCAACATTAGCCAAGTCCCGGTTTTGAAGACGCCAAAACAGTCAAAGCTCCGTCTGGCACCATTTTGGGTTCAGAAATGATAAAGACAAAGATGCGTTTGACAGAAGCAAAGAGATTTGTAAGACAAATGTCAAATGGAGGTGAAGTATGGGGGAAATACAACCAACCTCAGGAACCACTTGTAACAGCTCAGGTAACACCTCAAAATGGTTCTAATAACACTGACCCGAATCCAGATCAGATCAGATCGACTCAAATCGTGATAATCGATTCTGAATCTTGAGAATCGGAATTGAATCGATACCCAGACCTACTCATGTCATGTTTTCCCAATAAAAACTCAATATTTGCAGTGCTGTTGCCAAACCAAAGGGTGGTACTGTGAGGATTTGAATATAAAAATTTGAAAAATATTTAGTTGAGTTATTTAACTTTTTTTTTGCTACATAATCAGTATATCTTGCTTCATATTGATTTGCAGTGACACATTGTTCAGTGAATTTTCACTGTGAATGTTCAGCCGTTACCATGGTGACCCAATGCACACATTACCAATAATTACCAAAAAAGTTTTAAGATCGTCTGAAACCTCAAGAAATAAAACTGTTTTAAACACATTTTGTGTTGGCCCTGTTTTTAGGTGTGTTTGATTTTTAACAAAAAAGGGGAAAGTGTGACAAACTGTTGGCTAATAGCTTGTAACTCTAATTTTATTTCTTCTTTTATTTCTTTTTAGACTTCTTTAACAATAAAAATCATCTCACTTGTTGTAGTTCCAGCTCTTTCTGGTGACACTGTGTTAAAATAAAGCTCAGATTAAAGTCTAACAGAGCTCCAGACTGAGCAGAGCCTACAGTTAGCATCAGGAATGTTGATCACTTCAGCTGCAAGTATTGATCTATCTATATCTTAAATATTTAGCAAAAATGTAGAAAGTACTAGTGAACACATTCATTTGCACTAAACAAAAACATACATTTTCTGCGGTGTGACAAAAATCCAAGTAGGAACACAACTCAAACCACTCATCTGCACGGCTGACAGGGGCTGTTTGTGTTTCTCTTTCTGCTTTTTAAGATTCACGACTCGCAAAATGACAGAGAGAAAAAACTGACAGTTGAAAGTGGAACAGCTGGCATTTGTTAACAGCGAGATCCTCCTCAGTGACAATCCTAAATCCTCGATCTGAAGTACGGGGGAGGAGAGCGCGCTTTTGCTTCAAGTCTGAATGAAAATGAGCCGGTGTGAGGAGGTGGAGAGGAAATCCCAAATTCTCTGCCCTAAAGACTCAAATGTGCCTTTAGAGGACTGCAGCCCACAGCTCAGTCCTGGAGGCAAAGAATAGACGATTATTCTCTGACTTTTAACACAGCGGGAGTTGTGTGTTTTAGTTTGATTGATTTTTTATCCATTTATTCTTATGGGTCTATTTTACAGTTTTATTATTTATTTGTTTTTACACCGTTGTTTTTATTGTGTTAAATTGTAGGGTTTTTTTCTATGTGCAGCACTTTGGAAGCAGCCTTTGTTTCTGAAATGTGCTATAGAAATAAAATGGATTGGATTGGAACAGACTGTAAAGCTCCAGAATGAGGAAGAGCGCATTGTAAAACTGGACCGGCCTAACAAACATGTTTTTATTGGTTTTGGTGTGGAGGTTCACTCATAAAATGTATTGCAAAATAGAGCTGCAATTTATTGGAAAACAAATAAATAATACATTAGATTTATGGCCACACCAGCTCATCAAAGCCTGATCCTGTCAGAAGCTCAGCAGGGCTGGGCCTGGTCAGTACTTGGATGAGAGACACTGGGAATTCCAGGTGCCACAGGGGGGCGCCAGTCGTTATGTCCATAGGCAAGACACATCACCCACATTGCCTATTATGAAAGTGGTGTGTGTGTGTGTGATGGTGGTGGTCGGAGGGGCCGATGGTGCAGATTGGAGCCTCGCTTCTGTCAGTTTGCCCCAGGGCAGTGGTGGCTCCAATAGTGGCACCACCACCGGGTCTGGAGTGAATGAATAATGCTCTGTAAAGCGTCTTTGAATGTCCAGAAAAGCACTATATGAAACTGATGCATTATTATTTATTATTATTCATGATTTTTGGACACTCAAAGATGCTGTACAGAGTATTATTCTAATGTACAAGAACATTCACTCAGACAGTGGCTCACTCTTTTCTGCATCGCTCAAGGAAAAACTAAAACTAAAACACAACATGACTGTAAAGCGTCTTTCAGTGTCCAAAAAAACGCGATATAAAACTGATACATTATTATTATTATTATTATGATTATTTGTGCTTTTTTGGACACTCAAAGATGCTGTACAGAGCATTATTCATTAACTCCATATTAGTGGTGGTAAGATACTATTGTAGCCACAGCTGCCCTGGGACAGACTCACGGAAATGAGGCTGCAAATCTGCGCCATCGGCCCCTCCGACCACCACTAAAACTCACACACACACACCACTTTCATACTAGGCAATGTGGGTGAAGTGTCTTGCCTAAGAATAACACTTTAGCCTCTGTCGTCCCACTGTGGCACCTGATATTCCCAGGCCTTAAATCCACATCTTTAATATTGCTGTACTAACCAGGCCCAGCCCTGCCTCTGATGGCACAGGATGCAAATGAATTGTGATCTTGAATTGTTTTCCCGTGTATGTTTTGAAGTAAGGGTTAAGTTCACATTGCACATTCTCAACACATCCAAGAAGAGAAGACTGAAATATGATCTGCAAAAACTAATACAAGAAGAGTCCAAACTAGAGGTTTAGCAAGTTCTTTTCTTTCTCAGTATTTTGCACTGGACATTTTGTTGTTTGCAATGGGCATTCTACTACTATTATACTACTTAGAGCAGCATCTGCACTGTGAATCTGCAGTTTTTATTTGGTTGTGATAAACTGGTCAGTCCTACAAGTAAACACATAGTTCTTTCCATTATATTTTCACCTTCACAGAGCTGACGGTGAGCAGTGTGAAGAGTGGGGAGAGACATTCAGCCGACTGTCAGAGCAGAGAATTGAACTTACAACTCTGAGGCCAGCATGCATAAAGTCTTGTGCTGTTACTAAGCTCCTGGCCATATGCATTATCCAAGCAGAATAGTTATATCTTTTAGTGTAGATATTCAGATATACCTCATGTTTTATAAATAAAGCTTAATGCCGGATCAGAATAAATAAAAATAAATGACAGAAAGTAACACAGAAAGTTGCTGTGTCCTGAAGATATGCGTCATTATTTTGCCCAGTCCACTGTCAGCTCCTTCAATGAAATAAACGGGATATTTTGGGCTTATTTTGACTGTCTGAGCTGTTTGGACGATACTTCCCACTGCTGGTCCTTGTGTGGCAATGCAGAGACACAAACATATTATATGAAAAAACTGTTATTAAAGGTGCACTATGTAGCTTTTTGGTTGGGAGTCCGCCTGAAATGTTCCACGGTATGAAATTAAACAGCACTACCGTACATTTATTGAACTTCAGTTGGTTTTATAGCTCAAAATACCTAGAAAAACAGGCATTCTGACTGTACGCGTGTTCGCCTATTCGCAGATCTGACCTGTAACATGGTCTGGTTTGGTCTCTGTAAAGATAGAAAGGTTTAATGGCGTACTGTGAAACATTCCAGACGAAGTAATGCAACATCTTCATGGAGAAACTCTTTTGATGGGCAGAAAAGTTACACAATGCACCTTTATTGTATATGTGTAAAATGTGTTGAAATAAAGACTGTTTTTTGTTTTTGTTTCAGGGCCAAATATTTCAGAGGGAAGAAGCTGAACGGAGAATATGAGATCCGCGTGGAGCAGGTAACTATGGAGACAGTTGTTTTTTAAGGGTTATATATTGTTTAAGAAAATAAATAAACGATAATATTATGCTACTGACACGATAACCCTAAAGTAGGATTCTGCCCTGTATGTGCAGTATTGAGGACTATGCGAGTGTCACCCAGCCAAATGAAGCTAATTGAGGCTAGCAGTTATAGCAGCTGATCTGCAACCAGGGGCCGTATTTGGAAATCTGAGCGCGAAACATGTGTAATATGCAACTTTTCTTGTGGGAGGTTTGCCACTTGATAGTTTTGGAATTTTCAGCAGTATTGAGTTAAACATTTCTATCCGTTTATCTGATTTCAGGTGTGGATAATGCAAAAGAAATCGTGTACTTTGAAAAACATGCATTCTTATTGTGAAAGAGCCTGCCTCTCCACAGATCTGACCAGTAGCTTGGACTGGTGTGTTAAATAATTGCTTGTTAATGTCATTCTGTGGAACCTTCTTGTTAGAATAGTACCTCTGTCTCCATGGAAACAAGCAGGTGACAAACCCTTCTCCAGAAAAGTGACATATATGGAGCTATTTTGTTTGATTCACACACGTTTAATACACAAATTCTGCAAATTTAGGCTGAGTTCTTCTCTCAAACTCGAAACACTCTGTTCCACCTTATGATGTCATGTGGTAATACAGGAAGTGCTCCACTGTGTTTTTAAACTCCACACACCTTCACTAAAATCATTTGGATAATTTCCACTCAAATCGCAAATCTCTACTGAACTAAAGGTAAAAAGTAGCTGTTAACTTAAAAAACTACCTCTTCATGACATCACAAGGTGGAACAGAGCATTTTGAGCCTTGGAGATGTACAGAGAATAATAATAATAAAGGATTACTTAAACATGTGTGAATGAAACAAAGCACAACTCCAGCTATGTTTTTGATGAAGTAATAGCATTATAACATGAATTAAAACTCACAAGAGTCAATTTTGTGTAATATAAGACCTTTAAAAATCAATTTAGCACCAGTACAACCAATAATTAAAGTGTTAAAAAGGTGGTGTGCAGAACCAATCAAATGCAGCGTACTGTAGGTTATCGAGCCGTGGTTGAATGGAATGCATTACCTGTATTTTTGTTCTTTGAAAATAACAAAAAGTTGTTTTACAAAAAAGTTAAAACTGTTCCTTTTCACACAATGATTAGTTACTGTTTATGTAGGTATCATTGTTATTGGTATTATTTGTTTTAATTGTTATTGATTTATTTTGGTTACTACTTGTTTACTACACATTGAGCTTTCATGTCTAGCTATTGATATTTCAGTAGCTAATGGGGATCTTAAACTAAACTAAATAAAAAAGTGAAAAGATGAAAAATGTAAAAAAAAAAAAAAAAAAAAAAAAGAAGAAGAGATGAGACCATTTTGAGGAGCTTTGCCGTGGAAAGGGCATGGGTCTGGTTAAGCATTAGGGGTCAGACAGCCCTGGTTCTGACAGGATGTTTAATAGGTCTAGACATGGAGTAGAGCTGCACACACTGCTCCATTATCCATCTGTGAGACATTGTTGAGTCGGAGTCTGGCTTTGAAAAGCACCCACTCGATTTAACAAGGAGCAAAAGAGACCGCAAAGAGCTGGACTGGGACTTTATGGGCTGTAGCTCCACTCTCTACTGTAGTGGTTATGGGGCTTTCATGTCTAACAGTGGACCTCCACAGAATCACTGATTTCATTCAAACAGGCAGGAAGAATATGAAACTATTTAAACGGAAATCAATCATATAATAAAACAATAAAATGAAATGTGATGTTTTTTGCCGTCTTTGAGCCCTAATCTTAATACTCGCTTTAAAACGTAGACCATATTTTTTAATATTTACAATGCGCAGACCTGTTTTTAAAGGAGCATTAAGTAACTTTCCTGGAGTATGTGCTGTCACCAGCTTGTCTCCATGGAGATGTTATCGCTTTGGCTGTGGCATACATCTTGCATGTATTCAATTACAGGTGTTTTTACTGCGCCACAAATGCCTAGGATGAAGTATGCCCAACTTAGAGCCTTTATTTATTTTGTTTTTTCTGAGGCAAAAAAAAAAATCAATTTTGTCTGTACTGTAAGTTATCCTGCACTCACAGTCTTCATATACATATCTACAGAAACTAGAAGGCCTAAGATTTAAAATGATGCATCACACAAGCATGTGGGGTCTAAGATTTTCTTTTAATAAGCTACGACATTTGGGTATGTGTTACTGTTGTGCACACACAAAATTAGGTGGGTGGTGAGGTTAAGACTTAAAAAACATGTATTCTGTGAGTGGTGTCGCCTCTCCATAGATCTAGTGGTGTCGCCTCTCCATAGATCTAGTGGTGTCGCCTCTCCATAGATCTAGTGTTAGATTAGTCTAGGTTTTCAGTTTATTGGTTTATTTTAATGGGGACCATGTGCAAACACACGACTCTCTTAAATCCAGAATAATGTGTCTTGGTATTTTTTATACAGATTCATTAGTCTGGTCCCCACTCCTGCTGCTGTGTCTCAAGCCCGGGCAAGTGAGGTTGTGCAATCAGATTTGTTTTTTATTTTTTGTTAGTGAGGCAGCTGAAACGAAGGAGGTCATTTACAAATCAAATCAGCTTTATCTCACGTCATATTAAAAGAGTTTGGTGCTCCACTGTTTAGTGAAACAGTGTTAGAGTTTAGTTTAGTGATGCTGCAGAAATCCACAATGTTTTTCAGTCCTTTGTGATGTTTTTTTTTCTTTATTTTTTCTGATACTGATGAACCATGCATGTCCCTGATTGGCTACTTCACCTGTCAATCTCACCCATTTCAAAACATGGATATTCACTGGTGACCAAACTCACATCTTTGTGAATAAAAAAACAAATATATATATAGTTTTATTTAAAGGGACAATGCATATTCATGAACAAATACTTGTAAATATGCCAGAATTAGCTACTTTACATCTGTAGTCCCTGGCAGGTCAACGAGATAGAAATAACATAAATATTAAAGAAGTGTGTATTCTGTTTCCATCTGCAGTCCAACAACAATTAAAATACCTCCAAAAATCCACCCATTAAAATCGAACTATGCACTTTCTCATTCTTTCATTAAAAAAGCATCACACTCCACATTTCTGCTTTCAACATTTAAAATTTCTCAAAAACAATGTCATATACAAAGTCAAATACAAAATCAGTGTTGACCTGATGGTGTCCCATGTATGTTTCCATAGAGATAAGCTTAATACCATACTGTGGAACATTCTAGGAAAAGCAATAACATCTGTAATAAATCGAGAAGTTGGATAGTGTACATTTAATTTAGTTCAAACAGCCGCTGCTATATAGGCCATAACATGTGGTCAAATCTGCAATACGCTTTAGTTCCTGAGGTCGAGTCCTGACCTACTTCCACGGCTTTGGACCCTCCGCAGCTTTTTTCCCAGAAGTCATTGTTGCTAACGGGCAGTTGCTAATTGCCTTAAGCTAGTCTCTTCATTGGCTTCATTGGCACTGGAAACCTGATATGTGTGTGAAGGGAGGTTAGAGACAGACTGAGAAGAGCTTTTAAGAAGACGGTAAAACAAAGGGGCCCGGGCACTTTCTCTCCGTTTTCTTTTTTCCCGCTGACTTTGAACGTCTGAGCTCTGTAAAACACTGTGGGTATAAGTCATTTGCATAGGCCTGTCAGTGTGTGAAGCAGGCTTTTGGTATCCATGATTGAAATGCCTTGACTGTGTTGAAATGAAAATTCCACTTAGACACTTCTAAGTCTCTGATGGGTCCTGATTTGACCTCAGCTAAAGGTATTATGCAGAATTGACTCTTGTGAGCTTTAAACCATGTTAATAATAATGTTGCCTCAGTAAAAACATACATCTGATTGTGTTGTTTCATTCACCAGTTTGAGTCATTCTTTATTATTAGTCTGTTTACATCTACATACCCAAATAAATGTCAGCAGTATAAAAAAGGCTACATCAAAGTCTCTTTGTGAAGAAGACATAAATAGTGAGGGACCAAAAGCAGTGTTTAACTCAGAATCAGAAAGGTTTTTATTGCCATATGAGTGAACAGATTCACAACATTAGGAAATTGCTGCGGTACTTGGAGCGGGATGTAAACAAACACTAACATGCAACAAATAAAACAGAATAAAATAAAGTAGAAACAATAAGATATAATATAACAAAACAAACATAACAAAATTACAAATGTACAAGAATATAAGAGTAAAAGAGTATAACAGTGCAGGTAATGATCAGTGCAAAAACTGATAGTAAGTATTCAAAGCAGTTAACCAGATAAAGCACTTACCGTATTTTTTGGACCATGTCGGATTATAAAGCGCTAGATCAATGAACACGTATTTTTTCATACATAACGCGCACCGCATTATAAGGCGCTTTAAGTGGTTGGAGTTCATTGGTTAATCCACCCGAAGTGATCCCAAGCACCGAATTAGTTTGCTTCAAGCGGGCGTGTAAATCAGCATGTGTCTGAACAGGGGCCATTTCGGCTCCTCATACACACACACCGTAATATAATGTTGAAGCACACAGGACGTATCACTCCTCCAGGCTGGTCGCCCTAATGTTCCGACAGTATAAAGCACAAAGTCTTTCAGAGGTGTTCGTGTGCAAGGCAGATCTGTGCATGTTTGACTGTAGTCGAGCATAAGATGGGTATCGTAATCTCTCGAATGAGTTAGCCCCATGTGCACCAAAGGACAGGACTCCCCTGGTTTAGTCCCGGCTTAGTCATTGTTTAGTCCAGGTTTAGTCTCAGTTAAGACCTGGTTTAGTTCTGTTGTAGTCCTGGTAAACGCCGCAATAATCGTAAATTTTCATTTCGTGATTGTAATTCTTGATGTCAAATAATTTTTTGTACGACTGGACCCATTCGAGAGTTTGCAGATGTTTGTTTTGTTTTCAGCTGCAGCCAAATACACACAGATTTCCCAAATATGCATGGATTTCTGTCCTATGCGCGCAAGTGTTTCTGAGAGCTTTCGTGCTCCATGCGACAGTCCATCAATCAATCCTGCGTAACTTATAAAAGTACTTAAACATTTTGACAGATTTTTGAGCGCCGTGTACCACATAAAATCGGTTCGAGGTCAGTAAGCACAGCCTAAATTAATAGATACATAAAGCGCACCGTCTTATAAGGCGCACTGATTTTAAGTGTGCCTGAAAAATACGGTTTTCATGTTTTGATTTGGTCTTCAAAAACTAGTCATCCACTTTTTTTCATAATACTTTTAATCACACTTTTTAGCATCATATCGATATAATAGGACATTATTATCCTAATAAGCATCAAACACATTTATAATGCCAAAATGACCATACCCAGCGCTAGTTTAATAAAGCTATGAAATCACTGATTGTAAGTAAAAGTGTGGCTCTGGTGTGCTCAGTGAACCCTAAACATAGATCTCCATGCTGTTCCTGTTGCCCATATAAGGACACATCTCCAGGAGCAGTATCACACTCAGAGGCTGTGTCCAATCTGTTAAAGAGAGTGCGCCTCCCTCTGCTTTGTCCACCTGAAGTGACTCTCTGTGGATGTAAACAGGACCTGCTGTGGGGCCGCAGATTTAGACATGCACTCGTTTTAAGTGACAGTTAAGAAGGGATGGACTGTGTTAGACTCAAGTGTCACAGGAAGAAAGTTCTGGGTTTGATTCCTGGACCTTTCTGTGTGGAGTTTGCATGTTCTCCCTGTGTCTGGGCAGTTTCCCCTGAGCACTCTGGTTTCTCCATCAACCCAAAACATGCACAGTAAAATCCTCCAGCTAAGGTAGTCCGACCAAGACTAACTTAAGGTCTATAAAATATACCTTAAAAGTGCACAATGCAACTTTTTCTTTGGGGGATAGTCATCTGCTTGTTTCTATGGATATGTCATTGCTGTGCCTAGAATATTCCACAGTATGACATTACACTGGTGTACCTTACATTTATTCAATAACGGACGGTTTTATTGCTTAAAAATACCTAGAAAACCAGGCATTGTGACTGTGAACAGGGTCGCCTTTTCCCAGATCTGACTTGTAACTTGCTCTGGTTTGGTCTCTGTGAAGAAAGAAAGGTACCAGGCACCATACTGTGAAACTTTCCAAAATAATAATATTTCTACCAGGAAAAGCAGCTAAAGAAAAGGTTACACAATGTACCTTTAACCTTATTAGACCCGATTTTACTCCTAATTCAATCTGGATTCAGACCAGTATAGACAGAGCTGGTGTGTGTTTGTCTTTAGTTTAATGTTTTTAATGTTTTTATATTGTTTTGGTTATGTTGGAAAGCACTTTGGTCACCTTCTTTGAGTGTTGTAAAGGGCTATATAAATAAAGTTTGATTAATTGATTGATTTAGTGTGAATAGAACATACGCTCTCCCAAACCTCAGTAACTCCTGTCATAGCACCTCAAATATTTACAACAGAATATTTTGTCCCTTGTCTGATGTTGTCATTAACTGTGAGGTGACATATACTTTTGTCCTTACTTTCCTTACAAACATGGGAGTGATTAGGGGCAAATGCGACCTGTAATGTACTTAAATACTGCACTTTACCTCAATGGCTCATTTACTTTACTGTCACATTTAATTGGGCATCAAAATGGGGAAAAAAGGAGACAAAGGCTGTTACAGTTTACATACCTGCCCAGACATAGAATAACACCACCACCATTAGGAACTACAGGAGCCAAGTTGCTTGAATTAAGTGCAATCTGTTGAATGAACCATGTATATTATGATGTAATAGAGTACTTAAAGGTGATTTGACAGGGCTATTACAGCTGACTACTGTAGTCAAATGGGCTCAAATGTTCTTAAAATTCAGGAACTTATAGGCCTGTCATGGTAACATACTGTATTTTGAAGTGTGTTATATTGCTGAAGTAAATATAGACGATAAATGATAAATTAAAACCAAACCATAAAGTAGAATCATCCTAAAACTTTTCTAAAATTGTTAAAAAATATGACCGTCAATAAATATATAACGGAATGCCACACTTGTATCTATAAATACTGTACCTGTATCTGTTTGTATCTATAAGGAGTCAAAGAAGTTCATAATTTTACAACTCAAATCTCATCATAGTACAGAAAAAAACACCAAAATCTACCCACGACAAACATTTACCCCAAAAATGATTGTTCCATCCGTCATGTATTATTGTAACAGACCTTAGGTGTTTTGGTTAAGAATCTGGTTAAAATTTCACTCTCGACATCAGCATCACTGGCTGAGGTCAGATCCGCTGGTGCAAACGTTGGTTGGCGGTGTGATTCCAGCTCCCACAGATGAATGCTGTTGTGTCCTTGGGCAAGACACTTAACCCACCTCACCCGCAGTGTCTGTGTACACTGGTGTATGAGTGTGTGTTAATGTGCTTTGTGCTTTGAGTGCCTTCAAGGTGGGAAAGTGCTATATTAAAATTGTGACCCTTTACCAAGAATGTTTGTATTTTTAAGATGACAACAAAGTAATGTAAAAATACATACATTTTATTCAAAGATTGTTTTAGACTGTTAGACCAGAGCATTGAAGGAAAAGGATGTAGCCTGTTTCTAACAAATAGTCCTCAATGTCATCCTGTTACTTTCCACTCGAGTTCATGACTTGACTTTATTCAAAAAGTTGCATTTCCCATGTAGTACAATGCTGATTACAGTACCTCAGTGATAATAATTTAAAAAGAAAAACTCACTATTTGATTTTCAGCATTAAATAACAGTACTTTCTTTTATATTCTCATGTGGTCTTATATCTGTGTAATCCCTCAGTGGTCCAGGTTAGTGGTCCATGTACTAGTCTCTGCTCTTATACTCGTCCTGATACCGTATCGATTCTTGTTCAAATGAGTATCTAGTTTAGATAAAAGGTTTAGTATTGATTCGTATCTGATTTTAGATTCTTTTCACAAACCATGGACCGAATGTCTTGAGGCAAGTTCTCTGCTGAAACCTTTGAATCTGAAAACACTTTGGTCTCCTATTCAGTGTATAACTTCTTACACATAATAACCCCTGCATGCATTTTCTTATGAGACAAAATATAGAACAGTTAAATTTAGCCTGTTTTTCTGTTCACATTTGTTCTTTATCTGGACCCAGGCTCAAGGTTCTTCATAAACAGGAGGTAAGGCAGAAGTCGTACAGTAGAAAAACACATATATAAAGGACAATGAAAGGAAGTCAGACAATTCAACAAGGACAAGAGGCTCTTATAGACAAAATGTGCAATGGGGCAAGTTAAGTAAAAGGTCCTTTATTATGTAAAATGACTTTAATTGAGCTTTAATTCATGTTAGAATGTTGTTACCTCATCAAAAACATTCCTGAAGTTGTGTTTTGTTTCATTCACACATGTTTGAGTAACCCTTTATTAGTCTGTGTACATCTCCAAAACTGAAAATGCTTTGTTTCACCCTGTGATGTCAGGAAGTGGTAGTTCTCAAATTAACAGCTACTTTTTACCTTTAGCTCAGTAGAGATGAGAAATTCCAGTGCTGAAATGATCCAAATGAATCTAATGAAGGCGTACTCCAGGTATGTTTGTGATGAGGAAACAACACTAATAGTGTAATACTTGAAAATCAGAACGAGTTCATTTTAAAGGTTTGCAGTGCAGAGTAAAGCTAACAACAACTTGCATGTTAACCGTGCACTTCTTGACCATGGATGTATAATAAGAGCTGGATAAGGTACGCCGCCTCTATCTGAGACCCAAAACTGATGTGTGGCCGGGCGAAGTACTGCAGCCGTATAGTTCTATGCCCGCAGCCCAGGAAAAAATCTCCCATAGAAGCACAATGCATTTTTTGGGAAATCAGCCTGCCCGTGTTCGGCTGACAGGGCATCCACAGCTTTCATAAAAGTCGGATTTTGTAGGGATTCTTCTGTATTTTTACAATATGAACTTAATTATTTTTTTTTTTTTATCTTCAAAGTGCCTAAAAATCAACTTTGTAAGAGTTAGCCTAGCCCCGCTCTGAGCCTGCGCTCCGGTCTAGAAGCTCACGCTCTGATCGGTCAGAACTGCGTTTCTGATGTCACACGTTGGGCTGCGGAAGTAAACTTTTTTGGGGTCATGCGTCATGCACAGACTATTGAAATCAATAGGGCGCCATCTTGGATTTATCTCCCAGATTTTATTATAGTTCTATGTTCTTGACCCAAAAACCTCTGCAGACATACACAGCTGACTTAATTTCCCCTAAAGAGCTGATTATACAATATACTAGGGCTAGACAAATTTTGCTCAAATACATGGAAAAGAAAATCCAAAAAAAAAATTTTGGTGAGATATATCGTCCACTGGTATGTATAACTAATATATGTTCTGTGTTACACCTTCCACTCTTCACCACATGAAAAATGGCCAAAACCAGGTCAAGATATGAGAGAAATCAGCAGGAGAGGCTCTTGGCTACTCTTGTGTATCTATTCCTGTGGTCCTTTCCCAGGCCAAGTACCACAAGTGTGTTTTTATGAGCGTAACCATGGCAATCCTCTGGCTTCTGGACCTGTCCTGGACACTTTGTCCCCACCGACCAATCAGAGAGGCTCATGGTGCCTCACTAATCCTCAAATGACCAATCACAAGCAACGTGGAGTGCTCTGGTTTAGTCAAAATGAAGTAGTGGTAGTTTGAGATGTTAAAGGGTTTATATTACACTATTTTCTGATCTATGTTATAATGTTTCCTCGTCACAAACATACCTGGAGTTTGTTTATTTTCATTCCCTGAGTGTGCGCTGATGTTACTCATGCCGCTTCTGTCAGTCTGCCCCAGGGCAGCTGTGGCTACAATAGTAGTTTACCACCACCGAGTGTGGAGTGAATGAATAATGAACTGTAAAGCGCTTTGGGTGTCATGAAAGGCACTATATAAATGCAATGATTAAATTAATATGAGGAAAACAAATCCTGTATCTGCGCTTACCTTCACTAAGATGGCGCCGCGCAATTAGTGTTTCCTGACCGACTCATTCCGCTTCCTGGGGATCACCATCACCCAGGACCTCAAATGGGAGCCCACCATCACCTCCATCATAAAGAAGGCCCAGCAGAGGATGTATTTCCTGAGGCAGCTGAAGAAATTCAACCTGCCAGCACGGACAATGGTGCAGTTCTACACTGCCATCATCGAGTCCATCCTCACCTCCTCCATCACCGTGTGGTGCTGGAGCCTCCACCAGGGACAAACAGAGACTGCAGCGTGTTGTGCGCTCTGCTGAGAAGGTGATTGGTTGCAGCCTTCCATCTCTTCAGGACCTGTTCACTTCCAGGACTCGGACACGTGCAGGTCGAATTGCAGCTGACCCTTCTCACCCTGGACAGGGACTTTTTGACCTACTCCCCTCAGGCAGGAGGCTACAGTCCATTCGGACCAGAACATCTCGCCACAAAAACAGTTTCTTCCCCTCTGCTGTTGGACTCATAAATAATAACACTAGGACTGTTCCCACCCCCTACTCTGCTTCTGTCACATGACCCTGTGTTTTCACACCTGCCTGTTCTGCACTGATCATTACCTGCACTCTTATACTCTTATACTCTTATACTCTATATTATTATATTCCTGTAAATTTGTAAATTTTGTTGTTATATTATAGCTTTTTTTTTTCTACTTTATTTTATTCTATTTTATTTGGTGCATGTCAGTGTTTGTCTACATCCTGCTCCAAGTACCGCAGCAATTTCCTAATGTTGTGAACCTGTTCACTCATATGGCAATAAAAAACATTCTGATTCTGATTCTGATTCTGACTAAGGAATGTGATCGAGAGATGAGTTTTGCAGTCTCACTCCTCCAGCTGTCCTCTCTCCTCCGAGCTGTTGTTAAATCCATGAACTCACAGAAAAGTGCGTATCATAAGAGGACTCAAATCTGCCTCATTATTTAATAGATATTTCTGCCACCTGACTCATTTTCTCTGCTAAAGCAATAAATCTGTTGTGCGACAAGTAAACACTGTGTGATGGCATCATCAGGCTGTGGCTCAGGTTGTGCAGGTGACTGCAGGAAAAGTCTTTGGAGAATACAGCTCTGACGGAGCAGAACTCTCAGCTGGAGCGTGCACTGGCAAAACATAAAACGGACACATCTGCTCTGGTACAATTCTCTAATGAACTGGAGGTAAAACAAGAGGAGGCTGAGCAGAAGGTTCAGATGCTTTAGAAAATACAAGATACAGAGACACAGGTCAGAAAGATGGAGGAGGAGGAGGAGAAGGGTGCCTTCAAAAGGTTCCAGAGAGAACACTCCATACTGGAGAAGAGATACAGTGCACTAAAGCAGCCTTTGAAGAAGTTAGAGATATAGCGCCCCCTGCTGGTTAAAAGGAAGAATGATCTGGTGAAGAAGGTGAAACAGGAGAAAAACCAGAATGCTGAACTACAGAAGGAGAATGCCACCACTTTGAGGTCCTGTGAGGAGCTGCAGGACAATCTGTGGAGTTCAGAGGGAGAGCGCTCCCTACTGGAAAAGAGATACTGTGCGCTAAAGCGACTGTTGAAGAAGCTGGAAAGACGGCGCTCCCTTCTGGTCAAAAGGAACAAGGCTCTGAAGCAGGAGGTGGAACAGGAGCAAAATGGGAGAGCTGAACTACAGAAGAACAACGCCACCATTTTGAGTTCCTGTGAGGAGCTGAATGAAGAGCGCCCCCTGCTGGAGGAGAGATGCAACATAGTAGAGCAGCTACTGAGGATCTCAGAGGAAGAGCGCCCCCTGATGATCAATTAGAATAGCACACTACAGCAGAAGGTGGTGCAGGAAAAACATCGAGAACTGAATGACTGAAGGAGAAGGCCACCATGTTAATGACCTCTGAGGAGCTAAAGGTAGAGTGCTCCCTACAGGTCACCAGGTGTAGTGCAGCTATTGAAGAGGTCAGAGGTCAGACCAGCTTCCTGCTGGTCAATAAGAACGACGCACTACAGCAGGAGGTGGAGCAGGAAAACATGGCAGAGTTGAGCTACAAAACGAGAAGTCTGCCAGGTTGAGTTCCTGTGAAGACCTGAAGTTAGAGCGCTCTCACTGACCAGAACACAGGAAGAGCGCTGGTCTGCTGGTCAGTAAGAACAGTGCATTACAGCTGGAGGTGGCGCATTAGAAACATGGCAGATCTGATCTAGAGAAAGACAAGATGGTCATGTTGAGGACCTGTGAGGAGCTAAAAGAAGAGCGCCCCCTGCAGGTGGAGAGATGTGCTTTAGAGAAACTATTGACGAGCAGGGGAAGAGCGCTCCCTGCTGGTCAAGAGCAACAATGCACTACACCAAGAGATGGAACAAGAGAAGCAAATCAGAACGGTACTCGAGAAGGAGAAGACAGCCATCTTAAAACCCTGTGAGGAGTTGAAGATGGAGTGCTCCCTACACGTTGAAAGATACAGTGCGCTGGAGGAAAAATTGAGGATTACAGAAAAACAGTGCTCCCTGCTAGAGGAGCAGAGCATCAGAGCAGGAGCTGGAGAAGGAGCTGAGGAAAGAGGAAGTGGTACAGGAGGCTACTGGGCACGTAGACCCTCTCAACCCCCCTCACTGTTCTGCACATGAACAATAAAGCATAACAACAAAATCTTAATGTTGTATTCTTAACAGTAGTAGTAGTAATAGTAGTTAATGCCGCCCTAACATGCCATTCTCCCTTCCCAACAGCTGCCCAGGCCGCAATCTGCTTTTTATGTGTCCCAATTGACTTATACATGTGTATACTTATACCAGCAACCTTATGCATAATACAGCTATGATGGAATATGTTTTTCGCCAGCGTGCTATGGGCAAACTGTAAGGAGTATCAAAAAAATTATAATTACTAAATAATTTACTTTAACTTATTTGAAATATCTTAAACCAAGTCAGATGTCTGTTTACTTAATATATCAATCTTCCATCCATCCATCCATCCATCTTCTTCCGCTTATCCGGGGCCGGGTCGCGGGGGCAGCAGTCTAAGCAGGGGCTCCCAAGCTTCCCTCTCCCCAGCCACTCCCTCCAGCTCCTCCGGACGGACCCTGAGGCGTTCCCAGGCCAGCCGAGAGACATAGTCCCTCCAGCGTGTCCTGGGTCTTCCCCGGGGCCTCCTACCGGTGGGACATGCTTGGAACACCTCCCGAGGGAGGCGTCCAGGAGGCATCCGGACCAGATGCCCGAGCCACCTCAACTGGCTCCTCTCGACGTGGAGGAGCAGTGACTCTACTCCGAGCTCCTCCCATGTGACCGAGCTCCTCACCCTCTCTCTAAGGGAGCGCCCGGCCACTCTGCAAAGGAAACTCATTTCGGCCGCTTGTATCCGCGATCTCGTTCTTTCGGTATATATCAATCTTAAACAATTCAAAACTTCTCTTTAAAGCTTAATACTTAGAATTCAAGTCATTTAAACAAATGTGATATTTCAATCCTTTTTGCTGTTTATTTAGGCGACAAAAAAGACCAGAAGCTACAAGGTGCCATCAGAGATCCCTCCACAAATTGGTGTAATTTGAGGATTGTGGTTTAGGAGCTGATGACAGATGTTTCTTTCATTAAAAAACATCAGAGAAAATTTAAAGAGCCAGAAGTCCTTCAGGCAGAGAGCGTAACATGGCCCCTGCTTGTTCCTATGAATGAGATCACAACATGTATACTCCCCCTGTTCTCTCTCTCACTCCAACACTGAACACAAGCTGTGGTTCAGTTTCTAATGTTTGTTGCCACCTTTAAAGACTTTTTATTCTATTTTTTTTAAGTCACTCCTTCACTGTATCACTGTCTTTGGTCAACCTGCTGTTTTTAAAGTCCTATATTACACAAAGCAGACTCTTGTGAGCTATGTGAGAACGTTGTAACATACCTGTTTTGTTTCATTCAATCAGTCAAACTTGATTTAGAGAACTCTTTACAACACTCAAGGTGACCAAAGTGCTTTCCAATAAAACCAATACAATATAAAAACATTCAACACATTGAACAATGAAATAAAACAAATTGTACAAAGTGTCACTGCATTACTGAGTTTTAAAAGCCAGTCTGAATAGATGAGTTTGGAGCCTGGATTTAAACAGGCCAAAGTCTGTGATAGTGCTCATATCAGGGGACAGTTTGTTCCAGAGTCTGGGGCCAGTGACAGAGAAAGTCCTGTTACCCCAGTGTTTGAGCCTGGCTCTGGGGACTTCCAGTACAAGTTGGTTGTTTGACCTTAATGCCCTATTTGAGCTGTGGACAGATAGGAGTTCTGTCAGATAGGGAGGAGCAAGGCCGTTAAGAGCTTTAAAAACAAACTATACGGTTTTAGAATCATCATTCACATATGTTTGAGGAACACTTTTTATTGTGCCCCACACACAGAGAGATGCAAACGTGGAAATGATCTGATGCTGTGTAGCACCGCAGTCAAAGTGAGGCTGACAGGGGCCTGCACTGGGTGGATCTTATGAAAGGAAAGTTTGATGCTTGTATTTAGTCATGTGATATTTGTGTCACTCCTCAGAGCACCGATGGAGCTGGAGTTTATTGATCAAGTGGACTGTAGCACCCGAGCTGATGATGATGTATTGTTGGCTAAGCTACATTTATTTGTGAAATTCCTCAGTCCCTCAGATAGAATCTGTGACAAATTCAATTCTGTCAACTAGACAAATGTTTTTTGATTGAATACATTTCACATCTCATCCAAGATGCTTCTTCAGTTCTGGTCAGAGTGCAGTTCAATAGATCGAGCTAACAAACAAAACTGTAAACAAGTAGATGTGTGAGTTTCAGAGTTGTTTCGATGTAGTCAGCTCCTACTTCAGGCAGATATAAGGCCATGTCCACCAGCAGTCTGACCAGAACTGAAGTAGCAGAGCTGCTGGATTTAGACAGTCTCCATGTACTTGATATTCTGATTTTGCTTATTTGCAAAACAACAATTCTGTTTTTGATGTACAGTATCTCCTACGTCTAACTGGCTGTTACACTCCCCCTGTGCACAGACACAGGCCAATGTTGCCAGATAAAAAGGACTTTATCACAGCAGGATGTCACAGATAATGTTTGCCTTTTGCATAAGCTGGGATGAAAACCACAGCGGGGACCTGTATTGACTCTGATTGGCTTAATTTGTTCTGCCCATTGCAAAGAGCCGGGTTGAGGAGAGGGTCAGAGAGAGGATTGCTATAAATATGCCCACACAGTACAGTTAGCAGTGTGTATGTCCCAGTATTCAGAGCCTTCTAAGCCCCACAATACAATCAAAGCCTGTAGAATAATGTGGATGCCCTTGTAAAATTCAAGATTGACTAGTGATACTTTGCAGCTGATGTCAACATTGCTTGGGGGTGTGAAGCTAACTGCAAGCACTGCTCTGTTAGAAGCTCTGGTTTTGTTCTATATCAGAACTACACAGACATAGTTTATAGTCAAAATAGAGTGCTTTATTTTTAGCAAAGAAGAACTTCTGTCAGCTGGACAAAAGCTTTTGGATCAAATATGTTTCGCAGCACCTCATCCAAGCTGCATCTTCAGTTCTGGTCAGATTACTGGTGGACAAAGGGAGGAGCGAACTACACTGAAACTACTCTGAAACTAACACACCTACTTGTTTACAGTTTCTGTACTTTTGTCCAGTTGACACAATTGAATTAATCCTTTGCTATGGATCCTACCTGGACCACTGAGGTCATTGTGGTATGAAAATCAAGCCTTTTCCTTAGTATTGTAATGGTTAAAGATCACCCTACACAATCTCTATATTAATGTGTTACTGTTTTCTTTATCAGGCGGAGTTCTCAGAGATTAACCTGGCGGCGTACGTGAACTCAGGGTGCACTGTGGATATGCAGGTGACGAGAGGAGGATCAAAAGTGGTCAGGTAAGGCCCTGTCTGCAGATATATGACACAAGTAAACAAACTAAAAATATGATACGAATCGATACTGAAACTAGTATTCAAACTAGATACTTATTTAGGTACTGATACTAAAAACGCCACATTCACAGGACAGAAATGAACCTTTCATGGGGCTGTTTATATGTTCGATTTTCAACAAAAATGGTGACAGTGACTAACTATAAAACTGTTGGCTAATGCTGGCTTCCCTGTGACTGTAAAAATCAGCTCACCTGTTGTAGTTCCAGTCAGTTTTTCTGTACGGTCATATTGTGTTAAAATAAAGCACAGATTTAAGTCTAACAAAGCCTCAGACAGAGCAGAGCCTACAGTTAGCACCACACCCCAGGGAATGTGGATGAACTCAGCTGCAAAATATCTATTGAGTTTGTTCCATAGTTTGAGAATCAAGTTTGAAATGTTATCGTGACAACAGCAGCAGACACAGACACAGAGGAATCAGCTGTGTAACGCGATTAGGAAGCACAGAGAAGGTTTTTCATTTTTGACCCAGAAACCTTAAAGAAACTGTGAGATAACACCCAAGTATCAGTGTATTAGGCATGTCAGAGCCGTGGGTTTTCCTGTGTGCATGACCTGGTCCGTAGATAAAACACTTAGAGATGATGCATTTAAGGAAACTAGGTTGGACTGCTCTGGCTTTATACATTTGTTATCGAAGCTTCAACTTGAAACTGTAATGAGATGTCAATATAGGTAGACAAATGGACATAGACATAGACAACACGCTGTTAAACATGATGGTGCAGTGGTTATACCTCACAGCGGGAGGGTCCTGGTTCAGTTCTCAGATTGGGACTTTATTGCTCCACAAGGGAAAAATGGGATTGTTAATATAAAGTCAAAATAAGTAGAAAACATAGCACAAGAGAGGCATAATTACAGAACTGTATATGCACAAGTAAAAATACAAAAATCGAAATATAGTAAATACAAAATATATGTTGGGGGTTAGCATGAGCTTTCATTTGTGCTTACATTGTGATTTTCCCAACCACTAAACATGTGGGACAAAAGGACAAAAATACACTCAGTGTGTGTGTGTGTGTGTGTGTGTGTGTGTGTGTGTGTGTGTGTGTGTGTGTGTGTGTGTGTGTGTGTGTGTGTGTGTGTGTGTGTGCGTGCGTGCATGCGAGCGTGCGTGCATGCGAGCGTGCGTGCGTGCGTGTGAGTGTGTGTGTGTGCGTGCGTGCGTTGGTAACCTTTCAATGAACTGCATACATTTAAAATCATAAATGCAAAACACTTACGATCAAGTTTAAAACTGCTCCACAATGCTGCCCATGTTTTTAAAAAGGAGGTTTGTGGGCAAACTTCTTTGCCAAAGTCTGATCTCAGCAGGGCTGGAGATACCAGGTGTCCCAGGGTTTGTCAGTGCAAAAACTGTTATTGTGTCCTTAGGCAAACACTTCACCCACACTGCCTCCTATGAGAATGATGTGTCCGTGAGTGTTGGTGGTCAGAGTTTGACAGCCTCGCTCCCGTCAGTCTGCCCCAGGGCTGCTGTGGCTATAATAGAATCTTGCCACCACTGAGTGAGGAGTGAATGAATAATACTCTGAAAGGCGCCTTATAAATCTAATGATGTAAAAGATTCTTGCGTATTTATATTAAAGGTGCACTATGCAACTTTCCTGGTGGGTGGTCCAGCCCTGCCTACCCATCAGTTATGGGTGTTTTTATGCTAAGAACCCTCCATCAGATAAAAAAGTTGCACCTTGCACCTTTAAATGGTTTGTACACATTTAGCGATATTGCCGTTTTTCATGGGACTTTCCCCTGTAGTCCTCCCTCGTCTGTAACGTGGTTGTCCCATTAGCTCATCTAACTGACTGCATGCCATTCATTTTGAGCACACCAGCCTGCTCGGTTTCACCGCCTTCTTGGGGAAAGCATGCGGACTCTCGCTTTGAAGAATTTAGTAAGAAAATAATGCAGGTCCTATCGGTCTGTGAGATTGTGAAGTGAAATGAGTGGGTTTTGGAGTGGCATTAAACGCTAGAATAATCACAATCTGGCCTGTTGTATAAGCTTCTACTGTGAAGTCATTTAGTACTGTGAATATTCTGTTTTTTTTACTGAGTTTTTTAAAGATGTACTGTGTAATATTTCTAGTGGAAATATTACACATCTTATCTCCATGAAACTGTTATTGCTTTGTCTTGAATGTTCCACAGCATAGAGTAAATGTATCTGTCATGAGCAGGTTACATCACTGCGCTTCATTACAATTCAGATCTGTGGAGAGTCGCCCTTATTCACAGAAGGAATTATAGCAATAGAAAAATGCGTAATGAATGAATGCTAGATGAATATGTTTATGGAACTTTCCAGACTAAGCAATAACATCTCCGTAGAGACAAGTAGGTGCTGGACCCTCAAACCAGAAAACTTGCAGTGCACCTTTAAATCTAAAAGCACAATGCTAAAATTTCAAACTCAATTTTGATGCCAAGTAAAATATCATAAAATACCAAATAAGAGCTGGGTTCAGATGATAATAAAAACACTTTTTTATTTAAACAACAGAATATGATTTTCAGCATTATGTAATAGTACTTTATTTTATATTCCCTTGTGGTCTTATATGTGTATAATCCCTCAGTGGTCCATGGGTGTAAACTAGTCCATGTGCTCTTATACTTGGTCTGATACACCTCAAGATCGTTCTAAAGCTTCAGGAAAGCTTCATTTCTGTCCTGTGAAAGTGACTTTTTTAGTATCAATACATGTAGTCTTGATACTAGTTGTAGTATTCAGATCTGATTTTTGACTTTTGACAACCCCGTGCCGTGTCTACTACCCACTTTCCAACACTTTTTTCATATTAGATGTTTGATAATTGCTGCTCATTGGTTTGTAACTAACAAACCACAGCACCAGTATATTAGAGGTGTGAAAAATTATCAAAATATTGAAATATCGATATATCATTATATGAAATTTGGTGCTACAATATCGTTATCATGGACTCTTGATGTTGTATTGATATATTTGATATTTTTTTGTATTCTTTTCCAATTTTTTTGTGACTGCACTATAATTTTGTTGCTTATTTAGTGGAAGAAAACTTGTTTATGCAGTGCACTTGACACATTCACTGTTTTGGTGTTTAAAATACATGTATTCCTATTAATTATCTATTAACTTTGCACAAGTAGTGGTTTAAAAAAGAAATGAAAAATAAAATAAATGTATTTGGTTCTTACAAAACAGCAATATATTGATTATCACATGTATCGCCCATATCGAGATAATATCATATGGTGAGCCATGTATCGAGTATTGTATCGAATCATGAGGGACACAGCGATTCCCAGCCCTAATATATACAGTATATACACTTTGCCAAATTAAATGCCGCCATATTGAAACACTAACAATAGGCTTTCCTACTTTTTCAGTGTCAAAAAGTTCTTCCTATTTCACCACTAAAAATACACATTGCATCAGTCCAAAGTTTCTTCCTCAGTTCATTGTTTGGTCAGTTCAACCCTGCAAATGTGAATTAACGTTTAAGTGGTAAAATAAAGTAAGAATGTAATGAAGAGGAATGTGAAAGTTAAATGAACAAAGGTGGTCTCAAGTAACCAAATGACCGAGGACTTTTGTGTCTCGGAAATGTGCCAAAAAAATAGACACTACAAGGGGAAAGAGCTGAAGGATTTAGACTTAGACAAACTGTATTAATCCACAAGGGAAATTATTTGGACACAGTAGCTTGCAGCATATTGTAATAACAAACAGAAACGGTATAATAAGTTCTAAATAAGTAGCAGAAAAAGCAAGAGACTGAGGTCAAATAAGTAATAATTATATAAATGTATAATGGGCCATATGTCACTCCATTAATGAGTTGATATATTTTTTCTACATTATTACGTAAGATCCATAAATGCATTTTTAAAGGTACTATATGTTCTTGACCTTATATATGACCGGCTTTACAAATATAGGTTAACTGATTAAAGAGTTTTACCTAAATGCACTGAGAAAACAAATTTGACCCATATGTTTGACCAGTATCAGTCTTTGTTCTATCTCTACACAGTCTACACCACTCTGAAACCAACTGAAATAGTATTTAAACAAGCTCTCAAAATTTTAGACAAAAAAACGAAGGCCCACCATCATTGCATTATTTTAAAGAAACACAACATATTAGGCTGGGATAACATGATAAAATTTGCAGACTCCATTCTTGTGTACAAAATCTCACAGGGTCTAACCCCTGTCCCACTACAAGAATTTGTCAAAATAAATCAGAACAGATCAACAAGAGCAGGTTCCAGAGGTGATTGTATAAAACCATCAAGGAAAAGTGCCTTTGGACAGTCTGTATTCTCTTTCTGTGCCTCTCAAACCTGGAACACCAGCCCTGTGACTATACGTGAGCTGCTACACTCAGCTCCTTCTCTGCTCAACTTAAATCATGGGTTATTGGACAATCAGATCTGTCCACACAAATGAACTTAAACAGCGTCTTTTGCACATGAGCCGGACTGTAATATTTGTATATTTGCATATTTGTATATAGGTCTGTAAATAGATGTTAATGCTGTGCATGTCTAAGTAATGAGAGTTTTATATTTGACCTGCACATTTTAATACTAACGCTGTATGAGTGTGTTTTATAGTGAGTGACGTATGTGAGCAGGAGTGTTGTAGGTTTTTGTGGTGTTTTATGAAGTGGGGGATGTGGCCTTGGTCCAGCAGGGGACTAAGGATGGAAATTAGTGTTGGCTACAATCCTGCATATTTACAAGTACATGTTTGTTTTTTACATCTTGTCTTTTAACCCTTTAACTGTCTCCTCGACCAAATGGTTTAGCGCATTTTGAGTCACTATATTTCAACAAGAGGCTTAATTTAACTCAAACTGATTTAGCCATTTCTACTAATTGGTAGAGGTATGCAAAGCTAAAGATATCCACATGAATCCATATGAAATTGTATACGTTAACCATAAAATTACATCTCGACCATTTGGTAGAGGTCAATATTTTTTAAACTAAAAGGTCTGTTGAAAAAAAAAAGCAACACAAGATTGTGGTTATTATTTACCCAAAGCTATAAAAATTGCAAACAAAAAAATTTTCTATAGCTTTTTTCTTGGTGGGGTAGTTAAAGGGTTAATATGAATTGTCCCTTTAATAAATAAATACAAATACACACCATCTGTTATTATTTGACTTGGTTGTTGCAGCTCTAAAATTTCCACAAAGGACAAACAAAGGTTATCTTACTTGTATGTATTTATTCATTTATTTATTTATTCCATTTTGCTATGCCTGTCAGAAGTATAAGACCTGCCCCCCCATGACGACCTGCATGGTTCCACTGAGTATATTTATAGCCCTGCCTCATGTGTCTGGTGCCCTGGTGACCTCTGACCCCTGTCTCTCTGAAGACGTTGCCATGACGCCTCTTTCTCACACGTCTCTGTTTCAGCGCCGACATCAGCTCTGAAGCTCGGCCACAGTCACGGCTGAAGCGTCGGTACAAACGGGAGAGATGTGTTTCAGTAAAGGATGATGTTGCAGTTGCTGTTCGGACATATGTAAAAGCACAAAGTTGAATTCGAATAGATTGAACGAGGACTGGGCGAAATGGGAAAAACAAGAATTTTTTTTCCCTCTATATTGATCGATCTCGATTTTTGAGTCTATCTTCTTCCATCTTTTTGAAAACATAGACGTGCGGATTTAAGGCATAAGGGGCAGAGTATCAGGATTAGTATAGTTTTTATTCCGTATTGAAAGGAGCAATAATTCCGGAGAAATTAGTTTTTAAAGTTTGCACTATCAGCACTATCTTACTGCCACATGATTGGCTGTTGACCTGTCGATTAAAATGTGCATATGCCTTATCATCGAGATCGACCAACATTGAGATCGCAATCTGTCGATCTTACGACTTCTGTTACAGCCCTAGAGAGCAATGGCTCTCAGACTTTTTACTCCAGATTTTTTTTTATTTGACCTTTATTTAACCAGGAAATATCCCATTGAGATTAAGAACCTCTTTTTCAAGGGAGTCTTGGCCAAGAGGCAGCGGCAAACACAAAACACAGTTACATATTTACACAGATAAGACATAAAAGTTTAAAGACATTATGAAAAACAAGTGCAGATTGTGGAATTGGTCTGAAAAGCTCTCAGTTTGGATTTAAAAGCGCTCAAGGAAATTAAATCACTTAGTTTCCCGTCTTTCTGTAGCATATTCTATGCAAAAGGTGCAGAGTGAACAAATGCCTTATTACCCAGTTCTGTACGAGCATAAGGAACAGAAAGCAACAAATAGTGTTCAGCATTTCCCAGAGCAATTAGGGTGCAAATGTACGAAGGCAGCAGTCCCAATATTGTCTTATAAATGAAAGTTTACCAGTGACTAGTCCTCCGAGTGGCCAGAGCAGACCATCCCACTCGAGAGGATAATTCACAGTGGTGAGTGGACATCTTACAGTTTGTAAGATATCACTAGATCTGAAGCTGGGCTATATCAGGCCTAAACTAGAGCTATAAACCAGGTCTTAAATTAGACTAAAAGATGCATAAGGTATTTCTAAACGATTAAACCAATGGAAGACAAAACATTAATATATTTATCTCTAGAATAGGGCTTAGTATTAATAATTAAAATGATTCATGATAAAGATCTCACTGCTGAAAAGTAAAATCAGAAGAAATCAGAAATCTGAAAGGTTTTATTGCCATATGAGTGAACAGGGTCACAACATTAGGAAATTGCTGCGGTACTTGGAGCGGTAAGTAGACACTAAACACTAAACATGCAACAAATAAAATAGAATAAAATGAGTGGGAAAACGATAAACTATAATATAACACAAATATTTACAAAATTTATAAGAATATTGGAATATAACAGTGCAGGTAAAAACAGACTTTGAGTGTAATAATTCAAACAAGGATCCAAGATTTTGCTTAATTTTACAGTTGATTTATGTGAGACTTGAAGCTCAAGACTTTTATGTGCACATTTTAGCACATTTCTTAT
This sequence comes from Odontamblyopus lacepedii, assembly GCA_034769755.1. Lineage (NCBI taxonomy): Eukaryota > Metazoa > Chordata > Actinopteri > Gobiiformes > Gobiidae > Odontamblyopus > Odontamblyopus lacepedii. The sequence goes on along the minus strand of CM068344.1, from coordinate 39,989,737 downwards.
GGATTACTAAAAAATTCCTTAAGTATAATGATCAAGACAAGATTCATTTTTTGGCACTTTTACCTCTTTGTGTGACCTCTCAAACCCGTGGGCCACTGTATTCATTTTTTCTAATACTTATAAAATGATTTGCCCAAGAGTAGATTAGATTCATTGATACTTTGCAGTGGCATCACGCTGGGGTCCACATGTGTCTCTATGGTGGAATGTTCAGCAGTCGCCGTTAGACACAGTGCACACAAGTTTTTCGACTGTCTGAAAACTAAGTCAGCTCTTTCTGGTCAGATTGTGTTAAAATAAAGCTCGGATCAAAGTCTAACAGAGCTTCAGACAGAGCAGTGCCTTCAGTTAGCATCACACACCCAGGGAATGTTGGTGACATCAGCTGGAATGTATCAGTTCATGGGTTTTAACTTCCTGTAATCTGAATCATTTTGAGGATTTTTTCCCTTTCAAAAGATATAATTAGTTTTAAATTGCTAATCGCCGTGCCAACAGTCCTTGTTTTTCATCATTCAGAAGCTCATACAGTTTGTTGTGTGTCATGGGAGCGACGTGGCACAAACTGTGGACTCTGTGGCTGTTGTTGCTCTGCTGTTCTCAGCGTTTTAGCTCGAGTTCATCTGCAGCCAAACCCCTGCTCTGGATCTGGATCTGAGACAGGACTCTGCGTCTGTAGTCGGCTTATGCTCCAAAGCCTTCTCATAAATACATACTTATATCGTGCTGTGTTCATTTTGACCACTCATTTTAATTTCGTTTCAGTCTCCAGGATGATCTCTCTTTATTTCGCCCTTTGCTGTGTCTCAAACCTGGTCAAACGTGACAATCAGATTTTTGTTTTCAGTGATGCATGTGAAACAAAGGAGCTCAGTGGTCACAAATCATTTACAAATCAACTTTATCTCACCTCAGAGTAAAAGAGTTTAGTGCTAATTCTGCAGAAATTCGCCCTGGTTTTCAGTTCCCTGTGACATTCTTTTCCTTTATTTTTTATGATACGAGCTGTGCGTGTCTCTGATTGGCTAATCCATCTGTCAATCACGCCCATTTGACAATAGAAAGATTCATCTGTGACCAGACTCACATCTTTGTAAAATAATGTGTGTATTCTAGATCCCAAGCAAAATTATTGCACTAAAGCTATTATTTACACTTCATTCAATTGATTTGAACCAGTTTTTCAATGCAAAATTAACAACTCCCTAATCTTGAATCAAATTTTCAATGCACTCCTATCAGTTTAATATAAGAAATCAAATGTTCTCATGTTTAACATCTCTCCATTTTTATAACTAAACAATAATAGGAGCATTGTAATGCTCCAGTATCAGTATTAGTGTTGTGTTTGGGAGGTGTTTTATCAGAATCTGTATCTCTTTGTTCGTTGCAGTTCTTGTGTAAAATCCTCGAGTGTTTGGTCTCCTGAGGAGAGTTCATCACAGGCTCGGAGCAGTGGGAGGCACACAGATGACAATAACACAGACACGTCTAATGTACTTTTTATGCCTCCTCTGTAAAATCCTCTGTGTGGGCTCCACCTGTGCAGCCGGATCTGCTCACACCATCAAGTACAGTGTACACAGATATGCTGTGGTTTCCTCTGGTGACAACTTAGCTTCAGACCACACACAGTAAGGACGATTCACTTAAACAGCACATAAAGAGTCCTCAGTCTCTTCGATGGGCCAGATCCAAAGTGCCTTTAATCTAGTACTTCAGTCAGGGTTATTGTTCAGAGGCTGATATGAGCTTGATCGCATTTCTGTTTTATTTCTCATTACAGGTTTTAGCAGGCTGTTATGTGTAGATCAGGCTGCCCTGGCATGGGTAGATCAGAGAAGTGAAAGGTCCATAGTGAATTATAGAACTGAATGAATGTCTCTGTTTATGTATTTGTTTTAACTGACTTGAATTATAATGAACTCAATGTCCATACCACCATAACACTGTATGACCTCAAGAGCTAAGATTGGTTGGGCCTGGTCAGTACTTGGATAACTTTGCTCACCTCAGACTGATCTATGTGTAACTCTGAAGTTCTACACATTCTCCATCTGGGACAACAGCAGAACAAGCATCAGTATTAGTGCAAGTTGAAAAATCTAACTTTTGTCCAGTTGAGAGAAAAGCACATCTTCTCTGTCCATAAATGCACAAAGCTCTTATCTTCTGTACGTTTTTTTTTTAAATAAATAAATTAGTCGCTAATGCTAAAATAGGCTGAAGTTGGTTTGTTGTGGTTGCCATGTTTGTTTTGGTTCATTCAGACGTTCCACCTTCTGCACAAATCTCAGTGCTCCGACATGATTGCTCACCCACCACCTGTTGACCCTGCCGCTCCAGCGGGCACACTCCAAGATGGATTCTCATGAGTTTGTGAACTCACAACTATGAGCGAATCCATGTTGGTGTTACTTGGTCCTCTGGGAATACCAGTTGCAGCAGCAGTGGCTAATGTATACTGCCATTGCTCAGGCAATACACTTCACCCAACCTGCTTGGTATGAATGTGGTGAGTGAGTGTGAGACTCGTGGAAGTTACAGGGCCTATGCCACTCATTTGCAGCCTCACTTCCGTCTCTCGGCCCCAGACCCGCAGTGGCTACAACAGCTCACACCAGCGAGTGTGGAGTGAATGAAAACAATGCAAAGTGTTTGAAAGGCACAATGTATGAATCCAGTGCAACATTGTAATGCAAATAAACATGGCTGAATGCTTTTGGAAGTAAATGTTAATTTCAAACTGTTTATTTGTTCCCCAAAACATGTCAACCATTGCACCAAAGTGTACAGCCTTTGTAAAGCTTTTTGTTAAAGATATACCTTTATTTTTACATTCATTTCATATTTTGCTTCTCTTATTTGTTTTTTGCTGTAGTGGAGTTATTTTTCTTCTATCTCCAGTCCAAAACCATCTCAGATTCTGTATATACGACTGCGCTGTGGCCTCTGGCAGAGCTGTGTGTGCCACCGAAGCAGCTGGTACCACAGGGACACATGCCATAGCCACTGTTACCTAACCAGCCAAACCACCTCAGCCTGGAGCTCCCCACAAGAACATAGTGAACCGGATAATGACAGAACAGTGACTAATATTATACAGAAATGCACTGCCAGGACAAATTAATAGCACTGAAAGGGTTTCTTCTTGACCAGTAAATGACTTTCTGTACAGTTTCCAACAGATCAAATAATGACCAAATATAAAAAGTTTGTTTTTTAGGTAACCACCTTTTGAGTCAGCCCGGTTATCTCAACATGTGAATCGCCTCCTCAAATAGCCCCAAATTACTTTAAAGGTCCTATATTATGCAAAATGGACTTGTGAGCCTTGTTAAAATGTTGTTACCTCCTCTGAAACCTACCTTTTTGTGTTTGTTGAGTTTTGTTTTGTTTCATTCACTCAAACCCTGCATATTTAAGCTGAGTTCTTCACTCTAACAGAAAACACCACCTTGGGATGTGGTAATACACAAAGAGTTCCGATGTGTTTTTAAAGTCCATACACCTTCACTAGAATCATCTGGATAATTTCAGCCGTGGAAATGACCATCTGTACTGAACCGAACATCTGTGAATGAAACAAAACACAACTCCAGGTATGTTTTTGATAACGACATTGTAACGCGGCTTAAATCTCGTGAGGGTCAATTCTGTGCTATATAGGACCTTTTAATCTAAATAAATGTATCTCAAGACCAAATCTGATCCAAACCATCATAGGTGCATACGTTTAGTGCTGTGGTGTGGAGCCAGTGTGACACAATAGCCTATTGTTCCAGTGTATATGATCCCAGTGTGTGGAGCGGTGGTATTCAGCAGCTCAGAGGTGATTATTATCGATGAGAGACGGGCTGATGGAGCGCTGATATGGGACCAGGCCAAGATCTGAATGTGACTCTGGAATTCTATACAAGTAAACAACCCCCTATCCCAATACAACCCTGTGAGCTTAGTAAAGGTGCACTATGTGACTTTTCTGGTTGTCACTTGCTTCTCTTGCCATGGAGAAACCTGTGTGAAGTTGACCCAAACCTACTCAAACCTACACAAAAACTATGTCAATCGTCAATCGTGCGTAAAAAGATTCACTTGTGCTGCTCTAGTTTTGGAGAAATGAACAATTCTTTTATAGGTCATGCCAATTTAGAAATATACTCGCACAAATGAAAGAACCAGAATTGCACAAACAAAACTTTTTGCTGCACAAAACAGGACAAATGAAGGACAAACGACTGACTCCATTTTGGATGTTTTAGAGCAGCTTTGTGGGGTGCTGGTTGACCCCAATTTGACCTATAAAAGAATAGTTAATTTCTTCGAAACTAAAGCAGCACAAACGAAACTTTTTGCTGCACAAAACAGCACAAATGAAGCACAAACGATTGACATAGTTTTTGTGTAGGTTTGAGTTTGATGGGGGCAACTTCACGGAGGTCATGGAGATGTTATTCCTTTCATGAATGTGAATGTTCTACAGTGTGGCATTAAAGCAGATTTATAATGCAAAATTAACTTTTCAGAGCCATGTTATAGTTGTGTCCTCGCAACATTTACTTACCTGAAGTTTATTTGCAGTGATGCATGTTTGAACAATCTTTAATCACTGATTTTCACAATGCCACAATCTCTATTTAAATGTTCCTGTATAATTAATATCTAAAAATCAGACTGAAATAAAAAAAATATTATATTCAAAGATTAATATTATACAAAAATATTGAAACATTTTGCGTAGTCCTTGTACACTGTAAATGAAAATCTGTGGGATTACTGAACATGTGAAAATGAAAGAAAACACAACTCTAGGTACGTTTTTTAATGAGGATTACAAAATACCTTTGGTAATATTTAGCATAAGACCCACATTACTCATTTGAAACCCACCTGGCCTTTAAAGGTACAGTATGTAAACTTCTGGAGGTGGCACGTTACCTGCTTCATTCCTTGGAAATGCTAAGTTAAAGCTGTACTTCAGAACATTCTCCTTGGAGATAGATGAGTTTTATGGCATACTGCGGAAGATTATAGCCAAAGGAGCAACATTTCCATGGAAACAAGCTGGCAAAGTAAGAGTTAAGTTTGTGGAGATACAAGCCCTGCACAGAGTAAAGGCGTGTAAAGGTATGTTTTTGATGAGGAAACAACATTATACCATAGATCAGAAAAGAGCATAATATAGGCCGTTTAAACTATATCACAGTATAGTACTCACAGTAATATAACACAACTCCCTGCATTAGATTCCTATATCTCCTCCTCTGTTTTTCACATCTGCACGGCTTGTTAAAGGGAACATCTGTCCATAACTCGCCCCATCTACTTTCCAAGTGTTCTGCATATCTCTGTACAGTCCACGTGGTGTCATTGGAGCCGTTGTCCCAATGTTTAACCCTGCCTATGGCCTGTTATCAGCTTTTACTGCTCCTCTGATGGCCTATTTAAAGGGCACATTTGCATACGGAGCTCTGCAGAACCAGGAGGATTCGGATCATAAAACTCAAACGTCTCACTCAGGTGAAATCCACGGCCTTTGGGGAGTTTTAGAAAAGATAAAAAACAAAGTTAATGGGTGATACGGAGCCGCAATGTCCTGCAGTTAGCGGCCACTGGCTTCATCAAGGTTACCATGGAGATAGAAGACATCGCACTTGGGTTAGCAGTAGTAGTAGTAATAGTAGTAGCAGTAGCAGTAGCAGTAGCAGTAGCAGTAGTAGTAGTAGTAGTAATAGTAGTAGTAGTAGTAGTAGTGCATGTAAACTTGGTAAGGGTATCTTTACTCTATGAAACACCGGTAATTGTACAAATGCAAGGGAGATATGTCCTACACTCCCAATATGAGCTGCTACCATCTGGGCGACGCTATAGAGTACCCATTAAAAACAGAAAAAGATACCTGAACAGGTATAAAAACTCATTCCTGCCCATCTCAGTGACTCTCCTGAACTTAGGCCATAGCGCAGGACTGTGATGTGATGTGGTATGAGGTTGTTAAAGTGAATGTTGAAGTATGTCTTGTTTCATGTTTGTTTAATGTGTACTGTTTATGTGGCAGCCTTTGTGTCCAAAACAAATTTCCTTTGGGACAAATAAAGTAATCTTGAATCTTGAATCTTGGATATGTTTATGCCCTACTGTGGAACATTCCGGGCAAAGAAATAAATATCTCCATGGAGACAGACCTTAGAAGTTATGCAGTGCACCTTTAATATGTACAGGACTAGGTGAAGTAGTGAAGGTGAAGGTGTGTCGTTGTAGTAGTAGAAATACCAATAATAGAAGTTGTGATAGTAGCAATAATAATAATTTGTTGTTTAGTGCTGCCGCGATTATTCGTCGTTGTCGATGTAATCGAATATGAAAATGAGTCGACTACAATTTTTTTGGTCGAATATTCGCCTTTATTTATTTTTGGTCTCAAACGGCTCGTCCAGAGACAGGTGTTGTGAGATGTGTCTGTGTTGTGTCTGTGGCTCAGTGAGAGAGAGAGAGTAGGTGGTTGTGTGCGCGCGCCGGGGGCGCGCGGGTGGTATGTCTGCGCGGACCAAAGGAGCCGGGTCTCGCTCTGGGTGTGTGTCCGCATGTGCTCTGGGAGAGAGGGAGACGGCGACCGGGCGAGTAGAGGAAAAGTAAGGATGCCATGCCTACAGTGTAGTGAGCGAATAAAGCCGACTCGACAGCGAAACTGCCTCCCTTTATTTACATTTTTGTTATATACACCGCAAGCGCACGAGGTCCTCAAAGGGAGTTAACTCCGGCCCTAGGAGAAGACGATCTCCCCTGTGCTCCCCAACCACGGTTAGGGGGCTAGAACAGGAAAAAGTTAACACAGGTATTTCCCCTCCACACCACTAGTAGTACTACACTCGAGGCGGACACCGGTGCTGCTGACAGCGGCTACATCCGGGGTTGACGCCTCGGCTTCACCAAAGGCTAACAGCAGTGGTATATAATGGCACCGCCAAAGAAAACAAACTTGAGGAAGTATTTGCCGTGCGCACTCTGCTGGCTGGTCTCTCTCTTTCTCTCTTCCCCCTTCCCCCGATTTGAGCATTTGAGAAAATGCCAGCGGCCGGTGGGTCAGAGTCGGATCCAAGAACAGTGGCGGCGACTTCTAGACCAAGACCTAAAGCCTCGAAAGTCTGGGAATACTTTCGGACAGATGGTGATAGAGTGGTTTGTACACTCTGTAAGACTTATTTGGCTATTGTGTGTGCATATCGTTGTTCAACATTGTCGAATGAGCACACACAACAGACATAACAGCAATAACCTTTGCAACTCGCACACACAAGGTAACCTCCCGGGAAAATCTAACACACACACTTGTGTGTGTTAGAACCGCTTGTTTTGTTTTTTTTAATTAGTCGTTTAGATTAGTCGACTAATCGAAAAATTAGTCGAGAGATTAATCGTTAGAAAATTAGTCGTTAGTGGCAGCACTATTGTTGTTGTAGTAGCTGTAGTAGTGCTGATTTTTTTTTTTTTTATCAGATTAATCACACTTTAGAATTTTTATTAATCACGATTAATTGCAGTTGATTATTCTTCAAATAAAGATCAAAATATTTGGACAAAAATGCAATTTCTTACTGCTTGTTGTTGTTGGTACAAGTAGCGTCGTTGCTGCCGCTGAATCAAACCCGTGTTTTGCTTTAAGATGGTATTTTAAACTTGTGCTTCTGTGGAAAGAGAGTTCATCGCTGCAAAATCTGCAAACTACCTTAGTTTTATCTAAAGTTCTGTCGGGCAGTTTTTTTGAAGAGAAATTTGCCGCTGAGCATCATGTATCATCTTTGTATACGTGTATGGACAGACCTGATCACTGACCTAATAACCTGCGCCGCCTTTCAGGTCCATCCGCACTTTCCATAGAGGAGCGTTCAGAATAAATTGTGTGATTAATCTGTGTTAAAAAAAAAGTTTTTTTTTTTTGTGATTTTCGCATGCGTTAACGTTGACAGCCCTAAACTGTAGTAACAGTAACATAGTAGAAATTGCACTCTGTCTGCATACCTCACTGAAGGCCAACACGGAGATTAGGTTTTGATACGAAAGTGTCAAAAATAAATCTCAAAACCAAAGATACAAAGTTGACACTTGGACTTTTGGTATTAAAATCATCTCCCTACACACTAATAAAAGATACATTTTAGAAACAAGTTTACTCAAGTTAACTTTGGTGCTGGTTATAATCTTCAATATGCAATAACATTTTCTTCTTCTTCTAATAAGTTGACCCCCAGTTTTTTGGTTCAAAGCGCGTTTCCCGTACAACAAAACACAGACAATTCACATCATTTTGTTGAATCAGACTGTACTAAGAGCCAACTTTCACAGATCAAATTAAAGGTTGTATATTACACAAACATTGACTCTTTCTCTAGCTTTGAGTCATGCTATAATGTTTTACCTCATCAAAAACAAACGCAGAGTTGTGTTTTGTTTCATTCACACGTTTGAATAATCCTGCATTATTTATCTGTCTACATCTTACATTTTCTTACATTTTCATAACTTATTTCCGCCTTTGTCCTGCTGTATCCTCAGACAGAGCAGATCCATCCATGGCTTTGACCCAGATCAGTGTTTGTAGTTCATAGTTTGTGTCCTCACTTTTGGTTCATCGTAAAAAGACGTTTAAGTCTTTGATGTTTTTTTTTAGCCGAGAGCAGAAACAGCTGGAGTGGCTCTGTTCTAACATAAGCAGCACTTTAGACCAAGAGCGACTCCCCATAAATCCACTTAACAACCAGCCTTCCTCTGACTCCTCTGGATATCTACAGGTTAAAATGACTCAAAGGCTTTACTGTGCTCTTTTATTTTAGATCTGTCTTGTCATTTCAATCTTTTCACCACGCCTCTTAGAGAGATTCAGAATGTACTTTTATGAGTTTTTAACTATGTGTTTAAATAACAGTTTTCTTTCATCTTAAGCTTAAAGGTGCACTGTGTAACATTTCTTGTGGGAGGTTCGCCACCTGCTTGTCTCCATGCAAATGTTATTGCAGTGTCTAGAACAGGGGTGTCCAAACTTTTTTCATCAAGGGCCACATATTAAAACAGAGTCCAGCGTGAGGCCGATCGAGGGTCATAGACTGGTGATCAAAACAGTGAATAATTCAAATCTGTGCATTTATAACAGGTTTGAATGACCCTCCAGACCTTTGTTCAGGCTTAGACCCTCTAAAGGACACACTACATTTGCTTGATCAAGGTTGATTTCAAAAACATGCAGTAAAAAGTGCTACTTGCACTAATATGGACCAATACACCTGGAAGCCTGAGGGTCAAAACAATTGGTCTAAGGGCCACATTTGGCCCCCGGGCCATAGTTTGGACATGGCAGGTCTAGAATGTTCCACAGTATAGATTAAATCTACCTATCACGAGGTAGACAAACAGATTACAGCACGACCTTACATTACAGTTCAGATCTGTGGAGAGTCGCCCCTATTTACACAAGGAATTGTATTTTTGAGCACTAGAAAAACACATAATGAATAAAAGCTCGATTGATATGTTTAATGTTATACCATGGAACATTCCAGGCAAAGCAATAACATCTCCATAGAAACAAGTAGGTAGCAGACACTCCACCAGAAAAGTTGTGCAGTGGACCTTTAAATAAACAGTGCAGTTTACAGTGAAAAAAATCTCTTTTAATACCCAGGGCTGGGTGTTATGGGAAAAAAATGTATTCATCATAATCAGTAGCAGTTTTTTATTCAATTCTGTTTCTTCTTCTTCTTAAAGACAAATTAGTTTTAATATTAATTTCATGACCATCCATTAACTCTTTTAGTCAGCAGAAGATTGTAAACCTCTCAATTAAAAAAAAAAAAAAAACTTGCTGATTATAGATTATTTGGAACTACTTAATCTCAATTCGATTAAATCACACAACCCTATTAAAGCTACCAGACCGGTCTTTGGCCATCTGCTGTCTGCACATTAACTTTCAGTCTCCTGGAAACTCATGAATATGGTTTGTCAGTGGAAACGCTCATTCAGACTCAGCCCATGTGACTCTGACTCAGGGCGTGCGTCAGGGCTCTGTCCTTGAGCCTATTGTGTTCTGTTAAAGGCTTCACCTTGGTTTAATTGTGTGCAAATATGCGGCTTTCACTCCACTGTTGATGATTTGTAAAGAAAGGACCTTTTTACTGAACTAATCAATACTGAAGCCTGTATCCAAACGCTGATAAGGATAAGGACAAAATGAATGGTCTCATCTTTATCAGATCTACGTAAAGGGGCCCATATTATACAACAGGCGGTAGTTTTCAAGTTAACAGCTCCTATTACCTTTTGTTCAGCAGAGATCGGCAATTCCAGGGCTGAAATTATCCAAATGATTCTAGTGAAGGTGTGTGGAGTTTAAAAACACAGTGGAGCACTTCCTATATAACTACATGACATCACAATATGGAACAGATTGCTTGAATATGCAGGATTTGTGTGTTAAACATGTGTGAATGAAACAAAACACAACTCCAGGTCTGTTTTAGGTGAGGTAATGACATTTTAACATGGCTTAAAGTGCACAAGAGTAATGAAAAAACATTCTACCAGTCATTAAATTAAAATGTAATATCTTAAAAATAAAGTGTCATAATGGGAGTTTCTTTCTTTTGCAGGTCGTTTAAACCAGACTTTGTCCTGATTCGCCAACACGCCTACAGCATGATCCCAGGAGAGGACTTCAGGAACCTGGTGATCGGGCTGCACTTTGGAGGAGTCCCGAGCATCAACTCTCTCTACTCCATCTACAACTTCTGCAGCAAACCCTGGGTGGTAAGGAGCAGCCCCCGATCAAGATACCAAGTTATACCCATTATATACTAATACTCGTTACATATACGTGTGCAGAATGAATATGGCTGATGAGATGCTGAGAAAATCACTTACACAGTTTTTGCCCCGGAATTTTCATATTACTACCAAAGAATCAAGTAGACCTAGTTATCTAAGTGTTTTGGTTTGTTTTTGAAAGCATAAAAAAATAGTCAAAATTACAAATGCAATTACAAGGATCATAATTTAAATCATGTAGTTTCAGTTTTAGATCAGTTCTGTTTGAAGATTGTACTTAAAGATGAACTATGTAACTTTTCTGGTGGCGGGTTTGCCACCTGCTTCTCTTCATGGCATTGAACTTGTCTGTCTTGCATTTATAAAAATTGTGTTTCATGGCTCAAAAACACCTGTAGGGGAGCAATCTCACTTTGAGTGGGGCTGCTTCTCCCTAGATCTAACCTGTAACTTGTTCTTATGGGATCTACAGTAATAACCCTCCAACAGATAAGTTAAATAGTGTGATTTTAATAGTTCTATATTACGCAAAACTGACTCTTGAGAGCTTTAAGTCATGTTATAATGTTGTTACTTCCTCAAAAACCTACCTGGAGTTGTGTTTTGTTTCATTTACACATGTTTGAATAACGCTGGTTTATTATGATGTCTACATCTCCAAACCTCAACATGCTCTGTTCCACCTTGTGACGATGAAGTGTTAATTTTTATTTTGCTGCCATAATTTTGATTTACTTTTCTTTAATATATAATATGTGAGTAGAGAAAATGTTATGCTTTTATTTTGGTAGTCAGCAGGTAGGAACTGTTGTTGTTTGGTTTCGTTTCGTTGGACCCTAGTTAGAGACGGACGCCTGGTTAAAAGTGAAAAATGTGGCAACCAAGTAAATTAAAGTTAAAACAAAATATGTCCAAAAGGTCGTTCTACCTCCAAAATATGTTTTTGTCTTTTACATTATACCGTTTTAATTGTAATTTATGTTAATTATTATAGTTCGACGGTGGCGTTGGTGAAGTTTGTGGCATCTGTTAAGGCTCAAGATTGTACAAGCCACAATAAAGATCAATCAAGCCATCAGTAAAACAAACTCTTTACTGACTATACAAGGAGGTGGAGTGATATTTAAGTTAACAGCTACGTTTTGCCTTTTGTTCAGTGTAGATTATAAATTCTAGATCTTAAAATCGTCAAAATTATTCTAGTTTAGGTGTATGGAGTTTAAAAACACATCTTAAATATGCAGGATTTACGTGTTAAACATGTGTGAATGAAAGAAAACACAACTCCAGGTATGATTGTGATGAGGAAACATTATACGATACGTGCGAAAACAGCGTAATACGGGTCTTTTAAGAGTTTTAATTTGTTCTTTGTTTCATGCAGTATTGTTTATCTGCGTGTAGTTGATGTAAAGTGCAGTGTTCACAATAGTTTCTTGTGTTTTCAGTTCTCTCAGATGATAAAGCTGTACCACTCTTTGGGCCCAGAGAAGTTCCCTTTAAATGAACAGACCTTCTTCCCCAGCCACGCACAGATGGTGAGTGCAAAACCAAAACAACACAACAGCACACAGCATGTCCGCTTTTTATTAACTCTTTATTATAAAAATATAAAACAGAAATTAAGTCGTACATCTCTCTAACCCCTACAACAAAACAGCCCCCCAGATTTCTTTAAGAATTTGACCAAGAGTTTCTGAGCAGAGTATTTACAAGAGAATGAACCACAGAGAAAGACACAGTAACGACACACATGCAGAAATAGGCTCGTTAACAAACCATGTGCTCTTATTATGTTTTGAAGTAGATTTTTGTACATTTGCAAATTCTGGGTACATTGTTTTTTATTCTATCCGTTTTCTGAAATAACATTTTGACTCTTTTGCCTCTAAATGCATTTGTACAGTATATTTGTATTGTTTCTCAGATTACTTTCAATGTTTATCTTATATTTACCATTACTACATACTGCATACGCAATTTTAACTCGAATTTTGGACTTCTTTTGATGCCGTAGTTGTGAATATTTTAAGTAATTAAGATTATATTAATGTAAGATTAAATCAAATTATGAATTTGCATCATTTTTTACTACTATTTGTATTTTAAATGTGAGTTTTGACCATCTGAAACAACTGTTATTTGAAATTTCATCTCACAAAGTTATGATTTAATTATTTTTATTTTTTTCATTTAAAGAAACATTGTCATTATTAATATTACCAAATTGACAAGACCTATGAATCCAGTCTATGGCATCTACTGTGTCCTTTATGGAATGAACTGAAGGTACTGCATTGATGGGATAACCATAAAAACAGGTGAAATGAAAATGGATTTAGTTACAATATTGTTACTTTCATTCATATACAGTATATATTATAATGTCCATTTCAAATAGTTAAATACAAAAAGATTGAATAATATACACTTAGAAAATATCTTAATGTGTGAAACCTCTGTATAGGCTGGACTGCTTTCAATGGGCGGCAATGACTATATGCAAAAAAGTACACTTAGGACTCTTGTGACCTTTAAGTCATGGTGTCCTCAAAAACATACCTGGAGTTGTGTTTTGTTTCATTCACACATGTTTGCGTCATCCGGCTTTAACGGTCTGTCTACACCTCCAAAGCTCAAAATATTCTGTTCCACCTCGTGATGTCATCAAGTGGTAACTTTCAAGTTAACAGCTATACCTTTTACTTTTTGTGTAGTAGAGATGGGCAATTCCAGAGCAGAAATTGTCCAAGTGATTCTCATAAAGGTGTATATAGAGTTTAAAAACACAGTGGAGCACTTCCTGTATTGCCACATGACATCACAAGGTGGAACAGAGTGTTTTCTGTCAGAGAGAAGAACTCCGCCTAAATCTGCAGCGTTAAACATTTGTGAATGAAGCAAAACACAACTCCAGGTATGTTTTTGGCGAGAAAACACAACATAGATCAGAAAATAGCGTAATACGGGCCCTTTAAACTAATCTACGCACCAGTTACAGAGGTTTCAGCCAAGTTATAATATATAGCTTATATTATTTACAGCATAAAATATCATTATAAATGCAGGGGCCTATTGCCTCACCGCATGCATCTCCATGGTAACAGACAGCAAAGCGTTGTCTTCCACTCACACATTCAAAGCTCCGATTGTAAAGACACATGCTACAGTAAATACATGGTAACATTTCTGACACCAATCTAACACCATGCCCTGTTGCTTCATAAGGAGATTTAAAGATTCACTGTGTAACTTTTCCGGTAGAGCTTCCACTACTTTAAATCCATGTTGTTGTTTTGTTCGCATCGCTAGGCCAAGTTACAGGTCAGGTCTGCGGAGAGGTGGACCTGCTCACAATAACAACGCGTGATTTTGCGGTCGTTTTGCAAATTAAAAACGTCTACAGTTGAGTAAATACAATATCGTTTTGTTTAATGCTACTGTGGAACATCCCAGGCAAAGCAATAACATCACCAGGGAGACGAGCACATGGCAGATCCTCCGCCAGAAAAGTTACACGGTGCACCTTTAAGAACATCAACTGTTGGCACTATATTTTGTCCACAGTAAAATCATTTGTATTGCGTTATAAATATATTGTAGTATAATATTTGAGTACTTTGCACTTGCCTTTCACCCAAACTGCAGTTTCTAGTGGTAGTTTGGTTTTTAAAATTACATAATCATCATAGTGCATGTATGTTATATGTACTTTTTGAGGCTATTTTAAGATGTACTAATATTTAAAAACAGTGTAACGGTTTTGTCTTTTTACCATGTTATGCAGCGGTCAAACAGTAGATACTTTAAATGCATATGACAGGTTTATTAAGACATACTTCAATTACTATTAGTTATATTTCAGATTTCACAAAAGAATCTTGCTTGATTGTATTTTGACTATATTGGTGACGTTTAACATTTTTTCTTCATGCAAATACTATCTGCAGATAGATAATGTTCAACTTTTCTTGTAAATTTTTGCACAAACTGGAGCTGGTTTAAAACTATGTATAAAAACATGAAAACCAGTCATATGCATTTGTAAGTACCATGTTTTTGAACTATAAGTTGCACTTTTTTCAGGGTTTAGGTGGTCCTGCGACTTATATATTACATTTTTCACAGACAGCCCACAGATCAAATATATGAATCGTATATATGAATCAAAAATTTAAAAACAAGTCATTATCCAATTTTTTCATTTTGGCTTTAGAGACAAATAATTATACGAAAAATTAATTTTTCGTTTTCTTATTTTTGGTTCTATATTGAAAAACTAATTAACGAATGATACACGGATTCTTCTCTATTGGGTTGTTTTTATTACTATAGCTTCTATAACTTGCCTTTCATGAAATGTTGGTTCTTGGTCTCTGATTTTACAAAATAAATTTCCCCCAAAAGGTGCGACTTATAGTCCGGTGCAACTTATACGTGTTTTTTTCTTCATTATTATGCATTTTTTGGCTGGTGCGACTTATAGTCCGAAAAATATACCTCTCCAAGGCCATAATATTAAGTTAATTGATTGACTCTGATAATGTTGCTGGTACCTTTGCCTTTTTGCTATTGCTGTAGATTGTCCCTCTGAGGCTCCTGTATTAAAAATCAGGAAGTACTTACTAGTAATTGTTATGTTGTGAAAAAGTGGCATCAGGATCAATCTATTCAAATGCATATAGTTCATTATACTAGCTAGCTTATTCTCCATACATGCCAATTACAGAGCAGCAGACATTTTATATACTATACTATACTTTCCCATTCATACAAAGTCCCATAATACTTTATCTGTCACAAAAGGGCAAAAATACAGATTTTCGAGATTTGGCGAAAGTTATTTGAACGATATTATAACGTTTTGAATGTTCAGGAGTGCTATTTAACAGGCACTGTCATGATTGGTGCATTTTTTTCCTTTGTGCCCAGTCAAAGGATACCCACATACAGCGAGTAAAGTAGTCCAGTAATACTCATGTTTTTAAGTTTTGGGGGGTTAGGATTTGGGGAGGTGGCAGTGGATCGTGGTGCGTTCAAGCTCGTGGTGCGTTCAGGTTCACGGGTCAGTGGCGTTGATGGTGGTTTTGTCACGGGAGGTCATGCCCCGGTACCAGCTGCAGTAGCCCTCCTTTTGCTGGATGCAGGCGTAGTGTCTTGACTGGTAACCCGGGTAACCGAAATGGGACAGCATGTCAGTCCAAAGGCATTCGTTCTTGGATGTGACGAAGCAGGGAAGGTAGTGGCACGGTTTGATCTGCGGAGAGACAGGACAAAAGAGCAAAGTTAAGCAAACTTGTCTTAAAGGTTTTATATTACCCAAAACTGATTTATTGGTTGTTATCTCATCAAAAACATGCCCGGAGGTGTGTTTTGTTTCATTCACACATGTTTCAGTATCCCTTTATTATTAGACTTCATTTCAACAACTTCAACGCTGAAATGCTCTGTTCCACCTTGTGATGTCATGAAGTGGTAGTTTTCAATTTAACTGCATCGTTTTACCCTTAGTTCAGTAGAGATTCACAATTCCAGGTCTGAAATTATCCAAATGGGTCTGATGAAGATGTATGGATTTTAAAAACACAGTACGTATTCGAGTTGTTTTCGTTGCGGATGCAGTGTTCGTCCACGCTAATCCGATGGAAAACGGCTCCGGAGACGAGACGGAACGATCTGGATACGCAGCTCCCACAGATTCGCCTGAGTACGTATCTGATCCAGCGCTGTGTGGACAAGTGAAAACGCTGATACACTGACGTAGGAGCTCTAGCTGCTGTTCTTATTGGACCACGTCACTGTGACTTGCACCTTCCTGATTTGCTGGGTTCGTGGCATCGGTCATGTGACGCTATTGCGGAGAAGTTTAAACAAACCCTAGACAAACGCAAAACAGCATCAGTCCACGAAAATACTGTTCTCACGCTTGCCATCTTCCTCGGCTCCAAATCAGCTGCTGCAACTTCCATAGAACTACGGCAACTTCAGATATGGAGCGCCACTTCCTTGTTTTTACTGCCCACGTGGTGTTGTGACGATGTGACGCCAGCCTAGTCATGTGACTAGTGTTTCTGACGATCCAGACACGACGCGTGTGGACGCAAATCGTTTCCAATACGCTCATACAGTGGTGTGATTCGTTTCAGTGTAAACGCAGTCTTAATCTGCAGGATTTGTGTGTTATATATGTGAGAATTAAACAAAACAGAACTCCAGGTATATTTGTAATGAGGAAACAACATTTAAACTTAATGGTAAAGAAGACATATTTAGACATTTTCTGATATATAGTTGTAATGTATGACACGCACCAATATTATGTTACTTTTTATTTTAAATCACATTAGATCTTGATATAACAACTCAATAAAAGAAACTGGTCCATTTACAACATAAGTACACTGCAGTGCATATCTTTTAGGAATGTACTGACATTTTGCAAGCAAAGCAAAGCATCCTTCACATTATGCTGGTTGCAGGGCAGTTTTAGTCTTGGTTTAGTCCTGGGCTAGTCCAGATTTAGTTCTGGGTTTAGTCCCAGTTTCTGATGTGGTGTTTGTGGATTGTGAATGCAGCCTTAAATACACTGATTCATCTACAAAAATACACATGCATCTCAATTAGCAGTATGACGAAGCCAGAGGAAAACAAGAACTATAACTGTGCTATTCTCTGATCTGTGTGAATGGAACAAACACAACTCCAGTTTTTGGGGGGTTTTTTTTGAGGAGGTAACTACATTATAACATGGTTTAAATCTCACAAGAGTCAGTTTTGTGTAATATAGGACCTTGATCTTACACGCATAAACGTGCATTGAATATTATGATCGTATATTTGCATTTGCTGTCTTTCTTTCTTATATAAAACTTCTTCCTCAATCCGAGTTGGAAAGTTTCTTGATTTGACGAAATAGGTCACATCTATCTTACATTGACGGATTCATCTCAACATCTTCGTGATTACTTGAATTTAATCTGTCACCGTCAACGTCACCTCAAGTACCAAGCATTAAAAAGATCATTTCTGTCTTTTTTCTCCTATATTTCTGTGCGTCATTGCCACAGGTGCTCACACAAAACACTGCTCGGGGCTGAATGTGACTGAAGCTTTATATAATCAGTGATAGAGGTGATGAGCGGAAAGCATTCGTGACAGAAAAATCTCCAGAAGGGCTTGAAAAAGAAATATGAGAGCAACACTTTCCTGTATGTGAATGAGTTGGTAAATTGAATTAGTTTTGTCCTACATGGTTGAAAAGACTTCCGGTTTGAAGTGTTTTTAATGATGTGTGGATAATAATATTCCAGTGCTTCCTGCCGCTCTATGGTAAATGATTCTCAGTGAAGGAATGCGGAGGACGGAGGGAGAGTTTAATCAGTGTAGCAAAGTGCAGAGGAGGGAGGTAAGAAGGTTAAAGGTGCACTAAGTAACTTTTCTGAGGAGTATGCCACCTGGCTCCATGGGGATATCACTTTGCCTGAACAGTATGACATTAAACGCTTTCTGTATCGTTTTTAGTCCTGAATAAACACCAGGAACAACATGCATTCTCTCTTTCTCATACTGTGGAACATTCCAGCAAAAGCAATAATCCCTCAGTAACCTCTAATATAAATTACAAGTAGTAGTAGGAAGTTAAATGGTTCTATTAGTAGTAGTAGTAATAGTAGGTGATCAGTGAGGCTTCTTTCTTACTACTGGTAATACCTGTGGCATTAGTGGAAGCTTTAGTAGCACTAGTAGTAGTAGTAGTAGTAGTAGTATTGATATCTTTTATTTTGCTCTGATTCTGAAAATGTAGTAACTTTAGACACCTTTTCTTGGCATTGATCACTAGAATCACACTTCTTTTCTCAGTGTGGTTATTTACACCACCTTGTTTTGCTTTAGAGAGTGTTTACACTGAAGCGAATCACCGTATCATCGTATTGGAAACGATTTGCATCCACACGTCATGTCTGGATCGCCAGAAACGCCAGTCACATGACTAGGCTGGCGTCACTTTGTCACAACACCACATGGGCAGTAAAAACAAGGAGCGGAGCACCGTGTCTGAATTTGCCGTAGTTCTATGGAAGCTGCAGCAGCCTATTTCGAGCCGAGGAAGATGGCAAGCGTGAAAATGGTCTTTTTGTAGACCAACGCTGTTTTGCGTTTGTTTAGGGTTTGTTTAAACTTTTCCGCAATAGCGTCGCATCCCCGATGTCACAAACCCCACGAATCAGGAAGGTGAAAGTCACAGTGACGTGGTCCAATAAGAACGGCAGCTAGAGTTCCTACGTCAGCGTATCAGCGTTTTCATGTGTCCACACAGCGAAGGATCAGATCCATACTCGTGAATACGTGGGAGCTGGTGCATCCAGATCGTTCTGTCTCCGGAGCCGTTTTCCATCGGATTAGTGTGGACGAACACTGCATCCGCAACGAAAACAACTCGAATACCTACTAGTGTGGACGGGGTCTTAATAGTTGTAGCAGTAGCTGTAGGAGATGCGGTATTAGCAGTATTAGTAGTGATAGTGGTAGTGGTAGTGGTAGTAGCAGTAGTAGTTGTAGCAGTAGCAGTAGCTGTAGTAGTAGTAACAGTAGTAGCAGTAGTTGTATCGATTCATTTTACTCCCCTTGAATCATTTTATTTTTTGGAAACGTGTCCAAATTGCCTGCTTTTTCCATGTTTTCTCAGTGTGATTGTTTACACCTTGTTTTGCTCGCGTCCCTCCTCACTCTGCCTTTTACGGACGCCTCGGGACCACTCACCCCCCTCCTCCCTCCACGCCGTTTACAGTGGCTGGATTGCACTGGGAACACGTGCTCATTCTGCTAATCCACTTATTGTGAAGAAGCCAGTGGAGCGGCAGATGCGCATACAGTAGGGCCCTCACAGCCCAGTCAGCAGCTGCTCGTCTGGGGCTCATAAAACTGGGAATGAAGACGTGAGCGACTCCAGTAACGTAATCTGATAATGTCTCACCAATGTGGCCAACTTTAATGGCCCGAGAAATCCTCCAGACCCCCGGCCAAGTTTTGAACGGAAAATATGTCAATTTGTTTATGAGAAGTGAGAAAAACATTATGCGTTAATGGTGTGACTTCATTATGAGAAAATTGTCCGGGGAATTGTATTTTTTAGTTCTGGATAGTATATTGGAATTTTGGCAATGATCCCCAGAATGAACCAGGCGGACAATAATTGGGCAGTTTTTCTTGTCAATGTGAGAAATCTTAGATACAGAAGACAGATGAATGGCTGCATATGATTTCCACTGCAAATATATACTTAAATACACTTATTACAATACCAGAGTGACTTGAAATTATTGTGTAATGTTTGACAAAACACAACTGGGTCCTACATTGTGATTTTTAGCCAGTGAATCGAACATTTTAAAGCTGCATTGTGTAACCTTTCTGGTGGAGGATCCATCCACTGCTTTCTTCATGGAGATGTTATTACTTTGTCTGAAATTTTTTGCATTATGGCATTAAACCTTTCTATCTTAATGTAGAACAAACCAGACCAAGTTACAGGTCAGATCTGTGGAGAGGCAACTGCTCACAGTCAGAATGTCTGTTTTTTTAGGTACAGTTATGCTCATAAGTTTACATACTCTGGCAGAATTTATGATTTCTTGGTCCAGAAGCTGCACATGGGACGTACTTGGATATTCCAACATGATAATGATCCAAAACACAAAGTGGCCCTGTCACTGGCTCCAGCAGAATAAAGTGAAGGTTCTGGAGTGTTCGTCTCTTCTGACCTCAGTATCACTGAGCCTCTGGGCAGATTTAAGCTGCAGTTCAGACAAGAGCCCAAGAATTTACAGGAACTGGAGCCTTTTGCCAAGAAGAATGAGCAGCTTTACCATCAGAGAAAATAACACATCCACAACTATCACAAAAGACTCAAGCTTCATTGGGTCATTTGTGTAGTTTCTGTGTCATTATGATTTAAAAAGAGGAAACACAGTTGTTTGATAATAAACGGCTTCACCCAAGCACTAACCATGAGTGAAAGAAAAGTTTTTGTGTCATCATTCATATTCTCTGAAAGATGGACAAGAAATCATAAATTCTGGCAGGGTCTGTAAACTTATGAGCACAACTGTATTTTTGAACTATAAAACCACCTAAATTGACTAATTGTAAGGTAGACCTGTTTAATGTCATACTGTGGAACATTCCAAATAAAGACTATTATGATTTAGATTATTCACAATCATTTGCAAAAACGATTTGATGTTCAAATTGGTCAGTACTTCAACTCTCTCCTTTAACACCTCTGCTCTGTCCCTGTGTGGCCCCTCTGATACTTTCTGGCAGACAGAACTGTCAGTAGTAGCTGTTGTAGTTATAGTCGTAGTAGCTGTTGTTTTAGATAGTTGTAGTAGTAGCAGTTGCATTAGTTGGATAGTTGGAGTCAAGTTATTTTATTTGTATAGCACATTTAAAACCATAAAAATGCATCAAAATGCTTTATAACCAAATTAAATTATAACTTCTAACTGTGTATTTTGTTTTCGTGTATATATCTGGAGTCATTTTTATAAGCTATGGCAGATTCTGGGGAGTTCCATAGAATTGTATTAACTATTCTGAATGTTTGTATATGTTTTGTGAAATAAGTAAATAAATAAAACCCCAGTCAAAGCCACATGGTAAAAGCTGTAGTAGTAGCCCTGGATTGTTGTAGTAGTGGGTAGTTGCAGCAGTTACAGTCGTAGTATTGTATAGTTTTCCAGTACTCACTCTGCAGTTGCATCCCAGCTGGTAGCGGTGGTTGATTCCTTTCTTCTGTGCCAGAGACAGTCGCTCCCATCTCTCGTTAAAGTTACACAGTCCGGTGTAGATTTTTCCATCGTACACACGTCCTGAAGAAACACAACAGGATCACCTTCAAACTTTGGTTCATAACAATAACGTTCTACAATAACGTTTCAAGATACCATCAAAACTGTATACATTAAAACATAAAACTGCTTATACTAAAAACTACTGTGTAACTTTTCTGGGTCTGCTTCTCTCTATGGAGATATTGCCTGGAATGTTCCACAGTATGGCATTACACTTGTTTATGTCGACAAAGACAGCAGGCGAAACACAGGACCAAGTTACATGTCAGATCCGTGGAGAGGCGAGCCCAGCTACAATAAGAATGTAAGTTTTTAGGTTAATAAAATGTTATTGAGTTAAGATGGATATGTTTAATGCCATATGGGAACATTCCAGGCAGAACAATAACATCTCCGTGGAGACAAGCAGGTGGCGGACCCATAGCTACTAGTCACATCTGTGGAGAGGTGGCCTCACTCACAGCAGGATTGCATGTATTTCAAGGTACTACTGAGTAATATAAACAGCCTAAGGTAATAAATGCCATACTGTGGAATACTTCAGGTCAAGCGACATTTTATCTGTGCATTTTCATCCCGTCTTTCCGGTTTATATTTTTATTTTACGCCGTTCCTAATTTGTGATTTCATAATCCTTCCCACATTGTAAACAAAACTCCAGGTAACCCTATCTGTTTATCAGCTGTAAGACAAGCTCACAGGGTGAACCCCAATATTATCACACAGTCCTATTTGTGACTGAAGGTCGGCAGGGGCTATTCTTAGCATTACCCCACTCTGAGCTAACCCACTGCAGACAGGTGCATCGTGGGAACTCGCCAAGCATTATCCACACATCACAAATTGTCACTACACGCTGTGGGTTCAATCTTGTCTTGTGTCCTGTAAGAATTGCGTCTCGTCCAGTGGTGGAAGAAGTACTTAATTTTGTTTCTTTACTCCATGGAGGTGTTATTGCTTTGTATAATATTTCACTGTATGGCATTAAACCTTTATCTTCATGGAGACCAAACCAGATCCAGTCACAGGTCAGATCTATGGAGAGGCGACCCCGCTCACAGTCAAAATCCCTGTTTTTCTAGTTATTTTGAGCTACAAAACCACTTGTATTTTAATAAATGTAAGGTAAATCTGTTTAATGTCACACTGTGGAACATTCCAGGCAGAACAATAACATATCTATAGAAACAAGCAGACAAACAGATACTGTAGCAATGAAAAGAATGAAAAAAAAAAAAATCGACTTAAGTAAAAGTATTGAAGTACCTGTTTGATATCTAATAAAGCTTCAAAAGTATTGATTTTTATAAAGATTTTACAAAATATTGTTAAACTGGACAGGACAGCTTGGACTTTTCCTATCTGTTTTTTTATTTGTATATTTTAGCTTGCACAAATTATGAACGTGTGGAAAATAAACCAGGTCTCAGCAGGTCTCAAACTTTCATAAAAAAAAAAAAAAAAATGTACCTTCCAGTTTTGTTTAATAATGCAGTGCAGTAGAAAGTACAGATACCAGCTCTCAAATACAGTGAAGTAAATATAAAAAGTATCATTATCCCACTCTGAGCTAACCCAATGCAGACTGGTGCATCGTGGGAACTCGTGAGCATTCTCCACACATCACAAATTGTCACTGTACATTGTCCTGGTGGTGCATGGGTTTGGCAGCTCTTAACCATGTCCCACACACTCTGGGATCACCGGAGCTCCTCTCACACAGATTACATGGTGACGAGTGGAGGACAGGCTCTCAAAATACGAACAGGGCTGACTATTGCTGGGTTTCAGACGACATCACAACAGTCTATAGGCCAGTATTGTTTGACAGAGACAGGGGCAGGTAAAAAGGAATATTCTTCCACTGCAGATTTTTGTTGTATTATCTTGGTTTTGGGAATAGTCAATAATAGAAATGATCAGGTTCCTTATTGGGGAATTCACCTTTCTGATAATTCATTGAAAAGTGCAGCGTTATCAATAGGAAAAATTGCCTCCTGCCGTCCATCTGGGATTATATCATCACTTTTTAGTATCTGAAACCCCACAGTATGTGGACTGGTGGGTTGTATGTTTTTTGTTCAAATGAATGTTGTTTTAATAGTGTATTAAATCACATCGTAAGAATGCAATGGTAATAGTTAGTATTAGTTTGCAAAGTGCTCAATAAACAAATGTTATATTTTCCCAGTCTAATATTTGGCAGGTGCTTTGGTCTGCGTCTCTCAGTTGATTAGTGAAGCTTCATACACAGTTTTGCTTCATACAAGTTTCAGATCAGGCAAATGGCATTTTGCTGTTATATTCATAAAACAATACATCCTGTGTGTAAGGGCTCAATTTGAAATATTCTTGCTTTTCCTTAAATGTTCCACAGTATGGCATTAAACTGTTCTATCTCTCTGGTCACAGGCCAGTGACGACACCAAGCACCACACACGTCTAACTGAAATAATGCAAGATAAATAAATGAATCTTTGAATATATTGATAGTGCTACGTATGTAAACAGTTAAGGGGGAAATGTGTAACTTTTTTGGTGGAGGATCCGTTAAAAATCTCCATGGAGATGCTACTGTGCCGCCTGAAATGTTTCACAGTATTGCATTACATTTTTCTATCTTCGTGAAGACCAAACCAGCCCAAGTTACTGGTCAGATCTGTGGAGAGGCGACCCTGCTCATGGTCAGAATGCCTGTTTTTCTAGGCATTTTTGAGCTATAAAACTCACTGTAATTTATTAGAGCTGTTTAATGTCATACTGTGGAGCAATGAGATCTCCTCAGAGAAACTTACTTCAGCCTAAACCCTTCGGTCATGATCCAGTGGATTGTAGACAATGTTTTGTTTTGTTTTGTATTGTTGCACTATGACCGAATAAACTAAACTAAACAAAAAAAAAAAAAAAGCATTTGACAGCTCCACCAGAAAAGTTACACCGTGCACCTTTAAGCAGCCTTAAAGGAATACTACATTTGACACGTTCAGGATACTTAACCACCGTTAAACACGATCGAAACACCCCAGGTCCTAGCGAAGCGGAGTGGCCCTGATCTGTAATCCTCCGTCAGGTCCTGTTATACTGTCCCCTTTAAACGCTCCACTTATTATAGAACGTCCTGGGACACTCAGCAAGACGTCAGTGATGTCACCTGCGCCCGGGCGTTGTAAACATACCCGGCGTTGCTAGGATACGGGCGCCGTGTCCCCTCGCGGTACGTGAGGAGGGGGGGGGGGCGCTCGGCTAACAGAGACACCAAAGTCGACCACTGCACGGTGTAGAAATAGCAACTCGTAAAATGCCTCCGATGGCGCTAGCTCGCTTCCTGCTAATTACAACTTGTGAGAATGAGAGAAGTGATTTTTGCCTGTGCTCGGGCCATGGGAACTGTGAGGGAATGGAGGGAGGAGAAAGAGGGAGGGAGAGAGGGAGAGAAAGTGGATTTGCCTTTGCCCGTTTGTGAAAGGGGAGGTTATAAATAAGTGGGAATGTTTGTGTCACAGGACAAACGAAAAAGTCCTTGGGGAGGAGAGAGAGAGAAAGAGGATAGGAGAGGGGGTGAAGGAAGGGAGAGAGAGCAAGGGAAAGAGAAGGAGAGTGAGGGGGGTAGAAGAAAAAAGAAAAGAGGGAGAGAGAAGCAGAGAGAAAGAGAGGGAAAGAAGGAAGAGAATGGAGATTAGTGTGTGAGAGAGGGAGCGAGTGGTATAGAAAGGAAGAATGGGGAATGAGAGAGGGGGAGTGAAGGAGGTTAGAAGAAAAAAGAAGAAGGCAGAAAGAAAGTGAAAGAGCAAAATGAAGTGGGAAAGAGAGAGGGAGATGATAACATAAGAGGAGAAGGAGAGGGAAGATAGAGAGAAAGGGATAAGGAAGGATAAGGTAAGGAGCGGTAGAAGAGCGAGTGTGCGAGAGAGAGAGAGGGACTGAGAGAACGAATGATGGAGAGGGAGAGAGAAAGAGGACAGGTGGAGTCAGAAAGAAAAGAAGCAGAACGTAGGGAGAGAAAGTAAACAAGGTGAGGATGAGAAAGAGAGAAGAGGGAGTAACGGGAGAGAAGAGAGAGAAAAAGAGAAGGAGAGGAGAGAGCTAGAGAGGGAAAGTAAGAGAAGGAGAGGAGAGAGAGAAAAAGAGGAGAGAGTAAGAGAGAGAAAGTAAGAGAAGGAAATAAGAGAGAGAGAAAAAGAGAAGGAAAGGAGAGAGCAAGAGAGGGAAAGTAAGAGAAGGAGAGGAGAGAGCAAGAGAGGGAAAATGAGAAAAGAGGAGAGCAAGAGAGACAATGTAAGGGAAGGAGAGAAGAGAGAAAGAGAAGGAGAGAGACAAAGAGGAGAGGATAGAGCAAAAGAGGGAAAGTAAGAGAAGGAAAGGAGAGAGAGAAAAAGAGAAGGCGAGGAGAGAGCAAGAGAGGGAAAGTAAGAGAAGAGAAAGAAAAAAAGAGAGAAACAGAGCAAACAGGCTTTTATGTGCAGCTCCACACTGAGGAAATGTGTATTTGCTCAGGTCTCTGCAGAAACTTGTTTGTGACGATTGCATAAGAAGGAAGTGAAGAGGGCCAGATTTATTTAACACCGTGTTTATTAAAAAAGGAAGACATGTTCTCACTCCATGGTCATGTGCCTTATGACTAACACGGGCAGGAGTGAGTGTTAAACGTTCCCCAGACCCATAAAACAGAATTGTGGACATTAAAATTAGAAAATGTCTGTATTGTGAGACCTGCTTGTTAAAGTTGGAACTGACAGCCAGAAATAATGTTATGTAATGTTGTTTTACCCTAACCTTATAACAAAATCAGACTTAATAAAGCTACTGTTGAGTTGCAGTCGATTACTTGGTCGAAATGTTAGCATAGCATAAAAGTTTAACTGTTTACTGGTAGCTGTATTGGCTTAAATAGGTGGCCCCAGCAGATATAGGTCTGTTGTTCTGGGCCCCCGGGGTTTAGGGGGACCCTCTTCCTATTAATTTATATTACAGGGGGGCCCATGTGAAGCTTTGTGTTCCGGGTTCCCAAATTTCTGTTGACGTTCCTGGATATTAGGGGTGTGCATTGCCGTTAATCTGGCGATATGATACACATCACAATATCTCTGCTACGATTCAATATATCACGATATATCCCAATACTTAAAAAATTATCAATAATTATGTACAATATTACGGTCGAGTACACCTTCATGATTGGATGAAATACATTTAGTTTAATTGAAGTATCGCGATATATCACTGAATCGATTTCTTCTTATGCCCCTACTGGATATAGGTTATATATTTTGGGGAAAATTATGTAAATCAGTGCTGCATATCAGCCCAAAAATATCGGCCGAGCATTCCTATCATCAGTTTCTCTGGAGTCTAGAGTCAACAGTTCGTATCAGCCGTGCCATTGTGTCCTTGGGCAAAACACTTGACCCACTGAGTACTTTGCAAACACTTGTAAACACTAACAAACCTGATGTAAGAGGTAGTTTTATCCTCTCTAGGCAGTAGCGTGGCCCTTACCTGTGATGAGATACTGGTATTTGTTGATGTCAAACTTGACTCCACACAAACTCTCTGAGGCGTCTGTGTAGATGTGCTGCACGTGCTGGACCTTCTCAAAGCCTTTGTACATCTGAAACACATGACACAGAAATAAAGAGTTAAAAATATGCCACGTCTAAAGGTCAAAAAAAGCACAACAATCAGAACTTTGCACATTGAGGATTTCCGAGAAGAGGCACAAGCCAATTTGTGTTCAGAAGTACAAGAATGGACCAAGTGTTTTGTCAGACATTCAGACATGGTAAGAATTCCATGTATCCAAGGAAAGCTTTATAAATGAGAGCTCTACGCGGCGGTACACAAGCAATAAATAGGTTCACGCTTGTCCTGGTTTGATCCTGGTTTAGTCCTGTTGCAGATTTGGTTTGGTTCTGTTCCAGCCCTGGTTTAGTCCCAGGTTTAGCTCCAAGTTTAGTCCCAATTTTTATAGGGTGGGTGTTTTTTATCACATTAGGGATCAATCTCTGAATACACAGTACCTACTAAATGGGGCCAGCCTCTCTTATTTGGGGCGTAAATGTTTTATTATTATTAGTTATTAGTAGTATAGTTATTATAATTCAAGTTAAAACAGATTAAGATTAGGGTTTAGTCTAGGCTCGGAAGAAGAGTATTTCATTTTATAGCTCAGAACATGTTTAATTTGTGCAATGAGTTTAAAAGTTGTACTGTGTAACTTTTTGCTTGAGGGTCCCTCACCTGCTTGTTTCTATGGATACGTACAGCTCTACCTCACGTATATTCAATTATAGGTGGTTTTATAGCTCAAAAATACCTAAAAAAAAGCAGGTATTCTGATTGTGAGCGGGGTCGCCCCTCCACAGATCTGATTTGTAACTTGGTCTGGTTCGGTCTTCATGAAAATATCAAGGTTTAATGCCGTACTGCGACACATTCCAGACAAAGCAAACAAAGCCCTCCACTAGAAAATTTACACAATTCACCTTTAATGTTCTGGCATCTTTAGACCCAAACTCGCGTCACTGTTTTTGTCCCTGAGAAACGTTGCATTTCTTTCGGTTTGGCTAATTTATTTGTCCAGCCACGACAGGAAATCCCTGTTTAGACGAGAATCTCCGAGAACAAACTGTTACTTAAGAAAAAACCAGTGCACCACTCTGGGACTTTCTCGTAGGAGCCGTAGTTGTAATTCAGAAACAGTTGACCTCATTGGCTGAAAATGTAAACCAGGATATGGACGACATAAATCAAAATAAACTATTTATATAAACTTACTATGAGCCTAGAATGCAGCGTGCACTTTCCTACGCTGACGATTACAAAGCTCTGAACAGAACAATGTATTTCTTTCTTGCTTTAGTTAATTTTTTTTTTTAAAGGTGCATTGCGAAACGTTTCTGGTGGAGGGTCCGTCACCTGCTTGTTTTCATGGAGACGTTAGAGATTTGTTTACAATGTTCCACGGTAGAGCTTAAACCTGTCTATCTCAAGGGAGACTACCACAGGCTACATTACAGGTCACATCTGTGGAGCGGCGACCCTTTTCACATAGAGAAGTGTTGTATTTTTGAGCAACAGAGACACGCGTTATGAATAATAATGCTAGATAAATTTAAAAATAAATTAGATGAATTTTATTGTCATCGTCAGAAAAAAACAAGTCTGTCAAGCACTAATAGTGAATAAATAAATGTTATTATTAACAAACATCAAAAATCTATTGATGTCATATAAATCCTCATTATATACATCTATATGTTGATTAAAGGGACCATGTTATGCTCTTTTCTAATCTGTTATAATGTTTTCTCATCAAAATCATACCTGGAGTTGTGTTTTGTTTCATTCACACATGTTTAACACAAAATTAGAGTTTTTCTTTCAAACAGAAAACACTCTGTTCCACCTTGTGATGTCATGTGATAATACAGGAAGTGCTCTATTGTATTTCTAAACTCCATACAAATTCACTAGAATCATTTGATTGATTTCAGACCTGGAATAGCCAATCTCTACTGAAATTAAGGTAAAAGGCAGATGTTGAAAACTACTACCGTATTTTTCAGACGCTCTGGATTATAAGTCGCACTAGACAAAAAATGTATAATGAAGAAGAAAATATGTATAAGTTGCATCGGACTATAAATCGCACTTTTTGGGGGAATTTATTTGATAAAATCAGAGACCAAGAACCGACATTTCATCTTGAAAGGCGAGTTATAGAAGTTATAGCAATGAAAACAAATGATTCATTTGTTTGTTCTTTTTCAATATAGAAGCAAAAAATAAGAAAACGAAAAAACAACTCTTTTCTTTATTATTTGTCTCTAAAACTAAAATGAAAAAACGGATAATGATTTGTTTTTTCATTTTTGATTTATATATATACACACTTGAGGATAAATCGCAGGACCACCCAAGTGTGACTTATAGTCCGAAAAATACGGTACTACGACTACATGACATCACAAGGTGGAACAGAGCATTTTGACAACATTGTAACATGGCTTAAAGCTCACAAGAGTCAATTTTGCGTAGTATTATTGGTATTTCTCTGCTTTCCAAAAATATAGGTGTCTAAAAAATCCCAATCTCAAGCTATACCTTTCACTCAAGCCTACAGAAGTCAGTATTCCTATAAGCGCGCTAAATTTGTCCACTTTAAAAAGCTAAAAAGATAAGCCTGTAATGTGTTAAAATCTCCCATCTGGTTCAATTCTCTTCACACAAACACTGATTGTAGTGGTGCGTGTGAATGGTGTAAACAGTGTGGGATTGAGAGCAGCGCTACAAAAAGCCAGTAAAGCCATAATCCTGAGAGAGAGTCCTGGCTCCTGTGGCCGCTGTCAGCATCTGTCACACATACACACCACGCTCCCTTATGTAACCGCACAGGAAGTCACACAGAGAAATAGGATGCGGCCCACGACAACACTGCGCTACTGTTCAGATGGGAAAGGGCAGCTGATGAGGCCGAGAACCAGGGAGCAACAAGTCTGTGCTACTGTTTATGTTTCAATCAGAAATCAGGTCATGAATATAGATTTCGTAACACTGAAACTTCTGCTAAAGGTGAAGTCATTTTGGAGCAATAAAAACACATACAAGATCCATGTTTAATGACATGGAACACGTGGAACATTCTAGGCAAAGCAGGAATGTCTCCATGTAGGTGCACCCTTAAGTTTAGTGCTCAACTCTTTCAGTAAAAACAGTAAAGATTGAATAGTTTATAGTTAAAATGGGACAATGCAAACTGAGACCTTGAATTGGGAACCTGCGAACCTCTTGCTGTAGAATTAACTACTAAATTGTTTATTTGCACTATTTATTTATTGCTGGCCATGTTTTTACCATGTTGAAAAAGGCTTACAGGGATTATACTGCTTTGTGGTATGAAGTAGTCGGCATATTTTAAGTGTCGGGATATTTTTCTGCACCATATCGTACTTCAAAATGTGTTATCGTGACAGGCCCACTTCCCCAACCAGTATTATTTGATTTCACTGTTATCCACTCACCTTCATCTGTTTGACTGTGTATCTCATGGTTCCAAAAGGCCCATCTCGGAGCATCTTCTTGCCCACCACTTTAGCTCGGATCACTGCGAACAGAGACGCACAGATTGGTCAAATACTGCACCAAATACTGCCGAATCAAAGCAACAAACTCACAGCCACAGTTTTCCTGGATAAAAGTTTGCAACAGGCTCCGGGCTCCAGCATTAGCGGCTCAGATAAACGCAGATCAGAACCAGGTTGGCATGGGCGCTAAGCTGTTTATCCGATTTTATGCATTGCTGCTGTTTGCCAATGTGGGTCGTATGAGACGGAAACAGGAAAGATAGAAATTCACATGATGGAAAAGCGTAGTTATCTTTACCCTGAACAGACTTCCTTTTGTATGCGCTGATGCTATCTGTACGTATAGGACCCCCATGTGCATGCAGGTGTGATGTGCTCGGAGGGACCCGTTTGCTTTCACACAGGCAGGTGAGGAGATGCAGCTCACGATTACACTCAGTCTCATTATTGTTATATGAACATTTATACCAAAGGGATTTTTAAGGGAATACTATAATGCCATTGGAGAATCTTCATAAGAAATATACAAACTGAAGGAGGAAGTAATCATTGAAGGTGGAAGTAATCGTTTTAGCAATGACCAGAATGTGAAAACAAACAAGGTGAACACTTTGTTTGTTGATTTTTATCTGTTGCACATGTTTTGACTTGATGGGTCAGAACCAGAGTTTGGGATGCACCAATACAATTCTAGTCAAACCAACATTTTGATGGTTCGGACATCAGTTCCAAGATATTGGTTCAGTCGGGATCCAATTTTGGTCCATAACTTGGTGTAAGACGATCGCCCAAAACACCTAGTCAAATTTTTGTAAGTTGTAGTTACTTTAAATGAAAATGAAAAGTTACAGTTGTTCAAAGGAAATAAAATATATTTTCAGTCTCTGCACTGGTATCGGTTGATCTCAGGTATCGGCAGATGCTTAAAGCCAAAGTATCGACATCAGTGTCAGAACAGAAAAGGCTGGATAAGTGCATCCCTAAGAGTGCCTGGAGGAAACCCACCCAAACGCAGGGAGAAATGCTGCTCACAGGAAAGACTGGGGGGCCCAGTAGTCGAACCTGGAACTAACCCCTCCCTACACCAGAAAAGTTACATAGTGCATCTTTATCCGCAAAATCATACGCTGCACATCATTTATACATCATTGTTCACTGTTGGCATTAAACCTACTGTATGGACACATAAACTGCAAGTATTAGTTAAAGTATTAGTTAAACCTTTGGATAGGCCAATATCTGCCCTTTTGTTCCATAACTTGACCTTAGACTTCACCTTTAAAACAATAAATGCATTCGTCCTCCTTCACACTCTTTATATAGTACCTGCAAAATAAAGTCTGTTTTGTGTTCCTTCTTAAACCTGTCCCCAAAATACAACCTTCATTTATTTACACCAAACAAACCGTTGGTGGCGCCTGAAATAAACGTCCTACCATAACTTTCTATTGACCAAAGTCTTAAAGCTTCCTGTTGACCCTCCCCCTGTATTTGCAATGGGAGACGAGCACGGGTAACACAATAACACAAAAACTAACAGGAGATGCTGCCATTTCTTCTTCTCTTCTTGTTTAAAAGGAATTTCTCTCTCTCTCTTTTTTTTCTTTTTGGGGAATGCTCGCTCGCCCCTGAAGAATGCAAGGGGAAATACCACAGTGAGGAGATAACAAACACGGTCGGGGTAGTTGGTGTGGGGTGGTAGACGGGGGTAGTTGTGTCTGTGAAACTGGCAGGTGAACTTAAGACGGGCGCAGGGCAGAGGGCTCCTGTCTGCAGCGTTCAGTGTGATGTGTGAAAATAAACAAGCTCGAACCAGGATCTGAACCTAAAATAACACACGGGAGCAAGATGTGGACACTGATGGAGAATGAAGTCTGATGAACTACTACCTTTTTCTTACTTTTTCTGATTTGTTGCCTGGGATGCAATCAATTTTTCATTCTACATTTCATCTGTAATCCCCTGAGCATAATGTTAAAGGGCCTATATTACTGTTTTTTTTTTTTTATACCTTCACTTGAATCATTTGGATGATTTCTGTCCTGGAATTTCTAATCTCCAGGTACGTTTTAATGAGGTAAGAACATTGTAACATGGCTCGAAGCTCCCAAGAGTCAGTTTTGTGTAATATAGGACCTTTAAATCGCAATAAAACACTACATTCATGAGACAAATCAAATATATTGTGCAAAATAGCCAAGACTGACCGAGACTAAAACATGAATCACCAAAGGAACTAAATAATAACTGTAAGACCGAATTGTTCTGGTATTTGACTTTCCAAAAACCATCAGTGTCTCATTTATTTTAAGTCTGGAGCAGCGGTTGTATTTGAAGTTTGGGGTAAATCCAGACAATAACATCCCAGGCGTAAAAGAGTTTTTGTTTTCATTCATCTTTATTGTGACTCGTGACTCTCCCCAGAGCATTACAACTTTTCAGACCAACTTTTCTCAGTTTTTAAAAATGACTCAAACATCGGCGCATGAAGAAAACACAAGGGAAGTCACAATATCAGATGAATTAACTAATATTTACAACGACACCATGGCCATGACTGTGTATTCATGTGCATTCACAGAGTTTAATGTGACCAGCTTAAAGAATTCAAACTTTCTAGACATCAGACTGAATTGAAATGAATAATTTTAGAAGTAAAACCAACCAATCAACTTTGCATTTGAAGGATTTATGTCTAAGCAGCAGCGAGTTGTACTTCCTAATAGAAAGCTTGGCGGCGGCGGAGTGATATATGAGAAAATAGTCCCTCAACATGTGACGATTCATGCGATGCAACGCTAGTTTTATTTCAAACATTATTCTATCAACACAGACATTCACATTGACCGCCTGGCGTAATAATAGATAAGTAAATAGGAAGGACTCAAAAAAGTGTCTCCACATGTCTCCAGCACTCACTAGGAAATGAGGTCCTATGTCCAAAATTCCGAACTGTCCCTTTAACACGTGAGAAAACTCAAACAAGTCAGTATAACGCCTTTATTTCATCCTCAATATCTAATTTCTTAGCAGTTATTAATAGGTGTTTTTATAATCTTAAGTTCCCCCTCCGGTCTGTAACATCCCCCTCTAAAAACACTTGTAAATGAATTAAACTTCTGCTAATCCTTTATGCAGATGTGAGTGAAGTGAAAGAGCCAGCGGGATAATTTCTGTGTCAGCTCCCGTAATATGCACAGTACAGCTCCATTACGGCTCTGACCTGCGTTAACCTCATGTCCAAATAACACACGCTGCACTGGTAATTACGGCATAAGGAGTCCACAATTACAGAGGAATGTGCAAAGCCAGAGGCAAACTTTCACTTTTCTGACATGGCTACAGTAAGATTATAGCCTTAATTACACTTAAAACAGCACTTTTGGCTAATTTTTACTGTTACATTGTTGTATAATTCATTTAGACACACTGTTCCACTGGAAACATAAAGTAAATAAAAAGTGCTAGTACCGAGCAATGAAATTCTTGCCCAGTGTCGACCACTGTGAGTTCTTATGCCCAATGGTTTTGTGACGATACCATAATAAACTATTTTCTGATCCATGTTATAATGTTGTTTCCTTATCACAAACAGACCTGGAGTTGTGTTTTGTTTCATTCACACGTTTAACACACAAATCCTGCATATTTAGTCTGAGTTTTTCTCTCAAAAAAACAAACACTCCACCTGTTCCACCTTTTTAAACTACCACTTCATGACATCACAGGGTAGAACAGAGCATTTTGAGCTCTGGAGATAAAGACGGACTAATAAACACAACTCCAGGTATGTTTTTGAGGAGATAGCAACATTATCAACAAAGTGAATTTATTAAGTATGTCACTATACAGTACATAATACCTTACACGTGTAGATGTGATAATATAATTTCTCAAAGGGTCATGAGAAGAAGTGTTAACTTTTTGAATCCCACTCTTTACATATACTTATTATTATTGACGTCCGGTTTCCTCTGAACCATCTTCGTCACATTTATCTGGTTTTACATCCTGTACAACTTGTATTTACAATGTCTACAGATAAAACCATTAACTATTACTAACTAACTATTATAACTATTACATCACTGCGTCACTATAACGACTCAGAATATTAGATTTGTGTAATTTTTAAACTACTTAATGTTTGAACAGTGTTTAAGTTCGTCACTCAGGCTGTTCCATATTTTCACCCCACAGACCAATATGCAAAAACTGTTCCTTGTGCTCAGTGCTCAAGCATGTTTATATTTTACTATAACACGACTTAAAGTTTACAAGAGTCAATTTTGAGTAATATAGAACCTTTAAATTATATGGTATAAAAATGCTATAAATTCTGTACTATGTGTCTATGTTGCTCCATCTCAGCAAAAAAATAAATTACAAGTAGCAATGATTTTTCAGGCATTGGTTACAGTCCTAAAACCTCTCTGCGTCGCCACGTTTTTACTCCACTCAAGTCCTCCAACCAAGAATAAGCTTCCTCGTACTTCCGATATTATCCACCTGTAGATTTAAGTGATCCAGCTCAAATTTGACCAGATTTTTATGAGAAAAACTACTTAATTTGCAGAGTTCCAAAAATATTCCTAATGCATTTCGGTCTTTCAGTTTCATAGGCACATTTCACAAATTTTAGAGGGCCAATATTAGCAAAAACTAGGATGCTAACAGCCCATATACTAAAACTGGTATTAATATCACTCAAAAATAGTCTATAATCTATACATTGGCTATTTAATACAACAAAATGAGTAGGACTCTCATAGTTTGCACCCTCCTCCCCTTTACCATGTTGAAGCCGTATGTGAAATAAACCTAAAAAGCCTCTCCATGGGTTGCAAAGTGATGAAAATCTAGCTCCGTTTTCCAGAGCAATCAACATCAAAACAAAATATTATATTTTTCGAATGGGCAAAAGTCCTCAAGTAGCTGAGAGTCGTGAATACTGGACAAGAAGAGTCTTTTCAAACCCAAACCACCAATTAGCTCAGCAAAGACAGACTGTTTGAACTGCTTATTCACTTTCTCTTGACCCCGTGACCTCCTCCATAAAGTGCGATATTGATTCAAAACTGCGCCTGCGTTACGAGTGTTGATTTAACCCACATTTTAAGATCCTTGCATCATTAGACCAGGTTAGAACTAAAGAAGTACTATGTGCCAAACTAAACGGCCTTAAAAAGCTTAGCAGTACCAGGTATTTACAGGAACCATTTCATAAGAGGCATTTTCAGGCTCATTTATGTAATCTCGTACCTATTGCCCATTGTATAAGGTCTTTTGGGGCACAAATGATAAAATGTTACTTCACATTTGGCATTTGATATGATGAAGATTATGTATTGCAGATGGTTTTGCTATAATTCACAATTCTTTGCATGTTCTCCCTGCGTCAGATACTCCAGTTTTGTCATTCAACCTAAAACAACATTATCCAGGTACTTCTGAGCAAAATTCACCATAAAAACAACATGCATTCATTAAAAAAACAATCAACTACATGTTTAAAACTTTGCAAACAGGGCCATGCAATCCCTGGTCAAGTTGCTTTTTTTTTTTTTTTTTACATATAATCTCATTCCTGTGCCCAGAATGTTCCACAGTAGGGCATTAAACTGATCAGTCTTTGCTTTGTGTTTTATTGCAGTAAAAAAAATACCTTGAAAAACATGCATGAGTTGACCCGATGACCCTCCACCAGAAAATGACACAGTGAAACTTTAACTTCTTAAGCACTTTTATTCTCCGGCTTTTAACACCGCGTGAGTTTCTGCGGTCCCCTGTGTCTTTTATTTATTTTATTTTATTTTATTTATTTTATTCTACTTTGTGATTTTTATGGTGTTGCTTCAATTTGATTTTAGTGGTTTTATTGTTTTAGGACTGGTGTGACCAAATTTTAGCAATCTTTTTGTTTAATCTCTGTGCTGCGCTTTGGAAACTGCTCTGTTTGTAAAAAATGTGCTATATAAATAATAATAATTTATATTACCGTAATAAGTGGATTTGGATAGTAAACGTAAATAACCATATAATTAAAACACTTTTACACTGTAGCGGTAAAGCTCAGATGTTCGTTTTGTACTGACTACTACTACTCATATGCACAATTTAAAGATGTACTGTGTAACTTTACTGATGGAGCGTTCATCACCTGCTTGTTTCCATTGTTTTTTTGCGGGTTTTTTTTACCACAGTAAGGCATTAAACTTCCCTATCACCATGGAAACAAGCATATAACAAGCATATAACCACCAGTCCTAGTTCCACATCAGATCTTTTGTCTCTTGTCTTTCATAATAATGTTTTATCTTTTTCGTAATGCAGGATTATCGTGGAATGAAGCCTCCTGCCAAGTCGATCTTTAATAAATTTAATAAAAATAATCTAATCTAATCTGGATCTTTAAAGAAGCGACCTCATAGTAAGACTGCAGGTTTTACTATGTGAGTCTGAGCAATAAAAACAGCTGTTGAATAAATGAATATATGTGAGGTAAGATCATTCCCGGCAAAGCGATAACATCGTCATGGAGACAAGCAGAAAAGTTACATAGTGCAGCTTTAATATGGGTCTTTACACATCGATTGCGTGCGATATTCAGATTAAACTCTAATTACCAGAGACCTCCCAGGACTGTCCTTCTACGTTTGCTATTTTAACTGATTTCTCTGTGGCTTCTCTGTAATACCAGGAAAAGCAAAAAAAACATCTTCACGGAGATGGACCCCTCAACAGAAAAGTTACACAATGTACCTTTAATGTGGATTGTTACACATCTATTGCGTGTGATGCTCTAGTGTTGTCATGATTTCACATTTGTTTTCGATACTAAGGAATAAACTTGATACTCAATACCAATTCCGACATCACAATGAAAAAAAAAACACTTTCCTTAGACCAGACATGACCAAACTATGGCCCCGGAGCCAAATGTGGCCCTCAGACTTCCAACAACTGTTTTGGCCCTCAGGCTTCCAGGTGAATTGGCCCATATTAGTGCAAGTCGTACTTTTTACTGCGTGTTTTTGAAATCTTCCTTGATCAAGCAAATTTCGTGTGTCCTTAAGAGGGTCTAAGCCTGAACAAAGGTCTGGAGGGTCACTTAAACCTGTTATAAATGCACAGATTTGAATTACTCTCTGTTTTGACCGGCAGTTTTTGGCCCCCGATCGGCCCTCACGCTGGTCTGTGTTTTAATATGTGGCCCTCGATGAAAAAAGTTTGGACACCCCTGCTTTAGACAACAGAATGTGAGTTTCAGCATTAAATAACAGTACTTTCTTTTATATTCCCATGTGGTGTTATATCTGTGGAATCCCTCAGTGCTCCGGGTAGGTTCCATAGTGGTCGTATACTAGTCTATGTGCTCTTATACTCCTGCGAACGTGGCTTTTTGTGTATCGATACCCGCTCTAATTTGCTATCTGAGTCTCTTTCTTACTTATGACAACTCTATGATACTTAGACCAAACGGCGTAACAGAGATCTCCCGGGGCAGCACTATATTGGCCTGTCTCTTCCATGTCTCTCCCTGGCAGCCCCGCAGCCTGGCTTCAGTTTCAGTGTTTATTTTTGAGCGTGGCAGAGCTTCTTCCTGTGAATTCCTCTTCCTCCTACTCTTTAAATTTCTCCGTGCATACTAAAATCGCTGTCACGCACTTACATAAATGAGTAACCCTATTCTAGCCGTGCCCAGCAGTACATTTTTGGCTCCGGTGAACTGCTTAGCTAGATTACACGCTCACCTTCAGATTGGACCGCGCGGGCTCCCATAATCCCTTGCTCTGGGCGGGTTGATTCACTTCGCTTGTGTTGGTAAATGCCGCCCACTCTGCAGAATGTGTGTCAGATGCTCAGATAAAGAATGCGCATTACAGCTTTACGAGGCTACGCGAGCGGTGTCATTTAAAGGCCGCGGGCGGTGAGCGTTCCCGGGCAACGTAAAAGCATCGCCATGGAGACAACGAAAAAGTTACACGGTGCAGCTTTAAGTCCATCACACTAGCAAACAGCGATTAAGTTACAGATTGTTTTGCATTGTATTGTAGTGTAGAAAAGGGTTGTCAAAATATCAAAAATCAGATACGAAACAGTACTGAAACTATATAATAATTTGAGCAGGTATTGATGCCAAAACGTCACATTCACAGGACAGAAATGAACCTTTCCTGAAGCTTTACAATGATCTCGAGCTGTATCCGACCACACAGACGCCCATGGAGCACTAAGGAACCTACCTGGACCACTCAAGGATTACACAGATATAAGACCACATGGTAATGCTAAAGAAAATACAAAGTTTTAATGCTGAAAATTTGATTCTGGAGAGTTTTATTATCATTATCGTATTTGCCAATTTTAACATAAATTCCAGTGATTTTATAACAGTACGCCGGCCAAGTGAAATACTGCCTGTACCGGAATATACTCAAAATAGTATTCTGGACATGTATTCTAAGCGCATGTATTTTGTTACTTCTTAAAACTGGTAGCAAATAAACCATGGGAAGCATTGCTGGTTTTTCACTCACTTAGTAAACAGTCTGCTCAAATAGAAATAAACCCAGGAATCTAACCCGGCATCTTCTTGCTCAAATCCAAACATCTTAAATACCAGGTCTTTACTTTGCCTTTGATCAAAAAGCTATTTTAAGCTTCCTGGTTCCTTAAAGATGCTTGATGTGACTTTTCTGACAGAGGCTCCAGCACCAGCTTTTCAGAGATATTACTGCGTGGCCTGGAATGTTCCACAGTATAGCTTTAAACATCTATCTTGCTTTTATTCAGCTGCAGGTGTTTTTATTGTTCAAAAACCTCTCGATGAACGTGCATTCGTGTGCATTCGTGTGCATTTGTGCGTTAGGTTGCTTCTCCATAGATCTGGCCTGTAAGTTTGCTTAGTGGTATCATCTGTTTGTCTCCATGGAGATAGATAAACTTAATGCCATACGGTGGAACTTTCCAGCAACAGGTCCCATTAAAAAAGTTAAATAGTGCATAAAAAAGGGCCCATATTACACTGTTTTCTGATCTATGTTATAATGTTGTTTTCTTATCACAAAACGTACCTGGAGTTGTGTTTTGTTTCATTCACACATTTTTAACACACAAATCCTGCATGTTTAGGCTTCTTCTCTCAAACAGAAGACACAGAGGTTCACTTTGTAATGTCATGAGCTCCACTGCGTTTTTAAACTCCTGTACATCCATAATTTGCATCATTTCAGCACTGGAATTGTTCATCTCTACTGGACTAAATGTGAAAGGTGTTAAATTAAACTACTCCTACGTGACATTAAAAGACAGAACGGAGCATTTTGAGCTTTGGAGGTGTAGATAAACTAATAATAAAGGGTTACGCATGTGTGAATGGAACAAAACACAGCTCCGGGTCTGTTTTTGAGGAGCTAACCGCATTATAACATGACATAAAGCTCACAAGAGTCAATTTTTTGCGTAATCACTTTAAATTGCAATATACCCCTTTACTAATAATGATAATAACAATTTTAATGACTCCTCCTCTGTCAGCTCGGCTCAAGTGAAGGTTGACAGGTGAACCGAGCCAGCGCTCCTGTCTCTTGGATCAGATGGCACTGCTTTTCCCTAAAGACGGTTAAATACAACGCAATGTCAACGGGTTTAGATGCTGCACAGGTTTAAAATACTCCCCCTTGTGAGCTAAAAAGTATTGAGTTTCTGCCCTTTGCCTTGAAGAGATGACCAGACAAGAGGCCAGCGAATGGATCAGCAGCTATTCACTTTAAATTACCCCCAATCAATCATAATATAAGCTTTGAATTTCAGCATGTGGTGCTTAATCTATGACCTTACTGACAGCCAACCAGTAAGATTTATCCTCACCGTGTTGACCTGTGAATGCTGAAGTCACTGCATGCGTTAAAGCTGCATTGTGTAACATTTCTGGTGGAGGGGCTTGTTGCATTGCCTGTATCAGTTATTGCACGGCCTGGAACATTCCACAGTGTGACATGAAACAGCTCTATCTTACACATGTATTCAATTACAGGTGGTTTTATAGCTCAAAAACACCTAAAAAAAAAACGACAGATCTGACGTGTAACGTGGGTCTTTTTTTGGTC
Organism: Odontamblyopus lacepedii; assembly: GCA_034769755.1. Taxonomy (NCBI): domain Eukaryota; kingdom Metazoa; phylum Chordata; class Actinopteri; order Gobiiformes; family Gobiidae; genus Odontamblyopus; species Odontamblyopus lacepedii. The sequence continues at coordinate 39,948,871 of CM068344.1, read as the reverse complement.
TCCATGACGACAGAAAGATCAAACACCACACTGTGAGACATTCCAGACCGAGCAAATAACACCAACTGATGGAACCTCCACTAGAAAAGTTACACAGTGCACCTTTAAAGTGGGAATAAAGCTGTAATGCGTAACATATTGTGCAGTGGAAGTAATTATGTAAGCGTCTTGAGGGCTTGGCTATTAATATGAGATGTAACTAAAGATGAGGAGACACGAGGGGGGAAGAGGAAGCCAGTTAATAGCTCCTTAAATAAGATGTTTTAAAAGCCAGTGACGCAGGTGTCCCTTTTACGGTCCATATTTTGGGTCGGGCTTATATTATATTATTGAAAAAAATACCAGGAAGTGATGCAACAACTCGACCACACTCTGTTCTTGTGCGTCAAATTAAACTTTTCTCGTATCTGCTTGACTCTGTGGAAATGAGCTTGTTTTGTCTGGAATTTCTCACAGTATGGGGTGAAACGTGTATATCTCCGTGGAGACTAGCGGGGGGCGCCACCCGGTCGCGTTACAGGTAAGATCTGTGGAGAGGCGAGTTGTCCCGGTGTTTCTTTCGCGATTAAAAACGGAATTGAACGGAAAAATTGAACAAATGCAAGATACGTTTCATGCCATACTGTGGAATATTTCAAGGCAGAGCAGTGTATCTCCATGGAGACAAGCAGGGGGGTGTCACCAGGCCACGTTACATGTAAGATCTGTGGCGATGCGAGCCGGCTGACAGTGAGAATGTATGTTTTTGATGTATTTTTGAGCTATAAAAACACCTGTGATTGAGTAACATCAAAATGGAAAGGTTTAATGCCATATGGTGGAACATTCCAGATAAAGCAAAAACAGTATGACGAGAAGCAGGCAGGTAACTTAGTGTGTCTTTAAGGTACTAATGACCAAACCTACCACATCTTTATTACACTTGACAAAAGGGAATTATCAGCTTTAACTAAATTTTGTCCAATTTTGTAGGAAACCAAACCCTAATTTATCAAAAAATGTATCAACATTTTTGCTAACTAGCTAATCAAGACTTAAGTTCCAGGCTCAAGATTTGTCCCAGTGTCTGCAAATCTAAATCTGTCCTTTACATTTGACCCACTTTTGCTGAGAAGTGGGTTAAATGTAAAGGACAGACACGCTTAACTACACGAGAACATACCGTAAATTCCGGACTACAGCGCGCACCCGATTAAGAGCCGCGTGCTCAGATTTATGAAGAAAAATCAATTTTGTAATTATATGAGCCGCACCATATTATAAACCGCTGGCCAAAGACTAGGCGGGGGGTTCGCTTCTGCGTCCCCGCCGCCTGGAGCGCCTCCGGGATGGGCCGCGGACGCGGTCCCCCGCTGAACTCTGGGGACGGACTCGCTCACTGGTGACACTTGGGACACACACGCGCCACAGGCACTTACACACCTTCACACACTTGGGACACACACATGCGACATGCACATACACACCTTGGCGCTCTGGGAATAAACCACGGTAGCGATCGCTTTAGCCTTCAGTCTGATTTGTACAGTGCGGCCGCCTGCTCTTTATGTGTTAACCCAGTCCTCCAGAAAGTTTTCAAGCTCAGGCCATCTGCTATGGTTACCTCTGAAAGCTTTGGTTGTCTTTTTACACTGGCTCAGTTCTTCTTGCTGGAGCCTCCACCTTCGCACTATCTACTCGTTTATGCCAATTTTACGGGCAGCAGCTCGATTTCCTTCTTTAACTGCCAGAGTGATCGCTTTTAGTTTAAAAGCTGCATCATATGCTTTTCGTCTGGTATTCTCCATGTTGATGAGGGTTAGCAGAAAGACTGAAATACGGAAGTTGTGATTAATCATACAATTTCATTGGACCTCAGTGAACTACTTATTCATTTTATTGGTCCATGTTTTTCCCGCGATGAAAAAAAAAATAAAAAAGCTGCTTCATATTACACGCCGCAGTGTTGAAAGTGTAGAAAAAAAGTAGCGGCTTGTGATCCGGAATTTACGGTATATATTTACTTGGAAATGAACCAGTTGGATTCACATGTCCTCACTGTATTTAAACCTGCCAAACGTGGTCACCTTTCCACACCGTTAAACATTATTATTCAGTTTCATTTTCATTATCTCTGCCTGTAAACTCATCGTGATGTGACCTGCAGCCGAACAGCTTCGAACTACAGCAAGTTTTTTTAAATCGGGAACATCCACGACCACCGTCACCTCCGCTTTCTGTGGAACACACCACTGATCTCATCTAATCCCATCTGACCTTCGACTCGCATGCCGCACTGAGCGACACAACTTTCTAACAATATGTCATCGACTCGTTTAGCTATAAAAAAAAATTAATCAGGGTTTATTAATTGGCCCGTTTTGCTTCCATTTCAGCACCAGCAGCAGCTCATTTGGCAAAAACGTTTAACTAAAACTGTTATTACGTCCTTGAGCAAGACACTGACTTCACCCACTTGGCCTGTGCGAATGTCCATCCAGTCCATGTGATTCTATGTTTTTCCACTGTGTTCTTATTTTGTCCACTAAAGGCTGCCGTAGAAGCAGGGGATTATATAAACAACAGCTTATTCCACACATGGGCCAAAGCGAAATGGTCTGTTGTTTTTTTGTTTTGTTTTTTCCATATAGTATTTTACGTTATCTGAAATGAGTACCGTACTACTACAGCCTCAGGTATTACTCAAGCAGAAGTACAGTAGTAGTAGTAGTAGTAGTAGTAGTAGTAGTAGTAGTAGTAGTCTAGAAATTACTCAAGACTAAAAGGTATTTGAGAAAAGTAAGAGTAGCTTAAAAGAACTTTGAATATTTGATTTATCATTTAAATTTAACGTAATTGGAAGGACAAAGCTCTAAATAATGCGCAAAATCTGGTATTTTCTCAAAGGAAAGAGACAATGAAAGAATAAAATAGAGAATTATATGAAAGAGCGGAGTAAGAAACACAAATATTCAAGAGAAAGCTTTTGTCACTTATAGACTTACGGTGGGAAGAGTAGCCACAGCTTTTGCTCAAATACGAAGAGTACTGTTACTTCAGTAAAAATACAATGCAATTCTAGTAGGAGTAAAAGTATGTTGCTGAAAAGTACTCTGGAAAAGTGCAAATTATATTATATTTGGCCCAGAGTGAAGACCAAAACTCCCAAATGGGTTTACTGTCTCCACTGAGGCCCATCCTACATTCAACACTATAGTTCCAGCTAATACCCAAATGTATGGATGGAGTTTTTGAGTCTGCTCCAACCAGGTCACTTGGCTGGAGACGCTCCCACAGTATTTAGCATGTCCAAAAAGTAGTACAGAGCCGACGCTGGTGGTATGTCAATGTTTTTAAGGTTTATTTCAGTAGCTTCCTGTTTAAAAAGTGACTGGCACAAAAATAACGTGTTTTTTATTCTTGGTTCAGAGATCACCCACTCAGATTAAGCAGCAACAGGGATTCAAATAAAGGGATGTAAACATATATACTTTATACTTTTTGTGGCCAAACTAGGAAGATTTGTGTATTATTAAACAGGATTACGAATTTAACCACTGAAATACAATGGACAATGAATCTTAACAAATACAGGATCTTATTTTGGGTGTAACTTTCTAACAGAGAGTCCTCCACTTTGATTCCATGTTGTTTTTTTCTTGAAATGATCTACGGTATTGGCATTTCATTTCACTATCTCCATGGAGACAAGCAGATCACCTCACCAGGCCAAGTTACAGGTCAGATCTGTGGAGAAGTGGACCTGCCCACAATACTAACGCGTGTTTTTGCAGCAGTTTTGAGAAATAAAAACATCTGTAATTGAATAAATGCAAGATATGTTTGTCTCATGCCGCTGTGGAACACCCCAGGCAAAGCGATAACATCACCATGGAGACAGGATGGCAGGCCCTCCACCAGAAAAATTCCACAGTCGACCTTTAAATCAGTGGTTCGGTGCACGATTCACTTCAAACCCTCAGCATTACTGTGTCTCTTCATGCAGTTTTATAAGCACTGCCAAAAAGGTCCAACTTTCTACCTACAGAATATTTGGAGTTCTGCCCTCTGCTGGTCATGAGCGGACACTGCATCCTTTGAGATAAACGTCTGTCCAGTAGTTTACGCAATTTTTTATTAATCTTTAACAAATGCATGTATTTATTTATTACATAAAGACAGTTCGTACCAACCAACATCTGTAATGAGAAAGATGCTCATTTTCATCCGTTTCGATCTCTCTAGCGCTGAGTATCATTAAGAAGTTTGCGAGACGACACAAACCTCGATACGTATGGCACAATCTGATACACATCTCGACACAGTGAACTTTCAATTTGATACGATTCGATATATTTCAAATCAATTCAATATGGTTCGATAAAAAATAAAGGCTAAATCTTTGTTAAACCACTTCTTGTGCAAAGTGAACAGTGAAAATGTCAAATGTGTTGCAGAAACTATTTTTTTCCCCTCTAAACAAGCAACAAAACTGTAGAGCTGTAACAAAATGATTTAGTAAGTATACCAAAAAATACTCTTGGCGATATATCGATACAGCAGCCCCACGATATAAGCATGATATAGGCCTAACACACATCACATACAGTGCAAAATATAAAAATAAATAGATAAATGAAACCAAGTAGTGCATATGAACATGGTAGTTTTTAAAGCAAGGTTTCTACGCTTTAATTTCAGCAGTTTTAGCCCCTAAATTACAAATATTTATTGATTTCTACTGTTATAAACTTGTATTTGCATTTGAGCTGACAGACTGTGCACAGCCCACAGGACTCTGCTGTGAGAAGTTTACTCTGAGACTGGATTGTTTGGCTGCGGCTTAGCACCTCATGACTATCTCTCTCTCTCTCCCTCCTTCTTCCCTCCCTCTCTCTCATTCAAATAACTCTTTCTTCTCCCAATACTGTCTAAAATGAACTTCTCCACCGCCCTATCTCCACTTACAATCTTCAGCTCACAGATGCCGGGTCAGTCCTCCTTAAAACTGAGAGTAAACTCATTTTATTATTGTAGGAGTCAGTGTGAGTACAGGCAAGCAGAACCCAGCTATGTAAACTCACAAACTTGGATACCGGGTCTGGTCGTATCAGCTGAGAGGATTTCAGACTCAAATACCCGAGTGTGCAGAGAAACAGGGCAGCAAACGCAACTGATAAGCAGTAAGCCATCTATGTTCAAATACAGGGTGAAATAACAGCATATACGAATATTTCTACATACAATACTGAAAAAGACTTAAACATGCATAAGAGAACCAAGACTATATGAACCATTTTGCTGTTATGTTATAGAAACCACACGTGCAGAAATGGGTAACTTATAAAGGCAAAGGTCGGTTTTTACATATTTTCACCTGCATAATTCACTATTACAGTTCCCTCCAATTTTCTTACAAAGTTTTTTTTTTGTTTTGTTTTTTATTACCAGTGTGTCTCATTCTTTTTTTTTCCTCCGCTGCATCAGTCATCAATGTCAAACGCTGCTCAAGTACAGGCTCTAAATGCTGTCAGACCGTTTCGGGTTCATTACATTTGTGCGTATTCAGAAGCTGCAGTTGACAGCGGAGAGGAGACATACTTGTTGGATTGTTATTTATCGGTGGTGGCGTCACTTGTAGCATTGCTCTATAATCTGACTGGTAGAGTAAACACTACGCAGTTTTATATTCAACAGAGGGAACAGACGCGCGCGTAATGACCGTAGATGACAGAGACGCGGGCTCGCCATGTGCGCTCGCTCACATGCCCACGAGCCCAGATCTGTCCTAATAAAGACGCGTACTCACCGATGTCGGCGTTACAATATGCGTCCTGCGGGTGCGTGTGCGCGCACGAACAGCCGTCCGCGAGCTGGTGCAGGCTGCTGAGGAGGAAGAGCAGGCTGACGAGGTGCGGGCACACTGACTGCATGGCTCCAAACTTTCCCGTGTGGCTGTGAGTCCGCTGTGGGCGCGTGTAACGGTAATGTCCCAGATGCTTGGGCTCTGTGTCTCTGCGGCTGAGCGCTTCTCTCTGCTCCCGCTCTGCGCACGCCGTTCATATAGAGCCCCATGACGCGATCACGCCCCTCGCAGCGCGTGGAGCTGGAGGAGGGACAGCCAATAAGCGCGCGTGCTGCGGTGACATACTGGAACTTCAGCCTCACACGCGCCTCGTTATGAAGTTGTCATAGATACACGATGTTTACAGTGTGCGGGTGCGCGCAGTCAGCGTGCACGCGCAGGGGCCGCAGCTCATCATGTAGACACAGTGTGTGAGCCTGGTGGTACTGCGCATGCCAAGTGTGCGCCAAGTGCCAGTGCCCGTAAAGCATCAGCCTGCCCTAATAATGCGTTAGACCAGCACATACTTCAGTGCACAGTAATTACTAACTTATAGTTATTATATAATCATAACTTATATAATTATTACTAACATATAGTTCAATATGATGGAACAATATGTTTTGTTGGTCAGTATTTATTGTGGATACATTTTCTTTGCACTAGTGTTTGTTTTCAGTGCTACAGTTATGTTTGAGCTGTTGAGGGATAAATAAATAATTTCTATGACTCATTATAGAAACAAATTAACTGAAGTGTTTAATTCTGCTGTTTATTTATTTTGTGTTTTGTGTTTTTTACTATATTGTTCATTTAGAACATTTTTGGGGGATAATTCTGATTTAGAGTCATTGTGTCAGTGGCGTAAATCCGTTTTAATATTATTGTTTATCATAATGTATTCAGCAGCGTATTATACTTCAAAATGTGTTATCATAACAGGCCTAGTCCAGTTTTTTAAATCATATACTACAACTTAGAATTTATTATAGATCTTTCATGGGCAGATTATATAAAGTATTATATAAAAGTCATAAAAAGCCATAAATAGTACATGAATGTGCAGTAATAACATGGATTGTAGAGCATAGACAGTGGTGACAAGGACCTGCTAATTATAGTTACATAACAGAAGATTCAGGGTGTGACCCTAATCTCACTCTGGACCTGTACTGGGCTGTGAGAACTTCACTGTGCTGTGAGAATGACACATTTTAGGACCTCAAGCCTTCTCACAATATTTAAAGGGCCCATATTACACTATTAAACACACCTGGAGTTGTGTTTTGCTTTATTCACACATGTTTAACACATGAACTCTGCATATTTAGGCCAAGTTCTTCTGTGTTTTTAAACTCCATACACCTTCACTAGAATCATTTGGATAATTTCAGCCCTGGAACTGTCACTTTCCACTGAATTAACCATGAAAACTACCACTACATGACATCACAAGGTGGAACAGAGCATTTTGAGCTTTCGTAGATGTACACAGGATTATTCAAACATGTGTAGGATTATTATTATTATGTGTGAATGAAACAAAACACAACTCCAGGAATGTTTTTGAGGAGGTAATAACATTATAACATGACTTAAAGCTCCCAAGAGTCCATTTAGTCTAATATAGGATCTTTAAGTTTATACATACAAGCCGAACAACAAAAATGAGCTCCAGTTTTCATAAAAGTTGTAGGTTAAATCCCGTCTCTTTGAGCCAGTGTTGCTAGTCTGGTGCATTCCTGTGTCTTTACTGTAATATAGGACACATGTTGGACTATAGACTATATCAAAGCTTAGCGTGTAGAGCCCCTCATGAGTCTCACATGACACTGACTCTACTGGGATAATACACGTGTGCAGTGGAGCGTGTGGCTACTGGACATCTGAGTGTTATGACCTGTGTCCAGAGGATCAAACAGAAGCTCCGGGCACCTGCTCTATCTCCACATCTCTGTCACGCACGCTGTTTTTCTTTCTTTTTTTCTGTCTTTATCATTTATAGAAGTAAATATAGTGTGCAAAATGGACTCTTGTGAGCTTTAAGATGTGTTAAAATGTTGTCACCTCATCAAAACATGCCCAGAGGTGTGTTTTGTTTCATTCACACATGTTTGCGTAACTCTTTATTATTAGTCTTTTAGTCTATTCGTCTCTTATTAGTGCTCCCTTCCACCTTGTGATGTCATGGAGTGGTGGTTTTCAAGTTTACAATTGGCAATTCCACAGTTGAAACTATCAAAATGACTGGTGAAGGTGTATAGAGTTTAAAAACACAGTAGAGCACTTCCTGGATTTTTCCATCTCTGTCACGCACATTTTGTTGTTGTTTTGTTTGTTTGATTTTGATTGTTTGTTTGTTTGTCTTTTTATCAGTGTAGAAGCAACCAGAGATGTAATTTTTTTAATGTTAGAGTGTCTTCCACCTGTGTGTTTCTGCTCCACACCATTATGCAACTAGGCTAAGTTACAGGTCAGATCTGTGGAGAGACAATCCCACTCACAGGCAAGGCAAGTTTATATCTATAGCACAATTTGTACCCAAAGTAATTCAAGGTGCTTTACAGAATAAAAAAAACGCCTTAAAATCTTTATGCAAACAAATCAGAATGGAAATAACACTAAGCATGATTTCCAGGGAAGTTTTAGTTAAAAAACAGCTGGAATGTAAAGAGCTGTGTGTATTCTGAGCTCTTAACATTTTAAAAAGGTACTACAATGGTCACATTTTTTATATAGCACTTTTCCACCTTCAAGGCACTTAAAGCGCTTTACAACAAGGAATCACTCATCCATTCACACACACACTCACACACCAGGGTACGCAGACACTAGGGGCGAGGTGGGTTCAGTGTCTTGCCCAAGGACACAACGACAGCGTTCATCTGTAGGAGCGAGATCTGAGTTAATCTGCATTTAGAGCTCAGACAAGTTTTTCTCTTTCTCTTTCTTTGTCTCATATTCCTCATGTGGAAGCTCAGAACTTCCAGAAGAGTCTGCACTTGCACTGATTCATGACTGTCTGCAGGTTCTGGGGTTTAGGGAGTGATTATTCAGACCAGAGTGAGAGAGAAACACTTGTTGGAGTATACAGTTACCACCTCATGACATCAGCAGGTGGAACAGGTGGTGCATTATATGATCTCTAGAGTGGCAGAGTGAAACAAAACGCAATTTGCATAACATGTCGCCTTCAACTATTGATGCTTTGCAGTGACGTCACGCTGGGGGTTTTCTACGCGTATCTGCAGCTGATGGAACGGTCAGCAGTTACCATGGTGACACAATACACACATTAGGGAAAACTTCCAAAAAATGCTTTAATACGGTCTCAAAACTCAAGAAGAAATACAAAATGGATTTAAACAGCGCACTTTCAGGAGCCTGTGATGACGAGCGTTCATTCATAAACACTTAAATCTGTCAGTAAATGACTTAAAAGTAGTAAAATATCTTGCCGCATGGACAGATAATTTTACTTGACGAGTTATCTTAAAATAAACCTATACCTCTAGACCCGAATTAAGCCGTCTCAGAACTAGTAAATAGATAATAAATCTGAAAACAAGATCAACAACCTTTACAATCTTGGCCAGATCAGAGAAATTTGCAGTGTGGTCTTGTTTCGGAGTTTGATTTTCAACAAAACTGTGAGAGTGACTAACTGAAAAAATGTTTGCTTAATGCTAGCTAATTTGTGACTGTAATTTTATGCGAGAGAGACTTTTTTAAGTGCACGAATCATCTCATGTTGTAGTTTACCGCATAGTCAGCTCCTTCTGGTCAAATGGTGTTAAAATAAAACCCCGATTAAAGTCTAACTTGAGTAACAGAGCTTCAGACAGAGCAGTGCGTCGTTAGCTTCACATCCCAAGGAATGTTGATGACGTCAGTTGCAAAGAATCAAATTGCAACCTTAACTAACCCGTCCACAGACCAGACTTGCGTAACAGCTGGATTTAGAATTTACAATCTTAGCTCAGGTGATGAAGCAGGAGGGTCACTGGGAGCGAGTGAAAACAGTGAATCATTGACTTCCTATTGCATCTTCTGACCTCACTCATAAAGATCTACAGCAGGCCACATTCCTCTCATACTCGAGCTGTATGTGCACTACCATAGCAAGCAGGACAGAGAAGGAAATGACCAAATATGGATACGCATACATAAAAACCACAGTCACATTTGAGTTACTGTTTAGAGAAACTTGTACTGCAGATTTTATGTCACAATAAATGTCAACAATGTGTATAGCAGCTCCTACTAGTATATCTCCATATGGCAAGTTTGCAGGATAGTCAGAAGAGAGAGAAATGCTGCTTGGACCAGAAGTACCAATTGTAGGATTTTGTGCATCTGTTTTTCTCCGCAGTTGTAATTTGTTAGTACTTTTTAATTTTCTTTCCTGCAACGAGCGAGGGAATAACCTTTGTGCATAAGACGGTGCGCTCCAAGTGCAGCCACTGTTACTCGGTGCTAAAGGGTACATTGACTTTTATGAGCTTTAACTGTGTTTCATCATCATTAACTCACAGGTCAGATCACAGGTTAGTGGTGTGATTCCGGCTCCCACAGGTGATGCATGCTGTCACTGTGTACTTGGGCAAGACACTTCACTCCTCTCGCCCCCAGGGTCTGCGTACACTGGTGTATGAATGAATGTGTGTTTGAATGGGTGAGTGGTTCCTTGATATAAAGTGCTCGGAGGGCCTTGAAGGTGGAATAAAAATGTGACCATTTACCAACTGTAATGGACATTTTCCCGTAATATCCTTGTAAATAACCCAGAGGTTTTTTTTTTCTGCATTCTCTTTACTGTTGGGTCTACTTCCGGTTAGTGCAAGATGGTTAATTATCTTATCGAGAACGGCAAAAGATGTGACACGCAAATATTTTTGTTTTTATATATTCTTATGCCTTCGTTTAGCTCCCCCTCTGAAGAGGCATGAGGTATGTTGTCGATTTAAAATGTGCTTTAGATAATTTTGCGTCAAAATTAATGTAAATAAGTTATACTTGCATTGGAGTTTTTGTGTATTTGTATTTACACGCTGTATTTTGTATTCCTTTTAGCTCTTACGGCAGATTGGAGGATTTATTGCCATTAAATCAAAAAATGTCCAGTTTAAGTGTCAGTCTTCATTCAGAGGGATATGCTACAATCCTTATAACAAAAAACATCTCTAAAGTTTCCGAACCTCGTTTTTTAGACTTTGTTCTGCACATTCTCAGTACAATATGTTGTAAATTTGATCATTTTATTTACCAGAAAAAAACACACATTACACATTTTCCCAAATTTGTTTAACTTCTCTTGAGTTTTCCATCCAAAACAGTTTTCAAAATGCACACGCTCCCTTGAAAACTGCTCATATCGGACACCTTTTCTACGCGGTGCAAAATCCCTAACCTTGTATTTTTCTTTGTTTTGGAGACCTTTTATTATGTGACTTCTGTTTCATAATCAATTGACAGAGAGCAGGAGCCCGTTCACTTGCTGCCCTCATCCCTGATTACAAAGATGGAGACCAGACCAACTCCGGGAAAGCACTCGATGTACTTTTCACGCTTTAAGTATCCGCGGTAACTATGTAAACTTCCACTCGGTGTTTAATCTATGTACAAAATATAGGCCAGTGGCGGGTTTAGTTTGCATAGGGAGGCTGCCAGGGCTGATAATCCACATAGGACTGCTGTCTGATTAATGGTACTCCTTAAAAGTGCTTCCCATTCAGAGTGCAGAGGTGGAGCTGTTTAATGTCATTTTTACAACGAAGCAGATCAGAGCAGTTTTAAGACGCATATCTGTTTTTATGACTTATTGAAGGTCCATATTACACCAAATGGACTCTTGTGAGCTTCAAGCCACGTGAGGATGCTGTTACTTCATCAAAAACGTACCTGTAGTGTTTTGTTTTTTCATTCTGTCTGAGTAATCCTTTATTTTTTGTCTGTCTACATCTTCAAAGCTCAAAATGCTCTGTTCCACCTTGTGATGTCATAAAGTGGTAGTTTTCAAGTTAACAATAACCTTTACTATGTTTTTGATGAGGAAACAACATTATAACATTATCATTATAAGAAAATATAGCCTAATATGGGCCCTTGAATTTCGTGGTTGATAAAGTCCGCCACACACTACAGGAGAATTTGCCCGATTTTGGCTGCGATTTCTTCTCCCCGAGTTCGAGGAGGCGACTTTTTGTCTTCGTGTTCGATTTTGAAGCCGCTGCTCCTCATGTGTGGAGTCAGTGTCAGATCAGAACCACCGAACATCAACAACGCGACGGAAACAGACGATAAAACAAAGCGTCAGGGGCAAAGGAGCGACGGACACAGACGCAACAAACAAACTCGGGATAATGCGAAAATAAAGACTTTATTACTCCATCCATCCATCCATCCATCTTCTCCCGCTTAATCCAGCTGGGTCGCGGGGGCAGCATTGCTGCCCAATACTCATAGCACCTGACCCCCCCTAGGAACCCCTCTGCAGGTGGTGAGCCCACAGGAGGGTGGACAACATGGTCCTTGATGTTAGTTCATAGGGGTGTGGGCATGTTTTGGGTTGATGGGGGAAACCGGAGTACCCGGAGGAAACCCATCCAGACACGGGAAGAACATGCAAACTCCACTTTATTACTCACCTCCCATAAAATGGTAATTTAAAGTGCAGCATCTCGTTGACATTATCCATAGAAATTATCCTCCACAAATGACATCCAGTCCACAAAACCGCGCTATTAATCCAGTTTGAAACATTCTTTGAAAGTAAAATGGCAAAGTTGTTCCTTGCATGTGTTTGTTTACGTCCACAGAGCACACGGATCGTAAAGCTGCAGATTAGCGATTGAGACTCTACTTCCTGTGGACTTAATCTCCTCTTTTATGCTTTAAAATCCTGTATCTGAAGTATTGCACCACATTTCACAAATAATATTAACACAGTTTTGACTTGTGTCTAAACTAGAAGTGCAGAGCTCTCATCTTTGAACACTTCAGAGTCTCAGAGTGAGTGGTTTTACTGTAGACAGGAAACGGCTGACGTGATCGCGCTCACAGCTTTGCAGCCTGTTTTACGCAGACAGATCCCGCTGCAGTGTTTGCGATCAGAGATTTTAGGTCTCATAAGTTTTTCCTCATGTTTAAAAATCGTTTAAGACCGAAAAATCCTCTAGTGTGTAGCGGCCTTAAATCAAAGATTTTTACTCAAATAGCAAATGTAATGTGTTCTGTTTTCCACAGACAGGAGCAGAGGGGCAGAGAGGAGAAGGTTATGTCTTAAGTAATTAGATGTTTCAGTTGACGGGAGTGGATCAGGATCAGGATTTGGTGTAGGCCTAGTTCACATTGATGGCGATCGGCACCATTGTTAAGCTTTGAGTAGCTGTGTTTATTTACATGTTTTGGGAAGCAGCTAGGGATGTCATGATATTCAAATCTCGGTATGATATGTATTGCGATGTGTTGTGGAGGCTAACAAATCAGTGAATTCTCTCTTAAAATGTCTTGATAAGACTTAACCTAAAGAACAAAGATTTAAAAGTGCTTTGACCAGTTATTTCTTCATGTCGTCTGCACTGAAACAGAGCAAACGATCATGGTCAATATATTTCCCTCTATTTTTTTCTATTGCTGCACTATAACTATTAATTTAAGTGAAGAGTCTTGTATATATTGCAGTGGTCCACGATATTACTGTGAGACCTTTGGCCATATGGTATCACAATATTTTGGTTATTGTTACATCCCTAGAAGCAACTGAATAAATGCACAGAGAATACGTCCACTGAATACTCATTTCGAATAACCAGTACAGTCTTTCGTATTAATCTTTGCAGCCCTAGAATGTTGCTGTGACAGAAGTTCTGTTGGTGGAGTGTTTGTCCACTGATCCGAAGGTTGGCAGTCCGAATCACACTGTGCTGGTAGACACATCACACATCACTGGTAGAGTGATCAGAACCACGGACAGTTCAAACAGATGAACGCTGTCATTGTGTCCTTGGGCAAGACACCGAACCCACCACGTTCCCAGTGTCTGTGTGTGTGAATGGGTGGGTGGTTTCTTGATGTAAAGCGCTTTGAGTGCCTTGAAGGTGGAAAAACAGTATGTAAAAAGTGACCATATCATAGTAATAATAATAAAATAATGAATCTTTATTTATAAAGCACTTTTAAAAGTTTACAAAGTGCCGTACAGTCAAGAACAATAATACAAAATGCATAAAAATAGCAAAAAAGCATAAACAGACAGTGAGGCAGACAATCAGAGATCAACAAAATAATCCAAAAATAGCATAGAAATAAATGAATAAAATACAAAATATAAAGAATAACACCAATTAAAGTAAGGCTGGTTGATAAAACTGATTTAAAAGTTGGCACAGATGATGCAAACCTTATCTTAAAGTAAATGAATCACCGCCATATGAATGAAAGAAGCTATAGACGGCCTCCCCCGGTCTGTGTCTTCCTCTCATAACTGTGCGATGTGTCAAAAGTCTTATGTGGCTTTTATATTTTCCATCACTGAGCGTTTTCACAGACTCCCAGACCACAGCCGCCAACGAGGAGACGTTACACTAGGCTAAACACCGGACACAAAGGGTCTCCCCGCCTATAAAAGGGAATAGAACCGGCCATCCTCCCCCTCAGCCCCTCTCCTCCCCACGTCGGGGTCTGCAGTGTGGTCAGGAAACCCCACAAAATGAATACGTATGTGTTACAGCACGAGACTATGAGCCACCGGGCTGACCATAAACACAGAGAGCACGGAAAACAGCACCGAGGGATTCCTGCAGGCTGAGGGAATGCCTGGGAAGAGAGGGGGAGAGAGGGAGAGAGGGAGAGGTGTGGGGGTATAACTTAGGGGAGAGAGAAGGAAGAGAGGGGGAGAGAGGGAGAGGAGGGTGTAAGATAGGGGAGAGAGAAGGAAGAGACAAGTAAAAAGAGTGTAAGAAAAGGGGAGAGAGAGAGTAAGGGAGGGAGAAAGAGAGAGGGGAAGAGAGGAGGAAAGAGAGAGTAAGAAAAGGGCAGAGAGCAAGAGAGGGAGAAAGAGAGAGTAAGAACAGGAGAGAAAGCTCGAGGGAGAGAGAGAGAGAGGGGAAGAAAGAAGAAAAGGGGGAGAGAGAGTAAGAGGAGAGAGAGAGGGGAGAAAGAGAGGGAGAAAGAGAGAGGAAGAAAAGGGAGGAGAGAGTAAGAGAGGAGAGAGAGGGAGAAAGAGACAGTGAAAGAGAGTGTAAGAGTGGGAGAAAGAGAGCGTAAGAGAGAGTAAGAGGGAGAAAGAGAGAGTAAGAGAGGGAGAAAGAGAATAAGAGAGGGAGAAAGAGAGAGTAAGAGAGGGAGAAAGAGAGAGTAAGAGAGGGACAAAGAGAGAGTAAGAGAGGGACAAAGAGAGAGTAAGAGGGAGAAAGAGAGAGTAAGAGAGGGAGAAAGAGAATAAGAGAGGGAGAAAGAGAGAGTAAGAGGGAGAAAGAGAGTAAGAGAGGGAGAAAGAGAGAGTAAGAGAGGGAGAAAGAGAGAATAAGAGAGGGAGAAAGAGAGAGTAAGAGAGGGAGAAAGAGAGAGTAAGAGAGGGAGAAAGAGAGAGTAAGAGGGAGAAAGAGAGAGTAAGAGAGGGAGTAAGAGAGGGAGAAAGAGAGAGTAAGAGGGAGAAAGAGAGAGTAAGAGAGGGAGAAAGAGAGAGTAAGAAAGGGAGAAAGAGAGAGTAAGAGAGGGAGAAAGAGAGTAAGAGAGAGAGTAAGAGAGGGAGAAAGAGAGAGTAAGAGAGGGAGAAAGAGAGAGTAAGAGGGAGAAAGAGAGTAAAAGAGGGAGAAAGAGTAAGAATGGGAGAGAGAGGGTGAGAGAGGAGGAAAGAGAGAGGGAGAAAGAGAGAATAAGAGAGGGGAAAAAGAGAGAGTAAGAAAGGGAGAAAGAGAGTAAGAGAGGGAGAAAGAGAGTAAGAAAGAGAGTAAGAGAGGGAGAAAGAGAGAGTAAGAGGGAGAAAGACTAAGAACGGGAGAGAGAGGGTGAGAGAGGAGGAAAGAGAGAGTAAGAGAGGGAGAAAGAGAGAGTAAAAGGGGGATAGAGAGAGTAAGACGGGGACAGCGAGCGAGTGTAAGAGATGGGGAGAGAGAAAGCAATGTAGTGGGAGAGATGCAAAGAGTAAGAGAGGAGAGAGGGAAAGTAAAAAAGGGGGAAGAGAGGAGGAGAGAGAGAGCTGAGGTAAGTGAAAGTGGTTTAGTCCATACCACAGAAATGTACGGGAGCAGCTAAACTAGGTCAGACTATAGCTGGAGTAGTAATCTTATTCAGTGTAATGTAAATACGAATTTGTTCTGGTAAAACAGAGGTTAAATAACTCAAATAAAGTATCCAAAAAGTCCTAAATTCGAAGTATAGTTGTTATATTTGACTTTATTTGGGCTTAGATGAGTTTAATGCTGTGTTTTTTGCAGTTTGTGGCAACTTTTATCACTTTTCTTATTCTTTTTTCCACATCGTTCAAATCAATTCATTCATTCAAGCAAACCACATCTCCATGGCGGCAAACATGTTGACGGATCATCCTCCCGAAAAGTTACACAGTGTACCTTTAAGCTATAGGACAATGAAGACAGACAAAAAAATTATACTGAAACAATTCACCACTTCACATATGCTTTCGATGAGTTTCCAACATATAACACTTTTAAAGCGTTAGTTTAACATAAAATATAACCCTTTACAGCGTGATGGTGCTAATGCCGTTCTAAATTACCACTCACACTGATGAACTGCTTTGCTCCTTTCATCTCGGGCCATTATTCTCCCTAAAACAGCGTTAAAAACTGAGCGTGTAAACTGATCTTCCTCCACTTTGCCTAATACAGCGCTCTTTAGTCTGCACACCCCTTCATCTCGTCACCAAGCTGTGCCCTGCTAATCCCCTAATGCGGGAGAAACGGTAAATCAGGCAGGAGCCGCTAAGAGGCCGGTGTTCCCAGAAACTCGAGCCCGCAGGAAACGAGGGACGTGTGGGAGAAGAGTTCCACTTTTGAGGTCCTTTCCCCCCCCATGAGTCACGGAGCCGCAGGTCAAGGCCCCAACAGACGCAGAGTCACAGTTTAACAGGGCGGAGAGAAGAGTTAAATTTAGATACTTGTTAGGTTTTATGACAAATCCTCTAAAATGGTTGTCTCTTTTCACAGGAAAGTGGGACTAGTGTTATTGTGGTGAGTCATATGCCCAAAGTTAAGCTACTTGTGTGTTTTGGGGGTGGCTTTATGGTGCGCTACTGGAAAAACATGTTTTTCTACAGCGCTTTTCCACTTTCAAGTCACTCAAAGCGCTTTACATCAAGGAACCACTCGCCCTTTATTCACACACATTCACACACCAGTGTTTGCAGACCAGCAATCTCTCCTATAACACATTCACTGGAAACGATACAATACAATAGGGCATACTGCTTACAACTGATATACTGATGCTGCCATTTGTTTAATGACAGTAAACAATGAATCTTAATTTCCATGGAAACCGTATAAGTTTTGTTATTTAGAGGTCTGGCATCTGACTAATTGGAAAAAAGTTGGCGTGGTCCTGTTTTTCTATGGTTACTAATATTAGAATAGGTTGATGCAATTTCTAAGCCATTTTCTATATAGTTTTATTATCAAAAGTGAAGCTTTTTGCCTCAAGTGGAGGAGTTCAAATATCTCGGGGTCTTGTTCACGAGTGAGGGGAGGACGGAGCGAGAGACTGACAGGCGGATTGGTGCAGCGTCGGCTAGGGCTGGGCGATATGGACCAAAAAATATATCTCGATATATTTTGCTATATCTCGATATACGATATATATCTCGATATCTTTAAAGGAAAAATAACCCCCTCCCACACTACTGCAAAAACAACAAACAAATTTTATCTGATTAATATTCATTTAGTACTGCACTTGAACACTCCGCACCCCTTTTTGGACCCTCACCCACAGTTTAAAAACCTCTTCTTTAAGAGAACTACCACTGGTAAAAAGTGGCTAGGATTTTTAAACCTGTATTTTGACATTCCTAACTGGAGTTACATTCTCTTGTTTTAAAGTGATGTTTAGTCTCTGCACATTTACCAAATCAAACGCACATTGTGACAAATATGACCGCACTCAGTATTCAGACCTTGAGTCCGTGACAAGACCGAGTCCAAATGCGCTCGAGTCCGAGACAAGACCAAGACAAAGCTCTTGCTTTGGAGAGGGAAGTCCAGTGGTGTGGGGGTGTCTACTGAGTGGTGGGACAGGTGTGGGTACTGCTGCGGGGCGCTCCTCGTTTAAGGGGGCATGGGTGTGTTTTGAAGCGGAGTTTGTTCGTATGAGTGATATTGGCCACACGCGGAGCTCGTATGCTGGAGTCGTGGGCGGTCGGAGGTGTCATGCCCGGGCACAGTTCGGTTGCGCTCGCGCTGGGCAGGTGCATTTAGAAAGTTTAACTTATCACGTTACGTCTGTGCGCAGCTCTCCTTATTGTGGCTGCAGAAGCACTCGCACAGATGCACCTGTTTGTTTTCCCCGTTCGCATAACGAAATATTTGCTCGCAAATGCGAGTGAAATGGGCGCACTGTAGAGCCCTGGTCCTAGTCTTGGTTTAGTCCGCGACCGAGTCCCGGGCTCTGCGGCCGCGTTTAGTCCTGGTTGAGTCCTAGTCCTGGTTTAGTCTGCGGCCAGCTCCGGGCTCCGCGGAGGAGCTCGGGGGACAAAAGCAGGAGACGGAGGCGAGCGCGGCACAGAGAAGGCAAAAACAAGCGAAGCGGCGAAACCAGAAGTAAACGTAAGCATTATAGCGATATATCGATATGCCATAATTCATATCGAGTTTCAAAAATATCTCGATATATTTAAAAATATCGAGATATCGCCCACCCCTAGTGTCGGCAGTGATGTGGTTGCTGTATCGGACCGTTGTGGTGAAGATCGATTTACTTTCCTACCCTCACCTATGGTCATGAACAGTAGTTACTGACCGAAAGGATGAGATCACAGATACAAGCAAAGAAATGAGTTTCCTCCGCAGAGTGGCCGGGCGCTCCCTTAGAGAGAGGGTGAGGAGCTCGGTCACATGGGAGGAGCTTGGAGTAGAGTCGCTGCTCCTCCACGTCGGGAGGAGCAGCTGAGGTGGCTCAGCATCTGGTCCGGATGCCTCCTGGACGCCTCCCTCGGGAGGTGTTCCGGGCATGTCCCACCGGAAGGAGGCCGCGGGGACTATGTGGCCCGGGAACGCCTCCCTGGATCTCCCTGGAGGAGCTGGAGGAAAAGTCTGGGGTGAAGGAAGTCTGGGAGTCCCTGCTTAGACTGTTGCCCTCGCGACCTGGCCCCGGATAAGCGGAAGAAAATGAATGGATGGAAGCTTTTTTTAACCCATTATTAGTTAAACATTTACAGGTATAAGTATAAACCAGTCTTTACTTGAAGCTGCACTGTGTAACATTTCTAGTGGAGGGTCCGCCACCTGCTTGTCTCCATGGAAATGTTATTGTTCTGTCTATAATGTTCCATAGTATAGATTAAGTCATCTATCACAAGATACACAAGCGGGTTACAGCACTATGCTACATTACAATTCAGGTCTGTGGAGAGTCGGCCCCATGTACTTTTGAGCAATAGAAACACCTGTAGTGACTAAATTCTAGATGGATATGTTTAATCATCATATCATGGAACATTTCAGGCATCTCCATGGAGACAAGTGGTAGCGGACCCTCCATCAGAAGAGTCGAGCAGTGAACCTTTAACATCCTTAACACGAGCTGCACGATGAAACCCGTACTTCACATTTCCTGCTTCATAAAATCCAGACTTAACAAAAACGAAGCTCAAATATTGATCTACACAATTTACAGTTAAAACAGTTTGCTTTTCTCCTTCCTCCTTGCTGACGGCTGTTTTAAACTCTGTGATTTTGTTAAGTCTTCCCTGTAGCTCCAGTGGGTGTGGGTTTCTGTAGACTGACGCGGACCATGACTTGTACAAATCGCAGCTGGACATGGACTTTTACTGCAGGAATCCCCCACAGAAGAAGAGAGGAGACGAGAGGCAAACACTGGAGCTCTGCGTGGGCACACACTCGTATTAGAAATGTATTTATTCAAGCTGTAGGGAGCCTTTAAACATGTTTGTATATAGTCTGCCATAACAAGGACGGGCCTTTCTGCTTTTATCTGATGTAACAGACAAAGCATGACCAGACTGAACCACAGAATCTGAAGAGTAAATACAGAGGGGTGGGAGATGTATACACAGATAGTGCTGCTTCGTTTTGTCTCCAGCTCATCTTTTGACTAAGCCTGGCGGGGCATGTTGGGTACTGATAGCATCTTTGCAGCTGATGCCATCAATATTCCGCTAACTGTAGGCACTGCTCTGTCTGAAGCTTTAGACTTTAATCTGAGCTTTGTTTTCACACAGCAAGAGGCGATTTGTGTGCTAGACAAATCTCTTTTTTGATAGTGTTTATTAATGTGTGCATTGTGTCACCATGGGAACTGCTGAACATTCCACCGTAGAGATACATGAAGAACACCTCCAGCATGATGTCACCTCAAAAAATGAAAAGAGCTCAGAAAGGAATGTAAAAAATAGAGATAGAAATAGAGATACATAGGCCAAAACAATGTAAAAAATTTAAACAGAACAGCTGTGAAATAACCTGATATCCTGCTCTGCCCTGAATGTTCCACAGTATGACATTAAACAGACAGACCCTCTACCAGAAAAGTTACACAGTGCACCTTTAATAACATAATATTGTCAGAATGCTTTTAAATGCTAAGTTTGGTCATTTTCTAATATTCTCCGTCGGTTTAACATTAGGCTCACTGGTAATTCTCTGATGTGGGACGTCACAAACCTGAGTTCATTGGGTTTAAGCAATACTTCACTAACATAAAGGCGCACTATGTAACTTTTCGGGTGGTTCTCCATCTGTTTATCGTCATGTAGCTGTTATCGTGTTGCCTAGAATGTTCCACAGTATGGTGTTGAAAGTTTTTTTCATGCCAAGTGTTTTCTTTGCTTCAAAATACCTTGAATAGCGTGCATTCTTGTTGTAAGTGGCTTCATTTTAGATTTCTGGGTCATTAACATACTTGGTGAAAGCTTCTGTTGCTTTGAGACAGACTGATGGTACGACTACTACTACAGCTGCTACTTCTGTTACTGCAGTATTACTACAGCAAGCACAACCTCTAGTACTACTTCTGCTCACATCTGCATGACCAGTACTGTCACTACTACTACTACTACTGCTACCTCCACTAATATATTTACTTCTACCCTTACCACTTGAGTAATAACTTATACTAATGTTGTGTGGTCATTTTCACTTTCACTACTATTACCCCTATTACTGCTACTGCTACTGCTACTACTACTACTACTACTACTACTACTACTACTACTACTACTACTACTACTACTACTACTACTACTACTACTACTACTACCTACTACTACTACCACTACTGTGTGAATACCACTGTCCTTACTTCCCCTGCAAAGTCATGTTTCTGGTAACTATCTTGTAGATTCAGTCCATATGTTCTTAATCTTATATACTTCTACCCTTACAACTTCAGTACCTGAAGGATACTGGCAGAACTTGGACTTTGTATGAACAAAAAGACTAATGTTGTGTTGGCATTTTCCCTTTCATTACTACTACTGCTACTGCTACTACTACTACTACTATTACTACTTCTACTACTACTACTACTACTGCTACTACTACTACTTTAAAACCGGTGTTTTTACTTCCCCTGCAAAGTAATGTTTCTGGTCTTGTAGAATCTTGTGGATTCAGTTCACATGTTCTTTATTCTGACAACAGCCGACTACTACTACTATTCAACACTAAAACTATTCAATGCTACTACTATTACTACTAACCACTACTACTACATATCACTGTCCTTACTTCCCCTGCTTATAGTAATGTTTCTGTTATCTATCATGTAGATTCTTAATCCTATCATGACAACTGTTACTACTACTACCACTACTACTACTAAGTAAGTTTATTTATATAGCGCTTTTCAAAGACATATGTCACAAAGACGCTTTATTTACAGAGCATTCTTTATTCACCCCATACCCGGTGGTGGTACACTACTGTTGTAGCCACAGCTGCCCTGGGACAGACCAACGGAGGCACGGCTGCCAGGCCAACCGGCGCCAACGGTCCCTCTGACCACCACCATCACTCACTCACACCACCTTCACACCTACAGGGCATGTTTTTGGGTTGATGGGGGAAACCACAGTGCCCAGAACATGCAAAATCCAAACAGAAACTCCACATAGAAAGGCCTGGGTGACCCGGGGATCAAACCTGCAACCTTCTTGCTGTGAGGCATGAGTGCTAGCCACTTCAGTAACTTCAGTACTGACATGAACTTTGTATGAACAAGAATGCTAATTTTGTATAGGTGTTTTCACTACTACCAATACTAGCACTACTACTACTACTACTACTACTACTACTACTACTACTACTACCACTACTACTACTACTAGTACTTGAAACCGCTGTCCTTATTTCACCTTCTTATGGTAATGTTTCTGGTAACTATCTCATGGATTTGCTCCATATGTTCTTAGTCCTGTCTTGATGCGTCACAGACCACCACCTGCTACTGCACTAGGCTCAAGTAAAGAGTACTTGAACATGTACTACCCTCCTCCCCTCCTACCCTTTCTGCCCCTCTTTTCTGCCCCTATCCTCCCTGAGTGTATCTGTGGTAATTGGAAACAGGAGGACAGCTCTGCCCACATTTCTTCCTGATTCACTGTGTAACATACATGGGGCTGTATGTGAGTCATCCGTTATCACTGAGGACAGAGCAGGAAGTCAGGGGTCAGAGATCACGGACGAATTATTTTAGGAGGAAGGCGTCACTTTCGTTTCTGTCAGTAGAGATTACATGTTTCATTATGATGTTCACTGAGGAGGTTATGGTTTTGCATTGATATGAACTATATATGGAGAGGTAGTGCATGAGAGGTACAGTAATGGTCTTTTCGATTGTGTTGGGTTTTTAAAGGTCTAAAAGAGTGTTAGTTTGTGTAGAAACTGGCTAAAGTGGTCTAACATTATATATGGTATCAGTTCTAAACCAGGATTAACCCAACAGACAAAATGTGGCTTAAAATCTTTCCACCCCCAGAAAGTTACTGTCGCTTTAAGATAGTTGAGAGATAGAGATTCATAGTTTAAACCTAAGTATGCAGTATCTTTCATTGCGACATATGAAAAATGCCTCTGAGGAGGTCTGAAGTTTTCTAGAAAAAATGTTTTCTATTGAGGGGGATCAAAATAATAAAAAAGTACAGCTGAAGTTATTGCATTACTGAGTGGAAAAAAATGTAAGTGACCTTTCCCTTCTTCCCTTTATGCAAATGGTAGAAATCTTGTGACAAAGATGAGTATTTACATTTCACTTAACTGTTTTGTTCAGATTTTAGTTTTAGATTTCTGTATCTTTTGTTTTTTCTACACTGGGGTTACACTGGGACTAAACCAGGGTCTAAACCAGGACTAAACCGGGACTAAACTAGAGACTAAACTGGGACTAAACTAGGGCTAAACCAGGGCTAAACCAGGGACTAAACCAGGACTAAATCCGGTCTAAACCAGGCACTAAACAAACCTGTTCCACCTGTTGATGGGTCTAAACTTGCAGGTGGAGGCGACATTTTGTAAACTTTATTTATTCAGTATTTTTGTTTGGAATTGCTAATCGCTATGGCAACAGTGCAGTTTTTTTTCATCACTCGTTTGATAATTACTTACCCTCCTCTGTACTCACCTCTCTGGACACAGTGACGTGCTTCGTACAAAGACGCTCTGTGGCTGTAGCATCCTCCTGTTTTGATTTAGTCACTGCTGAATCAGGCGGATGTTTGGGAGTTACAGTTAATGGAAAATAAATGAGAAATAGAAGCACAAAACACCCTTTGTGAGAGAGACCAAGGTTCATTTATGTCATGCTTTTCCCCACTGGGAGTTGTGAAAAACTAACATTGACTACTGTTGCTTTTAGTTAATTTTATTTAGTTTTATTACAATAACAACTCACTATTATGAAGTCATTTGTGTAATAAGAAATCACCTGCTGCCAGTTTTTGCACTGACTCAAGACCATTGGTTAGTGTTCAAGGTGCATTGTGTAACTTTTCTGGCAGAGGGTCCGTCAAATGCTCTTCTACATGGTGATGTTATTGCTTTGCTTTGTCAGATCTGTGGAAAGGCGACCCCACTCACAGTCTGAATGTGTTTTTCTGGGTATTTTTGAGCTATAAAACCACCTGTAGTTGAATACACGTAAGGTAAAGCTGTGGCGTTTATACAATTGCGTTTATACAATTATTAAATCACAAAGGCTGCAATTTTTTTTTTTGACAAAATAACAGAAAAATCCCATTTAAACCTCTATAAACCTGCTCTGAAATGCAAAGGATTCTTTTATTAGTTTATTCATTAGTACTTAAAAGTGCATTACGTAGCTTTTCCGGTGGAGGGTCCTTCAAATGATTTTCTTCATGGAGATGTTATTGTTTTCTCTGGAATGTTTCACAGTCTGGCATTAAACCTTTCTATCGTCATGGAGACCAAACCAGACCAAGTTACAGGTCAGATCTGTGGAGAGGTGACCCTGTTCACAGTCAGAGCGTTTGTTTCTCTAGGTATTTTTGAGCTATAAAACCACCTGTAATTGAATAAATGTAATGTAGAGCTGTTTAATGTCATACTGTGGAACATTCCAGGCAGAGCAGTGACGTATCCATAGAGACAAGCAGGTGACGGACCCCAAAAAGTTACACAATGCACCAACCACAGCAGTTTAAAATACATTTGAAAATACGATATTTAGTTTGTCATTTTGGGCTTCCTGTATTTGTAGTTTTTTCTTGAATGTTCTGACGTCTTTCTCCCAGATGGGGACGACAGACAGTTTTTGATATCGATAACATCCCTGAAGTATCCACAAGGTAAATTCGCAAATGTTGAACCTGTTAATTTTTATCAGTGACTAGACCCAAGAACTCACTGCATTACCACAGAAATCATCATTCCTGCTACATGAACTTTAGCCGCCCCCACATGTATTGAATAATAAAGGCCTATTGCTGCGTTTCAGATGCCGTCACATCTGTATTCATTAATATTGCAGACCAATATTAATGAATACAGATGAGGCGCAGCTAAAATGAATACTGTTAAAATGCAAAATTATGTTAGATATGGTTCACCATTTGTGAATGTGCCTTTTGGATATTTTATGGTAAAGTACATTGTAATCTATATGGAAAACTATCTCTTGCCCCATCTGGGAGAATGACATTTTAACATTCAAGAACCTGAAAATCAATACTGTGATTTTTTTGATTTTTTTATTATAAGATGGAAAGTTTTGGGGTCCAGTCTCTACCAGAAATCATCTGGTTAAACATTTGTGAATGTACTTTTTTGATATTTCATGGTGAAGTACAATGTTACCAGTAGGAAAAAGCCTGGATCACCATGTGGGATTATAACATCATCATAAGTTAGAATCTGAAAACAACCACTATGTCTGGAGTACTAGTTATAACATTTAAAACAAAAAATAACAAAATATATTAAAACTGTAACGACTGTAATTTCACATTTGTTAATACTTATAGTTTATAATGAAAACTGATGCCATTGAAGAAGTTATTTAGGTACGCTGTAGGCTACTTTGTTTTTTGTCTGAAAAACATACAAAATTAACGCATTTTAAACTATTTGCAGTGGTCCAGTCTCATTCCTCAGTGTCCTAATACATTCCTAACATCCTAATTCCTAATTCACAGTTTGTACGAGCTTTTCTGAACTTTCAGAGAGCAGAGTGGAGTTTGTCCCATCACAGTAGTAATGCTAACAACAACTAGCATGATAACAACGCATCAAACATAATTCCTCATTCGCCGCAGACAAAAATGCTTTAGAATTAGATTCAGACAGTGCATAGTGGTCTCATTTTAACCTTAAGAGACAAATTTTACTTAATTACTCAAAATTAATTAGGTACAACCACATTAAAGACAATTCAATGAGTAAATGACCAAATAATGAGAATTAAATGGGAGAAAATGGCTCCAACACCTTTGTGAGTCACACAGATGTCCGAGGAATGTAACTAAAGTGAATCCAAAACTTTAGTCATGTATTTGTCTGACTTTTCCGAGATGTAATCCATTTGGAGCGTCTGGAAAACGGCTCCAAACTTCCATTTCCTTTGGTCAGGGAGAATGTGGCACCGGGCTGATGGTTTCTCCAGAGCCGGTTTTGCCCACAGCCCCAAACCAAAGACCGAGCGGGACCCGGGGAGACAGAACAGGGTCTTAAAGAATGATGAGGAATTAGTGATTACGATCGTGTTATCAATACAAATACTGGTGTCCACTTTTTATTCTACTACTACTATTACTACTACTTCTACTACTACTACTACTACTACTAGGACCATTGCCATAGTGATTATCAATTTAAAACAACATAGTAGATATTAGGCCTCTGAATGTTGCATATAACAGGAAGCTGAAAAAAAACATGAAGAGGTCCTTTATTATCCCTGGAAAGTATTAGTCACAGTAGTACTTCAGTACTTCTTTATCTTCTACTACTATTACTACTACCACTAGTACTACTGTTACTACCACTACTACTACTACCACCACTACTAGTATGGTGTCGTGTTATCTGTACTACTACTACTAGCATCCACTCTCTACTACTTCTACCGTTATTATGCATAGAACGTAGTAGTCACAGTAGTACTAAAGTACTTCTTTATCTTCTACTACTATTACTACTTCCACTACTACAACAAATACTACTACTGTTACTACCACTACTACTACTAGTATCATGGTATCCGTATTACTACTTCTAGCATCCACTTTTTACTACTACTATTACTACTACTACTGTCCACTTGTTATCGATACTACTACTTCAACTTCTACTACTACCTCCACTTCTCCTCCTACTAGCACTACCACTACTACTACTACTACTACTACTACTACTACTACTACTACTACTACTACTACTACTACTACTAGCATTCACTTTTTACTTCTACTACTACTGCTACTATTGTCCACTTGTTATCGGCACTGCTACTATAATGTTTACTACTACTCCTACTTCTACTACTACTATTACTACTACCTTCACCGCTACCATCACAAACTACTCTTACACCTTGTTCGTTGAGGACTGAGGGCTGATTGTGTTTAGTTTGAACATATTCTGAACATGTGCTGGGTCCAAACACTGCTCTGTTTATTTAAATAGGACAGGCTGGACTCTGCTGCGGTGCGTTCAATGTTATTAAGTGCTATTGGTTAAACATCTGTAATAATAAGCACCTGTGAGATCACCAGATATGACCAATGGTACGTGAAGTGCACGGAATGTTCCTGAACGCACCACAAGGACAAAAACACAGGGGAATTACACGGTCAAACTTTTACAGCTACTAGTAAATCTGTAAAGACAATTTGTGTATATAACTACTTTTAACCCAGTTTATTTGAGCAACATTTAAAGGGCCCTGGATATTTAGCTCGTCCCTCAAACAGAAACCACTCTGTCCCACCTTGTGATGTCATGTGGTAATACAGGAAGTGCTCCACTGTGTTTTTAAACTCCATACGCCTTCACTAGAATCAGCCCTGGAACTGTTTTTGTCTGAATACAAAAAGGTAAAAGGAGCTGTTAACTTGAAAACTACCACTACATGATGTCACAAGGTGGAACAGAGCATTTTGCGCTTTGCAGATGTAGACAGACTAATAATGCAGGACTGTTCAAACAATTGAGAATGTAACAAAACACAACTCTGTGTGTGTGTTTATGATGAGGTGTCCAATCCAGTCCACTTTATTTCTGTAGCACATATTATAAACAAAGACTGTTTACAAAGTGCTGCACACAGAAAAATAAAAAATATATAAAAACCTTCAATTTATTACAATAAAAACATAATAAAAACAACTGAGTAAAAACAAATAAAACTGTGAAATATAACCATAAGAATAAATTAAATAAAATCAATAAAAAAAACAATAAAATACAACAGCAAATACAACTTAAAGATCATAAGAGTCCAGGACCATTAAAACGGTAAAAAGAAAAAATAAATAAGTAATAACTTGCCATAAATACAAGGAATGATGTGAAGCTTGGGCACTGATTCTGAAAATGTTGTGGTAAAAGTTATCAGAAGCTCAAAGACTTGTTTTACCTGTAATTAAGTAACTAACTGTTCATTTTGACTGTATTTTTTTGTTGTGGGATGAGGCGCAAATGGTCCATAAGACGAGGCAGATTTCCGTACACAATTTATAATAATGGACAGACATGTTGTTCATAGTTATTACATTTCTTGGTGTCAAACATTCATAAATTATTTTTCGTAAGAGTTCCACACATTTTATAATGCGTTTTCCAGCTGGGAGGATAAAGCGTGTGGCACGAGAGCTTATGTTTCCAACACCTACCAAATAATTCCTGTGACCTCAGTCATCAAAGGCTCCACAGACACAAACTCCATCTCCACCTCCTCTTATTCAGTGTCCACTTTCCGAGGGAGAGCCGTAAACTTCCAGAATCAGGAATCACGTTGTTTTCCAGACACGGATGGAAATTCACCCGGATAGGAGGTAATAGGAGCCAGATGAGCCCAAACTCCACAACACTAATTAACTGTGCCTCATTAGACTGGACTTACTGTACTGTATCCCTCACACTGCAGGGCATCTGATGTACGCGTCATTCACATTAAACAGATGTGTGTAAACAGGGCTCATATGTCACAGAATGGTCTCATCATAAAGGTATGTAAGTATGTCACTTTTCTGAGGGAGGGTCTGGCATCTTCTTGTCTCCATGGAGATCTTATTACGGTACTTTCTACAGTCTGGGATTAGATACGTCCGTCTTTCTTGCTTCTGTGCAGTTACAGGTATTTTAACTGATCGTATCAAAATCGTGATGTTATGGATTATTATAACTTTACTCCTGACATTCTTACTTGTAAAACCGGGTTAAATCTCTTTTTAACTGAATTATTTCATTATTCAGTTAGACTACGTATCGATATAAATAGTAATTGAAGTTTTCATTTGTTAAAGGTGCATTATGCAACTTTTCTGGTGGTGTAATATAATATCAAATGCTTTGATGTTATTGCTTTGTCTGGATTGTTTCACAGTATGGCATTAAACCTTTCTATCTGTCACTCTCCCCGTCACCACATCACACACACCGCCCACTTTTATGAATGAAACTTTGGAAGGCAACTTTTTAGGATTTTATTTTTCAATATTTGCATTTGTTTCTGTGCTTGTTCGTTCCAATTAAAAGTGCCTCTACCTGTTTTTTTGTTTTTTTTTTACCATGTATTTGAGCAAAATGTGTCTGTGTATAAGCAGCTATGGAGCTCAATTTTCCATTCATTTTTCCCATAAAAATTCAAAAAAGAGTTTGGCATTAAACCTTTCTGTCTTCAGATCTGCAGAGAGGCGACCCCGCTCAAAGTCAGAATGTCTGTTGTGGTATTTTTGAGCTATAAAACCACCTGTAATTGAATAAATGTAAGGTAAAACTGTTTAATGTCACACTGTGGAACATTCCAGGCAGAGCAATGACATATCTATAGGAACAAGCAGGTGATGGACCCCCCACAAAATGTTACACAGTGCACCTTTAAACAACAGGATATGATCAAATTAACATTAAAATACACTTTATTGTCCCGATAGGAGAATGAGTCCTCTGCATTTGCCCCGTCCTTCAGTGTCACCGGGCAACTCATCAGGAAGTGCCATTTCTGTGAACTTGTTGCTAGGACTTCCTTAGTTGGAGGAATTTTCTGTTTTTTTTTTTTGAGTTGATGTGGGAAACCGGAGTGCCCAAAGGAAACCCAGCCAGACACCCATCCTCTGCAGCTCAGATCGTACATTATTACGTAAAAATCAAAAAACCTACCCGGTATTGCAAAGAAATTGTGCACAGGATAAATACTGAGCCCCAAATATACTGATCCAGATTCCATATATTGTAAAATAAGTCGATATAGAAACAGGCCCAGGGAGAACATGCAAAATCCACACAGAAAGACGCTGGGAATCGAACCTGGAACCTTCATGCTGAGAGAAAAAAAAAATAAAAATCAAGATAAAGCAACACAAATATCTGAAAAAGCAACACAAGCAGGTGGCAGGCCCTTCACTGGAAAAGTTACACATTGTATTTTTAATATATTAGTCACCCGTGTATTCTGAAGCAAGAGTGGAGCTGCAGACTTTTAGTTTTGTTACTAAATCAAATAGAAAAGTTACACATTATACCTTTTAAAGCTTTGTCTGGAATGTTTCACAGTATGGCATTCAATCTTTCTATCGTCATGGAGACCAAACCAGACTCTAAGGTCACACTCTAAAAATCTTGGCCAAAATTTAAGATATAAACACTTAAATCTATCAGAAAATGACTTTGAGTGTCCAGAAACTGATGCATTATTATTATTATTATTATTATTATTATTATTATTATTATTATTATTATTATTATTACTAAGTAAATAAGTACTGAAATTGTCTGTGCAGCAAGATCATTTTACTTGACAAGTTAAGTCTTAAAATAAACTACTTCTAGACTAGAATGGAGCAGCCTCAGAATTCAGAAGTAGATAATAAATCTGAAAACAAGATGAACATCCTGATATAAGTTTTAAAATCTTGGCACACAGTCAGAGCGCCTGTTTTCCAGGTATTTCTGAGCTATAAAACCACCTCTGATTGAATAAATGCGAGGTAGAGCTGGTGCCTTACTGTGGAACATTCCAGGTAGAGAGACAAAAAACATTTGACAGGCCCTCTAAAAAAAAGAAAAGTTACGTAATATAATAAAATCACCCCTATATTCTGAAACGAGAGTGGAGCTGCAGACTTTTAGCAACTACTTCAAACAGAAAAGTTTCAAGTTTTACCTTTAATACACCAAAGTCCACTGTATATTCTGAAACCGCACTTTACCCGTGCCTCTGGACTATTGACATGTTGCTGAAATCCCCGTGGCAACCATCAGATAATATCCCACCGTCCCACATTGTCTGAAGCTTTAAGCCAAACACAATAACGGCATTCATATACACACATTTCCACGAAAGTGAAGCCAGCTCACTATCAAGCACCTGACCACAATTTCACTCCAATAATCTCCATCTCAGGCCATAATTCGGTCCCTGGTGGAGCTATTTAGAAAGAAAAGTTGTATTTGTTGCCAGATAAAATACAAACTATCCATCACTGGTCATACATCTTATAGTGTAAACAGGATCTGCCTCTTTCTGACCGAATCTGGTAATTGAGAGTGATGGGAGAGATAGGATTATATTATCAAAGCATTACTCATTTTTGAGGAAGTCTTTCGGTTTGATTGAGGGAATAAAACTCCAGTAAAATTCACTGACTTCCCTTTGAAATGATAAAGAGTAATGTACCTGGCAACCAATGATCAACACTGCATGAAAGACTGCATTTCTTTGCTGATACAAATGTGGTTTAAATGACTACAGACTGAAAGAGTGGTTTCTGCTGCATTATCTGTCTACTCTGCGTTCACCTTTTGTATGTTTGAGTGTGATTTATTTATGTTTAGTTATTCCAAATTTTCGGATCCCAAAAGACACGAAAGACAAATCAGGGCTCTGTGATTTGTCAAGCTGAAATATTGAAATATAGTCAGTAAATTAACCTGGGTTGGAGCTGAGTTTGGATTTCTCAGTTGTAATTTTCTGTTAATATGTGTTATATTCTCTCTGATAATAGTCTTTTCTAGTCCTTTTTACAATTTCAAGTGAAAACGTCAAGTCAATTACATTTGGGCAACTTCGTGTGTTCTTTTTTATAATATATTTTATTCTTTCTTAAAATATATTTCTTGTAATATACATGATTCATTCTTCCTCATGATGACTTTATGAAAAACTAATTTAGAAATGAATGGTGAATAGTGTGAAAAAGGGCGACCAATGGCGTATTCACATTTGTACTTTTTTGGTCCTGGATTGAGCCCATATTTGAGATTTGAATCCTGCCGTAGACTTGCTTTGGTCCTGTTCTAGTCCTGGTTTGGCCATAACCAATAATACCAGTTTAGTTTAATATATTTTCAAGTAAAAAGTCAAGTACACTACATTTTTGGTAACTTTGTGTGTTCTTAAAGACCTTTGGATGTGGCCAGTTTGGCATTTTGTGATTACAGAAGATACCAGTATAAAGGGACCATTCCATATATGATAAATATGGATTTTATACATTATGTGAAACTTTTATACTTTGTTTATACATAGACCCTTTTAGGGCGGAAGTGGTAAAAACAGCTGCACGAGCGTTTTGGCAACGGAAGTGTCATTGTTCCCCATTTATTCTGATGCATTCATATTGAACTCTCACAAGAGTCAGACCTTTAAATATTCTACATTTTCCTTCATTTTAGTTTCCCAATGTTTCCTTGTCAAACCCTGCACAGGCGTGAACCATCATAAAGAAATCAGATTACTAAAATCTGATACAACTGTTTACATGATATTCCAGTAATCTGATAATTCCAGAAATCAGATAACAATCAGATTCATGTAAACAGAGTGTCACATGACAGTACAGTGACTGAAGCCTGACTCAGCCCAGAGCCCGTCTAACCCTGCACATGTTTTTGACACTCACATTCACATATGCACCACAGGTTTTCCTCCACATTCCTCCACAACTAAAACCAGGTGCTGCTTTTACTTTAAAGAGACTTATTTTCAGAAGTACGAGTTCTAGTGAAGTTTAATCTATGTGCTATAGTTAATGACGTTTCATTCGAGTAAACCTTCACATCTTTACTGCAGAAGATGCACGTGACAGACCGGTGCTGCTGGGAATAACCGTGTAAGGGAGTCGGGTTGAGGTTTAGAGCCAAAGAGACCACATCTGATGCACCGAGATGTCAGGACTTTTAGAAGCACGTTTAGTTCTACAATCTTGTTAGGAAATCAGTTACCATAAACGATATTCTGCTCATAAAGGGTCTTTGTTTCGTTTCAATGACGAAGATAGCCGCGTCATATCCAGTGTTGCGAAGTAGCTAAATGCATGTACTGAAAATACAGATTCTGAGTACAAATGTGAGTATCTGTTTTCCGTTACAGTTACTTTTTCTTTTGGCGGTAATCAGAACAATACAATAATACAGTTGCTTTTCCATCCAGAATCAAAGGAATACACGGCAGTACTTGATCACGCAATTTTGTCTTTGAACTGCACGGTATTAATGAGAAAAAAAGTAAAAACTGCTGTTGCAATGTGTCCGGGTGTGTGTTTGCGTTTTTCCTTCTCAGGGCATAAAAGAAAGCATAACAGACAGTGCAACAAAAATAAAGATTGTGATTATATGTCATCTTTATTTCATTATAATACAATGGAACTCAGTGTGAAAGTATTCAGAGTATTTAGACTGCAGTATTCTTATTGGCACATATAAAGGGATATGTTACAAAATACATATTAATTCAAAGTATTCTTACCAAAAACTTACTGTAAATTGACTATATGACATTACTGATTTTTAGATAGCCCACTTTGACTGAAGAATATGAAGCAAAAGATGATTTGTATTGTGTTTTGTAATATTTATACTGTAGTTAATATGGTATTGTTCCATAAAGTGTAAATGATTGGGAGCTTTAAGGTTGAAATATACAGTTCTATATTCAAAACATTCAACGTTGACCACATAAAAATACATATTAGGTTACCGTTTCACTTTTATCATGTAACATTTCTGGTGTAGGGTCTCCATCTGCTTGTCTCAGGACTATAGTCTTGAAATGCTGTAGTCTGCTGGGGCAGCAGTCTGCGCGTGAGGGACACTAATAGACTCGAGAAGATCATTAGGAAGGCTGGACATGTTGTGGGGGAGGAGCTGGACTCTCTGGTGGTGTTGGACAGGAGAATACTGGACAAAATCTGGACTATTCTGGACTCTCCCTTCCACCCCCTCCACAAGGTGCTGGCCAATCAGAGGAGCTCTTTCAGCCATAGACTGCGGCTGCCGCGCTGCTCCACTGAGAGACACAGGAAATCTGTCCTGCCTGTCGCCATCAAACTGTTGAACGCTGCACTTTAACTCACAAACTACTCAATCCTTTTCATCCTATTCCCTGCTCACACATGTATATAGTCATAAATATGTCACTGATGTAAATAGTTTCCCAGAGAGAGCTATTTTATCTTTTATCTTATTGTATTTAGCTTATTTTGTAACTTGTTCGATGTACATGCTCTTGGTCGGTTGCATCTGTAACAAAGAAAATTTCCCCTCGGGGATGAATAAAAGTAATCCTGATTCTGATTCTGAAATATGCCGGATAGAACACAATCCCTTTTCATTGATTTCTACCAATACAAAACAAGACAAGTAAAAAAATACACAAAATATTGTTCAACTGACATTAGCAAAGAGTTAAAAGTCCATGGGGAACTGTTTCATCTGCTAACAAAGAGCAATTTCTTTTAATTCAATTTTAAATCAAATTGCACTTACCGAAAATAGCCGCATGTATGGGAAAGTGTAAAATTCACTGCGTGTCTGTCTGGTTCGAACTGGTTCAAACTGGTTTGAACTGGTTCAAACTGGTTTAAACTGGTTCAGACTGGTTTAAATTGGTTCAAACTGGTTTAAACTGGTTCAGACTGGTTTAAACTGGTACAAACTGGTTTAAACTGGTTCAAACTGGTTTAAACTGGTTCAAACTGGTTCAGACTGGTTCAAACTGGTTTAAACTGGTTCAAACTGATTTAAACTGGTCTTCTCTCACGGGAGTTTCAAGTGGTGGTTGGGAGGTGCCGAGTTAACACTAGGGGAGGTTGAATTAACACTAAAGGACTTTGAAATAAAACTAGAGGAAGTTGAATTAACTTCAACTATATCAACTCTGGCAAATAACCCCAACTCGAACTCCCATTTAACTTTCAAATAGTTAAAATAACACGTTTTGTGTTAAAAACAACAGCTAAGGGAGTGTGTCCTTTAGTTCCAGTCAAATGAAGCTCACCCAGACTAGCAGTAATAGGAATAATCACCAGGCCAAGTTACAAAAGAACTGGAAGAACGTATGTAGGTCAAGCTCAAGGTTTATGTATTAAGCATGAAAAATACAGTTTAAAATTGTTTAAAATACAATCAAGACTGCTCAAAGTGCCGTACACATTTAATCTATAATTAAATACATGCGAGATATACGTTTAATTCCATACTTCTGGCAAAGCAAGATTTTTTATATAGAGACAAGCGGGTTAGCAGACACCCCACCACAAAAGTTCCATAGTGGACTTTTACATTAACATAAAATCTAAATAATTTGCTTTGGATTCACATAAAATAATGACATGGGAAAAGGGTGACATGATATATTTATTGAGAAACAACATTCTTCTCTTGTTCCACTGTTCCATGATGCAACCATTGTCAAACCCAGTCATTACATTACATTGCATTGCATTACATTACATTACATTACATTGCATTACATTGCATTACATTGCATGGTGCGGTGTATAGAGGAGGTGGAGGATGTGGTTTTTAGCGTCACTGACACTTGAGTGGAGAGGTCTGAGGAGCAGGGCCAGACTAGTGGGTGCTGAGTGGGTGTGTGGGTGGCTGGGTGCTGTGCTCAGGGTTTCTGTCAGGTCAATGTGAATGTGAAAACTACTGCGTCACCCCTATGTTACTGTCCCCGTCACCACATCACACACACCACCCACTTTTATGAATGAAACTTTTTAGGATTTTATTTTTCAATATTTGCATTTGTTTCTGTGGTTGTTCGTTCTAATTTCAAGTGCCTCTACCTGATTTTTTTACCATCTATTTGAGCAAAATGTGTCACCGAAGTACAGATATATTGTATAAGCAGCTATGGAGCTCAATTTTCCATTGATTTTTCCAACAAAAATTCAAAAAAGAGTTCACACATTTAAAACTGAAGATCGGGCGAAATGTTTTAATAACTTTGTGGTTTATAAAGTTTCAGAAACAGATTTTAAATTAACAGTAAAGGTCACGTGGTCGTTAGTTCTTACAGTTCCCGCAAGCTGTCTGCATCTAGTTATTTAAGTTTTAGTTTAAATCTAGTTTAATTTATTTAATTTAAGTCTAGTTATTTAAGTTTTTTATTGTCGAATAATCTGGAAATGCTTGTTTGCATGCTAGTTGTTGTTAGCTTTAACGTAACAGCAAAACTACACTCTGCTTATAAACTCATCATGGTGAGTAATTAGGATGTTCAGAACGCAAAAACGAACTGAGGAATAACTTTGGACGACAAACCGCTTAAACTAGTTCTGTTTTTCACATTTTTAGACGTTTAGATGTGTAGAAACGGTAGAAACTAAAGACTTTTTTCCTGTTTCATTTCATGTTTTGTTTGTTCCTCTCATGAAAATGCACAGCAGTACAATGAGTAACAATACATAATGTTCTGTAAATGTACATTATTGAAGGTATTTCCATGATTAGAAAGGAGCAGATACGAAGAAACAACTCTTTAGTCTGCCCCTTTATTTACATTTAAATGAAATTATTTGATGGTCTTGACATTTTCCCACTGACATTATTCTCTCCTCATAAGACGCCTGACATAAGAGTTGTAAAATAATTGTGCAAAGGCGTCACCAGCATCCAGATTAAAATAATTAAAGAAAGAAAGAAATCAATCAGTTGCTTTTTGGTGAGTTAAATACTTTAATCACGGTGATTTTCTCATATAACAACATGTTGTTGATTAATGACACGCTATTGACAGTACTGGACTTACAGTGCCTCAACCCCTCCCCGGAAAAGCCCGTGTCTCATGAGTTATTGGATCCATGATATCATTGCTAAACATAATCCACTAACATACGATTACAGTTCACAAACAGATAGGCATTTGGCGTTGGCGAAGAAATCCCACTTGTTTCATTCCTATAGAGTCACAGCCTGTTTGGATTTAAAACCTGGAAAAGTCCCTTATTGGATCACCAGCACATAAACTCTTTCATTGTATTTATCAGGGCGTTCATGGTGTGGCTTGAAGTCATTTGTTGACGTTTCTCCTCCTCACAGCGTAATATGAGTTTGTGGTCTTCAGGGTTAGTTCATCCCTCTGGACGATTCCCAGAACATTTAGTTTGGTTTTTTTAACAGGCCCCACCTTCTAAACAGGGCCGAGCTGTGACTGTCAGAACTCTGTGTACTCACTGGGCATCTGTGGAGGAAATGGGCTATCCTGGGTGGTTTTCGATTTTTGTTTTTCAGCTGTCTAATATTAGTAACATGTTTTGAAACACCCTTGTTGCAGTGTCATCTATTAGACTGACTTAGACTTTATTGATCCACAAGGGAAATTATTTGGACACAGTAGCTCACACACCAGAATAAATTACATGAGACTGGTATCAAATAAGGCTTATTTATATAAATGTATAACTTATTACTCATTGGTTTCAGATATTCTGGTTCCAGTATTTTCTGCCACTGTCTGTTGAAATACAGTTGGAAATCCTAAATTCAAATTTTAATACCAAGTTTAAAATGGTTTAATGAAACAAACAATTACCGTATTTTTCGCACCAGCCAAAAAATGTGTAATGAAGAAGAAAAAAAACATATATAAGTCACACCGAACTAAAAGTCGCACTTTTTGAGGGAAATTTATTTTATAAAATCAGAGACCAAGAACCGACATGTCATCTTGAAAGGCAAGTTATAGTAATAAAATGTTCAGCTCCACTCAAATGAAGTTCCCGATGCTCACGGTTACAGGAGCGAATCTGGAGCCAGGCCCTATGTTATAAAGAGTATTTTTTGGACGGACAAAATAGCCAAAAAAAAAACAAATTCAGGACCATGTACAGCCGGTTCATATGGACATTTTAAGACTAAAATGACGAGGCCACAGCAGCAGTTACAGAGAGAGGAGTGACATGATCCTAAGCGCGTTAGCTCTGTCCTTTCATATATACGGTCTATGGGCTGTCAGTGTGGAAAATGTAATATATAAATCGAACCTGAGTATAAGTCGCAGGACTACGAAACAATGAAAACTTATAGACAACTTATAGTCAACAACTTATAAACAACGACTTATAGTCCGAAAAATACGGTACATGTTTGCTTGTTCTGTCCCTTAAAAGTCCCATATTACGTTATTTTCTGATCTATGTTATAATGTTGTTTTGTTTCATTCTCACATGTTTAACACACAAACCCTGCATTTTTAGGCTGAGTTCTTAAACAGAAACCACTCTGTTCCACCACTGTGTTTTTAAACTTCATACACCTTCACTAGAATCATGTGGATATTTTCAGCGCTGGAATTGCCTATCCAATCCAGCCCAATCCACTGCATTTCTATAGCACATTTCATAAACAAAAGAGTTTCCAAAGTGCTGCACAATACAAACAAAACACATTCAATAGAAACAAAAATAAAGCTCTAGTTGCCTCCACTAGTTTTTGTAAAAAATAAAACTAGTAAAATCAAACAAGAGCAAGAAAATACATAAAATAATAAAAAGGTCAAATAAAATCATTAATATAAATAAAAGACACAGATGACCATACAACTCACGTGGTGTTAAAAGCCAGAGAGTAAAAGTGGCTCTTAAGACCTATACTGAACTAAAAAGGTACATATCTAAAGGAAAACTTGAGGACTTTAAAGAGATTTGGTTGGCCTTTTTGCGCATTGTGAAGAATTTTGACATGTAGAGATCTTTGTTCAAGTTGAGTGAACTGTGTGTTTTGGGGTAGGTTTTTCAATATGTAAAATCTCAATAAAAACATTTGTGAGAAAAAAAGCTGAATATCTGACTGAGTTGTGTCAGTTGTGTATTTTTGATGTCTTCTTTCCATCATTGCCTCATTGATAAAACACTGCATGTCAGTATTTGAATAGTCTTTGTAGTTGTTGGCTTGAGTGCATGTTTGTGTCTCTCTTTGGGAATGCTGCACAGATACCAGGATCACAGAGCTCTCTCCTCTCTGCTGTGATGTTGGGTTTCCATGTCATGTTTAACCCAATGTTTTATTTTTATTTTTCTGCAGGTCCCGGGTGGGTCATATCCCGTGGTGGTCAAAATGGGTCACGCACACGCCGGGATGGGAAAGGTGAGTTCATGGATAAAGTTCCCTAAAAAGTCAAAGCAAAACTACACTTTTTCAGAATTTGAGTCTTTCACCACTGCTTTGGCAAAATGTTCTAGTTGTCAGACATCTGCCTGTCAGATCCTCTCAGTCTGAAGGTCCACTGTGCAACTTTTTAACTGGGAGCCCGTCACCTGCTTGTTTCGCCTCCGTGAAGTTGGCCCCCATCAAACGCAAACCTACACAAAAACTATGTCAATTGTTTGTGCTTTGTTTGTGCTGTTTTGTGCTGCAAAAAGTTTTGATTGTGCTGTTTTAGTTTTGGAGAAATTAACGATTCTTTTATAGGTCAAATGGGGGTCAGCCAGTCCCCAGGAAGCTTCAAAATGCTTTAAAACGCCCAAAAGGTGTCAATTGTTTGTGCTTCGTTTGTGCTGCAAAAAGTTTTGTTTGTGTGATTATGGTTCTTAAGATATTAAGAGTTTTATTTTCGGCCAATGATGTCATCCAGCCCCTCAAAATGTGAAATAGCCTCAAAGCATGCAGAAAACGTTTGTATTTCGTTTGTGCTTTGACAATTTTCATTTGTGTGAGTTTATTTCTAAAATTATTCATTATTATTTCTGCTGCAATTATAGGACATCATTTCAGCTCAGCAGACAGCAGCAAACTCTGCAAAACTAGTGGCAATAAACAATCTCTGTATTATTAGTCTGTATTATCATATATAATATGAATCAAAAGCAAATTACTAAAGACCGTTACATACTTTTCTGCAGCCTGAGGAAGAACAAACGATTGACACCATTTTGGACGTTTTAGAGCATTTTGAAGCTTCCTGGGGGTTGACCCCAATTTGACCTATAAAAGAATAGTTAATTTCTCAAAAACTAAAGCAGCACAAACAAAATTTTTTGCAGCACAAACGAAGCACAAACGATTTACAAAGTTTTTGTGTAGGTTTGAGTTTGATGGGGGCCAACTTCACGCAGGTGCTTGTTTCTATGTCACTGCTCTGCCTGGAATGTTGACATTAAGCCGCTCTACCTTACTTTTATTAAATTAGAGGTGGTTTGATAGAGAGGCATTCACACACTTTTTTTTTTTTTTTTTTTTGCTGTAGCTCAGTTGGTGTTCATCCTCTTAGCCTAAAAAATTGGTGCTTTGAATACCGTTTTCCACATAAACATCATTCGTTTTCCACATAAACATCAGATCCTCTAACCTACAGGTGATGGATCAGTCCCAACCTCTGTGTAGTTGTATTTCTGAGCAAAACACTTCCCACTCCCCCATGTGTGAATGGACAAGTGGTTTCTTGTTGTAAAGCGCTTTGAGTCAAAGATGGAAAAGCACTAGTCCAAAAACATGACTATTTACCAATTTACTTGTACTTGTTCCTTGACAGTACAGTGGTTTTGTTGAGTTGTTGGAGTTGAAAGTTGCAGTGTGAAAG
This sequence comes from Odontamblyopus lacepedii, assembly GCA_034769755.1. Lineage (NCBI taxonomy): Eukaryota > Metazoa > Chordata > Actinopteri > Gobiiformes > Gobiidae > Odontamblyopus > Odontamblyopus lacepedii. Next base: position 39,908,370 of record CM068344.1, on the reverse strand, counting down.
TACAAGGAGCCTATCAAAAGCCTGAATAAAAGAAAATATATTTTAGACCTTTCTACAATAAATATAATAGATTTAAAGACTTACCCTAACCATCACCCTTATATCTCCATAAATCTCACCCCAGGCTGAGAGAACAGGCTTGGTTTCCGGTTGGGGGCCCTGACTTGTATAGGATTTCCCATAATTCTCTGGGGCATTGGCAGGTCCTTGTAGAGCGTGACCTGATTTGACCTTTAGGAGCTCGCAGCATTCTGAGAACGAACACACGTCTGCAGAACCCTGAGCCAGAGCTGTTCTGTTTGTCTATACCACAAGGCTGTCATTTTCCACGGTCAGTGAACTTCACATGTGACACATTCAGACCACAGAAATTCACCAATACGTTGCGTTCATGGCACATCACAACATTCTGCCATCTCTGTAGTTTAAATCTGAGCTCAGAATTACATGGTACACCGTCAGTAAACACCAGTGCAATTCTTTTTTCACAATAGCTTTAGGAAGTGGTGCCATTGTTCAATCCCAAAGACACGATTGTCGTCAGCTGAAAGCAGATGCGAGGTTAATTTCAAGGGTAGTTTGTGGAGCTATTCCGTAATAAATGGTGATAAAGTTCAACCATAGGAGCATGGGGGTACTTCTGGCTCCATCGACTCTGTTTCCAGTTGACTTTACATTGAAAAATTATCACAGCCTCTCTGTAACTACTGCAGTGATCCTCACCGTTTTGGTCTTAAAATGTTTGTATTAAAATGCTCTACATGATCCTGGGGTTGTTATTTCACTATTTTGTCCATAAATAATTCCTATTTCTAATGGAACTGGCTCCAAATTCACCCATATAACTATTAGCCATTGGGTTGTACTGAATTTTGCGCATTTACTCAAAGGTTAGTGGTTTAGTTCCATGGTAAAGTCAATTGATACTGTCAGTATGTACTTGGGCAAGTCATTTTACCCAACCTGCCTATTCATGAGTTTCAGAATAATGCAAAATTAGGACCATTGACGTAATGATTATCAATTTCTAAACATATCTTTTGAGTTGGAAATAGTTCTAAAAGTGTTGTATATAACAAGAGGCTCAAATCAGTGAGTAGTATCTATATTTGCTGGTCCATCAAAGTGTGTGTGTCATTCCTGTACATGATATTATAAAAATACAAAATCTCCTAAATTTCTCATAGTCAAGGAACATTCAAAAACCTTGGCACAGATGGTTATTTGAAGTCTCCTGCTCAGTGCGTCACAGGTTTTATTAGTTCACGCTTTAAATACAGAGACACTCATTCATGACATGTATTACACTCTTCTGTGAAAATACAAGGGCCTTCGCTTTGTGACCTAATGCACCCAACTATGGACTGATCTACAATACTGATCTGTAACAGCTTCACGATAAAACAGGTTCATTGACTTCCTGTTCAAAAATACAAACTTTATACTAGGGCCTGACCGATATGGATTTTGTTGCGGCCGATATGATACCAATAAAATGGGTGTTGGAGCTGCCGATACCCGATATAATCACTGATATATTTATGACATAAAAATTCACTGTAAATCTTCAGTTGTTTATAAAACTTTGGTTTGGCTCTATTGGATTGGGTTTATTTAGGCATCATTTATAGTTATTCTGCCTCTTTACGTCATATTTAAAGACAGTAGGTCGGCCTAATGGGATTTTTGTGTGATATTCTAGCCAGTAAAGAAAGTGCTGTAAGTAAACTACCGCTATTAGCCTTTAGTGGTAGATGTGTGCGCTGCGGTAATTAATGATATGCTAAATGCCAATAATTCACACTTCTATTCACAGCTCATTTACATATCAGTGTGTGTCCAGTAACTTATATATGGCCATTATAGTCACTTTACAGTCGCTAATAGAAGAGAAAACAGCCTGTTTATGTGCGAGCTACAGCAGCTAATCGCTAACCAATGAGAAAGAACCAAAACAAGTTTCAAAACCAACACCTTTCCCACACTCTCAGATCACAAGTCTGCACTAATAACTTAATCCAGACTCAAACTGATCGTCCATAAAAAGAATACAATTTCTGTGTTGTGCACGTGGATCTATGGCAGCACATGGTGTAAACAAACGCACATGGCGATGCGTTCAGGAGCAGTATGACATCACAGGCACAAACAAATGACTCCACAGATAAATACTGCGGCGCCACATATTAGAACATTTATCTGTCTGTAAATTGGATGAAATGGGCATAATATATAGAGTCTAAGGTTTATAACAAGGTAAAACATGTCCACTTGGAATATCGGCCCATATCGGCAAGATTTGGGCCGATAGCCGATATGTTTCCAAGAGCTACTTTATACTGTAACAATCAGGAGGTAGGGGTTGTCCAAACAAAATCTATGGTGTCCTGTTCAAACCAACTCTATTGTATAAAAACTATGCATAGTGTCTGTTGATATAAAATTTAAAATATGTGGAAAAGTTAGAGAAACATGTCTTTTGGTGGATCTTATGGTAGACATGGTGGCCGTTCTGTCGGTACACATGATTTCTATGGGCACAGGACACTGATATGGTATTTAGGATATGAAGCAAAACAAAAGTAAACAATGAAGTTAAATTGAACCATCACAACTAGATCTTCAGAACATGTTTATTTTTTAAAGCAACTCAGAGACACAGTGAAGATCACTGCCAACCAAGCTAAAGTCCACAAGATGTCCAGCCTTCTGCTCCAAGACCGACTTCTCCGGATCCGTATTGAACACTTAAGGAAAGAGCTCCAGCGGCGTGTACTCGTCTTGTCCTTTTTCCAGGGAGAGCTCACAGCGCTTGAAACCTTAAAGAGAAGAATCCAGGACTGCAAGCAAAAATGTGAGGAATCCATCAGAGCATATCAGACCATCACTGAAGATGCCCTGGACAAGCTGCAGAAAGTCACTGAACATTTCCAGATAATGAAGGAGGACTGGAGCAAGCAGAGGGGAAAGGAGTTCATTGAAGAGGCTGTGACAATGGTGGCTTTTTTGGAAAAGTTGGACAGCTGCCTCTCAAAATTTAAGACTATAGGAGATAAGTTCTTGAACCTGCAGCAGAAGGTGGAGACGGAGATTTCAGAGCATCAAACACAGCTCCAAGAAGTGATGCTAAAACTCCACGATAGAATCGCTCCTTTTTTACGATAAAAACTCATAACTGAGCTTTTAATTCAGTCTCTGTTTTGATTGTGGGGTTTGTTTTTAAGTGGGATGAAACCTCAAATCTCATCAGGGTCCAAGTGTGTTTGCATGATTATTTGTTATTTATTTACTGTACAATAAGTAATCACATAGGTTCATACGCAGACATGTCTGTGCCAAACTTTAGCTGTGCTGAGCTGTTTTTAATTAAATGTTCATATAGTCTTTGCGGATTAACCAACCACACCCCTTGTGTTTGCTAGAAATTCAATGCATAATAGCTTATGTACACTTTATACTGCTATAACTACATCTGCCTTTGTGTCATGTTGTTGCTCTCTTTAAGTACCTCAATAGTGTTTATGTTTAGATCCACATATTTGCTTTTTATTAATTGTACTAATACGGTCTTGCACTAGACACACTTGGTGCCCGATCTTGCTCCCAATCTTAGCTAAGCACTTAGCAAGCACTAAGGAAGGGGCGCGTCCAGGTCGGGCTGTGCTTCGCTGCTGAAGGCCGGAATGGGACGGTACAAGTACATATATGGTGATGGCATCTGAACCAATCTGTGACTGCTGTGGCCTTTAAAAGCACTGCCGGCCTTGGTAATGTCTGTAATGTCTTTGCCTCATTACGAGCAGCACAGAGGGCTGTGGGGAAGAGTTATATATGGGTACAATAAAACTCTGGAGTCCTACGATGCAAGTACGCACTAGTATAGAGGCATCAGGAATACAGAATTTTGGATGGACTGTGACAGAACTGGCACTCCACGTGCATGTGCACCCCTCTCACGCACCCCTGTAAGCCCGTGCACGCGCACACGTTAACCTTTTTACTTTTCCCTTCGTTCTTCATTCCGTTTGCCTCCCATTACGCAGCAGACCAGTGTCTATCTCATGCACTCCCCACTACAGACCTGCTGAGCTTCGCTCTGCTGCGCTGATGACACCTGCTCCCACCTGCCCGGCAGCCCACTCCCATGTCTCTCATCTGAGGTGTGAGTGTCCACCGCTGATATGCACCATGCGAGCACAGAGCAGGATGTGCAGGTGTCTGTACAGAGAAGTGCTCATGTGCATTATACATCTCTGCTTTGTACAGCCGCTGTACAAAGCTCTACTGACCGCTGCTGCCAAAAGAGCAGCATGTGTGAGATGTGCGTCTGCTCCGCCACAGCCCTGAGCTGTCAGTGAATGCACACGCTGATCTCTGAGTCCGGTGTCGGGTCTGTGCCGTTATTTACGGTTTTGATGGTCGCCAACCTACTGGTGACTAACTTTAAAAACTAACCAAAGCAGCAAAATGGGAATAATTCAAAATGAAATGGAGCTGATGACAGAAAGGGCACGAGGATGTGAGGAAATCTGACATCGCAGCATTAGGACCACAGACAGGGTAAGAAAACGCACTTTAGGACAGAGCTGTAAACGGCCTCATGTGAATGAACAGCTTTTCTACAGCTCCAGATCAAATCAAACTGTAGAGCAGTGCTGAGCCGATATAGGAAACAGGCGAGGGGCTGTGCTCTGCTGTGGGAGGGCATCCGGAGGGCACACGAACATCTCGCACAGCACACGAACATGTTATGAATGTTAAACATTTATCATCCTAATATATTTCCAAATAATAGACGTCTTGAGCATTTCACATTCTTTTTCAATGGACTAATTCGATATTTATTTTCACGATTCTGTCGCACCACAGCCTCAGTCTGCTCCACTACACCTGATATTCAGGCACGGCACACCTCTTGTGTAGAGCTCCACACCCCACACTTGTGCTAGTGCTAAGACTGGGGGCAAAATTGGGCCCTTAATGTTTAACATAAACAATATCCATAGCATCATATGTCCATAGCTTCTTGCACGATCCCCATAGATCTCCATAGGGAAAAACAAAACCGCTCATTTCACCATATCCAACAGTTCCTTACTCATGTCCCATGAACTGCACATGCACCTCTTAGCTGGTTAAAATCTCATTATATGATGTCAAAAACTCACTTTTCAAAAACTGCTCAGGTTGTACGCACAGAAGGAACCACTCTGTTTGCCAAGCCCTGGAACACTGATTAAATAAAATTAGTAAAGCAATATTGTAGTCCAATTGGGTTCATTAGGTCTAGGGAAAAAAAATGTTGGATGGATCAGTTTTTTGACATAAATCTGCATTTTAACACTAACACTATCAGTTTTGGCTGCTTCCACCTGTATTAATGAGATCTGGTTAAAATAATTGACCTGACTCATTTTATCAACTCTATTTCATGTTATCTTTGTGCATATGATTTGTCTGTTTTCTTGTATGTATGTTCAGAGTAATTTGGATGTATATATGCAATAAATTAAGATAACCTAATCTAATATCAAGCTGCTTTACACTGAGTCCTAGTGTTGCCCTGGTTTGGATCTACCTTAGACCTGATCTTGTCCCATTTGCAGCGGTAATGAATCTCTGTGTAACTCCTTTCTTTAGCTCGTGTTTACACTATCATCCTAATTCGTTTCATTGCCTTTAAAGTGACATCTCTGTTTATCCAACCACACTCCACATCAAAGCTGCCCACCCATCTGTAATGCACCAGACTTACTTTTATTGGTCCATGCTCGCTCATTTCGGTCCCGTATTTACAGTGGATTGTGTCATTTTTAAAAGCACATTTGGGGTCTCTTTGTTCCACCCGTTTCGTAATTCATTTTGTTAAATTGGTTTGTGTTCAAAACAGCACGAAATCTTCACCCAGACCTCACAAGACTTCTCCAGACCTCAGCACATCGCATCGGCTCATTGTTACATAATGAAATTTAACTCGAGGATTACGAAATGACACGTTTCTAAATGGGCAATGCACTGTGGGTCTGGGTGGAGCATTTGGGTTTGGTTCTTATTGTAAGTGTTTACCACCTGTTTTATGGTTTGTTTTTTGTACAGTACATACACCACCAGTCCCATGTTTCAACACACTTTTTCATTTATGTTTCTTTCTTCTTTATTTCCATGATTATTTACATCAGGAACACTCAAATTGATCACAGGCCCCTTAAAATTAAATCCATTTTGTATTTTTTCTCGAGTTTTCAGGTCTTAATCTAATAGTTCATTAGGAAACTTGCACATCACACATGGTTCAATCACATATGGGCCTTTAAAGATATAAATAAATCAGTGAAGTCATCAACAATCTCTGGGAGTGTGATGCTAACTGGAAGCATGACTCTGTCTGAAGCTCCGTTACTCAAATTAGACTTAATCTGAGTTTTATTTTAACACAGTCTGAGCAGAAAGAGCTGTCTTGGTTGGAGCTACAATAGGTGAGATGATTTGTGCTGTTAAACAAGTCTCTGTCACATAAAATTACAGTCACAAGTTCACTAGCATTGGCCAACAGGTTTTCAGTTAGTCACTCTCATTTTTTGTGAAAATCAAACTCCTAAACAGGACCGCGGACACTCGTATTGATCACAAGCGTTTTTCGTGGATTTTCAGACCACTTAAAAACTTTGCTAATAAGTGCATTGTTGTTCGCACGGTAACATGGATATTTTGCCAATACTTTGGAAAATAATTTGTTCCATCAGAGTTTGAAATTTAAATACTGTTGAATTTCTCACTTTGAATTTTTTAACTTTGAAAAAACATATTAGTTTCTGAAATTTTAAGTGTACATTTAAAGAACGTTCATTTTTATATAATGTATGTATATATATTTGTATGTGATTTGTCATGTGATTCGTACATTTAAATAAAATCCGTATGCACATGTGAATTTTACCGTGATGAAGACGCACGTCCAAAAACGTTGGTGTTTCACATGAAATAAAATTATAGCTAAGCATATCGGAGTGCCTCGGATTTCTTCTTTTATCTAATTAAAAATAACCTTAAGAATATTCAGCACATATATTTTCAAGGCCTCAAATTCAACCGTCAAACTTTAGATGCCAAGGCAGAAGCAATCGGTCTAAAGTGATCCGATCTAACTTCGTAACAAGCAGGAAATGGAGTGAACCAGTCTGGTCAGAATGAGCCTCATCCAAACCTCGTCTCTTTGATTTCTTAAGCCCCGCCCACAGATGAGAACGGCCAATAGGAAACGGCCTCTGTTTTCACTCGCACATGATCGATAACATTTTCACTGTGAATTTTACACTCTGAATTTCGACTGTTGAATTTGAGGGTGTGAAAATATTTGTGCTGAATATTTAAAAGGTGAGATTTTTATTTTGAATTTGAAACGTATTGAAAAAGGACACTTACAATTTCAGCAACTAAAATTCAGATTAAAGATAATTCAAACAAAATTCAAAGTGAGAAATTCAGCGGTATTTAAAACTCTGATGGAATAAATGATCTTCCATACAATACAAATACATTTAGAACACCCCCAGTAAAATGTATCTATTATTTTCATCCATCCATCCATCTTCTCCCGCTTAATCCAGCTGGGTCGCGGGGGCAGCGTGCTGCCCAATACTCATAGCACCTGACCCCCCCTATGAACCCCTCTGCAGGTGGTGAGCCCACAGGAGGGTGGACAACATGGTCCTTGATGTTAGTTCATAGGGGTGCAGGCATTATTTTCTATTATTTTATTAACCTTTATTTAACCAGGAAAGTCCCGTTGAGATTTAAAACCTCTTTTTCAAGGGAGTCCTGACCAAGAGGCAGAAGTAAATTCATACAGTTACAATATTACAGACAAATACAGAGGAGATAAAAACAATTATGTAAAACAAATGCAGGTCATGGAGTTGGTCTCTAGGACTCTTAGATTAGACTTGAAAGCACCAGAGAAATTAAACTAACCAAGTTCCTCCTGCAACAAGTTCCAAGATGAAGGTGCAGAGTCTACAAAGGCTTTTTTGCCAAGTTCAGTCCGAGCGAAAGGAACAGAGAGTGAGAGATGATCCTGTGAGCGAAGAGAATATGAACTGGTTGTTCTCTGTGACACTAATGAACAAATAGTCCAAGTAGTGCCTTATAGATGAAAGTGAACCAATGAGTCCTTCACACAGCAAGGGCAGGCCGTCCGACTCGAGAATACAAGTCACAGCGATGTGTCACTACTTTACAGTTTGTAATGAACCTCAGTGCACCGTGATAAACAGTGTCAATCATCTGAAGACACTGAGCCGGGCCCCGTTCATATATATGACGCCTCCATAATCCAATAGAAAGGAAATGACTTGTTTTAATCCAAATAAATTGCAGAAGTCACGGCCTGGTTGTGTCTGTTTCAATGCTTTCCCACCATAGAGAGGCTTGTAATGACTGAGCAGAGGCCTGTCTCTGATCATTGGACATGGTGGACAGTGACTCCTGATAAACTGTCATATACATAGCACATATAGATGAATGGGGTTGTCTCCAGATCAGCTTCCCATGGTCTGTCAACACACACCACATCATTCCTTTGCTACTATCTCACTATAGAGAGCACTCTCGGAGCTAGTATAGGCTATTTTAGTTCATAAAGTCAGGATGTACAAAAGCATGAGAAGATGTATTGTAAGTGCCAACGTAATCTATGTGATTATCAAAGTATGCGTGATTATTTTGCATTCAAAAATAATTTAGTTAGTGGTTCTGAAATGGTGGGTTTATCCTAAGGGCATGGGAAGGTTGAATCTAGTTAGAAAATAGTTATATATACATTTGAATTAATGGAAAATAATGCATAAGGACACTTAAGTACACATAAATACTAAAAAACTGTACTAGCAATTTTGCACATGTGAATAACCAAGTCAGGTGTGGACCATACTTACATCAGACACGTATAAATACAGAAATATAAGGGTATCTGTTTAACTTTTCTATTTGATAATCTAAAGTTAAAATTTCTAATGGAGCATTTTTTATTTTTTTCTGCAATTTGGGTGAAGTGTCTTGGGCATGGGGTGTTATTATTATTTACTATGATTAATATGTTGATTTTATAGCTCTAGTGTGTAACTTTTTTTGTCACTTTATTTTTATTGTTTATGTTCAATTTATAATTATAACAAGAAAAACAAAGATAAAAATAAACACAATGGTTGAAAAACCAAAATATGAACAGGAGCCTAGGTGACACCAGGATAGTCTACTTTTGCATATACAATGTCCATTTTTCCCATTTCTTCATCATTTTGTGCCTCTTGCAGTCTCAGTCTATGAGTTATTTTTTCCATTAGATAAATGCTTTTTATTGTAGATGTCCACTGATCCTTTGAGGGCACCGCTCTTGTGCCCCAGTTCGTAGTTATTGATTTTTTGGCAGCTAATGACATCACTTTGAACAGATACATATCTCTTTGGTGAATCATGTCTTCTGAGAAGTTGTGTAGATCGACCAGTTCAGGTGACAAGGAGACAGAATAACCCAACACCCCAGTACATCACAAACCATTTCCCAAAATACAGTAACATTTGGACATTTCCAAAATATGAGAATGGTTCTAGTATGTAACATTTAGCTGGAAAATATACTAAAATAAAATTATGTTTGTTTGTCTTTTTTAATTTTGGTTGTGTTTTTTGCACTGAAAAACAAAAGAAAAGCATGTAAACCTTACTGTGAGCGGGCTTGCATCTCCACAAACCTGATTCTTATTTGGCCTGGAGAACAGACTTGTGTCCATAAAAATATTGTTCGCTTGGCTATAATTTCTACAATATGCCTCAACATATCTTTCTCCATGGAGAATGTTCCAAAGTGTAGTTTTAACTTACTGTTTCTATGCAATCATGCAGGTGAAACCACCTCCAGAAACCTACACACTGTACCTTTAAGATTGTGTTTATGTTCCTGTTTACCGTGTTTACCATGTTTACTATAGGAAATAGTGATTACTGAATGACTCATGATGTAAAGACACAATTCCTTTTTATATGTACATTTTTTCCACCTCTTATTTCCTAATTTGCTCAAATGCTACTGTAAAACATTACGAGTCTGACCTCATGTCTTGTATACATTTCCCCTATATACCCTGTGCAGTAACATTGTAAAAACAGCATTGTACGAGGTGACGCAGTAAAACTCGCCTCTGGGCCTGTTTCCATACCTTCTGCATTAGCCTGTGTGCAGAGTTCCAGGTGTTTGCCCCGGTAGCTCTCCTCATTACCCCTCTAACGTTACGTGTTTTGGGCTCAGATCAAAGTGGAGAACCAGCAGGACTTCCAGGACATCACCAGCGTCGTGGCTCTGGCCGGGACCTACGCCACCTCCGAGCCCTTCGTCCAGTCCAAGTACGACATCCGCATTCAGAAGATCGGCAACAACTACAAGGCGTACATGTGAGTCTGTGGCCTGTTTGGTAAAGATAAACATAATTGGATTGGTTTTGTTTGTAGCATAAAGTGCACTTCCAATAGGCATACCTAGTTGCACAGTTTGTAAAGGTCCTATATTACACAAAATTGACTCTTGTGAGCTTTAAACCATGTTAGAATGTTGTTACATTATTATAAAAACATACCTGGAGTTGTGTTTTGTTTCATTCACCCTTTATTATTAGTCTACATCTCTAAAGCTCTATTCTAATGCTTTATTCCACCTTTTAATTCATGAAATCAGTAGAGACTGGCAATTCCAGGGCTGAAATGATTCAAATGACTCTAGTAAAGATGTAAAAACACAGTGGAGTACTTCCTGTATTACCACAGGCATGTTTTATGTTTGAAAGAAGAACAATATTAAGAAAGATTTTTATTAAAAACATTCTTCAGCCTTACACTTTTTACACTTTACATTACGTTGTTCGTTCATTCTCAACGCTACTTTAAATTTGACAAAGATACAGCTGCTAATCTGAGCATAGTCACAATCACAGGCAAGGGTCAGTGAAGTGTCTTGCCCAAGGACCGATGTTCAAGTTATAAGACTCAACACCCCCGCCCCTAAATTACAGAATTGTTGCTTATGACATTGGCTGAAGTTTCCTCATCAGTTATTCAGAGGCTACAGACCATATCACAACAAAGACCAGCAGTCATCACCCTCTGAACTCAAGTTTACTTAATAATGAGTAACACTTTGGTCATATCACCCAGTCTGGACTCAACCATTCACTGACATAACAGAGGTGTGAATGGGCCGACCGCACAGGCCCTAAAGGGGTTATCTTATCTGGATTCTTGGTGATTCATGTTTTACGTTTGATTTTCAGGAGAACTTCCATCTCCGGGAACTGGAAAGCCAACACCGGGTCGGCCATGTTGGAGCAGATCGCTATGACTGACAGGTGAGCTGAGTCAAAGGGCGTGCACAGATGTTTTAGTATGTGGCGTAACCTAAGAGCAAGATGAACCCATAAAATTGTCCAGCTAACAGGTAGTAACAACCAGGCCTAGCTCAAGATCTGGAGATGGGTCTCACTGCTCCTGACAAATTGCCCCGGCGACGTTGAAAGACGGGTCAAATGCAGAGGACAAATTTCCCCACAAGTAAAGTGTCTCTAAAGCCTTCATGAGCCATGTCTGTTGCAATATCCAAGCATGTCCAAACTTGGCAAGTAGCACTTTCTTAGGCCTGTGTTTTTTTTGTTTTTTTTTGTTATCTACCTTGATAAAGCGATTATCCACTTTTTATTGTGTCATTTGGAAGATCTAAACATGGATGGTCTGGTGACATATTGTTATAAATCCATATATTTTAATTATTTACTGTATTAACCTCTGGCCCTCACTCAGTCCTTTACATTGTCTATGTGAAAACTTTGGACACTCCTATCATAATCCTTTACATTTTTTGCCCTTTGAGAGACGAAATACATAATATAGCATTTTTATGAACAAATGACCAAGTCCCACACCATATCGTATAATGACAATTCAAAACAGAACCGTATGGTGATTTAAACTATAAAATGCAAAACACACTCCAAAAAGTGGGATAACTTTCACTGGTCAAAGGCTATAAATTGGGCATGTCCAACCTATGGCCCGGGTGCCAAATGTGGCCCTCAGACAAATTGTTTTGGCCCTCAGGCTTCCAGGTGAATTGGCCCATATTAGTGCAAGTCGTACTTTTTACTGCATGTTTTTGAAATCTACTTTGATCAAGCAAATGTAGTGTGTCCTTTAGAGGGTCTAAGCCTGAACAAAGGTCTGGAGGGTCATTCAAACCTGTTATAAATGCACAGATTTGAATTACTCACTGTTTTGACCACCAGTTTTTGGCCCTCAATCGGCCCTCACGCTGGTCTGTGTTATAATACGTGGCCCTTGATGAAAAAAGTTTGGACACCTGCTACAAACTACGCCCAGATACACTGAAACAAGCCACAAAATCTATTGCTAGAATTTAGTTTTTTAGGTAAATATGTTGACATTAAACACTGATTTTTAAATATATTTTTGTCTAATAGAGGCTAAACTTGTATCTTTTCCTAAATTGAAACCGAAATGGCTACATTTCCAGTAAAAGCCACTGCAGTCTCTTATCAAGTGTTACATTCTTGTTGACTGTTGTTGTCTCAGATACCGGCTGTGGGTGGACTCGTGTGCGGAGATGTTTGGAGGTCTGGACATCTGCGCCGTGAAGGCCGTGCACGGGAAAGATGGCAATGACTACATCATCGAGGTCAGACTTTACACACTGTACACAGATAAAGAGTTTGTTTTTAGTTTGGATTGATCGCACTTTTCAGGGTTATTCTTTTATTATCATAGGCTTAGGGTGAGTTTGTTGTACAGTTGTATGGAGGATTGTAGTCCCCCACTGTTTGAGTGGAGCTGTAGGAACCTGTTGGAAATAATTACAAACATCTAAAAAACAATAAAATAATGTAATTCTGTTAATTAATAGTAGCTTCTTCTATCTTAAAAACTTTTGTCGATTTGAATTCAGCTTTCTTTTGCGATCTTTTTAAGCGTATGTTTTTAAGAAGATGTTTTATATGGGGCCATGTGGATTTATGTATCAGTTTTACATTTTTGGGGCTCTGTGTGTGTGTTCTCTAATCTGAACATTATCTTCAATTATTATTTCAACCGACATCCAACCAATCAATTACATTTTTTAATAAATATGGGCAAAAAAGAAAAACAAAACACAAATATAATTTACAAAGAGCAGTGTTGGATTTAACCCGGACTAAACCATTTTATGAATTACATATATTCTATGAGTTTGAGGACTGAATATACAACAATACTACTACTACTACTGTTGCTACTACTACTACTACTACTACTACTACTACTACTCTTACTGCTACTGTTACTATTACTATGACTGTTACTACTGCTAATATTGCTGCTACTACTTCTACTACTACTACTACTAGTGTTGCTTCTACTACTGCTATTACTACTACTACTACTATGACTACTACTATAACTACTACTACTGCTACTTCTGCTACTACTGCTACTACTGCTACTACTACTACTACTACTGTTACTACTACTGTTACTGTTACTACTACTACTTCTACTATGGCTCCTACAACTTCTACTGTTGCTACTACTACTGCTACTACTACTACTACTACTACTACTACTACTGCTACTACTACTACTACTACTGCTACTACTACTTCTACTACTGCTATTGTTACTACTACTACTACTACTGTTGCTACTACTAATGCTACTACTACTACTACTTCTACTACTGCTATTGTTACTACTACTACTACTACTGTTGCTACTACTGTTGCTACTACTACTACTACTACTACTACTACACCACACTGTTACTGTTACCTACCACTACTTCACCATGGTCTCACAACTTCTACTGTTGCTACTACTACTGCTACTACTACTACTACTACTACTACTACTACTACTACTACTTCTACTACTACTTCTACTGTTGCTACTACTAAAGCTACTACTACTACTACTACTACTGCTACTACTACTACTACGATTACTATTACTACTGCTACTTGAGCTGCTACTACTACTACTGCTACTACTACTACTACGATTACTATTACTACTGCTACTTGAGCTGCTACTACTACTACTGCTACTGTTACTAGTACTGTTACTACTACTGTTACTTCTACTACTACTACTACTACTACTACTGCTGCTACTACTACTGTTACTACCACTACTAGTTCCACTACTGCTACTTCTGCTACTACCACTACTGCTACTACTATACTATAACTACTACTACTACTACTACTGCTACTTCTATTACGGCTACTACTTCTGAAAAAAAGCAAAACAACAAAAAAAACAGGAAAACTGGAGAAAATGCTTAAAATAATTGTTCACTCCTGTTCAAACATCCCACACAATACAGCTGAATGTCATCTCCTTGGATTCACAGTCCCTGAAACTAAAACCATGAAAATCTCAAATGTCAAACAGTGGGCGTACCTACAGTTAACGCACAGCTCTTGTAAACCTTGAAGAGACAGATTAGTTTTAGACCAAACACTGAACAAATACAAAAAACACTGACTGGAATAAAAGCCATGTGTTTGACTCAAGGTTGATTTAAATACAAGGGCTGGGAAACTTAAAAAGACATTTACAAGAAATTAGACGTGTTTAATTCACTTACGGGACGCCATTTTGAGTTATGCCCACAGTTCTAAGGAATAATAGCTGAAACCATAATAGCCCTTTTTATAGCCAACTGAAATACTGGCAGTGAGGGACATAATGAGGAAAGTCCCCTCGCAGATGATTAAGAAAGGCCCTCGTCGTGTTAAAGGGCCTATGTTACGCTATTTTCTGATCTGTGTTATAATGCTGCTTTCCTGGATACCTGGAGTTGTGTTTTGTTCCGTTCACACACAAACCCTGCGTATTGAGGCTGAATTTTTCTGTCAAACAGAAAACGCTCCACCTTGTGATGTCATGTGGTAATACAGGAAGTGCTCCCCTGTGTTTTTAAGTGCCATACAACGTCGTTAGAATCATTTGGATGATTTCAGCCCTGGAATTGCCCGTCTCTCCTGAACTAAAGGTAAAAGGTAGATGTTAACTTGAAAACTACCACTTCATGACATCACAAGGTGGAACAGAGCAGTTTGAGCTTTGGAGATGAAGATGGGCTAATAATAAAGGGTTATTCAAACAGTGCGAATGAAACAGTGCAAGCACTAAACTGCAAATGAACCCTTTCTCTTAT
Organism: Odontamblyopus lacepedii; assembly: GCA_034769755.1. Classification (NCBI taxonomy): domain Eukaryota; kingdom Metazoa; phylum Chordata; class Actinopteri; order Gobiiformes; family Gobiidae; genus Odontamblyopus; species Odontamblyopus lacepedii. Next base: position 39,893,117 of record CM068344.1, on the reverse strand, counting down.
TGTTTTTTTAGATTGTGTATTTTACAAATTTCCTAACCAGGGACAGGGACGGGGGCTGCAAATTAGCCATGTACATAACATCGGTTACCTTTTTGGTGGCAGTGTTTTTTGTACAGTCCCTGACAAATAAACTAATAAATAAAAATAAAAAACAGTAGTTCAGTTGGTGTGTGTTGAGTGTCCACTGATCCAAAGTGGCAGTTCGAATCCCGTTCTTGACATAAACATTATTGTTTGAGCGGTCAGATCCACTGACCCACAGGTTAGCTGGTGTGATTCCAGCTCCCACAGATGAACGCTGTAGTTGTGTCCTTGGGCGAGACACTTAATCTGTGTGTGTGAATGGGTGAGTGGTTCCTTGTTGTTAAAGCGCTTTGAAGGTGGAAAAGTGCTGCACAAAAATGTGACAATTTACCATTTTTACCAAACAAAACACAACTCCAGGTTTGTTTTTGAGGCAGTAACATCATTATAACATGACTAAAAGCTCACAAGAGTCCATTTTGTGTAATATAGGCCCTTTAAAGCTGCACCGTGTAACATTTCTGGTGGAGGGCACACACCTCATCTGCTTGTCTCCATGAAGATATTATTGCTTTGCCTGGAATGTTCTACAGTGTGGTCACCAGCTTGTGAATTTAGATACAGTATGTTTTATCTGTCTACATTGTCTCCATGGACACAAACAAGTGGCACCACCAGGCCAAGTTACCAATTAGATCTATGGAGAGGCAAGCCCGCTCAGAATATATGTTCTTCAAGGAATTTCTGAGCAATACAAACACCTTTTCCACCATCTAGTGAGTAAATACAACCCTACAGCACAAAAGTCACATAGTGCACCTTTTGGATATTTCAAAGTCGACCCTGCTATAATAATATTTTGTAAACTCCAAATCGCTTATCATTATGACTTTGGCTTCTCTGTATCCACATTCTGCTATTTCTCTAAACACTGGACTCAGAACGAGATCCAAAAAGTATTCACGCTTATACAAACAAAACTAGCTCTTAGGAAATATGTGCGATGACCATGACTGGGGACTTTCCTTTGTTAATGTGATATATTTTGAATTGCTGTGTCCAGTTCAGATATGAGTGGAGTCGGTTTTATCTGTGAGGAAGCAGGCCCTGTCCAAATATAGGCTTAAAGGATGACATCATGCATACCTCCCCCTATCTGTCCACATGCACTCAACTGTATTAAAATAACTTGTCCTGTGTAAGTCTGGACGATCACAGGAAATATCAAGACGGTCCCTGGAGATGCCCGGGACAGTGTGACAGGGCAGAGTCATGGGGAAGAAATGCCAGAGGAGGTGGACCACATGGAAGAAAATGTGATTCATTATAAGAGTGTTACTGTGTGGTTTCAGTTTTACAACATAATATCTGTCTAATAGTAGTTAACTAATAAAAACACAAGTAAAAGTGTTTATTTAGCTTTAACAAGTAGCTGCTTGAATTACACGTCTGATTTAAGTTGACATCTGTCTGACATAATGTAATATAAATTATGTAATAAATATACCAGTCAAAAGTTTAGACACACCCTCTCGTTTTATATAGACACAGACTACATCAAATATATGAAACAAAATACACGTCATGACCTTTTATATGAAGCAAAATACACATCATGACCTTTTACATTTTTTATATCATCAAAGTGCCTAAAATTTCGCTTTGTAAGGTTGGCTCTGACTGCTCTGACAGGTCAGAGCTGTGGATCTGTTAAATAACTGGATAGGGGAATAGCTTAAAGCTGTCTCGAGTTGGACTACCACTCACTGGTACTACAGCAAAAAAAAGTCCTGCCCAGAAAGCAGTTTTCCCATAGAGCCAATGTAAACACAAATAGCTTGTGTTCGACTGACAGAGACTTAAAGCTTTCAAAAAGGTCGTATTTTGTGGTAATTTTACTTATTTTCAGATCATAAACTTTTTCTCAGCTCAAAATCCTTCAGTTGTCTTAAAAGCTGCTTTTTAATCATTAGCTGCATCGCCGCTCTGCTCTAGCTACACTGTCTTTGATTGGTCAAAGTGATCCCGTGATGCACACGGTGCTCCTTGTGTTCGATTGTGTGCGTTGGCGTGTGACCATGTGGGCGAAGAGCGCTACTGCGCTAAAGGTTAATCTAGAGACATGCGCCATTGAGCCCGCCCCATTCTCTTGGCTGGGCGGCCACGTTTAGGCCCCGGGGCCTGGTCAGAACTGATCACATGGTGCACGGTTCTGTCACCACACGGGGGGAGGCAGGAGCTCATATCGAGGTGGTAATGGGGAAGAATATTATAAATAATATAAAAAATATCTTATAAATAACTCCATTACACATTACTAACAGACTGAAGCACCATTACCTCAGAGGGTGAACTGAACTTTTCTGTCTGTAACTTTTCTAACACAGACTGAAACGTGACCGGAAGGCTCTGTGGTTTGGTCGCAGTGGGGACTGTTTTTGTTCCAGACAGAAGCTGCTCCTCCCAAATGAAAAGCCATGTGCACTTTATTAACACAACACGACTATTAGCACAAAATGTTACCAGATCTGGACCACTCCACAGGACACAAATAAAAAAATGACACAAGGTTGCTTGGTTCTATCAAATATTTTTTTGTACAAAACACAACCAAGAATAAAGACTATTCATCAAATACTGCTGTGTAAATATTATTTATTTGACAGTACAAAACAATATCTTTGGCCTAATGTCATAATCTGTATTAGGAATGAAGTACAGGACAATATCAGGAGTTTGAGAGGCATTTTGTGACCATTTACGAGGTTCTCGAAAGGTCAAAGTGCACTAACTGAAGCATAAATAGTGACTGATTGAAGACAGTTGGTCTGGGGAAAGGTCACACACATAAAGTGAATTATTGGAAATATTTAGCAGTAAAAACATAACTTTTACACATGGGCCTTTGTTTAAATGTGCTCCACGATACTGCACTTTTCAGGTGAAGGGTCTGCCACCTGCTTGTCGCCATGAAGATTCTGGTGCTTTTCAACTCTTTTCACCACTTCTGGAATGTTCAACAGTGTAGCATTAGAACTTACCTGTCTTGCATCTATTCATACAATTATAGTTGTATTATTATTATTATTTAGTTAAAATTATGGCTGTCATTGTTAACGTTAATCATTACAAAATCGCACTAATGACTTTTTAAATGCAGATTAATCACACAATTTATTCTGAACGCCCCTCTATGGAAAGTGCGGATGGTCCTGAAAGGCGGCGCAGGTTATTAGGTCAGTGATCAGATCTGTTCATACGCAGATGTGAAGACGACAGATGAGACTGTGACTGGTGCTCAGCAGCAAATTTCTCTTAAAAAAACTTTCTTGGCAGCAATGACACTACTTGTACCAACAACAACAAGCCGAGCACGACAAACAACGCTGGCAAAGTGCATTTTTGTGCATTTTTGTCAAAATATTTTGGTCTTTTTTTGAAAAATAATTAACTGTGATTAATCGTAATTAATCAAAATTGTAAAGTGTGATTAATCTGATTTTAAAAATTAATCGTTTGACAGCACTAGTTAAAATCCTACAGCTATGTAGTCCTGACCATAGACTGTATTATGGACTTAGCTAACCTGGTAGCCACTATGTTGCATATAGGAAGTGACCATGGGCACACTTACGGCTCCATCGACTCCGGCTCCAGTTCACTTTGGATTGAAAAACTGTCCCCCCTCTCTCTGTAACTGCTGCTGTCAGGTTCCTCATTTGGTCTTAAAATGTTCCTATTAAGCCGCTCCACATGATCCTTTTGTCCGTAAATCAATTCCTATTCCTAATTATAACTACCAGCCTCAGTGAGCTTCATTTGACTGAAACTGAACTCTATGGGTGACGCCCCACTTCCTAAGGCCACTATTTTATGCAGTCTATGGTCCTGACCAAACCAAGCTTTCTCTCACCTTTAAAAAAAACTCCACCTCGCCACAGATCTGACCTGTCACTTGGCTTTGTCCCGTTACCTGCTCGTCTCCATGGTTTAATGTCATATATTCCATAGAATATTCCAGGCAAAACAACAACTTTTATGAGCTCTTATTACTGTGTTCTATCATTATTATTTGTCTCAGAGTTGTATTCGCTCAGCCCATGCATGTTTGAGTAATCTTGCATTGAAATGTTCCATAGTGCAGCTTTAACTAGCCCTCCGAGCTAAGTACATGGTGCCCTAACACTCTGTACTGTAGATGTCTCTGTATCCTCATAAATCAGCAGGGAGGATCTGGGAACTGCCACTGGTCCTGTTTGAAGTCAGGCCTGGTGCTGTCCCATGTGTGGATGACTCAAGCAGCCAGAACAGAGCGCCACACCCCACAGAAGGCAGCCTGCTCTGGGACAAAACCACCGGCGCACTGGGAACAGACGACCAGACTCAAACATCCAATGGGGAAGGAAAAATGTAATAAGACAAATAGCCTGGGCTGTAAAATGAATGTAATTTGGAGAGTTTGGGAAGTTGTGTGCATTCTTGTAGGGCTCAGTAAGTGTATGATTTATATTGGTTTGAGATACTTCCATACAAAATACCAGGCTCGAGTAGCAAAGCTTTGGCATTTCTGATTTATTATATAATTGCTTACACAGATGGCATTATATTTTTGTTTAAGGGGACTTTTTATGCAAAATCTACTTTTATAAACTCTTACCATTCTTATGGCGTTCCCTCATTTTTAGTCCACTCAAAGTTGTATTAGATCAGATCAGATGGACGCAGTAAACACAGATTTACAGTATGACATTAAACTTTTCTGTTACCATGGAGACCAAACCAGGCCAAGTTACAGGTCAGATCTGTAGAAAGGCGACCCCTCTCAGTCAGAATGCCTTTTCTTGTAGGTATTTATGAGCAATAAAACCACCTGTAGTTAAATAAATGTCAGGTAGTAACCTTTAAGTTATCTTAAATTATTATTCACTAGCAAGGACCACGCCAACAACACATGTGCGAAGAGAAAAGCATTTATTATATTGAGATGAGGCGGATCGGCTGGGTTGAGACTCAGGGTGGGGTTTCAGTCTCAATCTTCACATGGCCCAGCAGGAACGGGACGCCCCTGATATGCATTTTACGTCTGGAAGCGAAAAGATATGGGTTGGGAGGGTGGGGTTGAGTTATTCAGAACAAACTGGGTTGCCGGGATAGGCTGCTACAAATAGGCTTCTGAGAAGAGAAATTGAGGTGTGGTAGAAGTGAGCTGTGATTCTCTGGAGAGGAGGTGAGGGCGTTTGAGGCCTGGTCCTGCTCCTGAACCTAAGTTAATCATATTAACTACATTTTAATTTAGACAGTTATCGTAATTGTCCTCGTGTTTTCACCTATCCCCTCATGCCTGTTTTTAGCTACAATTTTTTTGAAACTTTGAGATATATATACAGGGTCTTAAAAACATGCAACCTTTTAAAAAATAAAATAATAAAATGATGATCCATTTTTGTTAAAGGTACACTGTGTAACTTTTCTGATGGAGGGTCTGCCATCTGCTTTTCTTCATGGCGATTTTAGTGGTTTGCCTGAGCTATTCCACAGTATGGCTTTAAACAAATATTACTTACTATACTTTTATATTATTTATTCATTTACAGGTGTTTTTATTTCCTCAAAACTACTGCTAAGACATACACTCTTGCTGTGTGCAGATCCACTTCTCCACAGATCTGACCTGTAACTTGGGCTGGTGATGTGTCCTGCTTGTCTCCATTGAGATATGAAATGCCATAGTGTAGAACATTCCAGGAAAAAAACTATAAAATTGCCCCATTTTCAGAGGACATTCAGTCTCGATAAAAAATGTTCAGAGTGAGACTACAGTAAAACAATAATTCCATATTAGGTTTTTATAGGGGTTAACTCCATTTAAACTTGTTTGAAACAGCAGCCCAGAGCTCCTTCAACCAAAAATGTCTGGCACCGTCCCCGCATAGTGCACCTTTAAAGTTTAATACTGAGTAACTGACAATGTCTTATACATAGAAAGTATATTTAGGCACAACCGCTGATGTAATCTCTGGACATTTCACATTTCCTTGCCTAGTGAACTAGTTTGTGGGTGTCAGTCTTGTATCTGGACCATGGGAACAGCTCTTGAAGTCCAAGCCTGAGAGCATCCGGTCATAAAGAGTTTAAACACAGTGAAGTCAGTCTTTCTGCAGTGGGAACATGCTGTAACTGTCTGCTCTGAGAAACACCACTCTGCTTCACCTTTGGACCACTACCACTCTGTCTGGGCCTCCATCTCAGACTTTATTTTCCTACTCAGGAATTGCTCTCAGTTCTGGGTTTTGGTTACGTGGTCTTATACTGTGTCTGATGAAGCTCATGATCATTCTAAAACTATTCTGGAAATGTCCACTCTACTTCACCTTTGGACCACTACCACTCTGTCTATGCCTCTTTCTATACAGACACTTTTGTGAGTATGCAATGGCGCCATCTTCTGGACACTTTTTACTTCTCTGTCAGCAGATTCATGTGGAGTTGCCCTCAATGTTAGTCAGTCCTTCTTATGTTTCTCTGGTTGCAGGTGATGGACAGCTCGATGCCGCTGATCGGAGAGCACGTGGAGGAAGACAAACAGCTCATCACTGAACTGGTCCTCCACAAGATGGCGCTGGCGCTGCTGGGAGTGTCCCTGCCCCAGCCTTCCTCTGTCAAGGTTCACTTCACATATTTCATCTATAATTGAAAAATAATCTGAATATTTTTGTTGTAGCTACACACATACAGTTTATCAGTGTATTTCACATTTGTTTTGTGGAGATGGAAAAAATAGGGTTTATACAATATCAAATGGTAAACATTTATTACATTTTCTTCTAAATTAAAATGTAGTTTACGGGCAAGCTCAAACTTTCTTATTTCTTCTTCCACAGACCACACAGCCAAGAAGAGGTAAGACTCACCTTTATTGTTATAGTCTTTTGTTTAATGTGGACAGTTCAGTTCAGTTCAGTTCATCTTTATTCCGGACTCATGGTCCATTTTTAAAAACAAACAAGGACAGTGACAATAGAAAACAAACATTTATATTTTTAAAAGAGCCGCACCAGTGGCTCCACATACTGGACTGATATCGTGTTGCACTGAATCTCATATTTGTGAGTGACATTATTATTTCATTGTCCGATTTGTTCAGTCTGCAGATAAAACTGTACATTAAAGTTCTTAGTAGAGCTTGAAGAGTGTTCACTGGTGCAGTAACAAACATCTCAGTTGCACTTGTCCATCGTGGCCTCCTCAAAACCACCCGCAAAGTGTCATTGTGGCACCTGCAGCCTTTGCAAACTGGCTTTTTTGTAATTAACCCGGAGGTGGGCTGTGTACAATGGTGAACAATATGATTTAAACAATAACAGCTTTGCATCATCGTATAAGAGCCAAACTTACACATAAGAGTGTTTGCCTGAGCATAGAGTCCTACACTGTCTACACTACACTACTGCCTACACTACACATGTCTGCTGTGATAATGTGCCCAAGATATTTAATTTTTGGACAGTTTATTATGTATTATTCTATTTTATCTTTTGGGTAATTCTTTCTTTTAAGATTTTAAGACTTCCTTTGTACATTCCTTTGCCCTGATTGGTGGAGGCCTGGGCACCATTTGCGCACTGTACCTTATGAAGTATATTTTTTTTCCATGTCAGATTTTGTGTGTGTGATATTTGGGATGCCGTGTCTTTTTTTCATTCCAAAACAAATCTCCAAACAAACAGGTCTAAATGAAGTTACCTTGAAACTTGTGAATGTTAAATCTAAACACATTCTCTGACAGGAGGACACCGGTCTGCCTCTGCCTCCCCCTCTCCGTCCGCTCAGGGCTCTCCGCAGAGGGCCCGCTCAGCCAACACTTCCCCCAGTCAGGCCTTCCAGCCCGGGCCCATCCCCGCCGTGACCGGGCCTGGAGCTCAGAAACAGTCTCCACATCTCAAGTCAGTCCAGTGCACTCGCTATCAGAATACAAGAAAACAATAGAGGGGCATAAAAGGTGCATTGTGTAACCATTCTGGTGGAGAGTAGGCCATCTGCTGGTCTCCATGGAGATGTCATTGCTTTTCCTGGGATGTTCCACAGTGGCATAAAAATATATCTTGTATTTATTCAATTACAGGTGTTTTTATTTCTCAAAACTACTGCGAAAACACGTGTTATTAATGTGGGCAGGTCCACTTCTCCACAGATCTGACCTGTAACTTGGTGATATGACTTGCGCGTTTCCATGGAAATAATTAAATCAAATGCCGTAATGGAGATCATTTTAAGAAAAACAACAACAGCACGGAGTCGAAGTGGAGGAAACGCTACCAGAAAAGTTACACAGTGCACCTTTAAATAGCCACAGACGGGGGTAAAGTCTGAATGTTGCTTGTTGAAAGGAAAAGTTGAATTCTTATAGAGGTAGTTATGGTTTATGGTTTAAGTTAAGAGACAATATAATCCTTTTTCTTGGGACAGGGCGTCACATGCTTTAAAACAAACTCGCTGTCTTGCTGTAAAAAAAAAAAAAAAAAGAACAGACTGGGTAGAGAAAAGAGAAAATTAGCAAAAACAATCTACTGGGTGTTATGTTTTTTTCAGAAGAAGAAATAGTTGTACCTCGATTTACTTTTATTTATTACATGAAAAAACAGGTACAGCTTTAATAATCATGAGACATTACCTGTATGTTGTGTTATTCATGTAGCAAAAGTGTAATGTTGTTTCACTAAATCAAAGCCCTGTCCTAACCTGCACTTTTCCCCATCCACAGTAAGTCTCAGTCTTTGACAAACACGCTGTCTGAGACTCTGAAGGGAAACCCCACAGACGACGAGGCCAAAGCCGAGACCATCCGCAGCCTGCGCCAGTCCTTCGCCAGCCTCTTCTCCGACTGAACCGCAGCGCCCCCTACGGCTCACATCGCACTCACACGGAGCGCCCCCCCTACAGGCCAGCCTCTTCTCCGACTAACTACAGCACGCCCTACCCTCCGTCTGTTATCCGAGAGAACACAGCGCCCCCTACAGCCCCTTAGCAACCTCATCTACAGTGTCCCCTACAGATCAGCCTCTTCTACAACTGAACACAGCGCCCCCTATGGACCAGCTATAGCCCTACAGCCTCATATTACACTCCTACAATACTCAGCCTCTTCTACAACTGAACACAGCGCCCCCAGTGGACCAACTACAGCCCTACAGCCTCATATTACACTCCTACAATACTCAGCCTCTTCTACAACTGAACACAGCGCCCCCTACAGCCTCATATCAACCTAATCTAGAGCGTCCCCTACAGATCAGCCTCTCCTCTGACTAAACCACAGCGCCCCCTATGGACCAACTATAGTCCTCCACACTCATATTACACTCCTACAATACCCAGCCTCTCCTCTGACCAAACCACAGTGCCCCCTATGTACCAACTATAGCCCTACAGCCTCATATTACACTACTACAATACCCAGCCTCTCCTCTGACTAAACCACAGCGCCCCCTATGGACCAACTATAGCCCTACAGCCTCATATTACACTCCTACAATACCCAGCCTCTTCTCTGACTGAACCACTGCACCCCTTATGGATCAATTTGCTCTTGAAAAAAATTACAGCGCCCCTACAGTCGAGCCTTTTCTCAGACTGAACCTACAGTCTCATATCACACTCACATATTAAAATCTTATTAAGTTCTTTGATACCACACTATAATAACGATATTGTAAATAGCCTTAATAAAGCATGAACAAAAATCAATCCTCGTGTTCTTCACCGGCGTACACCCTCCGCTCTGTACTTAGTTTGTTCTACAGTTTCATTTTCTAAATCAGTGATCAGACATAAGATTCGGCAGTGTTACATATTTTGGTACAAATGAAAAAATTAATCTGCTTCACGCTAATGTGATCTGCTGCTATCCATTGGAGGTGCCGACTCTTTGTTGTGATGACGTTTAGGGCGACGTTTTCTCCAGTTGGGCAACAATTGGGTTTTCTAAAGACAAAGTCAGCACATTTGTTTCTTTTATTAAGTTGTTTTAGATGAATATTAAAGTTGTTTTAAAATGTGAAAATATAATGTTTTTGTTCATGCTTTATTCAAGGCTGTTTAAAGTATACTTATCATAAAGTGTTAGCAGTTCTTCTTTTGAGAGAAACAGGTAAACAGGCCTGAATCTGGCCACTGAAACATGTCATTATCCATATGTCGAGTTGAAAATAACATTATGTCGATGAAGAAGACAAAATTAACGTAATGAACTCTTCTCAGTATGAACCCTGCCCTCTGCACTTCCTCTTCCTTTGCTTCCAGTGTCCAGCCTCAGCTTCCAATTTACACGTTTGTCCCGTATGTTTGTCGTGTGTCTCCTTGACTCGTATAAGAAGAAAGCGCACTTATGTTAGAGGTCTTACTCATGGTATTTATTTATTTATTTATGTATCTATTTTTTATCTATTTATTTATTATATTTTTAACATTTCTACATACTTATAATGCACTCTAAACATGTCACAAAACCTGGAACTAAACCTGGACTAGACCCAGGACTAACTAAACAAGAACTTGAACAATACTAAACCAAGTCTAGATCAAGACTAAACCAGGATGAAACCCGCGTGTGTGTGAACGCAGCCAATGTTCCATCCACAAGAGAGCGATATGCATTTCTGTGTCGGTCTTTTCGGAATAACAACCCGACTTAAAGCCACAGTATGTGACTTTTTAAACAAAAATAGAGTAAATAAAAGTTGTGTTTAGTTCTTCACTCTGAGTGGGCTTGCATCTCCACAAACCTGGCTCTTATTTGACCTGGAGGAGGGCCTTATCCTGCTTGTTACCATGGAAATGTTGCTCCTTTGAAATGTTGTTCTTCCACAGTATGGCTGTATCTCCATGGAGAATGTTCCGAAGTATGGTTTTAATATTCTCTTTCCATGGAATCCTGCAAGTGAAGTGATGTGCCACCTCCAGAAAGTTACATACTGTGCCTTTAAGACATCTTGAACCTTATTGTATGTTTGAGTTGTCCTAATGTTGCTTTGCAGGCGACACCGATGGAGCTCAACAGTGACACCCGCTCCCAGTTCCAGAAATAAGTTTACCGTTCATTTTCCTCATAGACTTTCTGAAAAAAATAAAAAATAAATAAATAATAAAAAATAATAATAACTGCAAGTCCTATCATTTTATTTCAAATCTGTTTCTGAAACTTTATAGACTGCTAAGTTACTGAAACATTTTGCAGAATCTTGCATTTTAAACAGCCTTTTTGGACTTAAAACTACCGTGTTATGGATATTAGTTGGCATGTACCTGGTTAGCCTCCATGATGCCTTTTAAATATTTAAATTTTTCAGAAAATCTATGCGAAAAACGTATGGAAAATTTTACTTTCTGAACTGGAGCAAGCGGTCACTGGTCTAAGTTAAATGCTGTATCTCCAGGACATGCTCATATTCTTAAAATATTACTCAAGTTGTGAATTCCTTTGTTGTGAATTTGAGCACTTTCTGTAAGTATTATACCTCCGTGTATTTAGTCCCTGGATTCACTGATGAAGGTGAGTTTCGCATTATCCTTCAGCCATGACTTTAAATCAGCCGTAGTTTGATCACTGTAGTCATATTGTAGGTGTATTTGAAAATCTCGTGATAGTAGCATCCCGATGGTGCTTTGGAGGTGCATGCCTGTCGTGAATATAGTGCACTCAGTTTGTCTAAAGTCCAGCAGAGAACAATCCTGTCACTTATGGTTTTTGTCCCATTTTAAGTTGTGTAAATACATTATGATAGAACTGAACTTTCAATACATTCATGTTTACTGTGTCAGTGAAAACACCATACACTTGTTTTAGCTTAAAGGGCCCATATTACATATTCTGATCCATGTTATAATGTTGTTTCCTCCTCACCTGAACTAAACTGAACTAAAGGTCGCTGTTAACTTGAAAACTACCACTATATTATACTACATGACATCACAAGGTGGAACGGAGCATTTTAAGCTTTGGGGATGTAAACAAACGAATAACAATAAGCGGGTTTCTCAAACGTGTGAATGAAACAAAACACAACTCCAGATATGTGGGTGGTAATGGTTGAGGTAACAACATTCTAACATGGCGTAAACCTCACAAGAGTCAGTTTTGTGTAATATAGGACCTTTAAAGGTGCACTGTGTAACTTTTCTGAATGAAAGTTGCTCCACTTGCTTGTCTCCATGGAATGTTCCACTGTACGGAATTAAATGAACTCGATCTGCTGCCTCTCCACTAACCTATAATGTGGCATCTCCATGGAAATAAGTTAAACGCCACATTTTGGAACATTCCAGACAAAGCAACACATACATTTGGGTCAGTTACACGGTGTATTCCCTTCATCAGTGTTAAACAGCATCAGCTCATGACCTTTTGAATCCCGTGTAAGTAGAAGAAAACGTTCACATGCAGTGTACACTTGCCTCAGTTTATCATGGACCTGTTCATTTCTTTATGTCACGTTATTCGTGTGGAGACAGACAGGAGCTGGAGTGAAGATAAATATTTAACACTAGCATAGAAATAAAAACTGCCCCGTTCTGAGCTCCTTTTACAGCCACAGCTGCCCTGTTGTGCCCTAAAGCAATACATTTTACCCTCATTGTCTGTTAAATATGGTGTTTGAGGGAAAGACCAGGCAGGCTGGGGAAACGAGATGGCCGCTTGATCTGAGAGCTCCGCACTTCCTCCGTGTTTAAATCACTTTGTCACAACTTTACCCGACTTATTTGAAAATCTTTGCCACATCTCGATTTGAGGTGCGACTCTACTACAATTTTCTACCACAATCATGCCAGATGAAGGAAAAGGCAAACCTAGAGATTTCAAATATGGTGTTTGAGAATAGCTTGGGAGCCTCACTTCTGTCAGTCTGTCCCAGGGCAGCTGTGGCTACAACACAATAATAATACAGTCAAATGTACAGTGACTTTAATCATCTGGAAGAGAGTTTATTATATGTTTAGCTAAAGGCTCCTGTCTGTATCTTTAAGCTGAAAGTGACACTCACAGACCTCTTTTGACAAACACAGATAATATTACAGCCATTTTAAACCCACTGTATTACATATATTTGATTTATTGGAGTGAATGTGAGAGGTTTGGACAGCCCCAGCCTCATGGTGAAGAAAAGGCCTTCTTTGTTGTTTCGTTTGTGAGGATCATTGTTCGGTGTTTGCTGAAATCGCATGAGCTGTTTTAAAATCGTGTGGATGTAAAAAAAAATTATCGAGAAAGAAAAAATAAGTTTGTGCCCCTTTTTGCAATAACGATGTGAAATATGAAACGTTATGAAAAAGTTGTTATGTTTGATTTGACTTCTTTTTGTGCTGAAGCTGTTAGCCTGAGAGAGTGCTCTGTGACCATGGCAAACATCACGGCAGGAGAGAGTGGCTTCTTTTCACTTGAAATGCAACAGTGGACTCGGACACCTGCTTCTCTGTGTACTATTTGCATTAGACAAGCCTTTTTTTTTCAAGCCAGTAGCTCAGTTTGTAGAGGGTTTGTCCGCTGATCCGAGGGTTGGTGTTTCAAATCCCGCCCTCGACGTAAACATCATTGGTAGAGCGCTCGGATCCACAGACAGATTTATGTTATGATTCCAGCTCCCTCTGATGAACACTGTCGTTGTGTCCTTGGGCAAGACACTTTGCCCCACTCATCCCCAGTGTCTGCGTACTCTGGTGTATGAATGTGAATGCGTGAGTGGTTCCTTGATGCTTTGAGTGCCTTGAAAGTGGAAATTGTAATGTAATTTAATTTATACTGGAGCCATTTAAATAGGAAGTGTTCATGGGGGCACTTCTGGCACGTTTGAAGCTAAAGTCCGTTGCTAGAGGTGGTCAGATACCGTCAGAAGCCAAAAAAAAACAGCACAGATCAGTGTTTTCTAGGTGGAGATCTCGCTGTGGCAGTGAGTCTGTCAAGGCAACAAACTAATGTAGTGATGGGACAAGCTCTTAACTTCCACGTAAAACGCCAATTTACTTCACACTGAAGAAGCTTAACACCACTTTAACCCATCTTACAACAGCCACGAGTCTAACAAACAAAACGCTCTGCCTGGTTCACTCATTAGTGTCTGGAAATGTTATAAAATAACTTTATAAGCAGCCTTAGCATTAGCTTGTTGATTTCCCACTGTGCATGCGAAAGCCCAAAAGACTCAACTCGGCTCGAGCCTCCAGAAGCAACAAGTGTGGATCGACTACTGACGGTGAAGAACAATAGAAACTGAGAGTTGTTGAAAGAAAATGGTTCGGGAATGTATTTTTTAGCGTTTTCAAAAAAATATACTTCACTCCTCGTAAATAAATGGGATTAGAAACGACATCGGTGATCGAGTCTTTTGGGCTTTCGCATGAGCAGTGGTAAATCAACAAGGTAATGCTAAGACTACTTATAAAGTTGTTTTATAACATTTCCAGGCAGAGTGTTTTGGTTGTTAGACTCGTGGCTCTTGTAAGATAGGTTAGAAAGTGGTGTTGAGCTTCTTCATTGTGTAAATTGGTGTTTTACGTGGAAGCTAAGAGCTTGCCCAATTCACTATGCTAGCTTGTTGCCTTGACAGACTCAGGCAACACTGATCTCTCTGTCGCTTTTTGGCTTCTGACAGTATTCGACCACCCCTAGCGATGGACTTTAGCTTCAAACATGCCGGAGTTGCCCTTTAAAACCAAAATAGTCACCCCTCTCTGTAACTGCTGCAGTGAGCCTTGTCATTTTGGTTTTAAAATCTCCCGCTTTACATGATCCTGAAGCTTTTATTTCACTATTTTGCACATAAATAAATACCTATCCCTAATATGGAACTGGCTCCAAATCCGCCCCTATAACTGCGAGCGTCAGTGAGCTTCATTTGACTGGAGCCGATCACTATGGGCGACTTCACACTCCCCTTAGTCCACCTCTTTACACAGTGTATGAGTGCCTAAATCAACTTGGGAAAGAATCCTGTTAAATGTATTATTTATTTCTGCATAAACTTATTTATCACACATTTAATCAGATATGTTACTTTTTATTCTATTTATTAATACACTGAAAAAACATGCGTCCTCCCTGTGTATCGGGGCACCTCTACAAAGATCTGACCTGTAACGTGGCATGTTGGTTGCTTGTCTCCATGGATCTTACTGTGGAAAGTCTAGAAAAAGCATGAACATCTCCATGGACACAAGACGGACCTCCAAAACTTACATACTGCAGCTTTAAACTCATATTTTTTTCCTTATGGCCCAAACGAATGGTGTCCTGACCCACTGTTGGGCTGTAGCCGCCCTCCACTTCCACTGCACCTTTTAAAACTTGACCGATGATTTGTCAAACAAAGCCACACCGAGCACTTTTTCAGGCACTTTAACCCTCGTCACTGTGTCAGAATGGACCAAAATTATTTTAAAAACCCTTAATGTTGAAACAGACTTGTCGATTCAGTGTGTAAAATAAAATCCATTTGTATCCTGCAGTTTGAAAAGCCATATTTGAACAATGAGTCTCGCTGATGTGCTGCACAAAACCAGCGGAGACGTCGGATTCTTCCATCGCTGTGCACATGAGTTAAACCTGTTACCGATGCCTCCACTTTTATCAATAAAACAGTTGTATTATAAAATATCTGCCCATCTTCGCAATAATTAATTTGGTATTTTGATTTCGTAGTTTTATTCCAGTGTTTCCTTGCGTATGTTTGTCTGTGGTCATATTTTTACTAGTAAAATAATACAAAAGTGTGGATTAAAGCGGCCGTATTACGCTGTTTTCTGATCTGTGTTGTAATGTTGTTTCCTTATCACGAAAATACCCGGAGTTGTGATGTCATGTGTCAATACAGGAAGTGCTCCGCTGTGTTTTTAAATACACCTTCGCTAGAATCATTTGGAGAATTTCAGCCCTGAAATTGCCAGTCTCTACTGATCCAAAGGAAAAACTTAAAAACTGCAGCTTCATGACATCACAAAGTGGAACAGAGCATTTTGAGCTTTGCAGATGTAGAAAGAATAATAATGGGTGAGTCAAACATCTGTGAATGAAACAAAACACAACTCCAGGTCTGTTTTTGAGGAGGTAACAACATCCGAACATGGCGTAAAGCTTAAGTTTGTCCGTTTTGCGTAATATTGGATCTTTAATGTGCAGACATCCACTGTTCAAATGATTTATTGTCATTTAAACCTGCGCGTGTGTGTGTGGGTGTGTGTGGGTGGGTGTGTGTGTGCGTGTGTGTGTGTGTGTGTGTGTGTGTGTGTGTGTGTGTGTGTGTGTGTGAGCTGCTTTGACAATAAGTTCAGAGTTGCGCTTCAGACTTTTTGTAACTGCCTTGAGTTCAGCAGTGAAAAGGTTCAATCATGGCCGGACAATTAGAGAAATGAACAGTTTTCATATAATATTACATAATAATAATAATAATAACACAATAACTAACACTGTACTCCAACAATTTGCTGAATGTCTCTTCCCACTCTTGACACTTCTTTTATTCTTACACCTGCCTTGTCCAGTAAATAATATGGACTGAAAAAAAAAATTATATATAGTTTTAATATTGGTGTCTAGACAATATTGGAACTTAATTGTACTAAACTTGACTTCTTTGAGGTGGAGACAAAAACAATTCTCCCTCTAAGCAAAAGGCAAATTCACTTCAATTCAAATTCAATGTTAAAAAGATTATAATATGTTTCATCTTTTTTTAAATGCTTTTTTGGATCCTGCTTACTTGTTGTAGCATAAATAATTACCGGTATGCATATTGTCATTAAATTACTGAACATTCCAGGAAGATATGTTCTTTTTTCCAATGTTCCAGAGCTTATTTCACTATTTATTAAAAAAAAAGAAGCAATATTTGAATTTGTCTGTGTCTTGCTCAACTTAAGGTTCGTTCACTTTACACAGCCCGTCTGTACCATCACCAAGCAGCTATAGAGATTTAAAGGTGCATTATGTAACTTTTGGGTTGGGGCTTTGTCACTTGCTTGTAGCTATGCGTATGTCATTGCTCTGCCTGAAATGTTCCACAGTATGGCATTAAACAGGTCTGCCTATGTATGTATATTTTCATTTATTCGATTACAGGTGTTTTTTTTATAGCTCGAAAACACTTAGAAAAACAGACATTCTGACTGTGAGCGGGGTCGCCTCTCCACAGATCTGACCTGTAACTCCATGGAGAACAGACGAGACAGATCTTCCACCAGAAAAGTTACACAATGGACCTTTAAACCACAGCGGATACTGCAAGGAAACCTCCTCAGACATGTTTTTTTTTTTTTTCTCGGAATGAAACTGGATCATTGCACGTTGATTTGTTGATTTGTTGATTAGTTGAGTGTGTTTGTGCCGAGCGGCTGTTGTAGTGAGGTATTTCCGGTGTAAAACATGCTTTCTGTTGTAAATGTGGCATGGACCCCTCCCACGTGCCTCAGGTGTGTTCCAGTCATGTTCTTCTGTGGTGTCGGCTGCTTCGCTGTGAGACATGAGACGCATTTCTGTATTTTCAACTGAAACCAATCATGTTTTATTTTATATGTACTTTGGTTCTGTCTGAAAATCAGGATAACTGTTAATAAAAGTTTTATGGAAATGGGGTGTTTTGTATTTTTATATTCACTACAGTAAAACTTATGATTGTCATAGAGGTTAAACGTTACAACACCACAAAATATTTCTGGTCTGGTGAATATTTTCTTCTTCATTTTATTTTTTTCAACCTTATTACTTATATAAAATTACATTATTACAAAAAGTGTCATGCCTAAGGGATACACCAACCCTGTAGATTTTTTTTTTTACATATCTTTGACCATTTCAGACAGGCAGGTAATAGTGCAACATTGTATTTAAAAAAAGTTCTTAAGCCAATTGAGATTTTTCTCCAAACCAAACCAAACCAGGGCCTGAACTGCGTTGGTCACATATAAAGACGCACATGAACTACTGCATTAACTCATGTGACATTATTATCAATTGTGTTTATATATTTGTGGCCATACCGGCTCGTCAAACCCTGCTCTCGTCAGACCTCAGAAGCACCTGGTCAGTACTTGGTTGGGAAAATCAGGTGCCACAGTGGGGCCAGTGGCAAAAAACTCTTGATGTGTCCTTAGGCAAGACACTTCACCCATGTTGCCTAGTATGAAAGTGGTGTGTGTGGGAGTGATGGTGGTCGGAGGGTCTGATGGTGCAGATCAGAGCCTCACTTCTGTCAGTCTGCCCCAGGGCAGCTGTGGCTACAATAGTAGTTGTGGAGTGAATGAATGATGAACTGTAAAGTGTCTTTGAGTGTCCAAAAAGCGCGATATAAAACTGATGCATTATTATTATATTGTACATATAAACCAACTCATTGATACTTTGCAGTGACACCACGTTGGTGGTGTTCTACATGTATCTGTATGGTAGAAGGTTCAGGCGTTACCATGTTGACACATTAACAAACACTGTCCAAGAAAGTTTTTAGTGCTGTCTATCTTGTGACTGTAATGCTATTTGAGTTGTTTAACAGCACAAATCACCTCATCTGTTGTAGTGTGTAGTGTGTAGTCTTTATGACCAGATCCAACGGAAGTCTAAGCCACAGACAGAGCAGTGCCTCCAGTTAGCATCACACCACAGGGAATGTTAAGGACATCAACTGCAAAGACTTCTTTTTAAGAGAGATGTGTTTAAAATAAAACAGATGTGTCTGCTGTAATACTGGAAATAAATCTTACATGCGAAGGCTAAAGTCCAAGTGTGGCCCTGTGTTTAAACATGACTGAAGATGCAAGATACAAATTACAGGGTTAATAATAAGAATAAGAAAAATGAACCGACTACAAAATACTTGAAAAACAGGTTTATTTGCCAGTGCCCGTTCACACTGTGCCAACCCAAAGACCAAGAGAGATATTTACACGTGAAGATTTACAGTAGAAACAACAGCAGAAAAAACAGGAGAATTCAAACAAACCTAAACCTGTCGTGGTCTCAGCCACAGCTCAGACCAGTCATTTAGCAACGGTTCAGTGAGGGTTTTACGCTCTCAGTGAAATTACAGGAAAAACCAACACAAAAGACTCACTGATAGTTAAATAAGAGGAGAAACTTAACCTTTTTTCAGTGCAATCATCACATCCCATTTGACTTTGCTGGTTGAAATAAATAGGCCATAATACAAAGCAGCTTTTCATACAGGTTTGGTTCATGTAACTTACAACATTTTAAACGGCCGATAGTTTAATATTGACTGTTTAAAGGTCCGGTATGACACAAAATTGACTTTTGTGAGCTTTAAATCCTGTTATAACGTCATTACCTCCTCAAAAACGTACCGGGGTTATGTTTTGTTTCATTCACACGTTTGAGTAACCGTTTATTATTACTCTGTCTACATCTCAAAGCTCAAAATGCTCTGTTCCACCCTGTGATGTCATCAAGTTAGCTACCTAGGAGTGAAATTATCCAAATGATTCTTGTGAAGGTGTATGGAGTTTAAAAACACAATGGAGCTTCCTGTATGAGTGTTTTCAGTTTTTTTCAGAACTTGGCTTAAATATTCAAGGTTTATGTGTTAAACATGTGTGAATAAAACAAAAAAAACTACATGTATATTTTTGATGAGAAAACATTATAACAAAGATCAGAAAATGGTGTAATATGGGCCCTTTAACTAAGAAAATGCAAATGTTTTGACCTGATTTATGGTAAATATCTCTGAATTTATTAGACCCGTTGATTGATTTTGTTTTCCTATAGAAAGGAAAGACTTTTTTTAATAGCAAACGTGTTATTTTTGTCATATAGGTTCAAAATGATGTGGATTTCGTGGGGAATTCGTTTCAGAAACTGTGACTCGATGATACACTTACATCAGACGCCTGCCTCACATTTGAAAACATCTCAATCCGTCATAAAAGAGCGTTTTATTGGCCAGTTATCGGCTGCGTAAATGAGGTAACAGTTTAACCTTGGTTCGTTTTAATATTAGGCACTCATAATAATTGCAACGCGCACATCCTGTTACCTCTCGTAGTATTTCGTCCTCATGAAAAAGAAGATATTAAGCCTCTCGTTGCAAAGAAAACCATAAACCAAAGTGGATCCACGATAAACAATACAAATAAATAGTTTTTACACATTATTTTAAGTAAGACGTTGAATCACATCTTCACGCTCCTGAAAATTACTGTACAAAACACATATACACACTGATCCTAGTGAAATGAAGGGAATTCAAGGTGCTTATTTTTAGAACATTCACATTACTCGGACTAGATACAACTCGCTATCCAGTACAACAGTAGCAGAAGTAGTAGTAGAAGTAGTAGAAGTAGTAGTAGTAGTAGTAGTAGTAGCAGTAGTAGTAGTAACAGTAGCAGTAGTAGTAATAGTAGTAGTAATAGTATTTATGTATGTTGTCAGAACCAAATTCCTGACTATGAAAACACACAATAGGTCTGACAAGTTATACAGCAACTAATGCAGTGTATTAAAGTACACCATGCAACTTTTCTGGTGAAGGGTCCGCCGCCTTCTTGTCGCCATGGAGATGCTTTTGCTTTGCCCGGTATGTTCCACGCTACTGCTTTAAACTTATTTATCTTGCATTTATCAATCACTGGTGTTTAAACCGCTCAAAAAAACCTGGTCTGCTGATGTTACCCGCTATAGTTTCCATGGAGACAGACAGGTTTAATGCCATACTGTGAGATATTTCCATAGAAACAAGCATGAAAAACTCCACCAAAAAAGTTGCAAGTTAACAATTGATTCAAGTAACGCAAGCAGGTTTTGATTTTCAGAATTTACAGCTACTGATCCTGTGATTTGCACATTTTGAGACTTTTAAATAGAGTCGGTTTAAACACTGAGCCTGGACTAAAACTGTACAGCTGCAAACTCCTGTGGAATACTGTGGAAAAATGCATTTCAACGAAAAATTTTAAATCAGACGATTTAACCTCAAGTGTTTTTTTTAGTCGTATTTAGAAAAGATACCAAATTAACTAGAGCTGCTTTTCCCAAAGTCTGCAGTGCTGTGGGCCCCCATATTGAAGCAAAGATCCCACAGGGGCCCCCTAATAATAATTTACACTACATTTAATAGAATAAATATTAAAATTATAAAATGATACCTGTAGGCTTAATACTAAAATAATAATACATTTACTACTTTATATTAGGTAAAGCTGATTTCAAAATAAAAGGGGCCACAGAACCAACTTTGGGAACTACAGAATTACAAAGAAATCCGATTAATTACACTTTAAAATTTTGATTAATCATGATTAATCGCAGTTAATTTTCTTCAAAAAAAGACCAAAATATTTGGACAAAAATGTAATTTATTATCAAAAAGTGATATTATTGACATTTTTCTATCGCTGATAGTTTTTTGCCGCGGGTTGTCGTGCTCGGCTTGTTGTTGGTACAAGTAGTGTCGTTGCTGCATCTGAATCAAACACACGTTTTGCTTTAAGATGGGATTTTAAACTTGTGCTTCTGTGGAAAGAGAGTTCATCGCTGCAAAATCTGCAAACTGCCTTAGTTTTATCTAAAGTCGTGTATGGACAGACCTGATCACTGACCTAATAACCTGCGCAGCCTTTCAGGACCATCCGCACTTTCCATAGAGGAGCGTTCAAAATAAATTGTGTGATTAATCTGCGTTAAAAAAAACATTAGTGTGATTTTTCTTGTGATTAATCGCATGCGTTAACGGGTTAACATTGATAGCCCGAGAAAAAATAGAATAAAAATAAATGATCTTTTCCACAGTATTCACATTATGCACCAGTGCTGTACCCCGGTTCTTTCTGTTTGGCAGAATCAGCTGCAGTTTAAGACCAGAGAAAACAGTTAAAGCTGCGTCCATAACAACACTGAGTTTAACACTGAGCTGGAGGACACGTCCGAATGGTAGAATTTGCCTTTAAACTGTCAGATTGCAGATATTTGGGTTAATATCAACAACAAAAAATTCACCAGTAGTGGATTTTTGAGGTTTGATCATTCTTGCTGTGTTAAATGTTAAAAGACCCCATGTCCTCCATTTAAATGCCAAACTCCATGATAATCTACTGGTCCCAGAGACAAAGTTAAACCAAAGACAGATTCACAGTTTTGCCACTAAAAGCTTAAAATCACGTTAAAGTCAAGTTGAACTAGGAAGGAACTAGGAAGGATATTTCTTATGAGATGCTTTCCACATATAAGACGAGGATTCCGAAGGCCATTTCCTCTCAGTAGCTCAGACAACATCCAGTCAATGCATAGAAATTACACATGTCCCAAGATTTCAGTAACTGTAGTTTTCAGTAAGAACTCTCTCTAGTCCAGTTATTATTGGAGATGAAGAAGAGTTGAGGTTGTGTACGATGATTGAACGGCAAAGGGAAGGCCAGTGTTTCTAATCAGCCTATTGTCAATAAAGACCCTCCTCCAGTGATCCTTTCACTTCCCAAATCCTAACTGTGCGGTCACTGGAACAAAAGAAAAGGACACCAAAGTTAAAAACAGCATTGCGTTTGATACAGGTTTTCCTAATACCATTTTAACTGCATTCTCTTTACTCACAAAAGCCTCTATAATCTCTAATTATCTCACTGAAATAATCAATAGTGGTATATTATGATAATTAACAATTATACAGTATATTAGTATATTATATTAGTGTAATCCAACTAGCATTTTGACTGCAATCAATCACTATCTTCTTGAATAGCAGACCATTTTACCCATGTATTCACTATGGACTTTTCACAATTTAAAAAATATATTTTGTAGTTTTTAATTCAACTGCAAACAGACGTCATTCCTGATAGCATCTCCTCCATATTCATAAATGTCTCTTAAGATACATGATACTTTGTCTTTAAAAAGTACTGATCTTTGTAACATGTGCACTATATTCAAATTTGCTGTCCTCTAACATCAGTTCTCCAATAATAACACCATGTAAGGCCCGTTCAGGGACTCACTCAGAGGCGGTGAACAGTTGGCTGCTGTTGGTGGCCAGTCCGTTGATGGGGCTGTCGTGCCCCTGGAGCTCACCGAGGGGCACTAGTGAGTCAGCGTGCCACAGCCGCAGCAGCCCTCCTCTGCACCCGCTCAGCAGCACCGGGGCCCCGGGAACCAGGCCTAGAGCGCCGGCCCAGTCTGAGGGGCCGGAGGCAGTCTGGGGACACAAGAGTAAACATGTAATGAAACGGAATAAAACAGAACACATGCTTAAGTGACAGTTATTATTGATGGGATCATTGAATTCATTTCTAAAACTAAGGTAAGGCAGGGCTCTACGCTAACTTTTTTTTCAGGAGCACACCTGCCCCTAAGTTAAAAATTTTAAGAGCACAGAAAAAAAAATGGGGGCACAAGTAAGTTTTGAATGTTTATTTCAGTGCAGAACTTGCGCACACCAACACCAACTTATACGAATGAATTTTATACAAAAAAAACAAAACAAAAGAATTATGACTGTACTTTTCCTGTATGATCGAAGTGTTTTTAATCAGTCTATCTCCATTTTATCTGATTAATATTTATTTAGACTTAAAATACGCCAAGCAAACTGTACTGCACTTAAACATTTTGGACCTTCACCCACAGTTTGAGAACCTCTTCTTTAAGAGAACTTCCACTGGCACTTTACACAAAACTGCTTCAAAGTGAAAAAAGTGGGTCCATCCGTCCATCTTCTTATCCCCCCCTTAATCCCGCTTAATCCAGCTGGGTCGCGGGGGCAGCTTGCTGCCCAATACTCATAGCACCTGACCCCCCCTATGAACCCCTCTGCAGGTGGTGAGCCCACAGGAGGGTGGACATCATGGTCCTTGATGTTAGTTCATAGGGGTGCAGGCATGTTTTGGGTTGATGGGGGAAACCGGAGTACCCGGAGGAAACCCATCCAGATACGGGGAGAACATGCAAACTCCACACAGAAAGGCCCGGGTGACCCGGGGGATCGAACCCGCAACCTTCTTGCTGTGAGGCCTGAGTGTTGCCACTCAGCCACTGTGCCGCAAAAAAGTGGGTAGAATTTTTAAACCTGTATTTTCACATTCCTGGAGTTAGATTCTCTCACTGGTTTTACAGTGGTATTTAGCCTCTGCACATTTACTAAACCAAACGCACATTGTGACAAACAGATTAATTTGGCATTTTCTTAGGCAAACTTCAGCCCACGTCACCTGCTCTGTGCCGTAGCTCTGCTCTGTGTGGACACTGACAGAAAATTAGTTTTTGCTTCGCGTTTCGTCCTGCTCTTCTAATCAGCGCTTATTGAGGAGGAGCCTCAGTGCTCTACGTGGGGAGGAGAGAGCGTGAAAAGGCGAAGAGCGGCGCACTGACGTATAGACAGGTAGGATGTTTAACCTGCCCTGTGACGCACGCTGGTACACGAGGGTGCGCGCTGTGGACAAGCCGCGTGCTGGTGGTGCCACGCAGTGTCCCCGGGCTCCAGCGCACAGGTCCCGCACACCAGTACAAGTTTAGTGTCGACAGCAGCGGCTGTAATGAAATATGATGCACTCAGTATTCAGACCTTGAGTCCGTGACAAGACTGAGTCCAAATGCGCTCGAGTCCAGCGGTACAGCGGCATGGGGGTGTCTATTGAGTGGAGGGACAGGTGTGGGTCCTGCTGTAGTGCGCGCTCCTCGGTTAATGTGGGCGTGGGTGTGTTTTGAAGCGAAGTTTGTTCATATGAGTGATATCGGCCACACGCGGAGCTCTTATGCTGGAGTCATGTGCGGTCGGAGGTGTTGTGCCCCGGCACGGTTTGGTTCGGTTGCGCTCGCGCTGGGAATGCGTGCCGCGCTTTAGGGGCGATCCAGGCTTGGGCATGATTCTTAAGTCCTATTGTGTGTTTGTCCCTAATGTTTGATACATTTAGAACGTTTAACTCGTCGCGTTACGTCTGTGCGCAGCTTTTCTTATTGTGGCTGCAGAAGCACTCGCACTGGTGCGACTGTTTTGTTTTCCTCGCTCGCACGACGAAATATTTGCTCGCAAATGCGAGTGAAATGGGCGCACTGTAGAGCCCTGAGGTAAGGTACACTTTATTTTCCCTGATTTTGACCCATCCTTCAGTGCCACCGTACAGCCGGTCAAACGCAGAGTGACCCACCTCCAGATCTTGAGCGAGTCTTGGTCAGAACCATCTTAGCTTAAGGATTTGACCTTTTGTGCGTGTTTTAGTTGGATGGAGGAAACTCCACCCATGCATGAGGTGGAAGATACAAACTTCTGGAGTGTAGAGATATTTTTTTTGTTTATGCTTAATTCTTCGTTTGCAACCGACGTCATCACTAATTAATATGCATAAACAAAACCGGAAGTCGGCCATCTTGGTTGGTAGCCGGGTCACCCACGTCTATAACCTTCATACAATAACATTGAATAATAGCGTATTTTAAGTCTCGATAGCTCAATTGTTTTATGTAATTATGCCAATTTCTTGCGCAGTGCATGGTTGTAGTCATAATGCCCAACGTGAGAAAGGGAAATATAGCTTTTTTAGGATTCCTAAAGTCATTGAAAGTCAAGGAGAACAAACGCGAAAACTTAGCGAGGAGCGTCGCCGCACATGGATTTCAAACATCCATAGAAGCGGCCTTGAAACCATCAACCTTGATAATACCCGTGTGTGCAGCAATCACTTTGTATCGGGTAAGAATTAAAACCTCTTTTTTTCAATTACTGTTTGATTTTTACACGTTTTTGACATTGATTTTACATCTTGTTGTATTCACAGGAACGCCAAGTACACTCTATGATAAGACAAATATTGACTGGGCTCCCACAAAAAACATGGGCCATGATCGTATCCCTGATGAAAAGGTTACAGTAGCAAAGGAAAGAAACGAGAGAGCTACCAAGAGAATGAAGAGAAAGCTAGAGGTACCAACACAACGGCGAAAGAGACAGCTTCCATCGTTGCCAACCGTTGAACATCGCAACACGACTTCAGACTTTAACGAAGACATGGAACATTTACCAACTTTTTCTACCGTAGAAACGTCATCAACCCACACTGATCCAGCAACATTAACTCAAATTGACAACAACTTACACGATAAATCTAACAAAGAGCCGGCTGTCCAGCAAGCAAGCACGTCATGCCAAACAGACTTGACAGTAGAACTAATCAACAAGTATGAAGCTTATATTCAAGACCTAACGAGTGAGTTAAGCAAGTTAAAAAAAGACATCTGTAATATGTCTTTAGAAGAGGATGGATTTAAAGATAATGAAGAAAAAACCAAATTCTATACTGGATTGCCAAATTATTTGTTGTTGATGTGTGTTTTTAATTTGATTATTCCCAAATTGAAAACTACTTCAACAAATGCTTTATCACAGTTCCAGGAGTTCATGATGGTCTTGATGAGACTGAAATTAAACCCTCCATTACAAGACCTTGGATACCGATTCAAGATTAACACATCAACAGTTTCACGCATTTTTGATCGATGGATCGATGTAATGAATAAAAGACCTACCAACCAAGATGGCGCCGACTGATGACGTGACCAATTTTGGTCACGTGGTTGCAAACGAAGAATATGCCCAAGTACACATGAACTAATGAGAAATATGTTCTATGCTACATATACTTTATTCTATACTAAAGAGAAAGGCATAAATGTTGGATGTTATCATTTTTTGGAAGCTTTTGTTGGCTCCACAAATTTGCCATATCAATCATGTGGTGTTAGCATCAAATCATAACAATCGTACTTGTGTTTGAATAATGGCACTACATTTATTATTATAAAGACAGTCCTCCACCCTCTATTAAAAATGATGAGATCAAGTTAGCATGTTGTAAACACAAGTTATTTTCTTGACATTTTCTTGTATTTGCTCTATTTGTATTTTCACATATATTATTCTAGTCTACTTCCTGACCTGCAGCAGTCGTTTGCGGCTGATGTCCCACTTGTGGATGGAGTGGTCTCTGGAGCTGCTGTAGAACACGTCTCCGCTCACGGTCAGAGCCTCCACAGAGTCCTGGTGAGAAGGTTCAAACGTGTGTCCAGAGGTGAGGCTCCCCTGGGCCCCCTCGGGCACCTCGAACATCTGAGACACAGAGAACAAGCTCATGGCACAAGGAGGAAATCAGAGACACTGCGGTTATTTATGGCAGTGTTTTGTCATCTTGAAAAACTAAAGTCTGTCTCACTAACCAATAAATGTGTTTACTGTAGTAATATAATTTGTTTACTTTTATCATTCCCATGGCAACGGAGTGGTCGGCTGCTTTTGTGGCTACGTGGCTCAAACACTGAGCAATTTGTGAAACCTTTTGTGTTTTTAGATCAGTTTTTTACATCATATCATAGAGCTTTAACCAAGTAAGAAGTGCAGCATGTGCAGTTTAAAGGACACAAGTAAGAAACTGCTGGATTTTGTGAAATGAGCCGTTTGTTTTTCCTGTATCCATGGAGACCGTGCAAGAAGCTAGTTAAGGAGCTAGCTATGGACATTTGAGATGCTACAGATGCTGCTGCAATAAAATGTGAATTTCCCTCGGGATCAATAAAGTTTCTCTCTCTCGTGAAGGTAGGTCATGCTCTGGCCTTCACTATTTAATATCTCAGATTAGATGTGCCCAAAATGCAACCGCTAGAACAAAGTCAGTTCTGTATTTAACATGTGATCTATATTTACAAAGAAACTCTTCTGTACCTTGATATGATGATCCTTGGAGCCAGTGAGCACAATGTCCTGTCCATTTCCCAGTTTGTCCACAGTCAGACACATGACGGGCCCCAAATGTCCAGTGAGCTTCCCCGTCGACGCAAATCTAGAAAAGACAGAGATCCTCAAATGAGTTCTTTAGTTCTTTTTCGTGTGACGGACCACAGGGGGCGTACTTGCGGAGGTCCCACATGCGCACAGCGTTGGCGGCCGCGGCGTACAGGAAGGTGCCCGCTGGGTTCAGGGAGATTTGGTTGATTTGACTCTCGCCTGGAGGAATGGACAAACTGCGCACAGAGGCACAGGTGTCTCCAGAGCTCACCTGCCCCGAGGACCTGAGGGACACATGAACAGATGAGGACATGAGGGAATCTGAGATGGATAATTCAACGATGGACGGAAAGAAATAATAATAAAGAAATAGACTGTTATAAGCTTCAGAATGAGAGAAAACAGGGCCGTTGCTATAGCGACTATTTAAAACAAAATATATTATGTATGTAGGGAAAAAAAGTCCTCAAAATGTCACCTATAACAGAAAGTGGAAACACGTGCATAAACAGGCAAAAAGATAGCTACACAAGTAAAGAAACACTGTGTAACTTTTGGAGAGGAAGGTATGCCATCTGCTGTCTATGTCCATGAAAAGAAGCAGGCGGCATAACCGGGCCGAGTTACAGGTCAGATCTGTGGAGAGGTGACCCCCTGACCTTTCATGTAATAAAAACACTGAACTAAAATGAATGTCAGGCAGATCAATTTAAAGCTGTAATATGGAACATTCAAGGCAAAGCGCCATCATAATCAGGTGGCAGACCCTCCATCAGAAAAAGTTACACAGTGCACCTTTATAATGACGCAGTGAATGTGAATGTCGATTCAAACAGAACAAAAGTGTTAAAAACAGAACTCACGTGAGGGTTCGGATGCACTTGGCCGAGTCTCTTATGTCCCAGACTTTAATGTAGGCAGTGGACACAGTGAAGACCAGGCTGGACGTGTATCTGATTTAAAACAGGGCAAAATGATGAATTAGAAATATTAAATATTAATCAAGCTTTTATTTGGTTTGGTTTATTAAGTTTGGATTTATATTATTTACTCACTTGACAGAAACCACACTGCTGGGATGATCAGCCAAAGACATAATCTCCTGTCCCGTCACCAGGTTCCACACTTTACACGTTCGGTCTGGAAACAACATGTCCAAATAATAATCGGCTTTTACACCAGATGCCCTTCCCATAACAAACCAGTGAAATGATGCAACTGGAGTAAAGAAACCAGAGTAAAGAAGTGCCTTGACAAGTCGATTTGGGCCATTAGCTCTGCAGAACGCAACAGCACATCTGTGTCAGGGCAGTTTGAGGACAGGAAGAGCCAAAAGTGCCCCTCCTCTGTGTCCTTCCTCTTTCATTAAGTATCCTTTAGATCTATCATCAGTTATACATTCTCTTTTCTATTGTTAACACATTTTTGGCCATATTGCTTTGCTGGACACAACTGTCATGTTTTAAATAAGTTGTGACCACACCCTGGGCTCAACAGCACATGTCTCTAGATTATCCTTAAAAAAAACTATTTAAAGGCCGTTTTTAAGACAACTGAATGATGATGATTGATTTTGATGAGGATTTTGAGCTGGGAAGTTGAAAATAAGTAAAAACTGAGACAAAATCCAGCCTTTTTTAAATTTTTTTTTTTTTTTTACAGCAGTACTAATGAATATCCACAAATCCAATATGAGGCAGGTTTATAATACCAACACCCTATTCACCTGATACCCTATAGTTATTTTAACAGATCTACGGGCAAAATAATCCTCGTCTTGTCAGTTTCAACTCCAAAGGTGCTGTATACTGCCCTCTTCTGGCTGGAGTGAGTATTTATCGTGACAGTTTTACGTTGTTTACCTTTAGACCCGGTGAACAGCAGGTCGTCAGTGGCGTCCACACACAGCACAGGTTTGGTGTGTCCCTCGGCCACGCACACACACTGCAGTTTGGCCCCTCGGTTATTCTTTTGGGTCGTGAACGGGTTGATCACGCCTCTGTAAAGCAAAAGGACAATCAGGACTGCTTTTGGAAACTGCACTAGTAAGCGTGGAGTCTTAGCGCTTAATCATGGGGTTCAGTTACATTCGTTTTTGGGGTTTTGTTCTGTTATACATGCCATTTTGAAGACTCTGGATCATTCAAAAGATCGTAGAAATGTTATATATCAAAATATGACCGAAATATTGCGTACCTGTGTCCTTCAAATACAGGAGACTCATCCAACCTGAAAAGTAGTAACGCAAAGTCACACCCAAGTGAAGATTAACGGTCTAAACCTGTATCTGTCTGACACTCACAGCGCTCTGTAGTCACTGCCTTTAGCTTTGCTCTCTGTAGTGTTGTTAGCCACAGGTTGAGTCACAGACAGAGGAGTTATCGACACTTTCTCCTGGATCCTCCTGCGATTCATCGGCGATCGCTCCACAGGACGTTTCTCCGTCGCTGTGGGAGACCTGCATCCTCCTCTGAGCAAAGAAAAGAACAAAGAGGCACTAAAACATAATCAACACAATAAATGTATTATGCAGGTCATTAAAATCCATATACTACATTAACTAGTATGTTCTTTTCTTTATTGTACTAATAGGCCTCCTATAAAATAAATACAACTGCCACAACACTTTGATATATACAACATATATTGCGTATTTTCCTAGTCCAAATATGTTTGTCTTCTTTTTAAACACATGAAATATATCTCATTTTAAGATCTGAAGATGGCTCACAGTTATCAGCTAACAGGTCAACAAGAGGAAACTACTTCTACTTCTGGAGCAAAGTGACTCTAATAATAACTGTCATTTAATTTGAGAGTAATTTCCCTTGTGGTTTAATTAAAGGCCGCTACGCACTACAGGGTTTTTCGGTCTTAAACGATTTTTAAACGTGCAACAAAAAGCGCACACCAGACACGAAGAGAAACTTATGAGACTTCAAATCTCTGATCGCAAAGACTGCAGCAGGATCAGTCTGCAGACCACAGGATATAAAGTTGTGAGCGCGATCACATCATCTGTTTCCTGTCTACAGTAAAACCACTCGCTCTGAGACTCTGAAGTGTTCAAAAGATCAGAGCTCTGCACTTCTAGTTTAGATACAAGTCAAAACTGTGTTGTTATTATTTGTGAAATGTGGTGCTTTGCTACTTTAGATACATGATTATTAAAGCATAAAAGAGGCGATAAAGTCCACAGGAAGTCGAGTCAGTATCACTAATCTGCAGCTTTATGATTTGTGGACGTAAACAAACACATGTGAGGAACAACTTTCGCCTTTTTACTTTCAAAGAACGCTTTCAAACAAACTGGATTAATAGCGCGGTTTTGTGGACTGGATGTCATTATTTGCGGGGGACAATTTCTATTGATAATGTGGGTGAGATGCTGCAGTTGAAATGTACAACTTTATGGGAGGTGAGTAATAAAGTCTTTATTTTCACTATATCCCGATTTTGTTTGTTGCGTCTCTGTGTCCGTCGCTCCTCTGCCCCTGACGCTCTGTTTTATCGTCTGTTATCGTAGCGTTGTTGATGTTTGGTGGTTCTGATCTGACACTGACTCCACACATGAGGAGCAGCGGCTTCAAAATCGCACACGGAGACAAAAAGTCGAGTCACGCCTCGCTGAACTCGAGCAGAAGAAATAGCAGCCAAATCAGGCAAATTCTCCTGTAGTGTGTGGCGGCCTAAGGTGATTTTAGGATTCATAAGTTTGTGGTCATAATTTTAGCCCAGTTTCAATCCAAATGTAGACTTGGTTTGGTCCTGTTCTAGTCCAGGTCTAGTTACAGATTTACTCCAGTTTAGTCCCAGTTTTCTTGTCTATGTAGTGTGTGAATGGACCCTAACTTTAGCTATGTCCGTTTTGGCGCTGTACTCACATGCCTGCTGCCCTGTTTGTCGCTCCAAATGGGGGCAGAGCCTGTTCTCTGTCGGGGGTGTGGCCTGTCATGTGACCCGTCATGTGACCCGTCATGTGACCCGGGGCGTCCCCAGGTCCCTCCGGGCGCTCGGTCAGAGGCAGCAGGGGAGAGGGGAAGTCTCCTGTGGGCGACTCACCAAACCCGTCCCCTGAGCTGCTGGCATAGAGCAGCTCCATCTGTGTGGTGGTCCTGCGACGAGCCTGGGACAAGAGACCAGTCAACTAACAATGTTCAATTATAGTAAAATAAAACTGTAAACATATAGTTAAAATACATACAGTACATACATTCTATTACTTTACATGTGTCTTACCTTATTTCTTGGCTTAGTTTCTCCACACAACTTCATTAAATCTGAGGCAAGTGTGCTAAAAGATAAAAAAAAATGTCAAACTCATACACCAGAAGAATAGTCAGTCATCATTTTAGTTTTTTTTTTTTGTTTAACCAGGGAAGGAATCTCATTTTCAGCTCCAGAACCCTATCACGTGTTGTTCATGTTAAGGCAACTCAGAGCACCTAAAGGAAGAACATGCAAACTCCACACAGAAAGCCCCAGGAGTCAGACCCAGGACCTTCTCGCTGTGAGGCTGAAGCATTAACCATTCCTCCACCATGACAAGTTAATGTGTGAACTGAGTGGGCCTTTCCATGAATTAAATATGAACTATTGACCAGGTCTCAAATCGATATCAGACCATATGGAAAAGCCTCTGAGTTACAGACTTACACACATTAACATCAGTCATTTATGGTTTTATGACATTCAGTAAAAATGCAAACTTATATATATAGTAGTTTTTGTACTTACTTTCCTTCGGTGGCTGGACTTGGTGTAGACTCATCACTGCTGCTCTCGTCTCCGTTTTCTGCACCAGAGACAAAGCTTTAGCCCTCACAGTATCACTGACTCGTGCATTCTGTCTTTACCTAAAACATCAAGTACGTACCGGATATTTTTATGATAACAAATGCATTATATAACAATAAGGTTTAGTCTGAGGAGTGGGCAGCAACCAGGGATGACCAGTTAAAGAGGCTGAAGCTATGGAGTCACTTTGGCGCTAAAAATGAACGGCTGGAGCTAATCCACATACAGAGGAGGAACATGGGGCTGCAACAACTCAGGAATTAAATATTATGTAGAAAATAAAAAGATAAAAAAGTAGCAAAGCTTTCATAATTTTTTGTATGTTTCTGTATTATTGTGTAGTGATTATAGCAGCAGTGATTAATATGCCTCCCGTCTCCTGAATTCACATGAACAAAATAAAACCTTTTTAGACAAATAGACCATTTATTTAAAGATGAGCTATGTAACTTTTATGGAGGACGATTCAACTGCCAATTTGTCTCCATGGAGATGTCAATGATTTGTCTGGAATGTTCCACAGGATGGCCTTAAACTGATCTAGCCTGCATTTTAAAACACATTTTTTATGCCTGTACAATTGCTTTTCCATAGATCTGACTTGTAATATGACCTGCTTGTTTCCACCATAGACGGTATACAAAAGTGGACTAAGTGAGTGTGACGTCACCACAGCATCAGCGTCGCTCAAATGAGGCTCCTGATGCCACAGTTACAGGAGCGAATTTGGAGCCAGGCTCCATATTTGGAAATCCGACCGCGAGTATCTTAGCAACACAAGAGCCAATCATGAGTGAGGTCGTTAAATGTGCCGCCCGACTCATGGCAGGTGATACTCTGCACCTGCACGGACTGCTGGATTTTGGTGATTCTTGAGAATAATAAGGAAACTTTTAGCTTTTATCATCAAACTTTAAATAGTAAGTTTAAGCCACTGATTTATGTTCTATGTTCTGTTACACGCAAACAACATTAGAGTCGCAATTTAACGAAATTCACTTTACTTTATGCTAATTAAGTTATGCTAGTTAAGATTCTAGTAACATTAGCTATTGTAATTGTTTGAGATATTTTGTCATTTTATTTCAGAAATAGTCAGGGCAGGAAAGCGGGAAGGGAACTTTCTTAGCAGCGAAACGTGCTGTCAATCAAATCTGTTGCTAACGCTAGGGGGAGGGACCTTGGGGAATGAAGGCGTCTGATTGGGCCATTATTTATGTTCATATCTTGATTTAGGAACAAAATAGCGAAATAAAAAAATCAGGATCATGTAGAGCGGGTTCATAGGAACATTTTAAGACCAAAATGACGAGACTCAGTGCAGCAGTTACAGACGCGATCAGATCCCAATGTGAGTCAATGGGGAAAAGGGAGAGAAGGAGCCGGAAGAGCCTCCTGGAGCACTTCCTGTTTGGCACGCGGCGGCTAACGGGTTAGCTTTGTCCATTCATATACACGGTCTATGGTTTCCACAGAGCTAGCTAAGGCCATACTGTGGAATATTCCAGAAGCAATGATTTCTCCATGGAAACAAGCCGGTGGCCGAACGCCAACCAGAAAAGTTACAGAGTGCACCTTTGATATGGTGTTGATATCAAGTAATATTCATAATGTTGTAGCCCAAAAGAACATTGTACACAAAACCTGTTATATTTAGTAACACGCATTAACATCGTGGGTGGGGGGACTAACATGGGAGACACAGACTTCATGCAAGCGATGGCCTTTGTTACTAGAGCTTCATTAGTTTTTAAAGACTGCAGACGATGCACTCTACGACGTTAAAGACAGCAGGATATTTCCCTGTAGTGTGCATGGTCCACTGTCTGTTAAACACATGTGCACAGCTTTATACTCACCGGGGAAAATGAAACCTAACTCTGAATTCACAACAGAAAAAAAACAGAAACCAAAAGTCAAACTCCCGATGAGAAAGCCGTCACGGTTATTTCACAGGCTTTGTACTGTCATTTCAGCATTTCCGTTAATAATATTTTTATGATTTGATACCGTGAGCCTGTAAAATAAATGTGAGCATATTGTGAATGAACAGCAGTTTAAAACGGCGGCTGTGTTCATGCTCTACAAGGCTGCGTTCACACATGTACTGGACTAAAGGAACAGTAAGGAACTTTACTTTAAAATGCCGTAAACATGATCTAACAACTGTACGTTCAAACCAAAAACAGCTCTTACTGATAACAATTCTAATGCTGATTTATTCTTAATTGGAAAACCTTAAACGTTGTGATCAAATTTTTCATGCAATAACTTTGTCTTTTGGTTGTCAAGGCGATTATCAAATCAGGAAGCAGAATGCACCAAATTATAACATGAACAAAATCACGTCCAATGCTTTTGTAATTAAGAATAAATCAGCATTTCCAACTGTGCTATATTTTATTTTAACAGGTTTGTTTTGTCTCTGGGGACATATTTCGATCATGTTTATGGAATTTGAAATCAAAATCTTGCGTACAGTTCTGTTAATGATGTAGACTTGTTTTGGTCTCGGTCTAGTCCTGGTTTAGTCCCGGTTTAGCTCCAGATTTAAGGGCCCACGTTACGCTGTTTTCCGATCTATGTTATAATGTTGTTTCCACATCACAAACAGACCTGGAGTTGTGTTTTGTTTCATGTTTAACGCACAAATCCTGCATATTTAGTTCTGAGTTCAAACTGAAAACGCTCCGTTCCACCTTGTGATGTCATGTGCATACAGGAAGTGCTCCACTGTGTTTTTAAACTCCACACACCTTCACTAGAATCATTTGGAATAGAGCGTTTTAAACTTTGGAGATGTACACAGATTAACGAATGAAACAAAACACAGCTCCAGGTATGTTTTTTCATGACGTAATAACATAATATAGGAGTCCTAACATCACTGTACATGTGTGAAGACAGCCTTAGTCTCCAGTTTTCCACACATTATCGTTGAGTTTGTACCTTGCAGAGCGCTCCCCAGCAGCGCGTCCAGCTCCGGGTTGATCTCGGCCTTCTCCTTTAACATGTGGAACAGCAGCTGGTTCTGAGTGGCGCTGTTTATCTCCGTCTGCTTGAGGCGGCCCTCCATCACTTTGAGCTGGGACTCCTTCTGAGCTGCCTGGAGGCCCTGATGGTTACGTAACAAACAGATGAAGCTCATAGTCAGGATGCAGACAGACTAATGATAAAAGGATTACTCAGACATGTGAGAATGAAGCAAAACACAACTCGGGTATGTTTCTGAGGAGGGAAAAACATTATAACGTGGCTTAAAGCTCTTGCGTTCATGGCATTAATAGCCCAAATAAGTTAATTTTGTCTTCTTCTTAATTTATTTAAGTGTGAGTTCCTGTTCATTCATTTTACATGGCTTAAATTGCAGTTTATTGACAGAAATTGACGTTATATTATTTGAGTTAGAAGCTAGATGCCTATATAGATTCACTGTATTCAACAAAATAAAATATACATGAAGTAAAAATACTAACTAAAGTTTGTCTCTTGTCTAAGTCCTGGTAACTATGTGCTTTACAGGTTAAGTGAAATGAATGTGAATTAATTAATGCTGACAGTGTCTTCATTACAGTAAAAATAAATGTGTCTAAAATAGTCTAAATACTCTGTGACTAAGGCTCATCTCTGCGTGTTCTGCATTTAAATGTCTTTTCATTGGGTTATGCAATAGTAGAGCAATGCTGCCCTCTCCTGTTTAAAACATATATTGCAAATAATCACACACGACCAAGAAAATCTACACACCATTAAATATATCAAACAAGATACATGTATTTCCACAGAATTCACATAAATACGGTTGTGTGAACCTTGCTGATGGCCATAGTCATGAAGTGGTCGAGGAGGAAGCGAGCCTCAGTCAGGCTACAGGAGCTGATCACAGCCGTCACATCTCCAGTGTCGCCCTCGTCCTGAAATCACACAAAGAAAATCATAAAAATCTGATAATAACAAAAACATAATAGGGCTGTGCTATTTCAAGGCCTGGGGTAAGGATTTTAGCACAGCCTTAAACAACAGTGCCTTAAAAACTATTATTATTATTACACATTATTATAGTGAGCTTAATATTCACTAAATCCAAACTTACAATAATAAAATCAATAGTAACAAACAAATAGACAATTTAAATGCAAAAAAAGCAGAATAAACTTTTAAAGATAATTTATTTTGTGCACTATGGCAAATGTTGAACACCCTTCTGTAAGATGACATAGTTTTATTTTCTAGTTCTTAAAGGTACACTGTGTAACTTTCCAGATGGAGGATCCACTACCTCCTTGTCTCTGTGACGTTGTTATTGTTTAGTCTGGAATATTCCACAGTACGGCATTAAACGCATCAATCTTGCTTACAATGGTCAAAAATACCTTCAAATACACGCTTATCTTACAGTGAGTGGGCTCGCCTCTCCACAAACGTAGCTCGGTGCAGTCAAATGCTTGTTTTTATAGAAAGAGCCAAGTCTAATATCATATTGTGGCACATTCTGGGCAAAGCAATAACATCTCCATGGAAACAAGCAGTGAGCCGACCCTCCACCAGAGAAGTTACACAGTTCACCTTTACATACAGACATAGATTCTGGGTTATGGTCATATTTGTGCCATATAAACTGGTGTGAATAGAAGGAAAACTGCAGGTAAACAAAACTGTACCTTGGCCTCCTCCATCTGCATGATATTGGCCTGACAGTCTGCGATGCTGTCGTTGATGTAGTCGATGTTTGCGCTCAGAGACTCCAGCTCCTCGCTCAGAGACGCCAGGCTCCGGTCGGCATCTGCTCCGTCGGACGCCATCTTGTCCTTCTTCCTCAGCACTCGCTCGCGCCGCCTCGTCAGCTCCTCTCTTTGCTTTAGGGGGAAAAGATAGTAATGTAAGTGACAGTTAATCATACAGCAAACCATAAATGACTATCCAGAAAACCCATAAATATCCAAAAAACCCATAACTGAGTATCCAGAAAACAATATTCAGACTGTTCTCAATCCAATAGAAATGTGTTAATAAATGTATAAATTTAGGTCCAAGTATGAGTCTGTATAACTACTCATAAAAGTGCAGAAACATCACTATTTTCCCTTATTTGGAAGTGTTTTGTTTTATTTTCATTTCAGCTCTAATTGCAGCATTTTTACTATAAATATACACACAATATTCGTTTCAGCTTTTAAGAATGTATTACAAGTCTACTCTCTAATATTGTGATGTGAAAGTTGTATGTGAGCTGCTGAAAGTGCTAATGTGTCTTTTTCATATTGTTGAATGTGTAAATTGCATTGTATAATTTATTATTGTTCCTCAGGGACTGCAGATGGAAACGAGCTGTTTAGCTCTAATCTGGTGCAGTACATCTCTGTTTTATGAGCATAATGTCTCTGTACATTGTCCCTTCAAATAAAGACTAACTAGAACTAGAATTCACATTTCATATATCTTCAAAAATATTCACATCTTTTTTTTTTCAATAATCTGCCCTCTCTTGTCCATCTAAAATGAAATATTTATTTGTGTAAATGTCACATGTTGTATTCTCCACCTCACATATGAATGAATGAGTGTGTGTTTCATTATCTTGACCTTGAGGAGTCTGTTCATGTCCGTTTCCATGTTGGAGATGGTCATTTTCTGCATGGTGATCTCAGTGATGCGTCTCTCCAGGGACTGCCACTTGGCCCGGGCTGTTCTGGTCAGATACATTTTACCTGTGCGCACTGG
Source organism: Odontamblyopus lacepedii (assembly GCA_034769755.1). Lineage (NCBI taxonomy): Eukaryota > Metazoa > Chordata > Actinopteri > Gobiiformes > Gobiidae > Odontamblyopus > Odontamblyopus lacepedii. Next base: position 39,854,814 of record CM068344.1, on the reverse strand, counting down.
AGAGCTCCTATAAAACAGTCAAGATGCACAGATCTGTCACGATAACACATTTTGAAGAAGAACGTATCGCTACAGAGGAATATTACAATAAATGATAATACTGAAACTACTTTATGCCACTGACATGTTTTTAATATACAGTATTATTAAAGCATGAGCTGTAACAAATAGTTTACAGAACGTATTACATAAAAAATACCAGAATTCTCCCCATTATTGCAACAAAAATATGCAAATGATGAATACTGAGCCCTAAAATATACTGTTCCAGCTTTCATACACTGAACTGAAGTCGATATAGTAAATATTCGGACAGGCCTGAAGCGAAATTAGACCTAACAAATATGCCCGGTGCTTCAATTTGTCAGCTTAAGTGACCATGTTTTCATCTGACCATGCATCATATAAGACTACGCATACAGAGAGTTACTAGTATTCACAAGTAAAATGTTTACAAAAACTCATGAATCACTCCTAAATCTCCAGATAACTCACTACATGCCTTCTCCTTTCTGCTGTGCTCCATAGAAATTATTTTAGTGCCATTAAGATAAACTGGTTGGTTGTTTTATTTTAGTCTATTTCTGTTCTCTTGCTGTTCTTGATCTGTGTATTGCAAATAAAGGTTATTTTATCCTATCTAAAAATGTCGGTCGACAAAGACACTGTTGACAGATTAACTGACCAAACAAACTACAGCCCCGTTACAAACTGTATAAAACATCCTAACACAGTGGTTCTTAACCTGGGTTCGACTGAACCCCAGGGGTTCGGTGAGTCAATCTCAGGGGTTCAGCAGAGGTCAAGACTCACATCCAACTCATATGACTCGTGATGACATGCCCCGTTTGGCCGTCATTGGCTGCAGGAAATTTTGTGTGCACAATGGTCTTGTGACTGTTGTGATGGTGTTGCAAAAAAAAGAAAGTGGTCGGACAAATAAGTGCAATATGGATTCACCAATAAAATATATATACCTATGTTTTGAATTTGAAAATATATATATATATTTTTCCAATTAAGAAGGGTTCAGTGAATGTGCAAATGAAACTAGTGGGGTTCAGTACCTCCAACAAGGTTGAGAACCACTGTCCTAACAGTTTGAGCAGGAGGATCATACCTGGCCCCATTGGTGTGAGTGACAGTGGACGTGTGTGTTTTTCCCATTGGTCTGTGAGGCGGCTCCTGTGACTCTGGGGTTTTTCTGCTCATCTTCCCCGACATCGGCCTCACCTGACGCCTCAGAGCCGTCACCTACAAGAGCAGAAGAAGTAGGAATTAGGAGTAAAACAGAGAGACATGATCAAATCCACTGTTAAAGAAGACATTATGCTTGTATCTGCTTTGTAGTCTTAATATTTGAGAGCTGTGGATCATTGTGTTCAAATTTGCCCTTTTTATGAGAATTTGTCATAAAGGTTTAGCAGAGAACAAAATGTGTTTGTGTTTTACCTCTTCATTTTTTCTTCGCAAAATGATCTCCTGTTGTCTCTTTTGGGCTTCCAGCTGCCGTACTTGGTGCTGTAAGTGAAAAGGTACAATTTGAGGTTTGTAAGTAACAACCTGATAATATTCATAATTGCCAGCTCACCTCAGCTCTGCGTTGGTCTTTCTTGAGCGTGGCGATCTCTCTGTTCCTTCTGGTCTCTGAGGCCCTGCTTCTCTCCTGCTGCTCCTTCATCTGACGCATCAGCACCACCTGGTGGACACAACCCCACAGTGCATCAGTACAGGCACTTTATAACCTTGTATGAGCTCTCAAAACGCCTCTACCTTGGTCTTCTTCATCTCGGTGACGTCCTGTTGTAGTTTTTTGAGCTGCTTTTCATACTGGGACTGGTTTTTGAGCAGGCGGGCGTGCTCCTTCTGTGCAGAATGCAGTTTCTGGAGCTCTTTGTTCATAGAGCTCAGTTTACGCTCATATTCAGCCTTGATCTTCTTGGCTTTCTCCTCTGTGCATGACTCCACAGATCCTGAACAAGGACAGAAAAGGGAATATTAACTATTTGGCTGTTGACCCTCTCCTCTGGACTAATGATGGGGCATGATAATTAATGATATGAAATGATAATTAGTGAACATTTGAATTGGATCTCATATTGGAAAAGAACCAAATCATTTTCTTTCTATTTTAATGTTTATGTATTACTAAATTACCTCAGAACAAACTCAGGAGCGAAAGGAAAGAAAAACAGGATTATTTCACATACTTTTTTCATAGTGTTTTTTTATAACCTGTTATTTTAAAGGGTATTTACGTTGTCCCACTTCCTGTTTGATCTATTTTAATCAAATCTCTTCTTCATCCAAGTGCCTAGTTATTGGAAATTGGAAAATAATTAGTAATGATTCATCATCAATTTTGGCTTCTTAATATAAATAAATACAAAAAGAGCCAGTCTTTCAGTCTCTTGTAAGTTAACAGACCCTAAATATCCAACTCCCTCTTTTTCGTAGTATATTTGTGTGCGTTCTTTTTAATCTTCTACTGACCACTTGAGTGTGTGAAATAAAGCTTGATGAAGATGAAGAGGACCCTGTGCACTCACCCATGTTGTGCAGCACCTTGTCCCTCTCAAGCTGAGTGTCTCTGATCTTGTTCTGCAGCATCATGAGCTTCTGTTCGTACTGCTGTTTGAGCGTGTGCAGACGCCGCTGACTGTTCTCCAGCTCGTCGATCAGCTTCTGCTTTATGGCGATCTCACAGGTGATGTTGGCCAAGTCCGCCTGCACGTTTTCTGATCAAACGCACACACAAAAACACAGGGTTTCACAGTTAGCAACGCAATCTTTAAACTTATTTGACACTTTTTTCATATAGTAAATATTTTATACTAAAATTACTATTATAATATATTTTTACTGTGTGAAAAGTTTACAGTTTGAAGTCACACAGCGTTACAAGTCTTACAATGATGCAGTGGTGTATGCATTTTTATTGTTTTTACAAAAATACAAAGTAAACAATGCAGAAAACGGGTTAGGAGTATGTCATTATTTTATGAAAACCACCAATTATTAAAATGATGAGTAACTATTTTAAAAAATACAATAATTTTATGACAAACATGTTAAATAAACTTTGTGAAATTTAATATTATTATTAATCCTTTATTAAAACAGGTTTGTTTCTTAATAGCCCAAGTCATTTGGCAGTGACCTGAAAACCCTTGTGTAACTTTATATTATTTTATGTATTAACAGTCATTTGGGTCATTAGTATTTTGTATATTTACCTGTAACTCACCACACCCACGTCCTTAAGAGACTTTTAAGAACAATATATTAGGGCTACACTTTTATGTATGGCCTTTTTTAGACTTTTACCTTTCTCGTCCAGGTGCTATGAGGATTGGGCAGCAAGCTGCCCCCGCGACCCAGTCGGATTAAGCGGGAGAAGATGGATGGATGGATGGATATTAGGGCTACACTTTTATGTATGGCCTTTTTTAGACTTTTACCTTTCTCGTCCAGTTCTTCGGAGTCGGACTCCTCGGACGATTCCTCTGCGGCCATTTCAAATTCCTCCTCTTCTCCATCAGCGTCTTCATTATCGTCGTGGTCACTGGCTTCCTGCAAAAAATATGAAGCACATTTATTATTCAACTGCTTCAAAAGGGAACAATGAATCAGCATGTAAAGGAGGGGCCACGCGCAAGTTAAAATGTCTTTAAACCATGAGATCTACACGACAAATCTGTAGACAGTTCAACAAAAAATGATAAGATTCAACATTTGTGTATTTTCCCTCTTTCAAAACCAGTGAATCTCCCGTAGAGTTATGCCGGCCCCTTGCTCTCCATCCGAAATAATGCCTTAAAATATAAAATAATTACCTCTCCGTCCTCATTGGTCCGCTCCTGGTCGTTGTCCGGGACCTCCTCTTTGACCACACTGTAAACACACACATATTATCACTACACATGACATATAGAGTTGATCATCTTGTTTTGTTTGTTGGTTAATAGCTAATATGAACTACATGCATGTGCTGAGTTTTTTTTAAGCCTGGAGATGTATGATCTTTTTTAAAATCAGTAGTGCGGGACACAAAAGATTAGAATGCGATTGGCTCGTGATTTGCATTTGTTTTCTAGCGCGTTGCACATAGTTTATTAGGAACAGACACCACGAGGATACAGCGGCTTCAGAACGTTTTCAGACTTCCTTTTAATCTTTCGGCGTTATTTTGGTGAAGCCAGTGACTAAAACTAATGGCATTTTGTTTTATTCTTAACATTTAGATAGAGGAACACTATCAAAACCGTGAAAACATTTTGAGGCCACTGTGTTAGAACGTTGTTGCCTCGTCAAAAACGTATCTAGAGTTGTATTTTGTTTCATTCGCACGTGTTTGAGTGATCCTTTTATTCATCTGACACAAAAACACAACTCCAGGTATGTTTTTAATGAGGAAACGACATTATAACAGTTCAGAAAATGGTGTAATATGGGCCCTTTAAGCATCAATTACAAGTAAAAGCGGAAAGAGGAAAAAAGGGCGAGGATTTAAAGCTGCGTCTCGACTGGTACGATCACCTGCGCAGGAATAAACTGATGTTAGGTCGGGGCCGGAGGGGAAAGGTTAGTGACTAAGACTAGTGCGATTGGAGGACATTTGCAGAATCACAGGGATTAGCCCCGTTGCATTGTGGGACTTTTCAAACCTGGCACTGCCCACGACCCGCTGAGGACTGTCTTCATGATGCCGCAGTCTTCACGGGTTTAAAGGAGGGTGAGGTGAGGTGTGAAGAGGGAGAGAGGGGGGAGAGAAAGAGAAGGACAGAGGAAGGGGAGGGAGAGGGAAAGAGAGAGTGAAAAAGAAAGAGAAAAGAGAAAAAGAGAGAAGCAAGAGAGGTAGAGAGAACAGAGAAGCAGAGGGAGGGAGTGAAAGAAGAGAGAAAGAGGAAGAGAAAGAGAGAGAGAGGAGGGGGAGGGAGAGAGAAAGAGGGGGAGGGAGTGAGAGAGAACAGAGAAAGGGGAGGAGAGAGAGGAGGGAGAGAAAGAGAGAGAAGCAAGAGAGTTAAGGATAGACAGAGAAGCAGAGGGAGGGAGTGAGAGAGAAGAGAAAAAGAGGAAGAGAGAGAGAGAAAGAGGGAGGAGTAAGAGAGGTAGCGAAACAGGGAGAAGCAGAGGGAGGCAGCAAGAAGAGAGAGAGGAAGGGAGGAGAGGAGGGGAGAGAGAGAGAAAGAGGGAGGGAGGGAAGGAGGGAGGGAGGGAGGAGGGAAAAGGAGAAGGAGAGAGAGGAGGGAGAGGGAGAGAAAAGGAAGAGAGAGAGAGGAGAGAAGGAGGGGAGAGAGAGGGTGCGAGAGAGAGAGAGGGGGAGATGGAGAGAGGGAGGTAGAGAGAGTGAAAAAGAAAGAGAAGAGAAAGAGAGAGGAGCAAGAGAGGTAGAGAGAACAGAGAAGCAGAGGGAGGGAGTGGGAGAGAGAGAAGAGAAAAAGACAAAGAGAGAGAGAGAGAGAAAGGAGAGAGAGCGAGAAAGAGGGAGAAGCAGAGGGAGGCAGCAAGAAGAGAGAGAGGAAGACAGAGAGGAGGGGGAGAGACAGAGAAAGATGGAGGAGTAAGAGAGGGAGAGAGAGAGAAAGAGGGAGGGAGGGAGGGAGGGAGAGAGGAGAGAGAAAGAGAGGAAGAGAAAGATGAGGGGGAAAGAGAGGGAGGAGGACGAAGAGAGGAGGAGGTGAGAGAGAGAGTGATAGGAGAGGAGAGACAGTGAAGAAACAACAGGGAAAGAGCGAGGGAGAGAGAGAGAGAGAGAGGAGGGGCGTCGACAAGGCCAAAGGAAGGAGTGAGAAGGAACGGCAAGAAAGAAAATGTGAGTGAACCGAAAAAAACGTAAAGGTGCACTCTGGAACTTTCCGCCAGAAAAGTTACAGAATCACTTTAAAGGCCAAACGGAGAAAATAAAAACAACTGTAACTGAGCATTTTCTCTATCGACATTTCGATCACTCAAAGCCTAAAGAAACGACAGATCAGAAGCCAAAATGACAAACGAATGAAACAATAGTGAGTGATCATCTTTCCCTTCCTCTTCGTCTCTACGGAGTGAACACTTTTTTTTTTTTCCTTTTCAAGCACAGTCCAGCGTCCAGCTCCTCGGGCCTCAGCGGAGCAGAAACCAAACACTTTTCACCTTTATGCAAATGAAAGAAAGACACTGGACTCTTTCTGTGTCACTGAACTGTGTCACTGTGGAACTCTACACCTCCTCTTCCTCCTCCCGCAGTAAAGCCGCTCTTGGTCCAAGTACAGATACGAGCGACAGTCACATAAAATACATTAGTGTGGGTGTTTTTATATATTTTACATCTTTAAGGTCCGTTATTCACTTTTTGCAGCTTGTAGCATGAGCAGAATTATGGTGTCACTTCACTTCTTTCTAAAAACCTGTAATATTTAATAAAGATGGGGATAAACTGACTATTGTTCGTATGCAGATTTTTGTTGTACATTTGCTTGAGAAACGTTTTTAATTAATAAATTGTACTTCACGTGTATTTTTCTGCACTTTCTCCAGTACCGTACCAGCCAAAAAATGCGTAATGAAGATGAAAAAACATGTATAAGTCGCACTTGGACTATTTTTGGGGGAAATTTATTTTATAATATGAGAGACTAAGAACCGACATTTCAGCTTGAAAGGCGAGTTATAGAAGTTATAGTAATAAAAACAACCCAATAGAGAAGAATCCGCGTATCATTTGTTCATTCGTTTTTCAATTCAGAACCAAAAATAAGAAAACGAAAAAACAACTCTTTTCTTTATTATTTGTCCATGAAAACAAAATGGAAAAACGGATAACGATTTGTTTTTTTTCATTTTTGATTCATATATAGGATTCATATATTTGGTCTATGGGCTGTCAGTGTGAAAAATGTGATATATAAGTCGCAGGAACCATCCAAACCCTGAAAAAAGTGCGACTTATAGTCCGGTAAAAATACGGTAATGTATTGGACAGTAACAGTACTTTTACTCAAAGGTGCACTGTGTAACTTTTTTGGCTCGGGATCCATCACTTTCTTGTTTCTATAGATATGTCATTGCTCTGCCTGAAATGTTCCACAGTCTGACATTAAACAGCTCTAACTTACATTTATTGGTGGTTTTATAGCTCAAAAATACCCAGAAAAACAGACATTCTGACTGAGAGCGGGGTCGCCTCTCCACAGATCTGACCCATAACGTGATCTGGTTTAGAAAGGTTTAGTCCTTTTTTAGTCCCACCACCAGAAAAGTTACCCAATGCACCTTTAACCCACACTTGATATTATTATTGTGGTGTATCCTTTGAAAATACCAGCTTCTTAGCAATATTTTGTTTGTTCAGTTACACCAACTTCAAACCGTAAAAACACGAGAATGCAAATGATTATAAAAACGATTCAGATTAACTGCTGTGGCTTTGATAAAACCGTTTCGTGCTGCGTACCTTCTCTTCTTCTTCTTCTCCATCTTCTTGAGTTTCTCCAGGTCTTTCTTGGCCATCTCGATGACCTCGTTGGCCTCCTTCTCGGGGGCGAGCAGAGCCGGAGAGAAGGAGCTCGGCCCGTACAGAGAAGAACGTGTAGACGCCCGGGACAGGTTCTTCCTCAGGTTTTCATTCATAGATTCACTCTCCAGAAGTTTGGCCCTGAAATTAACCATAAAATATCAGTTTTTTATTCATTGATTACTACTTTTTCTATTTTTTTTTTTTCATTTTTGTTTGTACGTGTATATTTATATAATTATGCCTTATTTAACACCAGTCTCCTGCTATTTTGCTACTCGTTTTGAATGTATTATTACCATTTATATTTTGGCTCGTTGTTATTATCATTTAATGTGATGTTTGAGCTACTGTGTCCAAGTCTCAGTCTAAGTTGATTGATTTGTTTGTTTTTATTTCAGTTTGTGCCAAGACAGAAAAAAATGATAGAATAATGATATTTTTGCACACCCTTAGTCCAAAGTTTTAAGGGTGTTTTGGGGATTTTGAGACAGGAAAGAAGATAATCTGATAATGCCAAAAAACCCATATCAGGTTTAAATGACTAAACTTTTGGCGTCTTTATAATACAGTAATGACTCCCAAAGGGTCCATAAAAATAGGACATATGACAACAACAGTGTGATTAGGTCACAGAGTAATAGAAGTTGGTCCTGGTTAGATCCTGGTCATGTCCAGGTTTAATTCCAGCTTTAGTCCCAGTTTAGTCCCATTTTAGATGTGGTGTGTGTGCGTCATAATGAATACATGCTGTTTTCTTCAGGCTATAAAATATTCAGTAGACTCAATAGAAAACAGAGAGAGAGTTATGAAGCATAGAATTGAGTTTTTCTTGATTGTAAAAGTTGACCACTAAGAAGCATTATTAAAGGGGAACTCTGGCAAAGTCCGTTGCTAGAGGTGGTCGAATTCTGTCAGAAGCCAAAAAACAGCACAGATCAGTGTTTTCTAGGCAGAGCTCTCTCTGTGGCAGTGAGTCTGTTAAGGCAACAAACTAGTTTTGTGATTGGGGCAAGTTCTTAACTTCCACGTAAAACGCCAATTTGCTTCACACAGAAGAAGCTTAACACCACTTTAACCCATCTTACAACAGCCACGAGTCTAACAAACGAAACGCTCTGCCTGGTTCACTCATTAGTGTCTGGAAACGTTATAAACAACCTTATAAGCACCTTACACTTCCCTCTGTTGTTTTTCCACTGCGAATGGGAAAGCCCAAAAGACTCGATCGCCGATGTCGTTTCTAATCCCATTTACAAGTGAATTATATTTTTTGAAAATCGCTTAAAAAATACATTCCTGAACCATTTTCTTTCAACTTCTTTCAGCTTTCAGTTTCTATTCTTCTTCACAGTCAGTAACTCAGTGGGAAATCGACAAAGGCAAGACTAAGGCTGCTTATAAAGTTGTTGTATAATGTTTCCAGACACTAATGAGTGAACCAGGCAGAGCGTTTTGTTTGTTAGACTCGTGGCTGATGTAAAATGGGTTAAAGTGGTGTTAAGCCTCTTCTGTGCAAATTGGCGTTTTACGTGGAAGTTAAGAACTTGCCCCATCACTACACTAGTTTGTTGCCTTGACAGACTCACTGCTACAGTGAGATCTCCACAACACTGATCTGTGCTGTTTTTGTCTTCTGACAGAATTCCACCACCTCTAGCAACGGACTTTAGCTTCAAACGTGCCGGAGATTCTCTTTAAGTTATTTACTTATTTTAGCATCTTACCTTAGTTCTTCAATTTCTTTGATGTAGTTCTGAATCATGTTTCCAATCTCTTCACTGCCTTCACCTTTAAAATAGAACATAACACAGCTTAAAATACATATAACAAACAAACGGCACATTATCTGAAACATCAGAATTCGTTGCTTGTCCATATACAGAGAATAAAAATAAGGTTTAGGCACCGTGACTATAAATGAGACTATATCCTCCATTTAAAGGGTTCACACACAGCAGAATATGACAGTACAGCAAATACATGTTACGTGTTGTATGATCTATGGTTGTCAAAAATATAGGAAATAGATACTAATCGATACTAAAATAAGTATCAAAACTAGATACTCATTTGAGCAGGTTTCAGTACTAAAAAAAGTCGCATTCACAAGACAGAAATGAACCTTTTGAGAATCGAAATAGTATGATCTTGAGTTCAAATAAATCTTGTGAGTATTTTATAACCCGTCGCTCTGACCTGCTCGGGCGAGGATGGTGTTGGCCTGGTCGCTGAGGAGCTGCGTGAGTCTGGCTCTCTGGGCGTCGATGGTCTCCTGCATGGCCTTCACTCTCAGCCTCAGGTTTTTATTCTCCGTCTGAAGCATGGAGTTTTCATGGACCAGGTCGTTCATGCCCTCCAGCCCGTCCTCTCCCACCATACGCTTACCCTGGAGACACAAAGAGCGTGAACGGGGCGACACAAGCAACCGCGACCGAATAAAAGTGCTCTAATAGTGACCACATTTCTAAGGCTGCAGTTATTTAGGTAATCGAAGGTTCTCTGCAAAAAGGAAGTAAAAATATAACTGGTTTAAATCTCTACATGTTCTGAAATATATGGAAAGAGTTTAGGTTTAGGTTAGTCCATATTTCCAAAAATGCGCACTGTGAACTGAAGGTGATTTGAAAAGAAAAGTGCAAAATTACAATCAAACAACAAATTAATCACAATGAAATTATTAGCTATTAGCTCCGTGACTGTGAACCCCATTCCTAAATATCTTTTGGATATAGAGCATTTCTGTTCATTAGGATTTTACATTGAAGTCCTGGTAAATACACCAGGTTCTCACGTATGGGTGTAAAAATATTAGTAATAACACATTGTTTTAACTGTGCACACTACACAGAAAGTCTTCATTGAAAGTTTTCAATTTTTTTCGCATAAAATCTGGTTTCCCCTTGAAAATCTTGTGCCCTGAGTGGCAAGCAAAAAAAAAAAAAAAAGAGAGACATATCATTTGCGCTCTGTTCTCTAAGGTTTTTTTTTCTAATAAAAATAATAATAAATTCAGTTAGCTGCCAGAAATCAGTGTTCTTGGGTGGATTGTATTCTCTGCTTCAGGCTTCTGAGTTATGGAAGCCCTGAGCGGAAGGGAGAAAAATACATTAAAAAAAATAAAAATAGCCATTGCTGCAAAGAAAAAAAGAAAAAACCAAGATAAGAAAAAAAAATATTTTTGAGATGTGAAAATAGAGCACAAATGACATGCCGCATTTATTTATTTATTTTTTTCCCCCGCTTGCTGCTCAGGGCTTCCATAAGCAACATTAATCTGGATATACGAGCTTGAAGGGCTGCACAGTATATCATAATCAAAATAAAATCACAATTTGAGTTGGTGCACTTATCAAATTGCAAAGCCTGCAATTATTTAACAGAATGTCCTCAGAAAACAACAAAAAATCTTGTTGTACCTGTCGTTTAGACCTCTATAAACGTCTGTTCTGAAATACATGGGATTCTTGTACTAGTTTATCAGTTTTGTTTTTGTTTTTTTGTTTTGTCTTCTCTCAAACGTTAACGCTACTGGAGTTATCCACAATGTGCACACTGAACAGAACCCTATTTTTTAATCATATATTGCAAATCGAATTTCCCTATTGAAACTTGTATCGTCGTAAACATTACTCTCACTGATCTTAACAAATAGTCATGTTTTCCCACACTTCATTAATGTACAGTCATGTGAAAAAGTTTGGACACCCCTGATCATTTTCAAGATTTTCCTTTATAAATCATTGGTTGTTCAGATCAGCAATTTCAGTTAAATATATCATATAGCAGACAAACACAGTGATATTTGAGAAGTGAAATTAAGTTTATAGGATTTACAGAAAGTGTGCAATAATTACTTAAACAAAAGTAGGCATGTGCATAAATTAGGGCACCCTTGTTGTTTTATTGATTTTAATACCTTTAGCACTAATTATTGGAACACAAAAATAGTTTGGTAAGCTCATTGACCCTTGGCCTACATACACAGGTGAAGCCGATCGTGAGAAAGGGTATTTAAGGGGCCAGTTGCAAGTTGTTCTACTCTTTGCATCTTCTCTGAAGAGAGGCAACATGGGAGCCTCAAAACAACTATCAAATCACCTGAAAACAAAGATTGTTCAACATCATGGTTTAGGGGAAGGACACAAAAAGCTCAGAAATTCCAGCTGTCAGTTTCCACATAGTGAGGAACATAGTGAGGAAATGGAAGACCACAGGCACAGTTCTAGTTCAAGCCCGGAGTGGCAGGTCAAGAAAAATCTCAGATAAGCAGAGGTGAAGGATGGTGAAAACAGTCAAACTCACCCCACAGACCAGCTCCACACACGTACAACATGATCTTGCTGCAGATGGTGTCATGGTGCATCGATCAACTATTCAGCACTTTGCACAAGGAGATGCTGTATGTGAGTGTAATGTGACAGAGCCTTTTCTGCGCACATGCCACAAACAGAGTCGCTTGAGGTCTGCTAAAGCACATTTGGACAAACCAGCTTCATTTTGGAATAAGGTGCTGTGGACTGATGAAACTAAAATTGAGTTATTTGGACATAACAAGGGGCCGTATGCATGAAAGAAGAGCACAGCATTCCAAGACAAACACTTGCTGCCCACAGTAAAATGTGGTGGTGGTTCCATCAGGCTGTGGGCCTGTGGCCAGTGCAAGGACTGGAAATCTTGGTAAAGTTGAAGGTCGCATGGATTCCAGTCAGTATCAGCAGATTCTTGTGAACAATGTTCAAGAATCAGTGACAAAGTTGAAGTTGCACCAGGGCTGAATACTTCAACAAGACAACAACCCTAAACACTGCTCAAATTCTGCTAAGGCATTTATGCAGAGGAACAAGTACAATGTTCTGGAATGGCCGACTCAGTCCCCAGACCTGAATATTACTGAAAATCTGTGGTGCGATTTAAAGCGGGCTGTCCATGCTCGGGCTCCATCAAACTTGACTGAACTGGAGATGTTTTGTAAAGAAGAATGGTCAAAAATACCTTCAACCAGAATCCAGACGCTCATTGGAAGCTATAGGAAGCGTTTAGAGGCTGTTATTTCTGCAAAAGGAGGATCTACTAAATACTGATGTAATTTTTCTGTTGGGGTGCCCAAATTTATGCACATGCCTACTTTTGTTTAAGTAATTATTGCACACTTTCTGTAAATCCTACAAAGTTAATTTCACTTCTCAAATATCACTGTGTTTGTCTGCTATATGATATATTTAACTGAAATTGCTGATCCGAACAACCAATGATTTATAAAGGAAAATCTTGAAAATGATCAGGGTGTCCAAACTTTTTCACATGACTGTATCTCACCGTCTTGTACTCCATCAGCTCCATCTGCAGTCGTGCGATCTCCGTCCTCAGAGCACTGATTTGCTGACTGGCTCTGTCCTGGTTCACCACCACCTTGTTCTTAATGTTGCGAGCTCTGTTTGCGTATTTCAGCGTGTTCAGAGTCTCCATAAAGTCTCTATCCGAGGGGCTGATGCAGGCGATCATCACAGTTTGACTGGGAAACAAGCAGCGTTGATTACACAAGGCAAGAAACAAAAATAACACAGTATCTGGTGGTAATGAGAGGCCTGACAAACCTGTTGCCTCCTAATGAGTCCTGTAAAAGTCGGGTGAGTTTTGAGTCTCTGTACGGCACGTGGCTGGAGCGTTTACTGCGATCGCCCAACGCGCTGATGACGTTTCCCAGAGCGAGCTGAGAAACAAAGAGATATTAGAGGAAAAGTACAGAAACATGAACTCTACTGTTATTTGACTGCAGTTCTGGTCTGTTCCACTAGAGGGACACTGCTTGAACTTTAGCAGCTTGAACTTCAAACCAAAATCAGTTCTTATCAATGTTTCATGCTTTATTAACATGCAACATTTTGAATATTTCACTTTCATCTTATCAGTGTCCCTCCACTTCATCCATGTTTCAATATGTGGCCCTCAATGAAAAAAAAAGTTATCAAATTGATTTTAGACAGGCATGATTGACAGGTGGATCAACCAATCAACAAAAGCTATTATTCACTCGCGTCAAAACACTGGCTGCAGTTACATGTGCACTCCAAATTTTATTATTATTAGATTTATTATCAGATTTTTGGAGTTATAACAGTATTAAAATAACAAGTAAACAGAAAAAGTATCACATGATCATGGTCCCTCCTATTACTTCTGTTACATCAAATTTTCCAGTCTGCATGTTGTAATAAACGTTAAGGTCCAGACATCAGATAGTAATTTGATTTATGTGCGTTTTTACACACAGACACTGTTAATGTGATGCAATAGACTTTGTTCTGATATGAGGAAATATCTCCCACCGTTCAAAACCACAAAACCGACCCCTCCCGCCCTCAAACCCAAACCGTCTGTGCTGAGCGAGTCCTCACCAGCCCACAGTTGATGGAGATCCCCTCTTTGGCCCGGTCCCCTGTGGCTCCGGTCCTCTTCAGACGCTCGGATCCAGCCAAATCCACAAAGTGAAACTTGGCCGTAAGTGTCTCAAACTCATTTATCTCAGAGTTATTCGCTAATCTGTTGTCTGTCTCATTGTCCTGGAGAAAAAACCAGAAGAAACGGTTGTGTTAACTGGTTATCTTTCTGTCACTGTAATGCTATTTTTATTTTATTTTTTAAAGCTAACCAAAAAAAAAAAAAAAAAATACAGTAAATAAAAAATAATTAGTGACACATTTTTGTCAACTAGTTGCATAAAAGATAGTTGACAATCTTACAGAAACAATGAACTGACTATTTTAAAGGTGCACTATGTAGCTTTTGTGGTTGAGGGTTGCTTATCTCTTTATACTATTATTTTTATTATTATTTCTATTTTTATTATTATTGTTTATCTTAATTGCATCACACTTTTTTCTCTTTTTTGCACTAAACTGTCCTGGAGCTACTGTGACTGTTGAATTTCTCCACTGCAAGATCAATAAAGTCCTATCTTATCTTATCTTAGCTCCATGGAGATGTTATTGCTTTGATAATAATGTTTCACAGTGTGGCATTAAAGTCTCAATCCCCAAGGAGACAAGACACTGCCAATTTACGGGACAGATTTGTGAAGACTCACAGTTAAAATGCTTTTCAAGGAATTTGGTGAGGAAAACAAACACATGTAGTTAATAAATACTAGAGATGTAATGATCCAAATCTCTCAGTGTGATATTTTCACGATAAACATCTCACAGTTCGACATTTACTGTGATATTTTGTGGAGACTAACAAAATTGTGAATATGTTTTTCCTTTTAAAATGCCTCGACGAGACTTTTGTTCTGTCATAATCCAAACAATTAAGATTTAAAAGTGCTTATAACAGTTATTTCTTCATGTAATTGACATTGAAACGGAGCAAAGGATCATGGTCTATGTAGTTCCCTTTGTTTCTGTAGCTATACTGCTGCACTATAACTTAAGTTATAATGAATACAAGATCATGTTAAATGTTATATTATTCTAATGTTATATATTATGGAACATTCTGGGCAAAGCAATAACATCTTCAGGTGCATCCATTAGAAAAGTCGTATAGTGCACCTTGGATTAACACAATTAAACACCAGACGTAAAAAATACCAAATCTAACACTTGTATCTTCTAAATTCTCATGCGAGTCCTTACGTTGTTGTCGGGGGAGCAGACTCGGACTTGGCACAGGTGGATGGTGAAGATGGCGTGGGACCTGGAGCTCTGCACGTTCATCTGAGTGCTCGCTGTGGTCCTGGACAGAGCGCCCAGCTTCAGGCACTGTATCATCTGAGTGGGCAAGAATATGAAAAATCCATTACAACAATAAATAGGCATAAAAGGTGTGTACACATGAGGCTGCATGAACTAGTTGCACAAGATTTTCCATAGTAAACACAGCCGCTACGTCTGACTAACGTGGATTTTGTTGGAAGTTGTAGTCATTTTTTAAAAATGTATCTACATATCTATATCTATCTGTCTTTTTGTGATGATTGTGTAAACGTACAGCCGCCTCTTTAGCTTCACTGCTCTTCTATTTCCACATGAACTCATTATTCTGCCTAAAAAGACACATCTGGCGTTCTGAGGACAAACTGGGAAAGGCTCAACGGCACATGGAAAGTGGGACAGCTTTGAAAAAAAAAACTATTGGTGCATCATTTCAGGGATTTTCTTTTTAAACAGATGATACAAATCTATGAAAAACATCCCCTGATTGATCCCAGCTTCAGCCTTTAGACATATTTCCGTCCCAATGTCTTTTTAGAACACTTTAAACTACATATAAGGTTGTATTGAGCTAAAAATCCACACAGTAAGGGAGATTTACTAGTAAGCTTTTAGTTTTATATTAGATTTTTGTGTTTTGTGTGAAGTCTGGGGGGTCTGTGACTAAACTAAAGTGAGTTTGTGGAGCATTTTCCCCCTGACCTCGGCTGCAGAGTTGACCGTGCGGGTGGTCACTCCCACTGTGTAGATGCCTCCGTTCGCGTCCTCGTGGATTTTTATGTTGGATTTTTGTTTGCGAGTCTCCAGGTCCCGAGTCGTGTCAAACAAATCCAGAACCTCCTCATTGTAAAGCTGGAAAATACAAGGAAAATGCAATGTTAAAATGTAAAAAAAATGAAAATGTGATAGAGGTTAGTCTCAAAAAATGTTCCTTCATTTGCTAAACCAATGAAGATTTAACCAATGAAGATAAACCAATGTTAAACCAATGAAGATTTTAAAACACTAAATACTAGGGATGGTGCAAGATCTCGTGCCATAAAATCTCGACTTGCACACAAAAGGAAAATGATCTTGTGAGATTTATTTTCATGCGTTTACATTTGGATTGGACAAAAACAGGTTAAACACAGCTACATCTCTTATAGTTCCAAAAAAGCAGCTAGAATGGAAACAAAAATATGAAATCAAATACATCAAAATTTCTGAGGCCAAAATTGGAAACTCAATCGTGGCATTTATATATTAGGAATTATTTCAAAATCTTGTCTCATTCTCTTGGATCCAATCTCGTATCTCATCTTGTCTTGTGGAAATTGTCTCAATCTCCACTAAACACTAAACATAGTGTTGATTCAAAGGTTTTCTGACACTGTAGACTAACAGATGCAGTTTATCAGGTTGATCCACTGCGCCTTTGTTGACTTTTTCACATTGTTAATATAACAGCTAATATTTCTCTGTGAAAGTTACTGCTACAAACATGGCAGATTTAACCTTATTCTTTACTTTTAAAACTTCGTAAATGTCCAAACTTTGCCTTTGTATAGAGCTGAAAGATTATTTTAGTCATTGATTTGGCAGTATATATATATATATTTTTTTTTTTCCAATTATAGTCGACTAGTCAAATAACAATTTATATACTACATTAAGATGTGTTTTAAACCAAATAAAAGTCAAATTAAGTTTCTTTCAATTTTCTACATAGAAAATACTTAAGAATAAAGTGTATTATATCACAGATTTTACTTTTACTCTCTGGCTTTTAACACCGAGTTGTGTCTGCTGTCTTTGATTGTTTTGTTTTATTGATTTTATTTATTTTTATAGGTCTGTTTTACAGTTTTATTTCATTATTTTGACTCTGTATTTTTAATTGTTAAATTAGTTTGTAGATTTTGGAAACAATCTGTTTATGAACTGTGCTGTAGAAATAAAGTGGATTGAAATGAAGATTATTTATTTGATCATTTTGATTTAAGAATGCAGCAGTCTTCATTTTAAAAGGTGTCGTATAGGAGCCTGTATAGTTCACCTAATGCTTATGTTATTCAGATTAACAGTTGCAGTCGTACCATTGTAGAAGTATTGTTGTATTGACTAAAGGGACTGATTATTGATTTTGTCCACACAAATGCAGTAGCCTGATTAGAAAAAGTTCTTTTTGTGAGTTTTCTGGGCTTTTATCCTCAGCTGTCCTGGGACAGCTGTGGTGCACACTTGTTGCTGTTAAAAATAAAGCGCGGGTGACACAGGCAGACAGGATAATGACAGTTTAATGGGCCTGGGGTCATCTGTGAACATTAACGACCTCACAGCCCTACACCCCCATGACCTCTGACCCCTCCTGTCCACAACTGCTCCCTCCTACTGAAAAATGAACGCTGGAGTTTCAATTTGAGTTAATAATGATGGATTATAAGGAGCAGTTTAACCGTCTGTGAAAGGTAACGGGTAGGCTGAGTTAACTGATTTCATTATGAA
This sequence comes from Odontamblyopus lacepedii, assembly GCA_034769755.1. Lineage (NCBI taxonomy): Eukaryota > Metazoa > Chordata > Actinopteri > Gobiiformes > Gobiidae > Odontamblyopus > Odontamblyopus lacepedii. The sequence continues at coordinate 39,837,117 of CM068344.1, read as the reverse complement.
TTAACTATTAAAATATGCACAATTTGTTTTGTTAGTGAAGATAAAAAATGACTAAACTAAGAAATAGCCTTGTTTAAATACTAAATACTATTGCAATGAGGAACTACTGAGGATTGAACCAGCTCGGGGCTTGTTTGGAGGATTTGCCCCGTGAAAGAGACAAAGGCTCGATCAAGACTTAAACAGATTTGAACCAGGTGTAAACCCGGCCTAAACCAGGCCTAAACCAGGTCTAAACCAGGTCTAAACCAGGTCTAAACCAGGTCTAAACCAGGTCTAACCCTAGTCAAAATCTTGTCAAAATCTGGTCAATATCTGGTCAAATCCAGAGCTTAATCTGTGAGTATAAATGTGTAGAAAGCCAAAGATTATAAGTGGTTTCAGGTATTATACCATTATATATGAAAGGACTGAAGTGCAAGTCACTGAATTTAAAAGAAATGATTGTAAAAGCCCCACACAGCCAATCCCATGGCAGTAAAAGAACTAAGTTTGGAGCAGATTTCAAACTCTGGAGGATCAAAATTTGCATATTTCTGTCTTAAATGGCACTAGAGTGGAATGGAGTCATTTTTATATATTTTATTTTTATTTTATTTTTATTGAGCTATTTTTAAAGTCTCTCTTGTTTATGCTCATAAAATGCTTATAAAAATATGGTGCACACCCCTTAAATGTTCATATCATTGATGTTTTAATGATTCCACTCTACATTTGACTGAGATGATGTGATTGCGCTCATTGACCTGCTCAAACCAAAATAAAAAAATGAAAAATGAAAGTGTACGTAAGAGCGTAATGTCCGAGCACCTCCAGAAACTGCGCGTTGATCTTGAACTCGGGCACAGGCCGTCCCTGCTCGGTGGCGCTCTGTCTCCGCTGCTCGATGCCTCTGAACAGGTGGTTCACGGCTCGAGGAATGATCCCCAGCTCCTCCTCACTGATACTCACATCAAACCCTGTGCCCATGGTGTACGTCTTCCCCGAGCCCGTCTGCAGACAGAGGAGAGGGACAAGTGAGCTTAATCACAGTTAAATCACAACAAAACTGCACTAAATACACTGTCAGTTTTCTGGTGGAGGGTCATGATAAATGCTATACTGATTCAACACATGATAGATGATAATAATAATGATAAGATAAGATCAGTCAGTATTTATAGTGGGTGTTTTTTCTTAGTACTACTGGGGAACTTTCTTATTTTTCTGTAATACAATTAGACGAGCTGTAAAGGGTTAAATAACATTCCACAGTACGGCATTAAACTTTTCAATCAAGCTTTTCAAATGAGCATCACAATCAGAATTTTTAAAGGTATTTTTAGCAGTATAAACCCATGTAATTGGTTAACGCAAGATTTACAGGTTGAATGCCATACTGTGGAACATTTTACGCAAAGCTATAACATTTTCATAGAGACGTGCAGGTGGCTGATCATCTACCAGAAAAGTTACACAGTCCATCTTTAAGGACTCCTCTCCTTTCTGTGCTGTTAGGAACATGATTCTATTGGTCTGTATTGAAAATTAAATATTATCCTTATTCCTCTCCTGGGTCATTATTGTGGTGCATATGAATCGGGTCTAAACCAGGTCTAAAACAGGTCTAAACCAGATCTAAACCAGGTCTAAACCAGGTCTAAACCAGGTCTAAACCAGGTCTAAATCAAGGCCAAAACAGGGCTAAACCAGGTCTAAACCAGGTCTAAACCAGGTCTAAACCAGGTCTAAACCAGGTCTAAACCAGGTCTAAATCAAGGCCAAAACAGGGCTAAACCAGGTCTAAACCAGGTCTAAACCAGGTATAAACCAGGTCTAAACCAGGTCTAAAACAGGTCTAAACCAGGTCTAAACCAGGTCTAAACCAGGTCTAAACCAGGTATAAACCAGGTCTAAACCAGGTCTAAAACAGGTCTAAACCAGGTCTAAACCAAGTCTAAACCAGGTCTAAACCAGGGCTAAACCAAGTCTAAACCAGGTCTAAACCAGGGCTAAACCAGGTCTAAACCAGGGCTAAACCAGGGCTAAACCAGGTCTAAACCAGGGCTAAACCATATCTAAACCAGGTCTAAATCAAGGCCAAAACAGGGCTAAACCAGGTCTAAACCAGGTCTAAACCAGGTCTAAACCAGGTCTAAACCAGGGCTAAACCAGGGCTAAACCAGGTCTAAACCGGGGCTAAACCAGATCTAAACCAGATCTAAACCAGGTCTAAACCAGGTCTAAACCAGGTCTAAACCAGATCTAAATCAGGGCTAAACCAGGTCTACACCAGGTCTACACCAGGTCTACACCAGGTCAAAACCAGATCTAAATCAGGTCTAAACCAGATCTAAATCAGGTCTAAACCAGATCTAAACACTGACTTTCTAACAGTACAGCCACTGCCATGGTCGTAGTTTGGAGCAGATTTCAGACTTTGTAGGCTCAGAATATATAAAGAAATGAAAGCTGTGTGTTATTTGACTCAGTGATAAATGCTCTGTCTTACTCTAAGTGTCACCAGATCCACCGAACCACGTGCCCCGTGCAGAAGGTGAGTGCATACTGAAGGGGTCAAGGCCTGAACTCATTCACACTTCAGCACTTCTGATCACACACAAGCTTCTTTATTAGAGACTTTAGGCAAACAGAAGTACAGTGAACAGTTATGGAAAGGTGTTTAAGACGGCACAAAATTTACCAAGTCGGAGCAGAGGTTATGTCATGCAGTACGGTTTTGTTTGCACACCTTATATATAAAATTAATACGAATTTTGACCCCAAATGTCACAACATAAATGAAAAAGTAGCTGTTGGCACTCACATTTTGAGCTCTTACGTCATGATGTTAATCAGATGTGTTCAAATTTTGCTTAAAAATTACAAACATCTAATTTTTGATTTGGATGTTCTTGCTGGAGTATTTGAAAAAGGAATAAATTACAATGATTTATGCGCACAATTAAAAGTTATTTCTATTCTAAGTATGTTTCACTTTTGATTTCATACACTGTCTATTTTAGTTTTTTTGCAGTTTAAATTATTTTAGTACACCTCTTACTTTTTTAATGAATATTTATTATGGAAAAATTAAAACCTACTAACATGGTATGGAGTTCTTATTTCTCTCTGTTGTCTATGACCAACCCAAGTCAAAGCAGGTTTAGAGTTTTATTTCTTAGGGCTAATTTGGTGCCACTTTCCTGGATTTGCACAGAAGCATTTACACTTGTACTACATGTGTTACGGCGCTCAGTCTGGTCTCCATGGACCAGACCCCCTCCTCTCTCCTCTGGGTCGGGGCTGTGTGGTCACCATGGCAGTAAACAGAGGAATGCAAGAGTGGGTTCAAATTCACCCGTGCCCCAGTGCTCCTGCTGGACGTCCTGAAAGAGCGATGTGTGGGAGAGTATTTAGCATATTGTGGGGACCAAAATCTACAAACAATTCACAGGAACCTGCCTCCTTCATGGGGACAAACAGGAGATAACATCACATAAATACGATTACATAAACATGGTAAACAGATAAAGGGGCTGTACCCGATTTTTTCCACATAACAATAAGACTGGATTACATGGCCTAAAAGTTACATTTTTTTCGCACCCTGGAAAATGAACTATCTTCAGTTACATTTATAGAGATCGAACTGCAATCGCACAGTGAACCTGCTTTGCGAATAAGAAAGTCTGGAGCACACTTATAATATTTTGCAAATTTTCATAATCTCTTGATGATTAAAAACACAAATGAATGAAATTCATTTGATTTCTACTCAAAATGTAGTTTTGTTCTGTTCTTTCCATTTTTGACCGTAAATATCAGGAGGCCTGCAGCGATTTTAGCAGGTGAGAGTTCAGAAAATTGTAACTGGTTTAACGGTTTAAATCGGTCTCCAGGAAATGAATGTGGCATGGAGACTCTGTGTGTGTGTGTGTGTGTGTGTGTGTAGGTGTGTGTATGCATGCGTGTGTGTAAGCGTGTGTGTATGTGTGTGTATACGTGAGCGTGTGTGTGTGTGTGTGTGTAGGTGTGCGTGTGTGTATGTGTGCATGTGTGTGTGCGTACATGTGTGTGTGTGGGTGTGTGTGTGCATGCGTGTGTGTAAGCGTGTGTGTATGTGTGTGTATACGTGAGCGTGCGTACGTGTGTGTGTGTGTGTGTGTGTGTGTAGGTGTGCGTGTGTGTATGTGTGCATGTGTGTGTGCGTACATGTGTGTGTGTGGGTGTGTGTGTGCATGTGTGTATGTAGAGAGAAGGAGCCTGGCTGTGCTGTGTGTATGTGCCTGTGTGTATGTGTAAGTGTGTTTGTGTGCGTGTGTGTATGAGTGTGTGTGTGTTTGTGTGTGTGTGTATGTGTGTGTGCGTACATGCGTGTGTGTATGTGTGTGCATGTGTGTTTCTGTGCGTGTGTATGTATGTGTATGAGTGTGTATGCATGTGTGTGTATGCATGTGTGTGTATGCATGTGTGTGTGTGTGTGCATGCGCTCTGAACCTGCACCTGTGACTTGAAGGTGTGTGCTCAGGCATATATCAGAGTGAGGACCCCCGCTGTGTCCACTGAAAGCTGCTTTGGACGTGAGACCAAATGTTAAGGAACAAATGTTAAGGAACAATGAAAGGATGAATAATGGAGGGAAAGAGAGAGCGAGAGAGACGGAGGAGCAGTGGGGCGCATGGAAAAGGAGGGACAGAAGTGTACTGTTTAAACATGTGCTGACACCAAAAGGTTTTCAGCCAAGAACGAGACTAAAACTTTTATACCCCATGTCTTACAACAGAATGTATTTATTCGGGATGCACCAAAACGATACTGGTATTGATGCCGATCTAGGTACTTTGCAGCTGAAGTCATCAATATTCTCTTGGTAAAGTATGAGCAAAGTACCAATAGGCTACAGTTTGGGCCTATAAATGTACTAACTGAAAAGTAGTTACTGTTTCATAACGCATTTGGATCAGTTTTGTTTTCTGCTCATTGGTCACTTTCTGAAGGTGGTACCACACGCCACCTCCATAATTCCGTGGAAACAGAACGTTAAAACCACACCTCAAAACATCCTCTGCATTAGTTTGAAGTTTTAGGCCAGTCCGAGGAACATTTTAGCCAAAACAACAACATTTCCATGGCGACAAGCAGAGGCTCCCCTCCAGGACAAATAAAGGTCATGTTTGTGGAGATGCAAACCCCCTCGCCGTAAGCACACGTAATAATAATGCTTTTCACTGCAATAAAAAACATACAGTACGGAAAATAACATGGTTTTATTTTAGTCTATTCTTGGTTCAAAAGTTACACCGTGGGGCTTTAGGGAAATGACTGTAATTATTGTACTGGTATTATTTCATGTAGCCAGTGCATTGGTATCAGAAGTGAAACAGCTGGATTGGTGCAAATTTAATACGCTGAAGAGTTTATTATATGGAGACGAGGCAGGTCGGCTGGGTTGAAACTCAGGGTGGGGGTTCAGTTTCAATCTTCACAAGGCCCAGCAGGAGGGGACCCCCTCACACGCATCTTATCTCTGGAAGCGAACAGATTGGGGTTGGGAAGGTGGGGTCGAGTTATTCAGAACAAACTGGGTCGCCGGGATAAGATGCTACAAATAGGCTTCAGGGAAATTGAGGTGTGGTAGAAATGAGCTGTGATTCGCTGGAGGAGGTGAGGGTGGTTGAGGCGTGGTCCTGCTCCTGAACCTAAGTTATTAATAATAATATTAACTACATTTCTTAAAGGCCGCTATTACGCTATTATCAGATCTACAGTTGTGCTCATAAGTTTACAAACAAGAATTTATGATTTCTTGACCATCTTTCAGAGAATATGAATGTTAACACAAAAACTTTTCTTTCACTCATGGTTAGTGCTTGAGTGAAGCCATTTATTATCAAACAACTGTGTTTCCTCTTTTTAAATCAAAATGAGAACAGAAACTACACAAATGACCTCATAAATTCTGCCAGGGTATGTAAACTTATGAGCACAACTGTATGTTATAATGTTGTTTTCTCATCAAAAACACACCAGGAGTTGTGTTTTGTTTCATTCACACATGTTTAACACACAAACCTGCATATTCAGGCTGAGTTCTTCTCTCAAACTGAGCACGTTCTGTTTTACCTTGTGAAGTCATGTGGTAATACAGGAAGTGCTCTTCTGTGTTTGAAACTCCAAACACCTTCACTAGAATCACTTGGATCATTCCAACCCTGGATTTGCCAAACTCTATTGAACTGAAGGTCAAAAGTAGCTGTTAACTTGAAAAGTACTGCTCCATGACATCACAAGGTGGAACAGAGCATTTTGAGCTGTCATGTACAGACTAATAATAAAGAATTACTCAAACATGTGTGAATGAAGCAAAACACAACTCCCGGTCTGTTTTTTGAGGAGGTAACAACATTATAACATGTCTTAAAGCTCACAACAGTCAGTTTTGTTTAATAAAGGATCTTGAATTCATTATTTATTCACTTCACAAGCTACAGGACTTTATTTGCCACAGTTGCCCTGATGGAAACAAGACTGCCATCATTCACACAGACAAAGTGTGTAGTGAAGTGTCTTGCTCAAAGACACAACAATAATATACCCAGACCTGCCGTGATAACACAATTAAGACTTTTAACCCTTTTCGACTACGTTTACACAAGCTCAGATACGTTTCTACAGCCGCAAAGTAAAGCTTCAGGTGTGCTATATGTACTCATTCACCCTCGTACCATCATTTTGTAATTAGCCAAGTGACATTTTAATGCGGTTTTCCTTGCACTGTTTGGGAAATCCTTCATCACGTTTTATTTGCTTAGAGCAGGAACATTTTGGCCTGATGATTTTGTGTGTTTGGTATGAGGTGAAGCAATAGATTCGCTCAGTAAGCTCCCGGTGTCTCTCCTCGGAAAGTCTACCAGAGAATATTAAACGGAGCAGAGCGCAGGCCCGGGCACGTCCACTGACAGGTCAAGTCAACACTGTTTTATGATTGATCTGATGGGAGTATTTGGATAAAATAACCGTCTCTTATCAGAAATCGACCCAGACAGCGCTTAGATTAACAGTAAGTAAATCTGCAATAATGCTGATATGGAAGTAGGTCAAGTTAACTATTTGGAAAACATGCAGTACCGGCTGAGATTGTACCACGCACTAATGAAAATACAAGTGGATTTCTGGCACATGTGAGACAGGCCTCTACTTTGACCATGTTTAAATCCAGACTTAAATCGGTTTTGTTTAGCTGTGCGTATCACTGAAAGGTTTTCATTCTGCATTCGTCTCCCTCATTTAATGTCTCTGTCTCTTTTTTTAATTTTAAGATGATTATTTGTGTTCTAATCTGTTTGAATTGTGATTTTAACGTATTTCTTATTCTGTAAAGCACTTTGAAATACTTTGTGTACGAATTATGCTATACAAATAAACTTACCTTGCCTAATATTCCATAGACAATGTTAATAATAAAGGTGCACTTTGTAACATTTTTCTGGTGGAGGGTTTGCCACCTGCTTGTTTCCATGGAGATGTTGCTTTGTCTAGGATCTGTCCCCATGGCAACAAACGGGTGACGGCAACATGCCAAGAAACATGTCAGATCTGTGGAGAGGTAAGGCCGCTCAGTGCAGTGCAGTTTAAATGTAGTTCACTAATAATAACATTATCTGTACTTGAGCAGATTAGTTTAATGCCATACTGTGTAATATTCCATTAAAAGCTTTAGTATCTCCATGGAGACAAGCAAGTGGTGAACCCTCCCAAACAAAAAAGTTAAAGTGGCGACAATTCTCAATTAAATAGAGGCTTTTATCATATGAAAAATATTAATTTTGTTCCATAGAGGATGTAAATTTGTGAATCAAAAGCATCCAGGCACAAATTTTCACAAAATTATCAAGACACAAATACTGTAATCTGTCTTTTTTTACAGAAAAACTTTCAGTCTTCTTTCAAATGATAATGCTTCATTCTGAGCAGAATCGTACCTTTTAAACTGCAATACAACACTGGTATCGGATATCAGCGCTGCTACTGAAACATTTTCTGGATATCGGCTTCCAAATATCGGTTCAGTCAATATGCTGGTTACATATAAATTGATGTAATAAGATTATTCACTGGCTGAAATCTCATAATGTTTAAACTTTTATTTACACAAAGGTCTTCCATCTTTACTTGAGAGATAAATAACAGCTACAGAACACATTTAAAATGTCTATTTTATTTTTGTTTTGGGGAAATAAAGATATAATGGTAAATAATGGTATCGGTTGATATCGGATATTGGCAGATACTTAAAGCTGTCGTATAGGAGTCGGTATCTGAACTGAAAAAGCCTGATCAGTGCAACCCGATTTTAAACATAATTCTTTCCACAAGGTGCAGCCTGATTTGTGATTCTACAGCTGGACTTTATTTTTTGAATCAACAGTGTCCATCTGTTGTATTTTAACACAGAAACTGAAGTGTGTTGTGTGTTGTGTGTGTTGTGTGTGTTGTGTCGTGTATCTGCACACAGACCTGCCCATAGGCGAAGATGGTGGCGTTGTAGCCCTCCAAACAGCCCTCGATGAGCCTCTCGGTGCAGTGTGTGTAGATGGAGTCCTGGTGTGTGTCCATATCAAACACATGGTCGTATGTAAAGGCCTTGTCTTTACCCAGAAACACCTGGGGCTCTCCGGGCATCACGTACGTGCAGATGTGACACCCTTCGATCTTCTCTTTGGCCAACTGAGGGCGGATCCTGCAAGACAAGAATAAAAAGGTTTAAATTAAGACTGAGGTGTTTCAATATAGAGTTTTATTAAAGAGGGCGTAATTTACTTTTTGTTTGGGGTCTGTCACCTGCTTGTTTTCTATGAGTAGTGTCATTTCTCTGCCTGGAATATTCCACAGTATGACATTAAACTGCTCAACCTTACTTTTATTCAATTACAGGTGGTTTTATAGCTCAAAAATACATAGAAAAACAGGCATTCTGACTGTGAGCAGGATCGCCTCTCCACAGATCTGACCATGGAGACCTTGTTTGGTCTCCGTGAAGATAGAAAGATTTAATGCCATACTGTGAAACATTCCAAAGCAATAACATGGCTATGGAGAAAAGCCTTTGACGGGCCCTCCATTAGAAAATTTACACAATGCACCTTTAACTGCAAACATGTAACATCTTCAGATCACCATGTTGACTCTTACTGTTGTGAAAATATATTTCCCAAAAACAACATTTTAACAAGTTTCATAAGTTTCATTTTTGATGCTCTTTGCTCTCTGCTTTAAATCACTTCCCTATTGTATTAGTATTATTGTATTGTATTATTATTGTATTAGTTTTGTCATGTTGCTGGGTACAGTTTTGTATTATGTATGTATGCGTTATGCCGAGCACTAGACAGAATCTTACAGCTAACTGTAAAGAGAGTTTGAATAAGGCCCAGGAGAGATCACTAAATTACTGAAACATGCATGGATGGCATCTAAGATCTCTTTAGGCATTTATTTGTGAGGGAACATGGTAGAAAGTTTAAAAAACACAAAACAAAACCTTTTATATATAATGTAAGAGCACCAGACACGGTGTAACGTGCTGTATTACTGCTCTTGTCTGGTTAGTGATCCATCTCTGTGCCCAAACCTGTTCTCATTTAATAAAGCTGTACTACGCAACTTTTCTGGAGGAGGGTCTGCTGCCTGTTTGCCAAAATCTGACTCATGTTTGAGAAATCCTGCATTACTTGTAGATACCTTTTACCTTTAGTTCAGTTAAATTTTCCAGATGATTCAAGTGAAGGAGCATGGAGTTTAAGGCCATGTACACACGTAGCCGGGTATTTTTAAAACCGAACATTTCCCCCCCTCCGTTTATAAAAATAGTTTTATCCACACCACCTCGTCTTCGAAAAAAATACCTTCCACACATAACCGAACATCTGCGTTTTCAACCACATTCATACACATTCCAAACCTGTAGATGGCGTTATTTCCATCACTTAACTGTCACTTCCGCCTAAACTTAAACAACAGAAAACAGGGCGCCGAGCTCCTTTGTCTGGACAGACTCGGAGTCAGAATTGCTCCTAAACACAGTTTAGGAGCAATTCTGCTCTCAACACACACACAGCTCTCAAGAAACGACTCCGATCCATAGTCTGCTTTGGCTTTGGCTTTGGCTATTGCAGTCGCCTAAACAAATGTCGCACGTTTGACGTCAGGGCAGATTCATATTTTTTGGCGCAGACAGTGACGTTTTAAAACGCAAAACCCCAGTTATCTCTGTCCACACAAACACGCATAAACGGAGTTTTCAAAAATCTTCACTTTGGCCGGAGTTTTCCCTGAATACTCGTTTTTGATGCGTGTTCGTGTGGATGACGGGTCAAAACGCAGCAAAACATCTTCGGTTTATCAGATACCCGGCTACGTGTGGACAAGGCCTAAAACACAACTGAGCACTTCCTGTATTGTCACATGACGTCACAAAATGTTTTCAGTTTGAGAGAAGAATTTAGCCAAAATATGCCGAGTTTGTGTGTTAAATATATGTGTACAAACAAAACACAACTGCAGGAATGTGTTTGATGAGGGAACAACATTATAACATACATCAGAAAATAGCGTAACCCTTTAAACACGGTAATTACGCAATATAAAAATGAATAAAAAACGGTTTAAACAGCAGAAAAATAAGTATTCCTTAGAGATTTTAGATGAATTTCACATATCTGGTTCCTATTTTTAATAACGCAAGTGTAAAGTGGAGGAAATCCACTTGGATAGACTAAAGAGCAGTGATTATTTTGGTCATAGCCGGCAGGGTTGAGTTTGTGTGACGTTGTGTTTATACTGGAGCGTGCAGTGCCAGCGGCCTCCCTCGGGGGCAGCACCTCTCTCACACTGCACTCCCTGTTCACACACACAAGGCTAAACAGTCCCGCCCTGTATTTCATTAACATCAGTCTGTTTGCTCAAATATGTCAAACTAACAAAAACACAGCCACTTCCTCCCATGATGCTTTGCTGCCTCGGCACAGGGATCACTGTCAACCTGAAGAGGAAGTATGGAATATTAGATCCAGACTATGGCAACATCACACAAGTTTTACTGTGAAAAACTACACTATGTAAAGTATATGGAAATAGTAAATGAACAAACATGCACACTGACAAATAAGAGATATCAATACAGGCTGGTCAAAAGTATTAACAACTAGAGACAGAACGATATATTGGTTGGGCGATATATCGACCCAATATCTGAACTTCTTAACAAATCAGTGATCAGCTTTAAACAGACCAATATTTTGTGTTGGTTTTAAAGTGAAGCACTCTGGTCACCTTGAGTGTTGTAAAGGGCTCTATAAATACAGTTTGATTGCATGATTGACATAATTTGGTGAAAATTACCCAAATTGGCTCTACATATCGGCCCAAAAATATCAACAGAGCTCTACAGCCATTGGCTTCTTTACTCTAACAATTGGTAGCGGCCATGAAAAAAACAAAACTTATCAGTTTTCTGTTTCCTGTCCTAATTTATTTGGTCAGGACAGTGGACAGTTCCCATCATTGCCCACATTTGTGATTATAATTTAGACATTGGCGTACTAATACATGCAAACTGAAGGGAAGAAGGGTCAAGATGGATTCTCGTGATATTTGTAAGTTCACAAATTCATCTTGGAGTGCACCCGCTGGAGTGACAGGACCTGACAGGCACTGAGATTTGTGCCCAAACGAACCAAAACAAATATGGCGACGCCGACAGACGTACTTCAGCCTATTTTAGTGTCAATATGGGCGTTTTGTTTGTGAAAAACGTGCAGAAGGTAAACGCTTTGTGCATTTGTGGACAGCTCTGTGTTTTCCCTTTCAGCGAAAGCCACAGATTGATAATGTGTAGAATTCACTTCAGAACGACACATATCAATCTGCTTAGGGCTTTAGCTTTCTCCTAAAGACAAGGAAATCATAATATGAAGTTTGTGGCATATGGCCCAGCAATGCCCAGCTCTAATTATGGTTTGGCCTGTAAGATAAGTCAATACACCTGGAGTCTGTCAAGCACACTGTTATAAATGAATGCTATTGTGGCTCTCGGCTGTAGGCACAAGCAGTGAGAGCAGTGAGAATGGGATCTCTGAATCAACTTCCTCTTCACCAGCTCTCCTCTTTCAACTCTGTGTAGTGTTAACGGAAAGGTCTTATCCCATTTTACACTACAAAAGTCTGGAGTTAGAAGGGAGGAGGAGGGAGACATGAGAACAGTGAACACAAGTCTACAAAGCATACAGAGGTGTTATTGTGAGTGTGAAACTGGACCCGTGTGATTTAATAGACTCATTTTGGGGAAGCTGAGACGGGACTATTGCACCTGGAGCAGTTTGGATTTCTGTCAGTGTTAAGAGGGGACAGTACAGACTAATATACAAGCTCATTCAAAAAGTTAGCACAAAGCAAGTGGTTTCTAATTTATTTACATTTAAAGAGCCGCCAAATTTTGCAGTAATCCAATTATGATTTTGCGGACCAGTATTTGCCTGTGGTCAGATTTAATGTCTATGTTTTAATAGAATTCTCTTCACAAAAAATTATACATTAAAAGGGTCAATATTCCACTATACATATGTTATAATGTTGTTTCCTCATCACAAACAACTCCAGCTATGTTTGTGATGAGGTAACAACATTTTAACATGGCTAAAAGTCAATTTTGTGTAAGCTCCGACCTTTAAAACATATTCAGTAGAATTAACATTTCATTTCATTTTTATTATTTATTTCATTCATTTAAAAACAATTATAACAGCCTAACATTCAAATTAAATATTATGATTGAAAAGGAGCAGAAAGAAGTATAAACTTATTGTGTCTGCCCCCTATTCACAATTTAACATTTCTAATCAAATCATAAAAGCTGTAACAGCCATTTTTCTATTTCATTACAGAACACAGAATATAACGTAACATAACTAATCTGCTGTCTCATACATTTTTAGTATATAATATTTGACACTTTTTAAAAATACATTCATAGATTTAGAGTTCTTGATTTCACTGTCAGCACTGTTCCATAAACTGACACCTTTGATTGAAACACACTTTCCATCGTCACTGTTCTGAATCTGTGTATTTTAAAAACCTCAGTTCCTTTTAAATTATAAATACTTTGTCTTTTTGTAAATCTGTTTTGAAGGTTGTTTGGTAAGACTTTCTGGTGTGCCTTATACATAATTTTCAGAATATTAAATTCTACTAATTCATTAAATTTCAATAAGTTTAAGTGTATAAATAGAAAAGAGAGAGAAGAGAAAAACTGGATTGATACAAGTTTTACAAGCACTTCCCCAAACTTCAATACAACAGGTCAGATATGGAACAATCAGTGAATTATACAAAATATACAATGCATTTGGATTTAAAGAATCTTTTACCTGCTGTAGAACAGCTATAGTTGTAGCTATTTTTACTTTGACATAATCTACGTGTGATTTCCATGTTAAATGCTCATCAATCATAACGCCCAAAAACACATATTTGACTTTTGAGAAAAGACTGAAATCTGCACTGCTAAACTAAAGCGAAGAGCTGTCAACATGGCGACACCACTCTGACTACGCTTTGAAATAATTAATAATGTAGAAATGCTTTAGTATAAGTCAAGTCTAAGCATGAAGAGGGTAAAAGGTCGGCAACACAGACATAAAGTCGTCTGAGGAGAGAAGTGATGTGATAATGGGACAGTTGAACATTACATCAGTGAATCTTCTTTCAACACTTGGACACCCTCCCAAAACCTGACAGAAAATAACTGCAGTAATCCACAAATACAATGGACGCAGACATTAGAGTGACTTATGACGCTGTGGCAACGCAATTAAAACAAAAACCTCTTCTAAAACATGTCTTGGAAAAAGTAAAATTGAAATTTAATTATTTGCCGTCAGGATTCAGTGTTGTGGCCATTTAAAAGGTCCTATATTGTGCAAAACTCATCAAAAACGTACCTGGAGTTGTGTTTTGTTTCATTCACACGTGTTTGAGTAACCTTTTATTATGCTTTGTTCCACCTTGTGATGTCATGAAGCAGTGATTTTCAGGTTAACAGCAACATTCAGTTCAGTAAAGATAAGCAATTCCAGGGTTGAAATCATCCCAATAATTGTAGTGAAGGTGCGTGGAGTTTAAAAACATTGTATTACCACATGACATCACAAGGTGGACCAGTGTGTTTTCTGTTTGAGAGAAGAACTCAGCCTAAATATGCAGGAATCGTGGGTTAAACATGTAAAATAACACAATATCGACCCTTTGAGGAAAAATATACTGAAATCAGAATCCCTAAACTGCAGTATTAGCATGTTTTATACCGAATCACACCTCTTAATAGTGCACAATTTATGTATGTAACCGCCTGCGTGTCTCCATGGTGATGACAATGATTTGCCTTGAATGTTCCCTAGTATGCCCATAAACTATCCATTTTGCTTTTATTCAAATACAGCTCAAAAATCTCTTGCAAATCATCCATTCTTACCGTTATCTGGCATCACCTCTCCACAGATCTGACCTGTCACCTGCTTGTCTTCATGGAGGAAAATAAGTTTCATCCCGAACTGTGGAACATCCGAACCCAAACAAAGTAATAACGAATTGAAAGTGGCGTGTACACCTCCGGAAAAGTTACATACTGCACCTTTATGTCACATTTTGTAGCTGGAGAAGGACTTTGTATTTACTAAATAATTACAGGCCCTTGATTTCCCACTCCCACCGTTCCAAACACATCCTCCCCAAATCGACTTCAATCAAAGAATCAACAGACTCATTTGTTTACGTAAAATAATTGTGGACTTGAGTTTAGTGTTAAATAATATGATTAAACGTTCATTCCTGGTCATGCGTTGCCAACATAGTGACTTTGTGTTTATCTCAGCAGCACAAGTGAAGCAATGTTTGTTTAGTTACAACAGCCTCTGTGTCCAATAAGGATGAAGAGGGAGCAAAGAACAGAATCATGACATAAAGAAGAAGAGGAGACCACATACAAGGCTCTAATGTTCAGTACAGACAGCAGAGACGGTGGTAAAGTCCTCTCTCTATTTGGACATACTGCGCTAAATTTTAATACTGAAACTACTTTATTCCACTGACTCGATAACAGTAAAGCAGTAAAATCCCTGTAAACCATTTTTAAAGAAACAGTATCATTCAAAATACATAAGCTGCAGCAAATAAACAGCAGAATGAGTCAATATGTAGCCACAAAAGTTCGTTATTCAACCCTCTACAGCTCAAATCTTATTGTATTACAGTAAAAATACCCTCAAAGCTCAAAGGAATAGTACACACAATAAATACTGAGCGTCAAAATATATTATCGTGACAGACCTACTGGAGTGTGAGCCTAACTTTAACCTATTTTAACCTATATCTGAACTTTGAAGCCCAGTATGTAACTTTCGTGCCAAAAACTAGACTAAAATAAGCATGTGTTTCATTATGGATGCTTCTATAGCACTGAAAGACTTTGAAAAACATGTGTTCACAGTGAGCAGGTTTTTGTATGCAAGAAATAGACTTAATTTAACCCGTATTTAGCCTGTAAATTACAAGTATGGGTTTAATTTTAACTTTCTGTTTCCATGGAATAGTGCAGTTGGCTTTCCACCCCCAGAAAGTCACATATTTTCACTGTAAATGTTGTATGATGTAATAATTAAAGGTGCGCTATGGCACTTTTTGGTTGGGGTTCCGTCACCTGCTTGTTTCAATGACATTGCCCTACCGGGAATGTTCCGCAGTGTGACATTAAACAGCAGTACTTGACATCTATTCGGTTAGAAGTGGTTTCATAGCTCAAAAATACAATCTGACTGTTCCTCTCCACAGATCTGACCTGTAACTGGGTCTGGGTTGGTCTCCATGAACATAGATCGGTTTAAGACGATACTGTGAAGCATTCCAGACAAAGCGATAAAGTCTCCATGGAGAAAAGCATTTGAAAAAGCTCCACAATGCACCTTTAACGTTATATTTTCCATGGAATCAAGCAGTTGACTTTTCACGCCCAGACGTACAAACTATCACTTTTGAGGTTGTAAATGTAAATGATGCGAGTGTGTATGCAGACACACACACACAGAGCAGAGTTGTGTGTGTGTGTGTATGTGTGTGTGTGTGTGTGTGTGTGTCTCTGTGGTACTCGAGTGCACTGTAATTCACTAAACATTCAAAACACCACCTTTAAGTCACAATTATACTGTTTAACTGTATCGTCATTAAAGCACAATTTCAAGTTTGGTGTGAAATTGTGGTGCGTAATCATTATTGTACAAAGATGAATTAATTGCGTTTGTATTAAGGTTTAACATTTGTGATGAAAACCACATTAGAGATGACAAACGAACACTGTAAACTGAAGTTATTGGCAAAAATCTGACATCTTTGTTGTTAAGGTTAATGGTCACTAGAGATGCCTTAGCAAAAACAAAATAATTTCCAAATATTTATTAAATATTTTGTAATCATAGTGGCTAAAATTGTATTGAATTGCACTGCCTTTATAAATGCTAGGGTGAGGGTGAAGTCAAAAAGTAGCAACGGTATCAGTTTCATTACGGTCACTAAAAGAATCTGCAGTGCATAATGACCTAATATAATATTAGGAGCATTTTGGCTTCAGGTCGAATGACAGGGGAGAGACGCAAATGTTGACGGAGCTACGACCCTGCGTCAGGCCAGAGATCCCACCACAGTCACTTCGGACACGGGGAACAGCGCCGACTTTCTCCCCTCCGCTCTGTCCTCTTCAAACGTCGTTACGCTCGGAGATTTCCATCCACACGCAGCGAGGAAGAAGAAAAAAGCTTGACTGACGCTTCGTGTGTGACGTTGAGCCGAAAAGTTTGCGATGGGGACGTTTTATTGAAGACCGAGAGTCGAGAGGGGACGAGGCACTGAAGAGGAGAAAGTTCCCGCTCGAGGGCGAAGTCAGACTTTCACGGAGGAGACGGGAACTTCTCCGAGTGCCGAGAGCGCGGGTCTGTCAGATACGACATGCTGCAGTGGGAAATATCACACGCCGTGGACTGTCGCCTTTTACTTTTTACTCCAGAATCTGCCTCTTCTGAGCTTTTCTTGTCTTGGCGAGTCCCAGATCATTAAATGGAGGGAGATACACGCTGGTGAAATTTGGTTTGATCAGAACTTGTGCCTCATCTTCAAATATAATACTGCTCTTCTGTTTCTGAATGGTTTAGGTGCAAGATACAAAATAATTCTTAATTAGTCACGGTAATACCCTATACCCCAGTAAAATGCTGAGGTTTAACGGTATCAAAATTTGGATACCGCCCAAGCCTAATAAATGCCCAACATTTCCTGTGTGCAGACTGATTAGATAATGTATAAGGAAGTGGACTAAGTGTGTGTGACGTCACCCGTAGTGTTCGGCTCCAGTCAAATGAAGCTCATCAATTTATTTAGGGACAAAAAAGCGAAATAAAAACACCAGGATCATGTAGAGCGGGTTCATTTGAACATTTAAAGAACAAAATGAAAAGCCTGTCAACAGCACTTAGAGAGAGAGGGTTAATATTTTTCAATACAAAGTGAATTGGAGCCGATGGAGCCGGAAGCCATTCTCTGTCCAAATAAAAACACGAAAAGCAGGTCCATTTATTATTTCCTCATAACAATAAATCCAAGAACAGCATATTCAATAAGTAAAATCACATTCACCATGGACTGAAAAGACCTCGTTTCTTGTGTGTGACCCTATGGACCAAAGAGACTCCTTTTACCAGACCCAAAGTCACTGTTTATTTGTCTTATACTCGACCTGATCCTGATAACACATGAAAAGACTCAGCACAGAGTCCTGCCCTCCAGCACCTCAGGCTCCACAGTGAAAAAAACCTTCACCGGGACACAGAAAGAGAGGATTATGTTACAACTAATGGAAGAACTCAAACACATGTATAAGAAAACGGATCATTTAGTGTCAAGTTTTACTGCATTTGTCAAATTTACTTGGTGCAACTTAAAACAATGAATACTAGCTCTTGTATATTACTTAACAATTATATTTTATTTGTACATATCTGTATAATATAGTTCGATATTTTTCATTGTTTTACTAATATTTTAAATGTATAATTGTGCAGATGTAATTTCTATTCTATTGTTTATGATTTCTGTTTTTACATAGTTGTTTTAAGATACTCCCCGTCCAAGTTATGTCCCTTGTGGATGAATAATATTTGTGCAATTTCAGTGTGTTTTCAAAATTTAACTAAAATGAGATTAAACTCAGAACTAAACCTGGGCCAGAGCTGGACTAAACCAGGCCTAGAACTGGATCAGAGCAAGTCCAAGTCTACATCAGGACAAAACTAGGATCAAACCAGGACCAAACTAGCCGAGGTGTGAACGCAGAGTCATTTTGTGCTTTTATCTGGCAACCCATGTTTAAGATTTAACCCCAAACACACATTTGACGGGTGGATACGGGCCGCCCTTCAGCACTGTAGGGCTTAAGAGCGCTAATCCACCTTCTCAAATAACACAAGATCGGCCATGACAAGGAAACTGCGAAATCTGAAAAAAATCAAAAAGAGTGTACAGTCTCCATTTAACCAAGCAACCTTCACCAAAATAAATAAACAGAGACCTATTAAAATATCCAGTTAACATGACATGACATAACTAACCAAGAAATATGGTCAATAGTAAATAATCAGGCCAAATAGTTTTCCATTTAAATTTGTTTTAAAGGTGCCGTGTCTGATTTTTACCATCTTAAAAATGTGAGTTCATTTGCACTTTTCACCACCAGAGCGGAGTTTTGCCATAACAGCTAACAACTAGCATCCTAACGTGCACTTACTGACTTACGGGACAATAAAACACTTGGCGATTAGAAGCAGACAGTACGCAGTGGACTTATTTTGATCTAAAAGGTGCAATGTGTAACTTTTCTGGTCTGCCACCTGCTTATCTCCATGGTGATATTGCCGTTTTGACTCGATTAATCCACAGTATGAATATAAACTTGCTAATCACAGTGGAGAGAGGTTAAGATCAGGTCAGATCTATGGATAGGCGAGCCTGGACATAGTAAGAATTCATGCTTTTTAAGGTATTTTTGAGCTATAAAACACATGTAGTTGAACAAATGCAAGGGAGATGTGCTTAACGTCCTACTGTGGAACATTCCAGGCAAAGAAATAACATCTCCATGGAAACAAGCAAGTAGCAAAGTTTCATAGAGCTGCTTATACAAGACAAACTTTTCAGATACATGGAAAAATGGCCTTTAAATCAGGCAGAACAAACAGAAACTATACTTGAATGAAATAAATGTATATGAAGTTATAGATAGAGTTTAAAGAAGTGTATTTGTAGGAATTATCCAGAGTTCTACAGTCACATGGGCCCCAAAGCCAAACGAAAGCTTTGTCACATAACTCCTTTGTGGGTTAATCCACTACAGTTTCACTCCTGAGAAAAATGAAAGAAAAAAATAACAAGGTTTAAAGGAAAGGATTAAAGAGATTCGTTTACAAAGGGGGACGTGCCACGCAAAATATTACTTAGTGACAATCCTGTGTTTGGCTATTTTAGAAAGTGAAGAAAGTTATAATTACTACAGAATTAACATAAACACAGCATGAAGACAAAGGTAGAGGCTTTATTTATTCAAAATGTCAAAGAATAAAATATTCTTGATATTATATGTAGGCTAGAGTTGGGCAGTAACGCGGTAATACGGTATATTGAGGTTTCACAAAGTAGCAACGGTATCAGTTTCTCCAAATCTGCAGCACATAAGGACGTAATATAATATTAGGCAGCTTTTTGGCTTCAGGTCGAATGACAGGGGAGAGACGCAAATGTTGACGGAGCTACGACCCTGCGTCAGGCCAGAGATCCCACCACAGTCACTTCGGACACGCGGAACAGCGCCGCCTTTCTCCCCTCCGCTCTCTCCTCTTCAAACGTCAAAATGCATGGAGATATTGATCCACACGCAGCGAGGAAGAAGAAAAAAATGTGACTGACGCTTCATGTGTGATGTTGAGCTGAAAAGTTTGCGATGGGGACGTTTTTTTGGACACAAGAGTCAAGAGGGGACGAGGCGCTGAAGAGGAGAAAGTTCCCGCTTGAGGGCGAAGTCAGACTTTCACGGAGGAGACGGTAACTTCTCCAAGTCCCGAGAGTCTGTCAGGTACAACATGCTGCAGTGGGAAATATCACACGCCGTGGACTTTTTACTTCATTAATGGAGGGTTATACGCGTTGGCAAAGTTTGGTTTGTGCCTCATCTTCAAATATAAAGCTGCTCTTCTGTTTCTGAATGGTTTAGGTGCAGCGACAAAATAATTCTTCATTAGTCACAATAATACCGTATACCCCAGTAAAATGCTGAGAAAGTTTAACGGTATCAAAATTTGGATATCGCCCAACCCTACTATATACTCTTTCACAATACTAAAATTTCAAACTTGATTTCTATACTAAGGAAAAGACTCACTACAGATTCTGATTCTTTATTTAGATAATACAATATGATTTTCAACATTAAATAATGGTACTTTCTATCTTTCTATCTGTATCATTGTAATCCCTCAGTGGTCCATGGGTGTGTACTAGTCTATGTGCCCTTAATTCTTGTTCTGATATGGCTCAAGATCATTCTAAAGCTATTCAGGATTTAGTATTTGACACCTGCTCACATGAGTATCTAGCTTTGATACTAGTTTTAGCATGGATTATATATAATATTTGATCAAAAAATTATAATCACTGACCAGTCAACTACTAAAATAATCAGTTTATTTCTTTTTTTCAGTAGAGAAATGTCAGGAGCAGTTTTCAAATGTCAGGATAGGGCAGTATTTGAAAACTAAAGAAATTATTGGTCAGCAAAAGGCACCGTCTATGCATAGATTAGTTGACTAAACGAAGCTAGGAATTGCACAGTTGCTCAGATCTCAAAATTTTCAGAATTACATGCAAAATGTATACAAAGTACTAAATAGCATCGTCGTAAGAGAAAAGGCAAATTAAAAAGTACAGTTCCTCCCCATGCTCCAGATAACTCACTCCCTGCTTTCACCTTTCTCCTGCTTATAACATCTTATAATATAACACACTACACTGACTGCAGATTACTGGCAAATTTAAAAAGATTTGTTTTCAGAGGGATGATAATCTTGTGGCATTTTGTCCCATCCTCCTTACTGAGATGTTGCATAATAGCTTAAGCGCACTGTTCAACTGTATTACACAACTGTAGTGAGACTTGAGAGGAGACAGATGACATTTATTCACAGTTGAGTGAATGGTGCACACATAAGAGCAGAGTGGGTTTGGACTTCACCTTTTCAAACACTAAATATCCCAGACAGACAGAGCTTTGTGGGCCAGGTCATGTGATCGCTCCAGCTCAGACTCATTACAGCGATTACAGTGACAGCAGCAGGACGCAGCACTGCTCTCAACTACATCAATGAAGGACTCATCAAGACTCATCTGAATCACACAAGAAAATATCAGGTCTTATTCTGCATAAAAACTGCTATTCCTGAAGTTTACATCTGTACAAACCTGCTCCAAAATACACATGATTCTTCTGATTGTTTGTCAGTCAATATTTGTTTTTGTCAATTCTGAAAATGTTAAAAATGTAAAAATGTTTTCAAAGGATCAACCAAATGAGGCCTGTAACCTTGTATTTATACACTTACGTTTTGTTGTTGTCTCCATGGAGATGTAATCTCTTTGCCTGGAAAGTTTTATAGAGTATGGCCATGGCAATAATCAGGTGATACCACCAGGCCTTGGTACAAGTCAGGTCTGTGGAGAGGTGAGCTGGCTCACAATGCATGTTTTTGAGCTATTGTTTAGCACACTAGTAACACTTTCTGGAGGTGGCAGGTCATCTGCCTCATTCCATGGAAATAAAAAGTAAAAGAAATACATGGGTGAGAGTTTTCTGCCCTATTGTGCAATATTATAGCTCTAGGAACAACATTTCCATGGAAACAAGAGTCAGATTAGTGGAGACAGTTTGACTTTTATATTATAATTCTGCATATCTTCAGAAAAATGTTTTCAGTGTTTACTTGCCAATGTCTAAGCAAAAATAAATCACACCATAAGCTTGTTGTGATGTGTGATAAGTGAAAATCAAACTTTACTTTAATGTTGATCATTTGTCTACTCCAGAGTAACTGCACAAGAAAGACTCATGTATTATACTTGGCCGGTAACCAACGGTGACACAGGGTTTTTCAAAAGAGTCGAGTCACATCTTCCCCACTTCGCTGATCTCACTTCCTGATTCACAGCCAATCAGATTTCCTCCTGCTGACCTCATGTATCTGCAGCAAACCAATATACGACAGTGTCCCGGAACAATTTGTCTGGAGTAAATGTGATTGTCTTGTCATAATTACACAGATTAAATACTGAGCAGCTGCTTATACACTGAGAAAACAGAGAAACAAAGAAACAGAGCGAATACAGCCTCATGATTCAGCCAGAGTCCAGAGACAGAGACAGAGACAGACCTTTAGACCAGCCACAGTGACTCAGACATCCAGCAGTATTATTAGGTCTAGGGTTCAGTGATTTGGCAAAAAATGAAAAAATAATCTATATATTTTTCTCCTTCATTCAGTTTCTTTTTATTAAAAAAAGCCAATTTGTGAGCATAGTGGTTAGGAGCAGAGTTCAGACTGTAGAGGAAGAAATTTCTAATGTTTTGTATTAAATGGTATTGTTTCAAACTTTGTATTGTTTATTATTCAGGAAATTGATATGTGATCCATTTTTATCTGACTGTAAAAAGATGAAAAAAAATTGATTGAAGCAATAAGACACCAAAACAGACCTAGTGTCATAAAATGTGCTGATCAGGACTTGATTAAAAGGTCCTATATTGAGTCTTGTGACCTTTAAGCCATGTTATAATGTTGTTACCTCCTCAAAAACATATCAGCTGTGTTTTGTTTCATTCACACATGTTTGAGTACATCTCTAACACTCAAAATGCTCCTTTTCACCTTGTAATGTCATGTTGTGCACATCCAAAATGTATTGTGTTAAGTTTTGTGTTCTATCTGAAATACAGTTTCTTTCCAGCACTTAACCATGGAAACAGACACTGAGTTATGCACTTAGAGCTTTTACTGACTACACTATGTACTGTAAATACAGGTAATTACCCAGCCTCGCCATGTTACAGACGAGAGCTGTTTCTACACAAGGACAAGTTTAACCAGAATTTTGAGTTTAATTATAAAGAACTTTAAGTGCAGTCGCATTAGAAGTGACTAAACTCACATCATGAACCACAGCCCTGAGGGAACAAGATATGATTTAAATGCACTTTCTTTGCACCAGCAGGGAATGTTTTCTTCTTGCTGTAATATTAAGCCTGTATGGGATTACATCTGAGCTACGGTGGGTTGATTAATCTGCATGACACGTTATAGAAAGTAGGGATGGGACCACAAGATAACGCAACACGAAAAATATAAAAATACATGAGAAAAAAATCATGTCATCAGATTTTTTTTTCCTTCAGAAGTTGTAGTCCCAAAAAGCGGTGCTACACATGATCTCAAAATATAGTAGATAAATATGTAAAGTAGTAATCACAAATGGTGAGGGCAACATTTTTATTGAATTGCACTATGTATTTCTTATAAGTCAAGTCAAAGTCTCATCTCATGGACCTAATCTCATGTCTCGTCTCGTGAAAACTGTGTCTCATCTCACCCCAAATAAACTAGAACTACTACACAATATGGTTCACTTAGGGCTGGGCAGTGAATTCAACTCATTTGATTAATTTTGTGGTTTTAATATTTCAGATTTTGAAAAAATCGAGATATAAAAGATTATTATGAAACGACTTTACTCCTGATTTTGTTACGGGCAAAACAAGGATACTGTGCATTTCTCATTCTAATTTAACCTATAAAATTAGATTACAATACATTACATATAAATAAGTGGAGGGAATTTACAATTTCTTAAAGTTGCATTCTGTTTTGGTTGGGGGGGTTCTTGTTTCTATGGATATGTCATTGCTCCGCTTAGAATGTTCCACAGTGTGACATTAAACAGATCTTCTTTATATTATTTCAGCCCCAAAACCCCTTGAAAAGCAGCCATTCTGACTGTGAGTGTGGTTGAATCTCCACAGATCTGACCTGTAACTGGGTCTGGTTTGGTCTCCATGAAGATAGAAAGGCTTAATGCCGCACTGTGAAACATTCCAGACAAAGTAATAACATCTCTACAAAGGAAAGCATTTGATATGATAAGAATGAAAATGTAAAGAGCTTTCCCTGTTTGAAAAACTGGTGATCCTCACTTCAACCAAAATGTATTAAAATCATCATCTAGTGCAGTGGTTCTTAACATGTGTGCACCAATAAAACATATATACCTATGTTTTGAATTTGAAAAAAAAAAACATTTTATTTTTCCAGTTAAGAAGGGTTCAGTGAATGCGCAGATGAAACTCGAACCACTGGTCTAGTGTGTGCAAAAAGATGGATATTGTACTTTTTGGGCATATCACTCAGTCCTAAATTCACTTAGAAAAAAGATTTACAGGGATTATCCTGTTAATGTGTCAGTGGCATAAAGTAATTCCAGTGTTATGGTTTATTTTACTTACTGATACTTTTCTGCTGTAATATATCTGGCTTTAAACTGTGTTATTGTGACAGGTCTAAGTGCCCTCTCCACACACACATGAACGCACACACACACATGAACACACACGCACACACACACACGAACGCACACACATGAACGCACACACACACATGAACACACACGCACACACACACACGAACGCGCACACACACACGAACGCGCACACACACACAAGAACGCACACACACACACACACACACAGGTGAGTGTGTGCTGCCTGTAACTGAGCCCAGGCTGCAGATATAGGATTTCACTGACCACATGAACACAAAGAACTCAATCTCCTGTTTAGTTAAAAGCCTCTTTTAAGCTGAACTCATGAAAAGCATTACAATTATAATCTAATCACTTGTTGTTGAAAATGCTTTGTGCTACAGTGGGTCATTGTGCTAAAGTACTTAGGACTACAGAATGTTTGCGTATAAGACAAATATAAAATCCTATATGAACATTCAACATTTGAAGAATAAAACATGTTTATATTAGAGATGGACCAACATAATGGGACGATATTTGCACTTTTTACCATAGACATTATAAAGTATAAAGAAGTGGACAAAGGGAGTGTGATGTCACCCATAGTGTTCGGCTCCAGTCAAATGAAGCTCATCAAAGCTAGCGGTTAAAGGGGTAAATAAATGAAATGAAATAAAAACACCAAGATCATGTAGAGTGGGTTATACGAACATTTTAAGACAAAAATGAGGAGCCTGACAGCAGCAGTTACAAAGAGGTGTCATCATTTATTTTCATTTGTTAGTGAAATCAAATTGTTATATTAGCAGTGATGGAAAGAATACTTTTAAAATATATTTACGAATACTAAATACATGCACAAAGTTGCATTTAATTTGTTTTAAATTAATTGTAAAAATGCAACATACGATTAAAAACAGCTTTATATTTGCTTCACCGTTTGCTACGCATTTCCTATCATTAATTAGAAAAGGAAAATTTGAAAGACCAATGTTTTCCAATTTTCTCACTAATATTTTTATTTATTTATTTATTTATTTATTTATTTATTTATTTATTTATTTATTTATTTATTTATTTATTTATTTATTTATTTTATTTAAAAGGGACGGTGCATATTGATGAATATACAATGTAAATATGCCAGAATTAGCCCATTGGCTCCTTTCCATCTGCAGTCCCTGGCAGATCAGGACAAGAAATAACATATAACACAAAAGTGCACACATTCAATATTCAGGACAATATTAGACAACATTAGACTTAAACAACACTTCAGAGACGATGATCACAGACCTGGTGACTCTTGAGCCAATGTTTCAGGTTTGTCTTAAATGCGTTTATTGTCAGACTGTCTCTGACTGTGGCTGGGATGCTGTTCCATACTAATACTGTGCAGTTTGAGCCTAAATTGTGTACCGCCATGTATTCATTTGTTTTTAGAAAAGTTCCTGTTCTCAAAATGTGTATTCTGACTAAATATGCTCGGTACATGCATTCAGTTACTTCCCAGGACTGATTATTACAAACAAGGTAGTACTGATGTACCAAATATAGTGTGACCGTCATATCCACACACCCATAGCACAGACACGTGTATCCCGGGGCAGGTGCATGTGTCTCTGTGTGTGAAACAGCCTTGTATGGAGCTCTTATTGTGGACTTAGCCTTAATGGCCGCCCGGAGCAGGAGAAGACATGCAGGCAAACAGCGGTTATGTAACGGGGTAAATAAAGTAGGACCTTATGGACAGTGAGAAATGACTCTGAACAATAGAGAAGTGGCGTCTCTCTCGAGGGGAGTGCCACTACAAACTACAGTGCAACAGATGCTCTTGACATCTGGGGGCCTCGACACTGCAAAAAGCTCTACCCAGGCAAGTTAAAGGGCCCATATTACGCTATTTTCTGATCTATGTTATAATGTTGTTTCCTCATCACAAACAGATCTGGAGTTGTGTTTTGCTTGATTCACACATGTTTAACCCTTTTAGTCCTATTATTTCCATCCATCCATCCATCCATCTTCTCCCGCTTAATCCAGCTGGGTCACGGGGGCAGTTTGCTGCCCAATCCTCATAGCACCCGCCCTATGAACCCCTCTGCAGGTGGTGAGCCCACAGGAGGGCTATCCTATTATTTCCATGCATCAAAATCCTGCCTGGATTTTTTTTTTACTTAAAAAATGTCAGAAAATGTCCCAAGAGTCAGTGCTTTTGCCCCGTTTTACCATGATGAGTTCAGCTTTCCATATCTGCCAGTTGTTCAGCATTACTGTTTGTGTATTAATGTGTAATAACAGTTGAAAGAGAAGAAAAATACAAAATCACAAAAACACACAAAAAATGAAAAAGCACCGAAAAACCAATTGTAAACTCTCCGTGGTGGGTGCTGCAGAAATTTACCGTAATAACCCTATATGAGTAGAAAGTGCAACCTCTCTGCTTTCAGGAACTGTTGGAATTTCTTCGATAGCGCATGTAGTTCCGGAGATACAATAATGAGAAGTTGCGCATGGAAACTGGTCTGTGAGGGTTAACACACACAAATCCTGCATATTTAGGTTTGTTCAGGCTTCTCTCAAACAGAAAACACTGTTCCACCTTATGTCGTGTGGTAATACAAGAAGCTCCACTGTTTTTTTTAACTCCATATACTTTCAGTAGAATCATTTGGATTATTTCAGTTGTGGAAATGCCCGTCTCTACTGAACAGAAGGTAAAAAGTAGCTGTTAACTTGAAAACTACCGCTTCATGACGTCACAAGGTGGAACAGAGCATTTGGATATTTTTCACAACATGTATGAATAAAACAAAACGGAACTCCAGGTATGTTTTTGATGAGATAACAACATTTTAACACGTTTTAAAGCTTTCATTAGTGAATTTTGCTTGACCTTTTATAGAATATTTTACTTTATTTGAGTAGATTCAACTTGACAAGTAAAATGATCTACCAGTGTTTCTTATTTTAAGTGGAAAATGTTGTTTTTCTTTTTGGTTTTGGGTCCGTCACCTGTTCGTTTTTATGGAGAGGACATTGCTCTGCCTGGAATGTTCCACAGTATGACATTAAACAGCTCTACCGTACATTTATTCAGGTGGTTTTATAGCTCAAAAATACCTTGAAAAAGAGGCATTCTGACTGAGCGGGGGCGCCTCTCCACAGATCTGACCTGTAACTTGGTCTAGTTTGGTCTCAACGATGATAGAAAGGTTTAGTGCCATACTGTGAAACATTCCATTCATATCTTAAGTCTTGCTCTAATAGTAGATGGTTTTACTCGTCAAGTGTAATTTACTGAAATCATTCCCTCATTCAAGTAATCTGAACTTGGCTAGATGTGAGTTTTTGCAGTGTCTAATTCAGCCCTATAGAAGATTCCAGGCTAAAAACAGGTTGAAAAAGCTACGTAGTCTGCTTTGGTTTGTGGGTATCTTATTTGAAGCATTTTTGGCCATAGGGAACCACATCTGGACAAAAAATGACAGTGTTTAGGCAACTGAAATTATATAGTACATCTTGTCTATTGTCACCACAGTGTAAGTGGGCTGCGACACAATGCGAAGATGCACTGTGAAATATTAAACTCTGTGAGGAGCTGAGGGGAAGTACAGGTGGTTTTTCCACACCTAAAACCTCATTATCTGGATCTGAGAGAAGGCATTTGAGCTGAAAGGACGTCAGAGTATTATAGCTGTGAGCTCGAAACAAGATTACCACATTACCTCATATTATAATGTAGCTTTGAACTAACAAATATTACATTACATTCATTTCAACTGATCAAACAGTTATTTGCAAATACAGAGAACTTATGGACAGGGGAGTCAACCAAGGGGCTCTTGTTACGGCCCCCAGGGTCTCAGGGGCCCAGAATTGGACCCTCTTCCTATTAATTTACATTAGAGGGGAGCCCATGTTAGATTTCTTGCCCCGGCCCCCCCATATTTCAATGGGCCTGCTTATGGACAAATTATTATGACATACCGAACATACATTTCTGACATAAAATGCAAGAATGTATTGATCTCTTGGTGTTTGCATGTTATTTTAATAGTTTTTGATGATTTTAAAGGGGATCTCCGGCATATTTGAAGCTAAAGTCCATTTCTAGAGTTGGTCGAATTCTGTCAGAAGCCAAAAAACAACACAGATCAGTGTTGCCTCAGCAGAGATCTCACTGTGGCAGTGAGTCTGTCAAGGCAACAAACTAGTGTAGTGATGGGGGCAAGTTCTTCACTTCTATGTAAAACGCCAATTTGCACAGAAGCAGTTTAACACCACTTTAACCCATCTTACAACAGCCACGAGTCTAACAAACAAAACGCTCTGCCTGGTTCACTCATTAGTGTCTGGAAACGTTATAAAACAACTTTATAATCAGCCTTACACTTCCCCCTGTTGATTTCCACTGCGCACGCAAAAGACCAAAAGACTCGATTGCCGATGTCGTTTCTAATCCCATTTTTTTAGGAGTGAATTATATTTTTTGAAAAACGCTAAAAAAAAAAAAAACATTCCGAAACCATTTTCTTTCAACAACTTTCAGTGTCTATTGTTCTTGCTGTAGCCGCTCGCCGCCGCTGGAGTCGGCGGTCGAGTCTTTTGGGCTTTTGGGCAGGGAGATCTCCACCGAGGCAACACTGATCTGTGCCATTTTTTGGTTTCTGACAGTATTCGACCACCTCTAGCAATGGACTTTAGCTTCAAACGTGCCAGAGTTCCCCTTTAATCAATAAGACCACATACCAATATTACAGAAACTACTATATATGTTTTTTTGCATTGGAAATCACATGCAGCTTGGAAATATGTGATTCTGACAGTATTTCCAACATTTCTTACTTTTTTCAGTCCCGATTTATTCAAAGTTATTTTTAGCAGATTAGTTTGGTATGCAAAGTGTATGCATGCAGCACTAAAACCCACTAAGTCCTCCTGAGAAACTGTAATCTAAGACGCGCCATATTACAGGGTCTGAATAAGATAATGAGACCACAATGACTCACAGGAAGAGACTAATGAGAGAGAATAGATTTACGGTTTAGGTAGTAGTTTGGACCTCATCAGCGGTAACACTTTCAGATCTAGACTGGCTCGGCTTTGAAACTGTGGGTGTGTTTATTCACTTAAAACAACCAAGATTCAGGGTGCCTTTACACTGGTCCGAGTTTGATAATACTTATATTACGCAAAATTTACTCTTGTGAGCCGTTATGATGTTGTTACCTCATCAAAAACATACCTGGAGTTGTGTTTTGTTTCATTCACACGTTATTTGTCTACATTTCCAAAGCTCAAAATGCTCTGTTCTAACTTGTGATGTCATGAAGTGGTAGTTTTCAAGTTAACAGCGACTTTTTGGCTTTGGTTCAAGGAGAAATTAATACATACTTGGTTTAGTCTGGTTTTAGTCCAGGCTTAGTCCTAGTCCTAGATTTACTTATACATTTTCAGTTTAGTCCTGATTTAGATATGATGCGTGTCCTTGGACTAATATGACAAAATAAATAAATAATATATTTTAACTTCACTTTTGAGTCTTCTAATGTGTTATTTGTAAATTAAACATGTAGGTCTTACATTACAGGTCCTTTGTGTAGATGTTTGTCACATACCCAAATATCCAAGTCAGTGAATATTATACCACATTAAATAAGGAAAGCTTTGGGGCCATTTATAATGTAATGCAGCTTCTTCTTGGGTGTACAGTGATCCCTCGCTATAACGCGGTTCATCTTTCGCGGCTTCGCAGATTTTTTTATGCTTTTTTATTTTAATTTTTTTTAACAGTGCATTGTGTTCTGAATCCTGATTGGCCAAGGGACTGTCGTCTAGAAGTGATAAAAGTTGACTGGTCTTTCACTTAGACCAGGGGTCGGCAACCTTTAACACTCAAAGAGCCGTTTGGAGCGTCTCCCACAGAAAAGAAAACATGGGTGCCATAAAGAAGGAGGAAAATAACATAAGGACGACGGGAGAAGACACCTGCACCACAGCCTTCAGTAGAAAAAGACGCTACAGGAGTCAGGAGGAAGAGGCTCAATCAGAGGGACTGTGAAATACACGCGAGTCACAATGTCCAACCTCGTGTTCGTATTCATTAAAATTATTATTTTACAGCATTTTTTAAAAACTATCATAGTTATTTGTAAGAAAACATTTATATTTTTAAATGCTTGAGCCTGAAAACAGGATTTGATCTTTGGTTTCATTCTATAGTACAGTATTGTAGTGTATAATAATTGTAAAAAATAAAGCTGATACTTCACGGATTTCGCCTATCGCGGGTTCTTTTTGGAACGTAACCCCCGCGATAAACGAGGGATCACTGTAATAACGAATGTGGTTTGATAGATCTTATAAGGCGCTTAAATTAATCTGTATTAGGACTGTCACTACACAAGCAATTTATGTTTTCAAACCCGGATTTAGTTCACAGAGCACATTTTAAACTTATCTAGAAGCTTTGATATGAGAGAAGATTGAAATAAGAACTGTTAAAATAATACTCGAGTCTCTTGCATTTCAGAACATGTTTGAAAAGAAGATATATTTTGTTTTTGCAGAGGACATAAATTACGCAGATAATGTGATTTTGTCATTTAGAGCCCATATTTTCTGATCTATGCTCTAATGTTGTGTTCTTCTCTCAAACCGAAGACACTCTGTTCCACCTTGTGATGTCATGTGGTAAGACAGGAAGTGCTCAACTGTGTTTTTAAAGTCCGATACACCTTCACTAGAATCATTCGGATAATTTCAGCTCTCAGATTTAAAATCTCTGCTAAACAAAAGTAAATGTTAGCTGTTAACTCGAAAACTACTACTGTATGACATCACAAGGTGCAACAGAGCATTTTGAGCTTTGGAGATGTAGACAGACTAATAAATCGGGGTTACTCGGACATGTGGGAATGAAACAAAACACAAATCCAGGTATGTTTTTGAGGAAGTAAAAAGCAAAACTAAAAGCTCACGAGAGTTAATTTTGCATAATATAGGATCTTTAAGCCATTTGAATAGTAACTGTAACAACGCAAATAATTTAAGAAAAAAAAAACAAAAAAAAAACAGCTTCTTAATTCTCCTGACTCAGTAGATTTTGATTGTCCCCTGTCCCACTGACCCCGGCCCATTCACAAACTGTCACTGCCGATCTCTTCCGCCTCAAATGTGCCCACGGTTACCACGGCGACGACCCTCTCAGGCTGCGGGGACTGCTTCCGGGGTCAGGGGTCACCGGACAGGAAAGAGTTTGAGGGTGGCGCAGGATGGAGCCCCGCCCTCACCGACAAGTGGAACAAATACACGTCCAGAGATGATAACGGACTCATGGAAAAGCACAACAGAGAGAGGAACAGGTCTGCGCTGTGACGGGACACGAGGGACTGCGGAAATAAAAGCTCACGGGTTCAAACAGTTACACATGCACCACTTTTGTATTAGGGTTTACAAAAAAATTATAACTGACTGAAAACTGATAACCAAATAGTCAATGCAAAAAACTAGTATTGAAACTATGGAACACAGAAAATCATTCTTTCGCTGCCATCAAACTGCTGGACTCTGCTCTAAAGTCTCTTCGATCCAGCTTTTTCACTTCTGATACCGATATCCAGGCCCGTCAACAGAAATTTGAGGGCCCAGGGCAAGAAGCCTTATATGGGGCCCCCTCTAATATAAATGAATAGGAAGAGGGTTAAATTCTGGGCTTCTAAAACCCTGGGGCCCGGGACAAAAGACCCCTTTATCCTTCCCTGTTTACTGCCCTGCCGATATCGATACTTTGGCTATTGGGTATTGAAAGATTAGCAGTGTAGGGACTGAAAATGGCATTTATTTTCTTAATTCACAGTTAACTTGGTACACAGGAGATCCGAATGTGTTACGTCCCTGTCATTTATCCTTCAAATCACGACTGAACTGCTCCGTATGAATAAAAGCTCCAAAAAATTACAAAAAACTCCAAAATCAGCCTGTAAATAGTCTTATTACATCCACTTAAAGGCCCAACCAGGATATCGACTGAACCGATATCATGGCGCGATACCTTGTCCAGCTAAATTTTCAGCATGGACACCGATATCTAGTACTAGTATCGGTATTGGTGCATCCCTAATACAATTCTTTGAGATATTCTGTTCATGCCTCATTGTTGTGAACTGATATAAGAATTACACTCAACAAAAATATAAACGCAACACTTTTGTTTTTGCTCCCATTTGTCATGAGATGGACTCAAAGATCTAAAATTCATTCCAGATACACAATATTACCATTTCTCTCAAACATTGTTCACAAATCTGTCTAAAAGTGAGCACCTTTGCTTTGCTGAGATAATCCATCCCACCTCACAGGTGTGCCACATCAAGATGCTCATCAGACACCATGATTAGTGCACAGGTGTACCTTAGACTGTCCACAATAAAAGGCCACTCTGAAATGTGCAGTTTTGTCTCACAGCAAAATGCCACAGATGGCGCAAGCATTGAGGGAGCGTGCAATTGGCATGCTGACAGCAGGAATGTCAACCAGATCTGTTGCTCGGGCATTGAATGTTCATTTCTCCACCATAAGCCGTCTCCAAAGGCGTTTCAGAGAATATGGCAGTACATCCAACCGGCCTCACAACCGCAGACCACGTGTAACCACACCAGCCCAGGACCTCCACATCCAGCAGGTTCACCTCCAAGATCGTCTGAGACCAGCTACTCAGACAGCTGCTGAAACAATTGGTTTGCATAACCAAAGAATTTCTGCACAAACTGTCAGAAACCGTCTCAGGGAAGCTCAACTGCATGCTCGTCGTCCTCATCGGGGTCTTAACCTGACTCCAGATCGTCGCCGTAACAGACTGGAGTGGGCAAATGCCCACATTCGATGGTGTCTGGCACGTTGGAGAGGTGTTCTCTTCACAGATGAATCTCGGTTTACATTGTTCAGGGCAGATGGCAGACAGCGTGTGTGGCGTCGTGTGGGTGAGCGCTTTGCTGATGTCAATGTTGTGGATTGAGTGGCCCATGGTGGTGGTGGGGTTATGGTATGGGCAGGCATCTGTTATGGACGAAGAACACAGGTGCATTTTATTGATGGCATTTTGAATGCACAGAGATACCGTGATGAGATCCTGAGGCCCATTGTTGTGCCATACATCCATGAACATCACCTCATGTTTCAGCAAGATAATGCACGGCCCCATGTTGCAAGGATCTGTACACAATTCTTGGAAGCTGAAAATGTCCCAGTTCTTGCATGGCCAGCATACTCACCGGACATGTCACCCATTGAGCATGTTTGGGATGTGCTTGACCGGCGTATACGACACCAGTTCCCACTAATATCCAGCAACTTCGCACAGCCATTGAAGAGGAGTGGACCAACATTCCACAGGCCACAATTGACAATCTGATAAACTCTATGCGAAGAAGATGTGTTGCACTGCATGAGGCAAATGGTGGTCACACCAGATACTGACTGGTTCTGAGTCCCCAGACCCCCAATAAAGCAACAACTGCACATTTCAGGGTGGCCTTTTATTGTGGACAGTCTAAGGTACACCTATGCACTAATCATGGTGTCTGATGAGCATCTTGATGTGGCACACCTGTGAGGTGGGATGGATTATCTCAGCAAAGCAAAAGTGCTCACTATCACACATTTAGACAGATTTGTGAACAATGTTTGAGAGAAATGGTAATATTGTGTATCTGGAATGAATTTTAGATCTTTGAGTCCATCTCATGACAAATGGGAGCAAAAACAAAAGTGTTGCGTTAATATTTTTGTTGAGTGTAATTTAACTTAAAGGTGCATTGTGTAACTTTTCTGGTACCTGCTTGTTTCTATGGAGATGTCATTGCTCTGCCTGGAATGTTCCACAGTATGACATAAAAACTTTAAAGCTTATTTATTTATTCAATTACAGGTGTTTTTATAGCTCAAAAAACAGGCATTCTGACTGTGAGCTGTACCCTGTAACTTGGTCTGGTTTGGTCTCCATGAAGATAGAAAAGTTTAATGCCCTACCGTGAAACATTTCAGACAAAGACACAACATCTACATGGAGAAAAGCATTTGACGGACCCTCCACCATAAAAGTTACACAATGCACCTTTAAATTCTAAGCATATAGTCCCCTTAGGATGTAATGTTATGACGTTACTATATCACAAAATCACATGAACTGGTGAATCACATGAAATCACATGAAAGTCATGACCTTCCCTGACTAGTTTTTAAAAGACCACATAATTCCACAGAAAGTGCTTTTACTTTTGTGTTACGACTGTTTTTTTGATCTCTGTGGTTTTGAAATTAGTATAAAGCAAAACTTTTCTTCTGAACTGTTTGAAAATGTCCCAGTTTTGCCTTTTCACAGTATAAAATATGCTCAGATTTAGATATATTCCACAAGTAAAGAAACAAATTACAGACCATTGACAGCTGTCATGTTTAACCAATATAAATGATTTGAAAACTACACCGCCAGATTAAATTAAGCAGCATATGTGCACAGCTGACAGATGGGGCCCAGCGCTCGGCTTTGTGTGTCTGTCCACACCACTTCATGAATATTTATTATGAATATGGCAGCTCGAGCACACACATGCACTCTCACACGCGCACACACACACACACACAAACGCATGCACACATACACAAAAACACACACACACAAACACACGCCGACACACACACACAATCTCTTTTTATATTGTGGAGAATGAGGCAGCAGGAAAAGGCCCTTTGGACTCAAACACATGAAGCCACTGAGGTCACAGGGCGGGACTTAAGAATGATTGACAGGACTGATTGACGTGGGACATTGAAAAAGTATTGATTAGAAATAAGCCTGGGTGTGTGGGGACACCGACGGATCAAGCCACGGGTCAGATCCGTGGAGCGGTGACCCTACTTGTGGTAAGACTGCACGTTTTTCAGAATCAGAATCAGAATGTTTTTTATTGCCATATGAGTGAACAGGTTCACAACATTAGGAAATTGCTGCGGTACTTGGAGCAGGATATAGACAAACACTGACATGCAACAAATAAAATAGAATAAAATTAAGTAGAAAAAAAAAGCTATAAAAATCAAGGTTTTTATTATAAACAATAGAGTAAAAGTCCAAGACAAAGCAAAATCCGCCCCATGGAGACGAGCAGAGAGTAGACCACCGACAGAAAAGTTACAAAGTGCACCTTTAAATAACACTGGCTTGTTGTAACCTGGACTACCATTTAATCATTTTATTTAATTTTGACAATATATGAATGCATTGATTTCTACTGGTATTATGCACATTTGCAGAGTCACCTTGCAGAGTCACCTTTTGGCCCAGTCAGTTGGTTAACTTAAAATCCTTCACGCTCCACTTGAAGGTTATTGCCAAACCCATAACTCACTCAGTTTCTCCTCGGGTCACTCTGTCTGACCTGCCGCCTGCCGCAGATTAATTGTTAACTTTTCTTTCTCCGCAGTTTGTATTAGTTGTTAAGTGCAGCACGATAAATCTCACACTTATCAAACTGAAATCACAGACTACAATAAATCCATAGTAAATTATAATAAACCTATGATTAATTGTATAGTTACATTATGTCATTATGTGTTGCAAAGGCAGGAACTCGGGAGAAAATTATCTACATCCATGGAGACAAGCGGACGACAGCACTGCACCAGTATTTCTGACCGACAAAAACACCCATAACAATATAATTACAAGATGTTTAATGCAATACTGCGAAACATTTCGGGCAAAGTATATATCCATGGAGAAAAAAAGTCAATCTGAAATCTGAAATTGATACGCTCTCTACATGCAAAAATCCAAAAATATTATACACAAGAAGTTACTGGGCAAAGATTTTTAACTATTTAACATGAACATTGAAAACAGTCGTTACTGTGTACAATTATGAGTCATTCTGAATCCTGGTGTTTAGTCACATTATGCAAAACTGACTCTTGTGTGCTTTAGGCCATGTTAAAATGCTGTTACTAAATCAAAAACTGTTGTGAGTTGTGTTTTGTTTCATTCACACATGTTTGAATAATCCTGTCTGTCTATCCATATCTCCAAAGCTTAAAATGCTCTGTTCCACTTTGTGATGTCATGAAGTGGTAATTTTCAGGTTCAACAGCTGCTTTTTACCTTTAGTTGAGTAGAGAATGGCAATTCCAGGGCTGAAATCATCCAGATAACTTTGGTGAAGGTGTATAAGGAGTTTGAAAACACAGTGGAGCACTTCCTGTATTACTGTAGTGTTTTTCAACCGAGAGAAGAACTCAATACGCAGGATTTGAGTGTTAAGCATGTGTGAATGAAGCAAAACAAAGGGCATGATTTTATGTTCCAGGTATGTTTGTGATGAGGAAACAACATTATAACGTAAATCAAAAAATGAGCCCTTTAAACCCTTTAAGTTTTAGAACAAACCAGGCCACATGCAGCCCTTTGGTTTCCTCTGACCGGCCCGTTTGAGATCATTTGGAATTACAAAATAAACATATTTTATCATTTTACTTCATGGATGGACTAAAGCTGCATTGCTTTATTAGTTTATTTTAGAGTTGTTGTTTTTTTTTTTTTTTACATTTTTTATAAGGCAACCTCACTAAACCAGAACTAAACTGGGTCTAAACTTGGGTTAAACTAGGTCAAAACTGGGTTGAAACCAGAACTAAGCCGGGTCAAAACCAGGTCTAAACTGGGCTGAATCCAGAACTAAACCGGGGCAAAACCGGGGCAAAACCAGGTCAAAACCAGGTCTAAACCAGGTCTAAACCAGGTCTAAACCGGGTCTAAACCAGGTCTAAACCGTGTTGAAACCAGAACTAAACCGGGTCTAAACTGAGTCTAAACCAGGTCTAAGACAGGTCTAAACCAGGTCTAAATTAAGACTAAACACATTTAATGGTTTACTGATTTTTATAATGAAATACAATTAATATTATGCAGAGTTGGGTTAAGTATTTTGTCCCTCCACAGTATTTTCAGTTTGTCATGTGGCCCCCACTCCTGAGTTAGAAGACTCAAAACGAACTATCAAACAGGGACATATGGCCACTGTGGATCTAGACCTCAGAGACTCCAGTGAACTAAATAATCAGTGTCTGTGAAATCAGCCAGCACATAAACCCCCCATGTGTTGGTGTCAGGTGTGAGGCAAATCTCCCATAACCGCAGACCAAAACACACTCATCTGACAACTTAATAACATAATGGCTCGGGGCTTGTGTGTACTTTTAAATGACATACAGTTTCCAGGTATAAATCACTGACGTTTCACCTGCACAGCCCATGGCTTCAAACACAGACAGAGGAGAGAGTGGAGTGGATGAGCGATGAAGAGTAGCCTCTTCATCATCATTAGAGTACAGGCTGGATCAGGGCTTAACAACGCGCTAACAGACGGATTTAGGCTCACAGGCTGGGACAGGTACACGCTAGCAACAACAACACATGACTGAAAACATTACAACTGTAGAGTCTGTAGATTATTGTATACAGTGAAATAATATAAAAATATAGTTGTTTCTTGAGTGAGAAGGACTTTTGTTGTCTTCATAGTAGATTTATTTAAATGTCCCATATTACACTGTTTTCTGATCTATGTTATAATGTTGTTTCCTCATGAAAAACTAAACTGGAGTTGTGTTTTGTTTCATTCACACGTTTAACACACAAACACTGCATATTTAGGCTGAGTTCTTTCAAGGGGAAAACATTTCACCTTGTTCCACCTTGTGATGTCATATGCATAAAGGAAGCGCTCCACTGTGTTTTTAAAAACTTCATACACCTTCACTAGAATCATTTGGATAATTTCAGCCTTGGAATTGCCTATAACTACTGAATTAAATGTAAAAGTAGCTGTTAATAACTTCAAAACTACCTCTTCATGACATCACAAGGTGGGAGACTATTAATAACAAAGGGTTACTCAAACATGGGTGAGTGAAACAAAACACAGGTATGTTTTTGATGAGGTGCCAGTATTATATAACATAGCTTAATGATCACAAGAGTCAGTTTTGTGTAATATAGGACCTTTATTAGGACCTTTATTAGTAATGGTGCACTGACACACCCCTTTTCCTTGGATTTCTTTGAACTTGGAATTTGGAAAAACTCGGAGAAGATGGCTGTTTTGATTGTGTCCGGACGCTTTAGTGGTTTAAATGACAATTTCAGTCACTCATATTACTGCAATACCTTAGTATGTCCGTATCACTGCTTATGGGTACGGTAGTCAGTGTTGCCCATTTCCTGTTAGCCTACATGCCAAAATGATCTACTATCACGCAACACCGACGCTTTCACTTCACTAATATACTGAATTATACTATTTATACTGAATTCTTCCTCGAGGTTGCGTAGGCGAAGCACAGACTTATTTTGGAGCGCCTGATACTCGGCCAGTGCTAAAGCAACAACAGCTTTCCAGTTAGGGTCCATGTTTATCTCCGCGTCGGACACACGAAACATAATAAAACGGTTGAAGCGTGGACGTGACGCATAACGTAAAC
The DNA here is from genome assembly GCA_034769755.1 of Odontamblyopus lacepedii. Taxonomy (NCBI): domain Eukaryota; kingdom Metazoa; phylum Chordata; class Actinopteri; order Gobiiformes; family Gobiidae; genus Odontamblyopus; species Odontamblyopus lacepedii. The sequence goes on along the minus strand of CM068344.1, from coordinate 39,797,886 downwards.
CTACAGTTAACAGAAAACAATTGTAGTAGATGAATTGACTACATCTGCCCCAAACCAGAAGGGAAACTACATCAAGATATGAAGATCGGCCCCACTGCTCCTGATGGGTTGGTCCAGTGGGATTGAACGACGAGGGACCTTAATCTTAACCAGTGCATGTTAGAAATAATGTCAACACGAGTGAGTTAAACACATAATGTTCATATAGAGGGTGAGTGAACTGTCCCAAAGATACAACAGGTAAGCACTGGTCCAAGCAAGAATTGATCCTCAATATTTAGGTTAATAAGTGTATAATGCAAACATGTCAACTATATATAAAAGGGGAAAAAAATAAATAAATGAATGAACTGCCTGAACTCGTTCTTAAAGAAACCATTAAACCTCTCGGAAACAGACAAACGCCCATCAAAGCCTGTTTCTCACCTTCACTGTCCCAAAGCAAAATAATTATAGCGTTCCCATGGCGATGAATAGTCCTGATGAAACCATAGCCATAAAATGTCTGCAGATGAAACAGCATCACGTTTGGTTTTGAAGTTGAAAAGTGATTTATTGGAGTGGCAGATTAAAGAGAGGAGGGGCGCTCACTCCCCGGAACTAACGTGAAGATTGACAGACATTTCTTAAGGGCTTCTGTTGTGATTTTAGTACAAGGCAAAGTAAAACAAACTGGAAAAAACTCCTAAGGTGCAATAGGCTCAGTGCACAGAAGCATACCAGCCAGCTCATTGTGTCTCAGTCACATTTTTAAAAATAGTCAAACAGAAAATAAACTACTTATTAAAATATTTATTATATCTCAAAATTAGCATTAGCATGAGCATTGAGACACAAACATTTATTTAACATTTATTTGTGTACTCTTGTACTTGTGTACATCCACCCACAACTCACTGTCCAGTACTTTATCTTTAAATTAGAGATGGGCATTAGATAAAATTACTCGATCATTGGGAGAATTAACGGTCAATTTTTGATTAATCACTAACGTTTTTGTGTTAAAATTATCATCATTATTACTATAATACTTTTATATATTAAAATGCATTTAAAACCAAAAATACAGTGTTTTTCCTCGAGGAGATCTTTATTAGCAGGACAAACGTTGGCAGTTAAACTTTACTTAAATTCATGTGCATTGCGCAAACGAGTTGCGAAACTCAACTTTACAACATATAAAACATAACGACCAATAGAGCCACATCAGCCTGTTTGAAATTATTGTAACTTTACGCACATTTGTTTACATTAACCGTGTGGTTAAAACCACATGGTTAATTTGCATAAACTATAAGCACTGAAAAAAAAAAGAAAAAAAAGAAAATGTGACTATACTCACTCATATTAGTACCAAGTGCAGAACAATTTTCCTTAATTACTCACTTGTGTCACAATTTTATTATTACCAACCCAAACCAGGGGTGTCCCAGTTTTTTATTTTGAAAATCTGGTCACCCTACCATAGACACACAACTGAACAGGAAGTAGTAACGCTAACACTGAGGTCTCCAGGCACAGAGCCATCACTGCTATTATCGACACTATTTATATAACCTGTTAAGAACGTTGTGGTTAAAATTTCACTTGTGAGACTTCTTTACATCTTAATCAATGAGGCACAGTGGACATCAAAAGTCTGTAGTATCCGACACAGTGGAAGAGAAACCAAAGCAGGTGTGGCCCAACATCAACACGCCACCTTTACAAAGGGCATTAGAGCACATGATTAGAGCACAACTGAGGCTCAGTGGGAGGTTTGATTTTATAATGACTTTGAGGGCTGGAAAAGGCTTAGTCATAATAAGTCAATGGTGTGGAAAGGAGGTGTTATTGAGAGAGTTTTTGGTATTTCTATGTAAAAAGACAGATTAAACTCTCATGATTCACAAATTTAATCTGGCTATAAAAGCAGTGATTTGGCATAAACTCCCATGCAGGTGTAGTCTTGTGAGTGCAGTTTGACTCAGATACCTGAGATGTTTTCTCAATAGTAGTTGATAGTTTTCAGAGCTTTTGCTATGCCCCCATTTTTCAGGTAACTAATCAAACAGAATAATAAACGTTTAATACTGTGGAAGATTGCAGGCAAAACTATAACATCTCCATAAAGACAAGAAGTTGACAGAGCCGCCATAATTAAAGAAGTTACATTATTCACTTTAAATTGGGTTAGATTTTTAGCCATAATTGTAAAACTTTTAAAACAGTATATATAATGCCTATAGTAGAGGAGATCAGCCAATGTTTTTTTTTTTCAGGCCGATTATTTAGAGTCCAGAGAAACCAGCTGCCAATAAGGTTTGCTGATATTTTTGGGTCGATGAATTGGGCCAATTTTGATTCTTTTCTCCAGATTATGTCATTTACCGGTGGATTGTGTAACTTTTATAGTGGAGAGTCCATCAAATACTTTTCTTCATGGAGATGTTATTGCTTTGTCTGGAAAGTTTCACAATATAGTATTAAACCTTTCTATCTACAGGTCAGATCTGTGGAGAGGCGACCCCGCTCACAGTCAGAATGCCTGTTTTTCTAGGTATTTTTGAGTTATAAAACCACCTGTAATTGACTAAATGTAAGTTAGAGCTGTTTAATGTCATACTGTGGAATATTCAAGGCAGAGCAGTTACATATTCATAGAAACAAGCAGGTGACTGACTTCTAACCAAAAAGTTATGTAGTGCACCTTTAAATTTACTACAAACTTACCACAAATCTATAAGAAGGCTGTGCAGTCGTGTTTTGGGCAGTTACCTCTTTGCATTAAAGAACTTTATCTGTATGAATCAGTCAGTGGAGTGTTTTAAGTCTCGTCTTAAGTCTCGTCTTAAGACACATTTCTATTCTTTGGCTTTTTAGCACCGCTTAAGATGGGTGGCCCTCTGTGTTGCTTATGCTTTACTTAGTTTATTGTTTTCATCTATTTGTGCTACTCTGTGGTTCGACAGCGTATGATTCTTGCCCTCGTTTTATTTTGCTGGTTTTACTGTGTGTGATCAAATCTTATTTTTATTTTATATTATTGTTGTTCTTGCTTTGTATTTGTGCAGCACTTTGGAAAATGTTTGCTTATGAAATGTGCTATATAAATAAAGTGGATTGGATTAGGATTAGAATTAAAAATCGTCCTTTCTTGGAGATTTACAGATACGCTAAAAAGTGCACATTTCGGCACATCTATCTCTAGCCTGTAGTATCTTAGTATTTATTAGCAATTAGCAGTCGCAGTCATAGCTCATTTATCCTGTATAACTGAGAACTGGACTCGGGGCTGTATCCGTGTGATAAAAAGTCTACAATGACAAAAGTCCACATGTAATGGAGATCTCAGACTTTTACCTCTGCTGTTGTGAGTTTAGGGCATTTCAAATTAGAAAAACACAGCCACGTTGCCGTCAATGGGGACACAAGTATAAAGAACATAAGAAGCATCTTGATACTGTGAAATGTAAGATAGTAATTTATTGTATATATATATAGTTTTTAGTTTGTAATTTATTGTATATATAGTTTTAAGATAGCAATTTATATTATACATAGTTTTATAATCCTTATCTTTATAGATCTTTATAGTGTTTGTCTATTTTTAACTTAACTGTATTTCTATTGCTGCTACTGTTTCTTGCTGTTCTCTTAACTGTGCATTGCAACACTGAAATTTTCCCATTGTGGGACAAATAAAGGATATCTTATCTTATAATTAATGAAACAAGCTTTCTAAGAAGGCCAGTCTGTCTTTTCTCCTTTGAGTAACATGAGAACTCACCCCAAAAGCTTTCATCATGTCCAGCTAATTTACACGGGCCGGTCACCCTATACCCCACAATGAATAATTAAGACACGAGTAATGGTGCAGCCTAACCGGAAAAAAAACGAAAATACCAGTATCCTTAAAGGTGCATTCTGTGTGGAAAGTTTCACAGTATGGCATTAAACCTTTCTATCTTCATGGAGACCAAACCAGACCAAGTTACAGGAGAGGTCAACCCCGCTCACAGTCAGAATGACTGTTTTTTACCAGTATTTTTGAGCTATAAAACCACCTGTAATTGAATAAATGTAAATTAAAGCTGTTTAAAGCCACAATGTGAAATATTCCAAGCAGAGCAATGACGTATCCATAGAAACAAGCAGGTGACGGGACCCCCGAACCAAAAAGTTCCACAGTGCACCATCCATAATTTTATATAGAGAGATCAGCTTGACATGAGAATTACTAAACAGATTTCTAAAATGGTGGGTGCAGTATTTACCTTTAGGGTGACAAAACGGAATAACAATTGGCAGGTGATACTGAGTCAATCCAACAGAAAGCGTTCAGACATGTCTTTAAATGCATTACTTTATGATTAGATATCAGACAAAATGTGAAATGAGTCTAAAACTATACATATATATATATATATATATATATATATATATATATGTATATATATATATATATATAAACTATATACCCCTCTTTGTAAGTTTACAAGATGTGTTTCTTTTTCATTTTTAAGGACTCTTGGGAGCTTTTAACCATGTTATAATGTTGTTACCTCATCAAAAACATACCTGGAGTTGTGTTTTGTTTCATTCACACATGTTTGAGTAACCATTTAGAATTAGTCTGTTTACATCTCCAAAGCTCAAAATGCCTTGTTCCACCTTGTGATGTCATGTAGTGGTAGTTTTTAAGTTAACAACAACATTTTACTTTAACCAAGAGCATATAGACTTCTCATTTCCTGTACATTATAAGCTATAATTGCACATTACATGCATTTCATTACAAAACAAAAACAGCAACAAATATATATACTTACACATACAAATATGCATATATACATACACACATACACATATACATACCTCTATATACTAAGCATTAATCTCTTCAGCACAGTATTTTGAAATAATCACTTTAACTTCACTTTTAAATACATGTATATTTGGACAAAGTTTTAGTTCTATTTTCATGTTGTTCCATAATTTGACTCCACAAACAGATACGAAAACTCTTCCTTGTTGTTCGAACACGAGATACTTTAAAGTTTAAAAAGCCTCGTAAATTATAGTCGCCTTCCCTTTCACAAAAAAAGGTTTGGGTAAGTGCTTACTTTTAGCTTTATACTTTATACTCAATGTTCAAATTTTGCATCATCAAGGCAACATACACAATATTAGAGATGTTTTGATAATTGTCCCACTTCTAGAGCAACTCACATCACACTTCAGACTTGTTCTCATGCTCATACAGAGAACAGTCTGTTATGTATTATCCCAGAAGAAGCTCGTGAAGTCCTCTCAGCAAACAGGGTCAAAGTCTGAACGCACAAATACAACTGGACTTCACAGGGACCCGGAGGAGAAAAATATGAGAGGAAGTCCCTTTTATCCTCCCCTGTTCTGGTTCAAATATCAGGTCGACCTCCATCACACAACCGGCCCCTGTCTGAGCACACGTCCTATCAGCTGTACGTGTTATTGATTTGCGTTTAATGATTTGGACAAGCACTTAAATTGTCTAGTTAACACGGTCGGTAGATAGTGCTGCAGAGTCACGTGACGTACTAAACACACAATAGATGATGGTTCTGTGAGTCATGTTTACTTCAGTGACAGGAAGGTTAAGACGGGGCCAAAGGTTACAGTAATGTACAAAGGAAACTACCGATAAACAAAGTGGAGAATTCTGACGGGTTGTCTTATGATTTTAAAAACAAATGTATTGATATTTTACAGCTGATGTCATTAACATTCCCCCTGGAGTGTGATGCTAACTGTAGGCACTGCTCTGTCTGAAGCTCTGGTACTCAAAGTAGACTTTAATCTGAGCTTTGTTTTAACACAGTCTGACCATAGAGAACAGACTTAAGTTTTCCAATGGACATAATCACTTTGAATTCACTCATGCACTGACTGATCCCATGTTTCTATCCCTATATCCCCTGATCCCCTTCCACCCACCTGTGTGCAATACTTAATACAGAGCAATGTTTTGACTGAGTGCAATATATATCACAGCGCAATATTTAATAATGTGTAACATTTAAAAACAGTGCAGTATTTTAATATTTTGATTGAGTGCAATATTGATACAGTGCAATAGTTGATTGAGTACAATATTTAAAGCAGTGCAATATCCTGCTCGACTGAGTGCTGTAGTCTTGGGTGTCTCAGCTTATTTATTTACTCTGTTGTATACGGTGTGTAAATGTACCACGTATATGTCTGTATTCGGATATGTCTGTATTGGAGGGTGAGTTGCTTTTAATGTGTCGTGCATGTGTGTAGTGTGAATTGTACATATGTATAGTGACAATAAAAGGCATTCTATTCTATTCTAGTTGGAACGAGAACAAGTGAGATGATTTCTGTTCTTAAACAAGTCTCTCACACATAAAATTACAGTCACAAGCTAGCAGACATTCTGCCAATAGATATACATGTAAATCACCCCCAGCATGATGTCACTGCAGTGCATTAGTTGGTGTTTTTTAGGCTCTAATGTGAGAATATCATGTTCCTAGACGGGGGGCAAGAGACTGTCATCCTATTGATTACAATGTAATCACATAAAACATATCCAAGAGGAAAATTTACAATTTCTGATTATTTTTGTTTAGTGTCAAAACTCTAACTATATTGTAACAAAAATCACCATTTTAACAATATTCATTTTGGACGCCCCCGTGTATATTACATAATATTAGACTTAGACTTTAAAATGTTAATTTTGTTATTTCAAGTCAATGTTAATTCAGTCATTTTAATCAAATTACTGAAAGACATGGGAAAAGCTATTTCAAAGTGAAATATGGAGCATGGAGTGTCCTAACCAGTTTTACTTATAGACCTGTAGATTTAATTATGTAAGGACTCCCATAGGGCTAACGGACTACCTGGGAATGGTTCAAAATAAGAAGTTGTTTTATGATGTTTCTTAAGGGCATTTGCATAAAATCAGGACTGTGATGAAACCCAGAACTTAAACATGGACTGGACCAGGACTAACCAGGACTAAAACTGGACTAGACCAAACCAGGTCTAACTCAAGGTCCTGAGAGTAGAAAACACTGCTCCAGCTCCCAAACTCTTGCATGTGAAACTGTTGGGGAACAATGCCGCTTGGTTTCAAACTGAGGAGCAGTTCTTAACATGGCTCAACTTTTATTTTTCAGAAAACACGAAATTATGAGCAAATGTTTGTCTGTCAACACAGATATATTTATATGTCAACAACTCAGGCTCTTGGTGAAATGGAGCAGTTAAGATTTTCAACAAGGAATCATTGGAGTTGCTGCTACAAAAGCTCTCTGTTTCACACACTCCCACAGCTAACAATTGATCTGCTATGTCCATGGTTTTCAATCCAACTCAGTACTTTAGCATAAGAAAGGGTTCAGTAGGTACCAGTAGAATATTTTGGGTATAGATGGGTCTAAGTAGAGGAGGGAGATATATTGAAAATCCTGTAGTCATGTTCTGGAGATATGCAAAATTAGAAGATCGTCTATAATTAAAACTATTAAAGGGCTCATATTTTAATGCAAGAAAGGATATTTATTTTTGTCACTATCCCACACCTATGTCGAAGGAAACTGCGTCCAATGTTTGGTAAATAAAGCTGTGTTTACGCTCGCTCTGGTCTTATCCTGGTTTAATCCTCCCTGAGTCGTGATGTAGGCCGAGTTTGGCCCAATTCTAGTCCTGTTTTACTCCCTAGTCCTGGTTCAGTCCTGGTCTAGTCCTGGCTTTGTCTTGATATTGTCCTGGTTTAGGCTTGTTTTAGTCCTGGTTCAGTCCTGGTCTTGTCCTGGTCTAATTCTGGTTTATCCCTATTTTAGGCTTGGTTTACTGCTGGTTCAGTCCTGGTTCAATCCTGGTTTGATCCTGGTTCAGTCCTGGTATAGTCCTAGTTTAGTCCTGTTTTAGGCTTGTTTTAGTCCTGGTTCAGCCCTGCCTTAGTCCTGGGATAGCCCGGGTTCAGTCCTGGATCAGTCCTAGTCTAGTCCTGGTTTAGCCCTGGTTCAGTCCTGGTTTAGTCCTGTTTTGGTCTTCATTTAGTTCTGGTTCAGTCCTGGGCTATATAGTCTCTGTTTAGTCCTGTTTTAGGCTTGTTTTAGTCCTGATTCAGTCCTGGCTTAGTCCTGGGATAGTCTGAGTTCAGTCCGGGTTCAGTCCTGGTCCAGTCCTGGATCAGCCCTGGATCAGTCCTAGTCTAGTCCTGGTTTAGCCCTGGTTCAGTCCTGGTTTAGTCCTGTTTTAGTCTTCATTTAGTCCTGGTTCGGTCCTGGGCTAATCCTGGATCAGTCCTGGTTCAGTCCTGGCTTAGTCCGGGTTCAGTTCTGGTCCAGTCCTGGTTCAGTCCTGGCTTAGTCCTGGGATAGTCTGGATTCAGTCCGGGTCAGGCTTGGTTCAGTCCTGGATCAGCCCTGGATCAGTCCTAGTCTAGTCCTGGTTTAGCCCTGGTTCAGTCCTGGTTTAGTCCTGTTTTAGTCTTCATTTAGTCCTGGTTCAGTCCCGGTTCAGTACTGGTTTAGTCCTGGATCAGTCCCATAACTGATGTGTTGTGTACAAGTGTGAACCCAACCCAGCCTAACCAGGAAAAGCCCTCACACAAACCTTTCCTCGGCCTAATACCTGTAGTAAGGGAGGAGTCCATTCACAAATCCACACATGTACTGACACTGCAGGTATTACCAGAAGAGGCTGAGGTAAGCACTGTCAGCTCCGCTCTCCTAAACCCTAACGTCAGGAGACACCTGGTTCTCAAAGGGACAATATTATAACCACCTTAATACAACTATAGCAACGCATACAACGTGACTTAAAGGTGCACTGTGTACATTTTCTGGTGAAGGATCTGATATCTGCTTGTGTCCATTGTTATATTACTATTTTTCTTTGATTATGCCACAGTATGGAAACAGACTTATTAGCTAGGTTAGGTAATTACAATGGAGACAAGTTAATAGTCAGCTCTATGGAGATGCAAACCTGCACATGGTCAGAATACATGTTTTTATAGGGTATTTTTAGCTACAAATCGCCTGTAATTAAACGAGTGCCCTAACGGGGAAAGTTCCGGGCAAATAAATCACATCTCCGTGGGGAAAAGCAGGTGGCGGAACCATCAGAAGAGATCACTAATATGTCACTCAGCAGTTTTCCAGTCCATACACATCTGATGGAAGGAAAGGAAATCTAATTCTGTTCAGCATGACTCTGAAGCACATCAATTAGTTGATTCAAAACTGAAACAGGTCTGGCAACGTTTTTGTGGTTGGAAATGGTTTACAAAGAAATGGTGATGGTCAAATAAAGGTTTAAAGGTGCACTGTGCAGCTTTTCTGGTGGAGGGGTCCGCTACTTGCTTGTCCCCATGGAGATGCTATTGTTTTGCCTAGAATGTTGCGCAGAATGGCATTAATCTCACCCATCTGAGATATTTAGTTTTTCTCTCAAACAGAAATCTCACTGTGATGTCGTCATACAGGAAGTGCTCCATTGTGTTTTTAAACATCATACAGCTTCGCTAGAATCATTTGGATAATTTCAGACCTGGAATTTCCTATCTCTAAGGTGAAATGTAGATGTTAACTACTAAAACTACGTCTTCGTGAGGTGGAACAGAGCATTTTTGAGCTATGGAGATGTAAACAGACTAATAATAATGGGTTACTCAAACATGTGTGAATGAAACAAAACACAAGTGCATAGATTTCATTGGGTAAAAACATTCTAACATGGCTTAAAGCTCACAAGAGTCCATTTTGGGTAATTTAGGACCATTACGCATGGTACAGCGTAGGGGTACAGGGCTAATAAAGCGTGTGTTATGGAGGAGCAGGTGTACCCGGAGCATCCCAGTAGCGGACAGCTAGTCTTACCTCAGGGCCACGCGTACCGAGCTCTCATCTGGCGGACTGCCCATGGCGGCTCCTCCAAACACGCTCCTTCTTCCAATGCGTGCGTAAAAATAGCTCGCTTTCCCTTTTCTTTATCCTATTACGAGACAACGGAGCACCGAACAGCGGGCCCCTCCTTCCCGTCTTTTCCACCGGCAAAGCGCGTCTATATTCGGCCACTACAGCCCAGCGCGCTCACGCCCTCCTCGCACGCACGGAAACCCCACTTGCAGTCATTCTAGAGGATTTAATGCTCGGGTTTATCATTTGTCCATGATCCAGGAGGTGCTCGGGTCTCCGCGGGCATTCTAGCTCTCATCCCCGCTGCACAGGCACTGACACAGGGGACAGCGGAGCGCAATGAGCCACTATCCATTCGGTTTCCCAGGACGCACGACGTAACCCGACTCCTCCCCCAAAGAGGTGCCAACCAACGCGCACTGGTGAACACGTGACCGCAGCCAATAGAGAGCCGCAGAAATATAGGTTAAAGAGATGTATGAAAATAATACAAGTTCAACATCTATGGTGTAAATAATAGGTTTGCGGATTTATTTGATTTCTATGTGAATAAATGCACGAACTAACCAGCTTACCTTATATGGGGCCAGAGGAACCAACTATTTTCAGAGTTTCTTCCACTTATATCCTATATTTAGTCTATACTTATTGCATATATTTTTGTTCAGTTACTATTATCGATATTTACGTATGCAAAAACATAATAAAACACATTAAAATGAGTTTATAAAGTCATATTTACAAGTGTGTTAAATATAGATTCTGCTACTTGACCATACCAACCCATATCCTAGAGCAGAGAGCGTGTCCTACTTTCGGTAACGCGCTGTCATGTTGCGTTTATTTTCTTTATATAAATATAAATGAAACTGCCTTTGGAGGAGATTGGGACATGCTGCCATCTTGTGGTGACAAGACGCTGTTACAGAGCAAAACCCACAGTCTACATCAGGCATGTCCAAACTATGGCCCGGGGACCAAAAATTGCATGTTTTTGAAATCTACTTTGATCAAGCAAATTTCGTGTGTCCTTTTGAGGGTCTAAGCCTGAACAAAGGTCTGGAGGGTCAGTTAAACTTGTTATAAATGCACAGATTTGAATTACTCACTGTTTTTATCACCAGTCTATGACCCTTGATCAGCCCTCACATTGGTCTGTGTTTTAATATTTGGCTCTTGATGAAAAGTTTGGACACCCCTGGCCTACATGAAACGCTACATTAAACATCTTTGGAGTATTGTTGGCTAAATTATTGGAGTAAATACAGTGATTTTAAAATACATGGGCTGAAACTGTTTTTAATGGAGGGTTTGACCCTTGTGAGAGCTACAGGCTACTGAGAGTGGGAAAATATTATCATAATTTTTATGTAAAGCATTTTATAACTTATCCAGTTTAGCATCTGTTATAGGAATTGTGTCACTGACCAGAAAGTAATTTAATTAGAATAAACATTTAAAGGCCCTATATTATGGCTCTGTTTTTGATCTATGCTACAATGTTGTTTTCTTATCACCAATATACCTGGAGTTGAGCTTAGTTTCATTCACATATGTTTAACACACAATTCCTGCATATTTAAGATGAGTTCTTCTCTTAAACTGAAAACACTCTGTTTCACCTTGTGATGTCATGTGATAATACAGGAAATGCTCCACTGTGTTTTTAAGCTCCACACACCTTCACTAGACATTTGGATAATTTCAGCCCAGAAACTGCCCATTTCTGCTAAAACTACACTAACACTACATGACATCACAAGGTGGAATGGAGCATTTTGCGCTTTGGAGATGAGGACAGTAGAGACGTTAACATGATGATGTTATTATATTATTATGTTTTTATACTTACCTGCCTTGTTTGTTTTTATTTGCCCAAAATACATATTGATAATCATGCATTCTTACTACTCAGGAGGTGTCAAACTCACTACAAAAAAGTTACACAGGGTAACTTTAAACCCGTTTTAAATCAGTAGTGTCAAAACATTGCTAAAATAAAACCACAGAGAGAAAAATACGAGGTTGCACTTTTGTTTATTTACATGAAAATACATCTTCATCTGTCAAAGTGACCCCAGCACATTTCTTTAATGTTTTAGAACTACACATGCACAAAGCACTAAAGAATTGGTAAAAATAAAATTAAAAAATTAAAAATACAAGGAAGGGTTGACTTACTTATGTGGAACTCAAGTATTTTAATATATCTACATAAGTTTTCCAGTCATTGCAAATGAACCTAAACATAAAAACAAAATGAAAATAAAAAGTGACCACAAGTATTCATCGTCATCGTGAAATAAAAAAAGATGCTCTCTCATACTTCATGGATACATTCAACCTCTTACCAACAAAATAAAAAATAAACATTGTTAGTACGGATTTCATTATTGTATAAATAAGAAGTCGCTCTATATTAAGCGGGATCTTTTAAGAAAACCAACATTTGTGCAAGACGTTGTAAGTAAAGTTTTAAAATGTGATCTTAACCACCTGAGAAGGAGCTATGCGGTTTGTAAGAAGGTGAAATGTTTTAGTTTATTTCATTACAGAAAATATAACACATGGAATAGAAAAACTGATGGGGTTCAACTTCCTGTTGTAGATGGCAACTTCTGAGGCCTTTTCACAATTCGAAAGATAGGATATTTTGATAGTTATTGTTAATTACTATGGCAACGGTCCTATTTAAAGGCATTAAAGGTCCTATATTAAATCATAAAATTGATTGTTGTGAGCTGTGTTAGAATGTTGTCATCAAAAACATACCTGGAGCTGTGTTTTCTTTCATTCACACACGAGAAACCCTTTATTATCAGTCTGTCTACATCTCCAACACTCAAAATGCTCCGTTCCACCTTGTGATGTCACGAAGCAGTAGTTTTTCAGTTAACAGCTGCCTTTTACTTTTATTTCAGTAGAGATGCGCAATTCCAGGCTTGAAGTAGTCCAAATGATTCTAGCGAAAGTGTGTGGAGTTTAAAAACACAATGGAGCACTTCCTGTATCACCACGTGACATCACAAGGTGGAACTGAGTGTTTTCAGTTTGAGAGAAGAACGCAGCTTAAATATGCAGGGTTTATGTGTTAAACATGTGTGAAAAAACAACAAAAAACAACAACAAAACACATCTCCAGGTTTGTGATAAGAAAAAAACACTATAACAGATCAGAAAACAGTGTAATATTGTCCCTTTACATAATTGTAGTACAAATTACAATTATCAGTTCACGTTTTCCCAATTAACATACTTTAAAACATAATTTCCAAGGAATTTGTTCAGTCAATTAGCGAACAATGCCTCAACTACCTGCAGCATGATAAATATCATCTCAAGGTGCATTACTTGGCCTCTCTTTTCGTATCTATTATTAAAGCGTTGTGAGAGCTGGACTTGTGTCTGTCTGTCGGTCCAGGGTCCCTCAGTGGACTCTGCATCATTCAGAGGCTCCACTGTCCTCCTCTCAGCAAAGTCTCACTGATAATGCAAACGATACACAGCACGACCATTCAAAGCATTAAAACTATGGGGGTTTATGAGGAGAAGTCTAAGCTACTCAATAATGCAACACAGAAGAAGCGTGGAGCTGGACCAGTGTTTTCTAAAGTCTCAGGGTGAGTTGCGAAAACAGAAAGTTCAAGTTCAAGCTCTGGAATAAAATAAAATAAGGGTGTAAAAGTCAACGGTTGAGGTTTGTTTTGATACTTTCCAGCTGATCATTCATGTCAACAACAGTTTAGATTTAGTTGAAACTAGCGAGATGATTTGTGCGCTTAAAGTTTTTTGGTTCGTCGCTCTCACCTTTTGAAATGAAAATCAAACACCTAAACGGGACCATGAACTGTACTGATCGAAACGTTTAATGTACTGATCCTGAAAATGTGCTGTTTGAATCAGTTTTGTATTTTTTCTTGAGTTTCAGACTATATTAAAACATTTCGCTAATGTTTTGCATTGCGTCACCACGGTAACTGTTGAACATTCTGCCAATTGAGATTGAGATACATGTACAACACCCCCCAATGTAATGTCACTGCAAAGTATCAATACATCATCAAATTAATCGACAAACTTTTCACACCAAATACCACCTAAGATAATATTCCTTTGGTTTTCAGACTTCCACAAGATCTAAACCCAGACTAGGGATGCACCGATTCAGCTTTTTTAGTTCCAATACTGATCAATACTCTGGAAAATTGCATTGTTTTCCCCCTCAAAACACACACAACTAAGTACAAATTTGACCCAGTTGTGTAATTTAACGCATTTATCCTTCAAGTGATTAACAGTTTTGCATGAATTAAAGTTCAAACATTATGAGACATCCTGGACGTACATATTTCAGTACATATATGTCACATTACATCCAACTAAACAACTGAACTGATACCCAAAGTTTCCTGGATTGGTACGTCCCTAACCTGGACTATATCAGGCTAAAACAAGTCTGAAGTGAGACCGAACCAGGTCTAAAATTAGAAAAAATCACGGGTAAAGCAGTTCTAAGAAGAAAAGTTAACTCAAAGAATCACAAAAGCATAAACATAAACTGTCTCTGAATAAAACAAATACTCAAACTGCAGAGGGTCCCAAGAACCACAGTTTGAGAAACAGTATAAAAACCACTACAAGAATGTTAAACAGTAAATTACAATAATGTTTTAAGATATAATTCGGACAAGACGTGCCCAAATGTGGAGTCAGGACACTTCTAGTTCCTCATTAATCCACATAACGGGTAAAAAAATCCACAAAATGCCATTGTTCTGATTTCCTTACGTCTGTAAAACTGACAAAAATTCCTTAAAATACCTTAAAATTGTTAAAAAACTCAAACTTTAGTCCCAGTCTGAGGCCGTCAAGTTCAGCCTTTGTCTTCTTGTAACTTAGCAACCATCATCTTGGCCAGACACGAGTTGCATCCAAATGATCTGAAGTGGTTTTCTTAAAGGGAAGGGCTGCAGCTGGCTTTGAAAAGGTCTGAGCTTTGTAAGAAGGAAATAAAAATCAACTTTTACTATATACTTAAAGGTGCACTGTGTAACTTTTCTGGTGGAGGGTCCGTCAAATGCTTTTCTCCATGGAGATTTTTAATTTTTTGTCACAATCAGAATATATGTTTTTCTAGGTATTTTTGAGCTCTAAAACCGCCTGTAATTGAATAAATGTAAGGTAGAGCTGTTTAATGTCATACTGTGGAACATTCCAGGCAGAGCAATGACATTTGCATGGAAACAAGCAGGTGAGGGACCCCCAAACCAAAAGTTACGTAGTGCATCTTTAATGACAAAATACATGTATACTAAGATATGGCTGTGATTGTCCATTCTATAGTATAAACCCATGGTAAAAAGTGGTATAATATATAAAATGAGTTGCAAAAATAGCCATGTTTTCATGAATGGTTTAACCAGGGGTGGACTGGGGCCCAAAAAACGGCCCTGGACTTTTCCGATTCCCAGTCCGCCCCTGGGTCTAACTTTGTGGACGTACACAGAAAGCCCCATATTAAGATGCAGTGTACTGAGCGTTCCCATGGATTATTTCACAGTTTTGTTTCCCTGCCGCTTTCATTGTTAAATCCATTTCCACAAGTTAAGAAAAAAAACTACATGTCGTCAAAAGTTCTTACACTTTTACCACCTGAAATTAGAAATATTCATTCACACAAAACATTCTATCGATACTTTGCAGCTCATGTCATACACAGTCCCTGGGGGTGTGGTGCTATCTGAAAGCACCACTCTGTCTAAAGCTCTGGTGCTCAAAGTAGACTTTAACATATATAACATTGCAGTTACAAGTTAGCTCGCAATAGCCAACAGTTTTTCAGTTTGTCACTCGCAAATTTTTGTTGAAAATCAAACTCGTAAACGGGACCATGAACACAAAAAACACAGAAATTAGACGTTTACATCCATTTTGTATTTTTTCTTGACTTTTCAGACGATCTTGAAACTTTTTCGTCTGTGTTTTAGAACGAGTAACTGAATGGTAACTGCTGAACATTCCTCCACTAGAGAAACATGTAAAACACCCCCAGCGTGAGGTCAAAGTATCAATACACCAGAACTAAAGTCCACGTCCTCAGTGCTTAGTGGTGTAGTTACATCTTGCAACTAACATTATTTCATGTCAAATTTCACATTTCCAAAACTATTGCATTCTGTAACTATGATCTTATTTATGATTTATGGAATGTTCCACCGTATTCCCTAAATGTCTCTGTCTCCATGGAGATAAGCAGGTGATGTCAGACCAAGTTACAGGTCAGATGTGTGAAGAGGTAACCAATGCGTACAGTTAAGTACGCACATTTTTCAAGACGTATTTCTCGCAATAAAATACATGTCACTGAATATATGCAAGACCAGCAGGCCTACATTAATGCCAAACTGTGGAACATTCCAGGCAAAGTAATAACATCTCCATCATCCAACATCTAAGCAGGTGATGGACTCCCAGAGCACTTTTAAATAGAAAACCTATTCCAACGACGTCAAAACAAAGTGAAATAAGGCAGATGTGTCTGTGTAGACCTAAAATAGATCAGAACAAAGCGAATTATGAGTTGGATTAAAACACGAGTCTATTTCCTGCACGTGTCTGCGCCCTGGACCATGTCAGGCTAACAGGGTCCAAAAGGCTTCAAAGACCATGATCTCCAGACAGAACAGCACAGCAGAGCCGCTGTTTAGTGTCCGCATAAAAGAAAAACCAACTCACATCACTCACATCGTTATTTAGAGACGCACTCTGTAACGTTTCTGATGTAGGGTCCAAAAACCCGCTTGTCTTAAATGCAACTTCTGTAGTGAGGGGTTTATCAGCCTTTTGTCTAAATGGAGATGTAGTTTTAAAGTTTTAAAAGTTTTACTGTTTGTTCTCAACCTTTTAACTGCCTATAATGTATATTGTACTTGCTGTAAGGCGACCTTGAGTGTCCAGAAAGGTGCCTAATAAATAAAATGTATTATTATCATGATTATTATGATTATTATTATTATTAGATGCAATTGCTTTGCCCGGAATGTTCCACAGTACGGCATTAAACATGTCTATCATTCATTGGTTCAAACAGATGCTCAAATTTACACTCAAAATTAGCAGAGTGGGGTCCCCTGTTCACAATATTTGACCTGTAACATGGCTTTTTTTTTACCGTCTTCTTCTTGCGTCCATGGAAATATACTAGTTTAATGCTATATGATGGAACATTTCAAGCACAGCATTGACATCCATCAGTACAAAACATCCAGCAGAGAAGTTACGCCTTTCAAATAAGTCTGAGCAGAATCCTGATTTCAAAATACAAATCGAATTATCAGTTCTCTAAAAAACAAAAAAACAAAAAAAACAGTTAAATAATAGCTTAAACTTGTCCAGCTCTACTCCCAGACTCCATGTACCTCAGTATAAGGTCTAAATGCGACAGGCCCCGCCCCCGAGACCCCTGCTGCCGTCTCCTTTGAACCGTGGCTCCTAAGCGCTTTGTATTTGTTCATTAAACCAGAAGTGAAGCTGTGGAGGCAAACCTGCGTTACTAATCACTGCCATAATAAGCGTGAGCCTGTCACAGCGACGTGAGGCTGCAGAGGTTTGAATCTGTGTGTTATCATAGTTTTTTTAGAGGCAGCTGCTCACACCACTCTCTACGCAAAAGACTCAATCGAGAATCGAGACGTTTCAGATTTAAAAGCACCGAGGTTCTGGTTTATGGTTAATGTCTCTGTAATTATTGGGACAATCCACATGAAACAAGAACTGGCATAAAGTGTGACATATTTTCTACCAACAGAAATTAACTGTGGTTATTTCTTTTGCAATATTCTCAAAAATAATAATACTTTAATAATATCGTATATATTATTTTGAATTAATGTTGGTTAATTTGTATTATTGACCATTGACTGTTGCACTGTTAAATTTTCTGTTGGTTAAAAGTGTTCTGTGTAACCTTTTTGGTTGGAGATGTCGCCTGGAATGTTCCACAGTATGGCATTACACTTATATATCCCTACAGAGACGGCAAGCGATGCCACAGGGCCATGGTTACGTGTCAGATCTGCGGAGAGGCAAGTTCCCTCACAGTAAGAATGCGAGTTTTTAAGTCAATAAAAACCCATGTTACTGACTAAATGCAAGACGGTCATGTTTAATGCCGTACCGGGACATTTCAGACAAAGCTACGACATCTCCATGGAGACGAGCAGATGGCGAACTCTCCAGCAGAAAAGTTACACAGTTAAGCTCTGAGAAGTGACTGCGGTTGTGATTTTGGGCCATCCAAAAATACTAGAATTAACTTAGAAATTAATTGAAAAAAAAAAGATCAAAATGTGATTACTGTCAGCTAAAAGGACTTAAATTTATCACTTCAATCCAATCCCTAAAAAAATCATTTCATAATTTGTGGATTTTCTGTTTGGATACTTCTTTCAAAAACAAATACTTAAAATTAAAAATGTAAATTCCAAAGCGTCTAAAATGCATTCACTCTTCACTACTCACTATTCCTAACACGGTAAACCCTGCAAATTAGAAATACTGGTGTTAAAAAAAGATTTCATAATCGCACACACACACACACACACAATAAAGTAAAGTGCTAACAAACCAAAAACTAAATACAAATAAATATAAAATTATTCGTTTCACATGACACAACCTCACGCAGTCCTTATAAAATTCACTCATTTCAAGTCTTACTAATCGCAGAATGGGGAAAAGATATGATGAGGTGTTTTAAAGGCGCATTGTGTAACTTTTCTGGAGGAGGGTCAGATCTGTGGAGAGGCGACCCCGCTCACAGTCAGAACACTTGTTTTTCTCAGTATTTTTGAGCTGTAAAACCACCTGTACTTTAATAAATGTAAAGTAGAGGCGTTTAATGTCATACTGTGGAACATTCTAGTCAGAGCAATGACATCGCCATAGAAACAAGCAGGTGACGGACCCCCCACCAGACAAGTTACACAATGCACCTTTAAAGAAGAAGTTAGAGGTTGAAAATGCTTAAAAATGACTCTAGTTTTTTAGTCTTTTTGCCCCCGTTAACCCTTTGTGCCTCTCACTCTTCTGCAGTTTTGAGCACAGAATCGTCTCCCAGGATTTTGCAGAGTTCGTTGAGGCGGTTTTGCATTTCCGGGATTCCAGCCAGTTGAGATTCCAGCCTCTGTTTTTCCTCCGTGAGCGAGAGGCGCGTGGCCGTGTCCAGCTGCTCAAAACGCCACCCGCCCTCGCCATCAAACTGCAGCAGGTGGGTGTGGTACTTCCTGTGAGCGGGAGGGACAGAAACACGGGATCAGCTGACCTTTTTATTTATTCTTTATTTCAGATACACAATATTACTCGATTCCCAAAAAAAAAATAGAATACAAAACATACAAATGTCATCCATGGGATCCTTATTCTGTCCCGCCCAGTTTTGTCTCTAAGCGTCACTAAATGTCACTTTCTTTGTGGTGGCACCTCCAGTTAAAGCAGAAGCATTGTGCAAATCGACTATTCAGAGCTTTTAATCATGTTATAGTTGTGTCCTCTTTTCATGAAGTTGAAGTTAAATTTGGAGTGATTCATGCACGTTTGAGCAATCTTTAATTACTTATTTTCAATCTTTAATTACTTATTTTCAATCTTTAATTACTTATGATTAACTGGCATTTTCACAGCCACCAGCAGACGCCCACTGCTCTGTACTTACTTCATTCTTCAGTTTTATTTTTTGGTACAAATTAAAACAAATTTGCTAGTTTTCAAACACAGAAGTGAGCAGACGTGTTTCTTTTATTAAGTTGGTTTAGATTTATTAATTACTCATTATAACATAATGGGTGTTGTAGAGTAGAACTATGTAGCAGGCTCTAGCACAATATGTGTTCTTTAAGTAGGAATCTCATTCACTTCATGGAGAATTTGAGAAGTTTTGCTGCTAAAATATGAAAGCAAATTGTGTTGTGTGTTCAATGTTCATGTGCACCAAAGTCAACACTGCACTGATTCTCTGGGAGGCTTTTTTAAAATGTTTTTTTAAATATATGTCTATAATCTAAACAGAATGTGGATATAGAAACATGACTTTATTGTTCTTACCATAGTGATGGTCTGTGTGTGATGGAGAGCAGGGAGATTCCAGCGTCTTTGGCTGCCTGGAAAATCTTCCCCTCGACATCGATGCTCACGGCGCTGGTGCACTCATCCAGCAGAGCGTACTTAGGCCTGGGTACAGGAGACACAGGGGCAAAGACTGATTCATACAGTGCACAGCAAAAACTGGAGGCAGTTGTTTTTAACACAAAAAGTGTTATTTCAACTATTTGAAAGTTAATGAGGGCTCAAGTTGAGGTTATTTGCCAGAGTTGATATGGTTGAAGCTAATTCAACCTCCTTTTGTGTTAATTTGCCACCACTTCACACTCCCGTGAGAGAAGACCAGTTTGAACCACTTTTGTACATAATTTCATCTTAAATTAACTAAAATAAAGTAGAAAAATAAAACACTTCTCTGTGTTGATCAGCTAAATCAGGATAACCCCACAAAGTGTTTACTCCATTTAATCTCAAAACGTTAACTTTGGTCCAGTGTTACTTAACATTTCCAAAAATGTTAAATTAACTCTAGAACAGATTGGACTCACCCTGAGAAAATGTTAAAATTAATTGTGTGAGAGTCCATTTTAACACTCCACTTTTTGCCGTGTGTAAGATTTGTAAATAATTGTAAAAACTTGTAAAAAGCTGCGCATGGACACTTGAAAAATAAAGAGCAGCTTGCTTTGTATTATTCCTATTAAGAGGATATTTTTGCATTATTGTGGGTCATTTTATTTGGTTAAGTTCACTCTGTGGTGACAGTAGCTCAGTTTGATTGCAAAACTATCATCTGACAATACAAATACAGTATATTTTTGCTGGTATGTGCCCACCCCTAATGTCTCCTGGTGAACTTACTTGTGATAAAACATACGAGCCATCCCCATCCTCTGCTTTTCTCCCCCTGAAAGCACGTCCTTCCAGTCCAACTCTGCATCCCAACCTAAAAAGCACAGACAAATATCGTCATTTCATAGGCAGAATAAACTAAGATACCGAGATGATAAAACAGCGGAGACCTTATCATGATAAACAAATGCATATAATAATAAAGGTATGCAAAAAAAACAACAGGACTGGAATAAAGAGTTCAAAATAATAATGTAAAGAAATATGCATAATCAAACTGTTCAAAACTAAATGTGAGTGAAGCTTACGGACTCCTCTAATTACTGACTTGCAGATCACAATACTACTTAATGCATTTATCAATCAACAAACGTATATAAAAAGTTGTCCTAAATCCACCGTGTCTTGCTGTCCCACCTCCTTCTCTGGTGACGATTTGGTTGAGGTTGACGATATCCAAGATGGCCTCCAGGTCTTTGTCAGTGAGACTCCGGGCGGCCATGTCCTCCAGCGAGTCCGGGTAGATCACCTGGTCCCTCAGAGACCCCATGGACATGTACGGCCTGCACCAGAGGAAAAGGAGAGAGAAAAGGGTATTATGAGAAAAAGATACGACAAAAGACTGGATCAAGGCAATTCATGTTTAAAGGGCCCATATTACGCCATTTTCTGATCTATTTTCTAACGTTGTTTCCTCACCAAATACATACCTAGAGATTTGTTGTTTAGCGCACAAACCCTGCAAATTTAGTTCTTCTCTCAAACAGAAAACACTGTACCACCTTATGATGTCATCCAGTGGTAACAGATAAAGTGCTCCATTGTGATTTCACCCTGAGAATTTCTGAATCTACTGAACTTAAGGTAAAAAGTAGTTGTTACGTGGAACAAGGCGGGACAAAGCATTTTAAGATTGGAGATGTACAGACTATGTATTAATGCAGGTTATTCAAACACGCGTGAATGAAACAAAACAGGACTCCAGATGTTTTTCTTGAGATACCGACATTATAACATGGTTTAAAGCTCACAAGAGTAGATTTTGCGTAATATAGGACCTCTAAAGTGCAAATTTAGGAGTGTGACAGCCATGGGAAAGAAGCTGCCCCTTAGTCTGCTGACGTAATGCAGATGTACTCTGTAAATAAATCATTACACACAAGTTTATTACATTATTCCAGTCATTTGAGCACTCCTATAAACACACACACACACACAACACGGCTTTCAAGCATACAGGACCTTTTGCCGTCGAGCGCTCTTTTGTCCAAGTCTCATTTTATTAAGTGGTTTTGTCCCTAAAGACCGGATGAGTCGAACAGATGAATCCCAAAACAAAAGGCTGAGCAGTTACAACAATCAGAGGACACATGTGAACACAGAGACATGCATTAAGCTGCTGTCGTGCCCTTTGTCCTGTTGCATGTATTGGATTGTGTTACTATGGCCAGCTGGTCCTGCACCATGTATGAAATATTTACTGGTGTGTAGGAGGGTCAGAGCCTGAGTCAGCACAGTCTGTACACTGGGGTTACATTACAGTGAGGGGGTTAGGTTTACATTGTGTACAGTTTAGACATATTTACTTATTTATGTTTAAAGGTGCACTTTGTAACTTTTGTGGTGGAGGGCCCGCCATCTGCTTGTCTCCATTCTGTTATTGCTTTGCCTGGGATGTTCCACAGTATGGCATTAAACAAATATATCTTGTATTTATTCAATTACAAATTTTATTTCTCTGAACTAATACAAAACCTTCATTAGTAAATGAGTGCACATTTTAAAGAAAAATACAGTTTCACAGAACTCCTAATGAATATTGTTATTTAAATAAATATCTACGGTCATATAAATGTCCATAGTCCACTTTGGACTAAGCTACATTAAAGGCACAGTATGTAACTTTTTAGCCATGAAATAGCCTAAAATAAAAGTATATGTTTCATGTCATTCTGGTTGTGTTTATCGCACTATAAAATGTAAAAATACAGGTGTCCTTACTGTAGGTGAGCTTGCATCTCCATAAACCTGACTCTTAGTCAGTATAACTTAAAACTAATCTGTCTCCATGGAGAATGTTCCAAAGTACAGCTTTAACGTTCTATTTCAGTGGAATCATGCAGGTGACGTGCCACCTCCAGAAACTTACATACTGTACTTAAATACAACGTACTTATGTACAGAACCGTTTGTATATAGCAGAAGATGAGAGGGGTAATATGGTGATTCCTTTCTTTACATTTTTACATATCATTATATTGTCAAATATACAAGTATAATGGCAATAACTAATATAGCTAATAATACAGATTCAAACTTATCAAATGTGTGAACAGACTCGGTACTAAACCAGAACTAGGTCATAAAACCAAGTCTACATCAGGGCTGACCTGGGCTGGATCCAGAACCAAACCTGTGACTTAGTTAATTCAGGATAATTACTTAAAGGCAGTTCTTGATTGGACAGTATCTGAACAGACTGATGGTAAATATTTCACTTTGGCCTGAGCTCTGGTTTCACACACACTGCTCCTGTTACAGAGGTTACAGTTACACAGGGCTCTGTGGAGTGAGACTAAGCCCTGCACTGGTTTCCAGTGCTCTGCAGTTGATTAAGGAGAGTCGCCATTTAAGAATAAAATCTAATTATTATGATTCTTTATGATTTTAGAGTAATGTGATTGCAATAAAGTTTGCAGGTGATTATTATTAGTACTTATACATGTAGAAATATCTTGTAACATCAGATTAATTAGCAGTAATAAGGAATGTATTAAGAGGAATTAAAGTTAAAAGGTCCTATATTACACAAAAATTATTTGATCGATTTTTTTCAATTTTAGCCATGTTATCTTATTTAAAACATACCTGGATTTGTGTTTTCTTTCATTCACACATGTTTGAGTAATCCTGCATTTTTTGGCTGCTTGCATCTCCAAAGATCAAAATGCTCTGTTCCACTTTGTGATGTCATGTGGTAGTGATACTTTTCAAGTTAACAGCTACGTTTTACCTTTAGTTTATTACAGATTGGCAATTCCAAAAATGAAATTATTACAGATTGGCAATTCCAAAAATGAAATTATTGAAATTATTCTGGTGAAAGTGTAGGGAGTTAAAAAACACAGGGGAGCACTTCCTGCATTACTGCATGTCATCACAAGGTGGAACAGAGTCTCTTCCGTCTGAGAAAAGAACTCTAAATATGCAGGTTTGTGTGTTAAACATGTGTGAATGGAACAAAACACAGCTCCAGGTGTGTGATGAGGAAATAACATTATAACATCAGAAAATAGCATAATATGAGTCCTTTAAAATGTGCTCCCTAAGATTAAGTGTAACTGTTTTGCTCATAACTGAGAACTTTCTATTATCTAAATAATTACACCGTTTAAAATTATGTTAATTATAACCAAATACCAAAGCCGCTGTGAGCTTGTACCTCTGTGGGATATAAAACATGTGCTGAGGGGAGGGTTTGTGCAGGCAGCCTCCATAGACGGGCCACAGACCGCTCAGGATCCTGAACAGAGAGCTCTTCCCACAGCCGTTTGGTCCAGTGATCAGCAGGTGCATGCCCTCCTCCACCTGAAACACACAGAACAAGTATAATCCACAGACTGCGTGGACATAGCAAACCCACTAGACGCCACCTTCCAAAGTGAGAATCAATCAATCAATTGTCCCTCTCTCTCTGTAACCGCTGCAGTGAGCCTCATCATTTTGGTCTTAAAATGTTCGTATTAACCCGCTCTACATGATCCTGGTGTTTTTATTTCACTATTTTGTCTGTAAATAAATCATATTCCAAATTCACCCCTATAACTGCTAGCCTCTGTGAGCTTCATTTGACTGGAGCCGAACACTACGGGTGACATCACACTCACTCCGTTCACTTCTTTAAACAGTCTATGATACAACCAAATAACATCAATCAATAAAACAAGAGAATATAGAGTTTGAAGACACATGTATTGATTTATTATTAGCTCCTTAGTGACGCTGTCTTTTTATTTTTACTGGACTTAGAGCATAAATAGTTAAAGTTTAGTTTAGTTTAGTTTATTAGTTTATTTGACAGGGACAATGCACATAAAAACATTGACCTACACAAAAGAGGTAATATATTTGTGCCAGGTTATAGCAAATATGCTAAATTCCACCTGCAGTCCCTGGACAGGTTGATATAAAATGGCAGATATGCCAATAAAATACCATTAAAAACAACTAACAAAATGGTAACTCAGTCATAGAGATAAGATAAGATCAGTCACAAAGCATAAATAGTTAAGGGCCCATGTTACACAATTTTCTGATCCCTGTTATAATGTTGTTTTCTCATCACAAAATACCTGAAGTTGTGTTTTGTTTCATTCATACGTTTAACACAAATTTTGCACATTTAGGCTGATTTCTTTTCTCAGACAAAAAGCACGGCTCCACTTTGTGATGTCATGTGGTAATGGTCATTTTAAACTCTATACACCTTCACTAGAATCATATGGAAAATTTCAGCCCAGGAACCCCTCCATCTCTACTGAACTGAAAAGTAAAAGTAGCTGTTCACTTGAAAACTACTACTGCATGACATCAGAAGGTGGAACAGAGCATTTAGAGCTTTGGAGATGTAGACAAACTAATAATAAAGGATTACACAAACACGTGCAAATGAAACAAACACAACTCCAGGTCTGTTTTTGATGAGGTAACAGAATTATAACATGATTTAAAGGGGAAGTTCAGAATTTTGGACACAGGGCCTCATTTCCTCATGAGCCAGAGTGTTGGAGACATGTGGAGACACTTTTTTAAATATTCCATCCAGTCCTTGTGTTTGCAGAGGTTGCTGGTGCTAGGCTAGTGCATGTCAATGGCCATAGTTCCAGTATGCTAAAGTCTATTTCCACTCTTTTTTTTTCTTTTTCTTTTAAAAGACAATTGAAACAAATGTTGCTCATCTGAATGTATAGTACAGCTTAAAGTGTTCATAAATGTGATCTTCTGTTCATGATGTAATGAAAATGTTTTTCGGGGAGGTGGCCTCATAAGACCATGAATGGTCTTCTCACACTCACCTGCACTGAAATGTTTATATTTTTTAGTATTGTGAAATTGTTTTAATTTTATGTGCAAATAAAAATCTAAACTAATCTAAAATAGTTGTCCTGCCTCTAACCTTTCATCGCATGAATCGTCACATGTTAAGGAACTATCTCATACATCAGTCCGCCGCTGCCGAGCTTCTATCAGGAAGTACAACTCGCTGCTGCTGCTCAGACATAAATCCTTCAAATACAAGGTTGGTTTTACTTCTAAAATTATTCTATCGACAGACATTCACATCGACAGTCTGGAGTTATTATTGCTGTTTTCCTTCTTCAAATACAAAGACTGGATGGAATATTTTAAAAAGTGTCTCCACACGTCTCCAACTCCCTGGCTCAATAGGAAATGAAGCCCTATGTCCAAAATCCCGAACTGTCCCTTTAAAGCTCATAAGAGTCAGTTTTGCGTAATATAATGCATACTTTATAATGCTTTACGTGCATAGGCTTTATTGGTAATTAATAGGCTCTGTAATGTGTAATGCAAATCTGATATAATTTCATTGTACCACTTGCATGCATAAGTGACAAGTTCCTCCAAATTCTTCAAGTTAACTTTTTAACCATTTAACAATGAAATGTATTGTCACAATATTTCAATATCCAGTGATCCTCAAAGGAATAAGACTGGACAAACACCACATGAAGGTCTAAGATCTAATGAGACCACTGGGGAAGCTCCGCGCACAGCCCCTGGTGAATGTTCTGTCTAAAAGCTCCATTCAAAGAACCATCAGAGCACCTCAGTGCCCTGAAACAGAGCACGGGAGCAGGAAATGATCTTTTTTTACTCACTTGAAAGTTTAAGCAGGAGACCACAACATCCCCATTTGGTGTGATGATGGGCACACTCTCACACACGATGCCTTGGTCCACGTCGATCACTTCCCCTGCACAAACACAAAGAAAGAAGCATCATTTTAACTTTTCACACAAATACAGGCTTAGCTACTTATAAAGGATTAGACATCTGTTATATTTTTCTTGGTTTCTCTTTGTTATCAGTCTTTGTAAGATCAGATTTAGAGGTCAAAGGTAACTTTTTTTCCAATGGATTCTTTTAAAACAGCCATACTGTACTGTTATTGCTATATGGTTATAATCCGTGAATCATGTTCTATTTGTGAGCTTCAGGATAGATTTTAAAGTTCTTTTATTGGTTTATAAAGCTCTTAATGGTCTTAGCCCTATTTATTTATCTGATCTGCTTTTATCATATGAGCCTCTCGGACTCTCAGGTCCTCAGGTCTTTTCTTTTAACTGTCCAAACTAAAACTCACAGTGAGGTGACGTTCAGCTTTTACAGCCTCCAACAGTCGACCTGAGGATCTGAGGTCCGCTGCAAGTGTTCATATTTTTAAAAGTAAACTCAAAACATATCTTTTTAATTTAGCTTTTAATTGAAACTTTTATTTGTTTTTAATTATTATTATTATTATTTATTAGTAGTATATTTGTTTTAAATTAAATTATTAGTATTTTACTTAATCTCTGTCTAACTTTAGCTCTTCATTTTTATTTTCACTATAACCTTTACAAGCTTTATGTTTTATGTTTTATTTTTTCTATCTAAACTGTTGTAAATGTGGGAGAAACAACGGGGTGAGGGTGGTGCTGCTGTTGTTTTTAACCATTGTCATTTTTCTGTTGCATGTGAAGCACTTTGTGCTACATTTCAAATGTATGAAAAGTGCTATACAAATAAAGTTTGATAGACTGATTATATTTTGCACATTCTGAATCACAATAGTCATCTGAAACGGCTTAGTAAAAGAAACAAGTCCACATTATGATGTTTTTTTAAATACAATAGTATACTATATCTGTCACAGTTACTATACTCACTTATTGTTGAAAAAATGATAGATGTGTGGGGCTAGAAATTTGCAGTTGTGTGTATGTTGCCTTGACTACGAGAAAGTCAAACAATTAACATCCATGACTGACTTGCTATAATCACTAAATACTGGGTTTCATTGTGCTATTTATTTATCACAACTCCATCCATTCACATTATATTTCATTTAAGAAAAGTGTGGACTGGATTAGCTTTTGGATTATAGCGTCTTCAATTGTGACATCATATTTTCTCAGTTGTGACATGCCTATAATTTACTCATCAGCAAAACAAACTTCAATTTCTGATAAAAAGTGTTGAAAAACATCTGGAAAAGTACTGACTTAAATGAAACTTGAATACAGTGGGTTCCAGACTCACTTGAGGCACATAAGTTTCCTATAATAACTAATAGTGTGTTACATTGTGCTATTATTTATCACAACTCTGTCTATTCACAATATACATACGGTATACACATATCATATACATATTAATTTAAATTATGCGCACTTAACACTTGTGAGCTTTATGCCATGTTAGAATGGTACCAGGAGTTGTGTTTTGTTTCATTCACACATGTTTGCGTAATCCTGTATTATTAGCTTGTCTACATCTCCAAAGCGCAAAATGCTCTGTTCCACCTTGTGATGTCATCAAGTTCAAGTTAACAGCCGCAAGTTACCTTGTGCTGAGTAGAGATTAGCAATAACAGGGCAGAAATCATCCAAATGATTCTCGTGAAGGTGTGTGGAGTTTAAAGACACAGTGGAGCCACATGACATCACAAGGTGGAACCGTGTGTTTTCAGTTTGAGAGAAGAACTCAGCCTAAATATGCAGGATTTGTGTGTTAAACATGTGGGAAGGAAACAAAACACAACTCCAGGTATGTCTGTGATGAGGAAAAGACTTTCTAACTCATAAAATAGTGTAATATGGGCGCTTGAATCTGTGCATCAGACCCGGACGTACCCCTGATCTCCAGAGGTCCGTCTATGTGCATGCCGGGCTTGCTCTTCTTGTCGCCTCCTGTGGTTGCCGTTAGCGACGAGCGTTTGTAAATGCCCTTTTGGACGTCCTCAAACACCACAAACATGTTGTGCACCCGAGCTGTGTATCCCGCCAGCTCGGTGACCTGGGGGACAAAGAGAAGTGAAAGGTCAGGGCATGTTTATGTGAGGCAAACAAGCATGAGATTCTGCTAAGGTTCTGTCATGGCCAAACTACAGTATACTACTGTATTTTGAAAGGTGAACTGTGTAGCCATCACCTGCCTCTATGGATATGTCACTGCTCTGCCTGGAATGTTCCACAGTATGACATTAAACAGCTTTACCTTAGGCTTATTCAATTACATGTGGTTTTATAGCTCAAAAATACCCAGAAAAACAGGCATTTTGACTGTGAGCGCCGTCGCCTCTCCACAGATCTGAGATGTAACTTGGTCTGGTTTGGTCCCCATGGAGATAGAAAGGTTTAACATTCCAGACAAAGCAATAACATCTCCATGAAGAAAACCACTTGACAGACCGTCCACCAGAAAAGTTACACAATGCACCTTTAACTGTCAGAGTGCAGATTTCTTATTTTAGTTTATGTTTAATATCTCTATAATTGCATGAAAGAAAAAATGGCACTAAGTTTAATGTCTTCTATGACAGTATATCTAAACAACAAAAGTTAAAATGTTTTTTCATAATAACTTTAGATACTTTCCATTATTCAGCCCCAAAGACATGTTAACATATAGCTAATTTAAGTCTAATCCCTCGGTAGAATAGTAGGATCCATAGCAAAAGAAAAATTTTGTCAACTGGACAAGTGTATTTTTAGAGAACAGAAGTTAATTTTTCTTTTGCTATAAGAAGGCAAACCAGTGGAGCCAATCCTGAACAAAAACTGTACAATGGGGTTCAACATTTTGTGGATCAAAAACAGGAAATCCCCCATAAAGTTATATATGCCACTGCCCTCCATCTCAAATTATGACATCTGAACATGAACTAAACATATTAAGACTGATTTACAATTATTCATACTGATAAACATGTTCCATCAATGAAAAATACATCTTTACCATATTTTACTCTCAAACACCAGAGAACCACATGGCCTTAGTTTTACACTGAATACAGCATTTCCTTATAGAACTTTCTCAAACACCTTTTTATTTCTACTGACACTCTGAACCTGACAGAGTTTGTTAATACAGCTTCAAGCACCAGCGACAGTTCTGAGAATCCGCAGACGTCATGCGAACAAGTGTGATGTGGTTCAGTCGAGGCCGTCAGGAAAACGAGGGAAGAACAGAGATATGACGTATCCCTTTTCCTATTCTAGAGCAGGCCTGTCACAATACCATATTTTAAAGTGCAATTTACTGCTGTTGTAAATAAAGATGATAAACGATAATACTGAAACTAAACCATAAAGCTGAACTATCCTAAAAAGCAATGCTTCAGTTATTAGATTGAATAGTTTTAGTTCATAATTGATCTATTTACTGCTCAAATTTGATCACATTGCAGAAAAATAACCAAAAACTCTCACTAGAACAAAGAAAAATGTACTCAAAATAAATACCGACACCCGAAAATATTCTTCTCTCTGTCAAACATAGTGGGTATAGTATTTACTGTGACAGGCCTAACTAAAGCTACTACTTCATTTGACCAGGAAAAAATGTGTATTGTCAACTGAAAAAGGCACTACCCTGAAAAACAAACCATGTGCTGAGCTGTAATCACAACACAGTGACATAGGAAACACTTTATTTGCAACCTACAATTCGCAATTGCAAATTATAATCATTGGTAAGGATGGTGCAAGATCTCGTGCAAGACAAAACTGCTACAAGATTGTGTACACATGAGAAAAATGATCTTGTGAGATTTTTTTTGTCTGTGTTTACATTTGGACTGGAAAAAAGGGTTACATTTTGGTGAGTTACATCTCTTATAGTTCCTAAAAGCAATGCTAGAATGGAAACAAAAACATGAAATCAAATTTAATAAAAATGCGTGGCAAAAATTGGAAACTGAATCGCAAAATGTATATATTAGGAATTAAGTTAAAATTTCGTCTTGTCTCGTCCTGTGGAAATTGTGTCTCGTCCCATCCCTAATAGTCGTATTTGGCAGCTTGTCCTCCTAAGTATTTTTGTTGAATGAACACATTAGTTTAACAAAGTGCACCATCAGAATCAGAATCAGAATCAGAATTACTTTTATTCATCCCCAAGGGGAAATTTTCTTCATTACAGATGCAACCGACCAAGAGCATGTAGACAGAATCAAGTTTCAAAAATAAGATAAGATAAATACAATAAGATAAAAGATAAAAATAGTTCTCTCTGAGAAATTATTTACATCAGTGACATTAAAAACAACCACATGAATAAACAACATACAATCAAGCGACATATGACACTGTGAAATAAACAAGTTATCAAGAATAAGGAGCGAAAATATTAGTCAGAACTAAATTATTTAAAATATATATTCAAAAAAAGATATGAAGGGAAATGTCAGAGAAAAAAACGTAAAAATGTAAAGTGGAGCAAAGCCAACAGCAATGAATGAATGAAGTGAGAGAGTGAAGAGATACAGAAGTGCAGCTCTAAAGATCAACAGATGGAGGATTATTCACAGAGACTAAGCCCCAAGAGCCACTGGCCACTTCACAAACCCTATCTATGCATTCACACACACACACACACACACACACACGCACACACGCACACACACACACACACACACACACACACACCACTGCTGGCTGACCTAGTGACATAAGAGACTGAGAGGCAGGGAAAGAGGAAGTGGATTCTGATTATAGCTTCACATGAAATAACAGTCAAATAGAAAGAAATGGACATACATACATATTTAGGTCATATGATGTTAAAATGGAAACATATAAGACTTTCTAATCCTGTAGTTAAGTTTTTATTTTAGATTTTTTCTCAAATATAATGCTCCGGGATGCTTTTAACTGTACGCTGAGAATTTAATTTAATTTTGAAAACATCAGTAACAGATCTAATCGCAGTTGTAATGTAAAGGTCATATTTTCAGGCTGCTCTCGAGTGAACTTCCCCGAGGCCACAGTCACAGTCACACAGTCCACAAGGTTAAAGGAATGTTTTGGATACAAAGAACTGCTCAAAACAGAAGACAAGGCTACAGCATGAGAAAGCACGACACGCATAACAAGGCGAACTAAAACTAGGGATGGCAGATAAATGGGCAACAATATGCAACAAGAAAAATTGGAAAATAATTGCAAAAAAAAATTATTCGATCTAATAATTTTTGTTTCTTGCATTTGGAGTTTGCTTTTCTGTACATATGATTTTGTGAACTATGCTCGGAAAAAAATAAATAAACCAAATAATGAGAATAAAGCAAATTCTGTTCTATTCTATTCCACCGGCTTGTCACTGTGAAAAAGTTATTTACCTTGTATGTTTGCACATTTACAGTATGACTGAGTCTGTCTCCATGCTCATGGTGACAAACAGGTGACACCATCAGACCATGTTAGATCTGTGGAGAGGTGAGTCAGTTCACAATAAGAATGTATGTTTTTTCAAGGTACGTTTTAGCAATAAAAACGCCCGTACTGAATAAATGCAAGATAAATGAGAATAAATGTACCTTTTTTTTAGTTTTGACACACGTCTCTACTGAAAACATTTGCGAAACAGCTCACACCAAGAATGGAGCATCAAAATATTTTCCTTTTGCTGTTATGCTTGAGTTTCAATATTGACAGTAACAGAGTTTGTGCCAGTTTATTTTATCACATGAGAACAGACCTGGAGTATTGAAAAAAACAAGATGAATTCACCGATCATGTGTGTGAATGAGACCAAGACCACCTAAGCCCATGTTTAGGTAAACGTTTGAATCAAATGATCAAACTAAACCAAGCATAAAAAGAATAGCTAAAACTGAAAAAACTGTAATGCCATACTGTGGAACATTCCAAACAAAGCAAGAACATCTCCATGGAGAGAAAGTTACATAGTGCTAGGCCTGTCACGATAAATAATACATCAAACTTCAATATATAAAAGCTGGAACTATTTTTTTAGTGTGTCTGGACATTTTCTGTACACTACTGGGAAATGCTTGTTTATTTTTGCCTTTTTGTTGAGATTTAAGCCATAAAAGGTTGAATTAGTAACTTCTATGACTCATTACAGATGCAAACTAAAAAAGTGTTTTAATCTGCTGTTTATTTATTGCAGCTCATGATTTGTTTTTATAATATTGTACATTTAGAATAGTTTTATCTGCTTTTGGATTATAGAGACAGTGGCATAAATTTGCTTAAATATGATCACTTATCGTCTGCTTTTACTTCAGCAATATATTCACTTCGAAATATGTTACTGCGACAGGCTTACGTAGTGCATTTTTTATTGTAACTTCCAGACTGCAGTAGACTTCCTGTTTTATGACGGGTTTATATTGCCAAATCAAGGAAGAGACTGCAGCATAACAGACGAGTGTCCATAATGATCACAGAGTATTAGTTTAGTGTAAATACGTCTTTGGATGAATGGGCTGCTGACTCTCGTGGTCTGGGTCATATCATCTGGACATGTCATTCACTTTAGTGCGCGTTTGAGTTATAAACAAGAATGCACTTCCACAGTTAAATTACACTGTGCCGAGTCTGCAGCGTGTAGAGACTTGCTACTGTATAAACGCAGATTCTGGAAAAGCCACTGAGCTATTCCTGCTATGTTCTTGGAAAGGCGTCAAGAGCAGATTGTTAACACTTTGCAGTGAGATGAAGCAAAACTGAGAAATGTATAGTAACAATATTAAAGAAACAATGGGCAATAATGTTAGAACTGACAATGAAAATATCCACATACTCACATAACCCATTTAATAAAAAGTTGAGCTTTCATTCCATCAATTAATTATATATAATTAAAATACAGGAAGTGCTCCACTGTGTTATTAAACGTCGTACACCTTCACTAGAATCATTTGGATAATTTCAGCACTAGAATTGCACATCTCTGCTGAACTAAAGGTAAAATGTAGCTGTCAACTTAAAAACTACCAGTACATGACATCATAAGGTGGAACAGAGCATTTTGAGCTTTGGAGATTTGGAGGGTTACTCAAACAAAACACAACTCCAGTTCTGTTTTTTAGTAGGTAACAACATTATAACATGGCTTATATCGCACAAGAGTTAATTTTATGTAATAAAGAAGGACCTTTAACCACTGTTTGCTTAATCATATTGTATTTAGTCAAGAATATTCACTATACATACAAGAGCTAAGCAGAAGTGTGCGCCAGTCCTCATTGATAAAACTCACATGAGCAAACAACTACGCTCTTGAGCTTTGCATTTCCAAAACACTGAGACAACCAAACAAAACAAAATTGAAACTTGTTTAAACACAAACTGGGCGAACGATCAAAGCATTTAGACGAGTACCGACCGGAATCTTTACAAACTTGATAAATGCGGAGCTCTCAAATCCTCTAATAAACCTTAAAATGCAAGACTGAAGTGGGGAGAGAGCAAGAATGATTTAAATTCAGGAGAGACCAACAGTTTGGCGAACACACCGAACAAGGAATTCCATTGAGAGCGTTTTATTAATCACAGCCAACTCAGTAAAGTGCAGTAAAAGCTGTGTCGACTGAAATAAAAAGAGAAAAACAAGCATAGAGACATCGTGCATACGAAAAGCTGAAAAACGATATGTACCGCTTAGGTCAACACTAACGACTTTACAATGCATAGAGTCATATTATAAAACTAGATTACATATACTGGACTATACTACGCTTCTATTCACCAAACTAGGGACTGGCTAAAAAAAGACTTTAACTTAAGACTGGTCCAGTTCTGGTTCGTGTAATTGGGGTAAGCAGACTGGGAATGTAAAAGTTGAATTTGCCTATAACAGATTTCAGTTTCCATTGTGAGGGCTTTTGGACATTCAAATTGGAATTTTGTTTATTTACCGTATTTTCCAGACTATAAGCCGCTACTTTTGTCCCAGGCTTTGAACCATGCGGCTTTTACAAATGTGCGGCTATTCTGTGGATTTTTCTTCCACCGCTAGGGGGCGCTCTAACCGGAATTTCAAAAACAAGACAGACGGAAAATTAATGCAAAGAAGAATACGCTACTTTTTATTTAGCAGATATAACACGCACAACAAATTACTAACTGGTAATTATTTTCAAATCCTCGCCCCTTCATCATGAAAAGCACACGAAGAAGTAATGAAGAAAAATTAAGGTAATCAATTACCGGTTCTTTTCTGTTTTTTGACCCGTTTTAATCAGCACAGTTGCTGCCGTGTTAAAAGGCACTGTTCAGAAAGAATCTGTTCAGGTAAATAAATGTACATTTACAGTACAAATCGTTCTGTATATGCATTAAATATCTCATTTTTCAACATGGATATCAGCGGCTTATAGCCCGGTTACGGCTTGTATATCTTTTTTTTTTTGTAAAAATAAGAGTGAATGCGGCTTATATACCGGTGCACTCTATAGTCCAGAAAATACGGTAATTAAATTTTTTTCTATGCCAACTCTCCATCATTTTGTATTCCAGGGGTATAGCTGGATAGAGCCAAGAATTCAAACAAATTAATGTTATATCAAAAGCTGTTGTGATCTCTATACATTATTAATATTTACAACCATAATGATATAGGTTGTCAAAAGATTTCTGGTAAATTCCCATAGATTCTGAATCCAACAGTTGTAACACTGGATCTGTGAGTGTTTTGTAGCTGAAGTCCTGACTAGGGATCCAGCTTTTTCAATTCCGATACCGATACTTTGGCTTTACATGTCAATCTGTCAATACACGATACCAACCGGTACAAGCGCAGAGACTCAAAACATCCTTTATTTCCTTTAAACTAAACTAAAATAAGACAAAAGTGGATCTGTGAGTGTTACCTCTTTATACGAGGACATGATTCTCTCGATGGCGTCCGCTCCAGAGGCCAGGAGGTTCCTCGCTGTGGTGAAGGCCTCTGTGCGTTCGCTCACCATGACCTGAGGCTGCCCGTCTGCACTCGCTGCCCAAAACACAACAGGGTTTAACCGACGGCAAATAACAGGGGACACAGTAATACACATTAGGGCCGCAAGAGAAATCAAAGTCTAACCGAAAGCACAAGTTGAACGGACGCAATTAGCAAATCGTAAAGGCCACAATTTTAGAACATAACAGAATTTCCTCCACAAACAATAATATATATTCAGTTTTATAGTTTGCAGTTTGGATCTGTGCAAACATGTTCTGAAATGTGATTCTTGTATTAGCTTGTCAGTTCATATTTCATATTTTTGTCAATTCTTCTGGACACGTTTAACATGTGAATTTCTAACAGAATCCTATTATTAAAGCATAAATGGAAAATCTAACTGCAAACGTCATGCATGTCGGAAACATCGCGATTAGCTAGGGATGGGATGAGACACAGTTTCTACAAGACGACACATGAGACGAGATTCGGCTCACGAAAACAAGACAAAACAAGATTTAGATTTTTTTTTATTTTTTTTTTTAAATAAATGAATTGTGCCAGTTCACAACTTTGGCTTCACAATTTTTGGCTCTCAAGAGGAGTTACTCTGTAAAATTAACGCCGTTTTTATCCAAAGTAAATGTACAAATATAAGGAAAAAAAATCTCACGAGATAATTTTCCACATGTGTGCAAAGTCTTTTGGCTATTTTGCCTCGTGAGATTTTGTGGCTCGAGATCTTGTCCCGTCCCTAAAGTCGCCCTAATACACGTCTATGCACAATATATACGAACTCTTTGTGAATAGAAAACAACAGTGTGGAGCTCTACACCCCCAACACAAAGCTGGCTATGATTCCAGAAGTAAAATCACCGTTCACCATAAATTATCCCAATAACCTTTTCAAATTACATAAATACAAGTTTGACTATGTAATAACTAGGGATGGTACAAGACTGTGCGCACAAGAGAAAAATGATCTCATGAGATTTTTTACATGTGTTTACATTTAGACTGGACAAAAAAAGGGTGAGATGTTGGTGAGTTAACATCTCTCACAGTTCCAAAAAGCGGTACAGGAATGGAAGCAAAACTACAAAATAAAATAAATAAAAACAAACTTGTGAGGCCAAAATGTTAAAATCTCGACTTGTCTCGTTCTTGTGGACCGGATCTTACATCTCATCTCATCTCATCCCTTCCATCCACTGTTAATTTTCCCCATAATCTTTTAAAATTGGACTCTGTAATCCCTGGTGTCCATAGCTTCACGTTGGCTATTATGCTTTGTTTAAAAATGTGTTAAAAATGTACCATTATTTTGTTCCAAATTATTGTACTGTGTAATTACTATTTTTTAAGAGCACTCTGAAAAGATTAGTGGTTATTAAATTGACAGATATTAAAACAATAAATAATAATAATAATTTTGTGTACAGCAATGAATACATTTCTGTGTATTTTGAAGTTTAAAGTATCATTTTTAGGGTAAATATAAGTACACTGAACATTAGTTTCATCATAGCTACTTGCCTTTGTCGAGAATTAAAAGTTCAGACTCATAATAAACTTAAAATTCTGGGAGTTTTACTTCCGGAGGTGGGCAAGACAGTGGAGCTGTACTGAGATGCCACAGACAGAATTTGAATATTACTCACAAAGGAGACTCCTTATAAAGGCTGATTTGAATGTAACTCTAATGGCAGCAGGAGGTGTGGGAGGCAGGTTTCACATGTGCTAATCAGAGGAAAATCTACTGCTGTGAGAAATGAGCCAACTCATCTGACATGTGCCAACTACAACGGAGCCAGATGCTAATAAACATGTAGCCTGTGTAGAGCAAAAACAGGGCATAATTTCTGAAGTGCATTAATATCATGTTGTCGAAGTTTACGCCTAACTAACTGCAATTAAGGAATATATTTTTGCTTTTATCTGAGGATTAATCTGAACTGCAGATCTCTTGTGTGTATCTTCTTGTATGTTTGATATTGTGACATAGCTGGAGTTGTGTTTTTTTCATTCACACATATTTGAATAATCCTTTATTATTAGTCTGGCTACAACTCTAAAGCTCAAAATGCTCCGTTCCACCTTGTGAAGTTATGAAGTTGTATAGTTTTCAGTTTAACAGCTACGTTTTACCTTTTGTTTAGTTCAGATTGGCAATTCCAGGGCTGAAATCATCCAAATGATTCTAGTGAAGGTGTGTGGAGTGTTTTCTGTTTGAGAGAAACACTCAGCTAAATATTTTGGGGTTTGTGTGTTAAACAAGTGTGAATGAAACAGAACAGAACTCCAGGAATGTTTCTGATAAGGAAACAATATTATAACATAGATAATAGTGTAATATGGGCTCTCTAATCATAATCACCCCTACAATTTACAAAGTCAACATTTGACTTCATATGTTTCTTTTTATGGTTAATATACACTTTAAAGTCCCTACAGGGAAATCTGTCCTCTGCATTTGACCCATCCTTCAATGCTGCTGTTAGGAGCAGTGAGCCCAAGAACACAAATCTTGAACTTGGTCACGACTATATTAGATGGAAGATTTGGTCTATGGTGCATGTTTTGGGTTAAAGGGGGGAGTTGAACCTAGAACTAGAGATCGACCGATATGGGTTTTTTCATGGCTGATACAGATTATTTAGAATCCAGAGAAAATGACGGTTAATAAGGTTGGGCTGATATGTAGGGCCAGTTTTGATTATTTTCCCCAAATGATATAATTTGTGAAGAGTTGTATGTATGTTTTGAGCAGTTATCTTTTCACACTGAAGTTTTTTATGCATATTTTCAGGCAGCAGGTTGGCCAAAACAAAATATCGGCCCTTTCTTGAGATTTAAAGCCATTATATTGGCGTATCTCTACTCTGTACCTTCTTGCTGTGAGGTGAGAGTGCTAGCCGTGCAGCCCATATTATAATTCCCTTATTCTAATATTAATTCAAGGCCACCTTACCACTGTCAGCAAAGCCGGTGGCAGTGATGATGGGCACTGCCACCATGACGAGCCCACTGCTGCTCCACACGTACTTCATGAGGAACTGCTCGATCATGATGTACCACAGACGCTTGGACAGAATCAGGTTCATCTGGTCGGCCAGGGCTCGGTAACACTTCTGCAGCTGAAGCATCTCCACCTGCACCAGAACACCAGAACGTTACACAGATGCTACAGCAGAATGTGTTTAAGCCTGGTGGTGGGTGTACAACCACCTGGGCTGAACTGAATAATACCACACGGCTGTTTGGTGTTTTGCTATTATTTTACTGGATATTATTGTGTATTTTGCTTTTATATCATCTTACTGTAAATTTAAAGGTCCTATATTTTTTAAGGCATGTTGTAAGGTTGTTACCTCGTCAAAAACATACTTTGAGTTGTGTTTTGTTTCATTCACACGTTTTGAGTAGCCCTGCAATATTAGTCTGTCTATGTCTCCAAAGCTCAAAAGAAGAAGAGAATAACTCAGCCTAAATATGCAGGGCTTGTGTGCTAAACATGAATTAATGTGTGAATGAAGAAAAACCCAACTTCTGGTATGTTTGTGATAAAGAAACATTATAACATAGATAAAAAAATGCATAATATGGGCCTTTAAAAATACTTATTGCACTCATACATTGTTCCATCAGTAAGATCGCATACTCTGACTACAGATACAAAAACTGAATGATACAAAAATAACAAAGTAATGATTAGTTTGTCTTTCAGTCATCGTCTGCTGGAGGAAGTGGAATAATGGAATAATCTGAGTGAGTTTATAAAGCCTAAATGCGCTGACGAGAGTCTAGAGTGTAGACTCTAGACTGACTCGTGTAGTGTTCTGCAGAGGTCAATAATCAGTGTCAATAAGAGCTGGTCCATGTAAAGAGCAGAAAACCTGCAAAAGGTACCGTTACAAACCGTACACCAATATATAAAAGATGGGAGGAAATATCTATTGACTGATTATAATAAATAGCAGCTCTAATTGGACGTTGGGGTGTAGAGAGAGGGGTGGGTCTGGGAGGGTTTTATTTTTTGTTTTTGTTCTGTATGTTAGAATAAATAAATAAATAGCATTACTATACAAGAAATACATGTAACTGAATTTATGCATCATTTCCTGTAACTAACCTTCGGTGCAACATTACTAGGACAACAATATGCAAAACTCAGTTTAGAGTTTTGCATGGATTTATCTCACAAATTACAGAGCCTTGGGAAGATGGAGGTGCTGACAACATGCCTTTGGAAGGCAATATGTACATTATAATTGAATAACCGAGACTATCTTGGTGTACAGGAGAGAGCAGTAAATAGTGACACTCCATGGTGTATGTCACCATGAAATAATGGAAATAATGAAATAAATAATGAAATAATATACATAAGAATTTTACATAGGTTCTTTTGGTGCTGATTTACCAACAACCAAGTGGAAGTAAGTCCCCTCAGAGCAATCTTGAGTTCATTTGTTCACTTTATATAGTCACGCTCGCTCTACTCATTACAGTTCATGTGTCCATAGGAAACTAATGGAAGCATACCTTGTGTCCCCTGTAGAAAGCTATCTCCTCAGCATTGGCGATGATCCTGGAGTGCACGTAGCGCAGGTAGCCTTTCCTGTGCGCCTCCTCTGCCACAAGTTTACCAAACTTAGGGGAGCACGCCCTGAGAACTTTGGCCGTAGCAAACACCACCAGCCCGGCCAGGAGTGTCGGTCCAGAGGCGTTCGCCCCCCGGGACCTGGCTGTCTGTATGAGGGTGTAAGAGGTGAGCATCACATCCAGAATGGGCTTGGTGAGGTTGGAGTAGAGATGCGCCACGGACTGGGAGAACATCATGACATCCTCGGTTAAAGACTGGTCCGGGTTGGCCAGTCTGCCGTCCATGTTGCTGACTCTGTAGTAGGTTTGGTCGGTGAAATAGGTCCGGTACGCGTGGTCCACGAGCCGGGTGCGGAAGGCCAGGGCCAGCTTGCACTCCAGGTAGCGGATGGCGCTGTTGACGAACGTGGCGGGGATGGCGATGAGGAGCCATTTGATCAGCTGCCAGATAAAGCGCTTGGGTTTCTTTTCCACTATAGTTTTGACTATTTTACCGTCTAAACTGGCAACATAGATAGACAGAAACGTCCTGGATATGAGCGCCACAGAATGCAGCGAGAGTAAACCTAATTCTTTAGATACCAACTTAGGAAACAGGATTCTGCCCAGATCCAGTATTTGCCTAAAAAACTCCGCGTTTACTGCCGGTGATGTCTTTTTCTCTTGTGCATTTCCTGAGCAGATAGAGCCGTTCTCCGCCTTGGAAAGCTGTCCGTTCGTCACCGGCTCGCCGCGCTTCCTCAGCCGCCTACAGATGATGGGGTAGAGCGTCTTGATTCCGTACGCGGCCGCCGCTAGAAACACGGCTCTCTTGGCCGCAGAGGTGCGCTCCCATCGCACCCTGGCCGCAGCATCGAGGATGTTGGACATTTTGCTGATATTAGATGTTTCTGCCGACGGACCGTGCAACAGCCATCCCCCAAAGCCGACTCACCAAAAACCCTGCCGCCGCATTGATGCGAAGAGGCACCGCCACCACCGCTACATCCTGCAGCTCTGCGCGCACTGTTTTCAGCATAAAGTAAAGCCCCGCTGTACTTCCGGTGTGCAACACTTCACAATAAACACTCAGACATCACACACATCATTACACTGTCATAAGACCAAATAACTACCCAAACTGCAATTTACAGTGACACAAATATGACAAAAGCATAGGTGCAGGCCAATCAAACAAAGTATTCTAATGGATATACATTTATGCTTATGGCTATATAAATTCAATTGCCTTTCTGACATTATTACAAGCTGATTAAAATAAAAATGTAAATAAAAAAAGTAATTAAAATTAAAATACGAGATTCCTTCTTTTTGTCACGTGATTGACGTAAACAAACCTTGTTTACTCGAGCCTCTGCTTCATGTTTCTGTAATTAGTGTCATTATTTACTCTCCTAACTATTTTACAATTACTGTAATCAGCCAGTTATTACACAGTGATTTAATATTTAACAGTTGTTTAATATTGTTTGGATAACACCTGTTAATCCCTAATGTTAGCTGTTAGCTTGATAAAGTTAGCCAATTAACGTTATCTTAACTAGTTATTTACTACTTTTTCTGTTATTTATTGTTCGTAGATTTATTTGTGTTTTGCAATTAGATAAAATCTACAATATGAATTGGGTTGGCGGTTCAAGGTAAGATATTTTTGGTTTTATATTTATAATTTACATGGCATTTACATTCTGCTAGTATATTTTGCATAATGAGAACACCTAATTTTTTACCTTATTGGTTTTACAGGAGCCGACTTTTGCAGAAAGATGACATGAAAAGGCAAAGAGTAAGAAAGACTTTAGCCCTGTTTAACCCATGTACAATCTTTTATAAGTTAATTTTCATTAGTTGATTTCTCACAGGAATTCTTTGAGAAGAGGAAACTCCAGCAGAGGTTGAAGAAAGTGGGTCTTCCTTTACCAAACTCCTGTGAGGCGCCACTGTCCACCAATGGCAGCATGGACCTGGTCACATTGTTCATTGTCAATCAGATAGCTGCCAAAAAAGAAAACAAAGGTAATGATTTTTCCTCACCAAAACTGCATTAATACTATTTCACAGAATAAGGAGTGGGAAATATGGCTCAACATTTTTCAGCAGCCTTTTGGCCATGATTTGTGTACTAGACTCTTAACTTATACTTCTGAAATCACTCAGAGCAGTGATTCTCAAACTATGGTATATACAGTCAATTGAATCCACATTTTTGTCCTCCTTTGGGTTGGTCTTTGTTAGTATAGCCTAGGTGCACTTCAATATTAGCCTTGGTTTAGCCTTAAATTAGACCTGTAGTAATTCTGTTTTAGACTTCATTTGGATCTGCTGGTCAAAAGGCCAAATGATGATGGTATCAAAAGTGAGAAACACTGACTCAGAGCACAAAGGAGGCCAATCAAAGCAGATGGAGAAAGTCTGTGGTTGACTTTATATTACATCACAAAAATATCATTGTTAGAGATGGATCACAGCTTCAAAACATATTGCCCATCTCCAGATCATAGAACTTCATAGAAATTTTACTTTATTTTACATATCACTGGCCCCATATCATAACTGCCTAAGTAATTTTTCAAGGATTTTGTGAAAATACAAAAATAAACTGCCTATGTCAATAAAATGACTTTCTGAATGGTTATGTGGTGTTTATTTTTATTTTCTTGGACTGTAAATTTGATTTCTTAATGACAGACAAAAAAGCAAAAAAACACTGACAGATACAGCAGGTTCTGGACAGTAAAATGAGACAAAAAAAAAATAATTTAGCCAAAAAATGACTTGACAGATCTACTATTAGGCGGGAGATTTGTAAGAGGTGCAGTAAAGAAATTAGTTTGGGTTATGTTGTGGATTTTTTTTTTGAGAAAAATTAAAACCGAAGAAAAGTTGTCTTCAGTCAAAGAGTCTGGATTTCTTAAAGCAATTGTGCACAATTACAGAGAAAATGAAAAAGAAACCTATCTGTCCCTCACGCGAGGTCCGTCTGTCCCTAATCTGAATGAACGGCAAAACAAAAACAGGCTCTTATACAGTTGACAAACGTCATAACATCAACATGAGACAAAACATACTACAGTATATCTAAACAGTTCTCAAAAGGAGATGATTTATCTGGGTTAAACAGGGGCATTTGATTAGCTGACCTCACATGTACCAATAATTCTAAACGATGAGAATGAATAAAACAACAACCTGCATAGCTACAAGTGCATGTTTTTTCTTTTGCATTATCTTGTCTTTTAATATGCATTTTCCATTTAATAAATAAAAACACAAAGAGAGTCGCCTGTGTTTTTTCCCCAGACCCTCCTAAAGTGGCTGTACTGGGCAGTGGCAGCAGACCAGGGTCCAAACAGAGGCAGAGACGAAATGAGCCTCTAGTGCTTCCCATGAGCCCCTGCTCTCCCTCACAGCTCAGCCTGGTCGAGAGCCAGCCACACGAGTACAGGTAATGAGTTTCGAAGGCTGAAGATTTGTGCTTGAATTATTCATTATTCTGCTCTTTATGTTTTTGTAAATTTCTGGATTAATACTTTTCATTTTTATTATGACATGACCTGCCTGCATGCATAAAGGTGCACTATGTAACTTTTTGTTTGGGGGTCCGTCACATGCTTGTTTCTATGAATGTGTCATTGCTCTATCTGGAAAGTTACGCAGTATGACTTTAAACAGCTCTACCTTACATTTATTTAAACACAGGTGGTTTTATAGCTCAAAAATACCTAGAAAAACAGGCATTCTGACTGTGAGTGGGGTTGCCTCTCCACAGATCTGACCTGTAACGTGAAGATAGACAGGTTTAACACTATACTATGAAACATTCCAGACAAAGCAATAACATCTCCATGGAGAAAAGCATTTTTGATGGACACTCCACCAGAAAAGTTACACAATGTATCTTTAAATTAAAAGTTTGTGAATAAGTTTTGATCCTGCTCCCAAACTTAAGATAAAAAAAACTTACCTTTATTAGCACTTGGTTGTATCCTGAAATAGTATGTGCCTGTTTGTTTCTTATTGTATTTGTTGCTTCCTTGTTTTTCATTTCAGTCTCACAAGAAAAAGAAAACATGTGTCCCAGGTTTGTTCAAGTTTGGCATTTATTTAAAGTGCATATGACAGGTCATTTAATAATGACCAAAATGTTGTAGATGTTGTTTTTCCTAGTTTTATCTTTTTGCTTTGACTATTTAATATGAGCAGCAGATGTGCCATTTACCTAGCAATCTGTAAACAAGGGTCAAAGCTCATTTAAACTATCAGAAAAATGTGTGTCTTGAGTGTAAATTGTCACTGCATTTTGCATGGAACAGTTTTGATTGACATAGACAGATTCATTTTTAGAACGTATTGTTTTTTTCTTTCTTTCAACCTTCTTCACAAACTGTCACTATCACGCCAAAGTAATCATGAGGAAAATAATGAAAACCTGTTATATGCACTTACCTTACACTTACTTTAGCACCTTCTCTACATAATCTCTACATTATATTCTCTTTAACATGTGTCTGATTTATG
Source organism: Odontamblyopus lacepedii (assembly GCA_034769755.1). NCBI lineage: Eukaryota > Metazoa > Chordata > Actinopteri > Gobiiformes > Gobiidae > Odontamblyopus > Odontamblyopus lacepedii. The sequence continues at coordinate 39,752,917 of CM068344.1, read as the reverse complement.
TGTAGTTGTCCCCAGTGCTGGAGTCAGCTTTCTCAGATAACAGTGCCTCAGACTATGTCCCTCGCGCTGCAGAAGCCCTCAGTCCTTTTTCCACCTCATCGGCCACTTCAGGACAAGGAGGTGCAGACACTCCCATTCAAGTCAGAATCATTTATGCACAAAAGACGTTGATTAAAAGCATGTTGTTCTTCAGGGATATTTCCAAAGCAGCTGAATCAACAGCAGAGCAGTGAGAGCCAGTCAGAGGCAGTGACCTTCTGTTCACAAGCCTGGGGCTCAGGATCACAGCATCTGGTACAAACACACTCACATTAAGCACATAATCTGCACACACAATATTTAAATGTCCTATATTATGCCAAAGTGACTGAGTGTTAAGCCATGTTAGAATGTTGTTACCTCATCAGAAACATGCCTGGAGTTGTGTTTTGTTTCATTCACACAGGTCTGAGTGATCCTTTATTATGGCTACATCTCCAAAGCTCAAAATGTTCTGTTCCACCTTGTGATGTCATGAAGCAGGCAGTAATTTTAACAGCCACCACTTACCTTTAATAATTAATAGTTATAGGCAATTCCAGGGCTGAAATTATCCAAATGATTCTAGTGAAGATGTGTGGAGTTTAAAAATACAATGAAGCACTTACTGTATTATTGTTTTCTGTTTGAAAGAAGAACTCAACCTAAATATGGAAGGTTTGTGTGGTAAACATGTGTGAATGAAACAAAACAAAAGTCCAGGCATGTTTGTGATGTGGAAAAACCTTATAACAAAGAATTTTGAGCACAGTGGACGATTGATGATGCACTGAAGATGGGCAGTTTGCATCAAGCACCAAAACAACATATTTCTATGAATTTAGAAAAGTCACTCTTTTCTGAATACCTCCAAATGAAAAAGTAACTAGTGGAATACAGTTACTCAGAATACGTATTGTCTGTACATGCGTTCAGTTACGTGCCAACACTGCTGATAACTGAAATAAAAAATCTGAATGAGTTCCTGAAGATTTGAGACAGGCCTCTGCTTTGACTATGTTTAAATCCAGCCTCAAAACAGTTCTGTTTAGCTGTGACTGAAAAGTTTTTATTCTCCACTCAAAATTTTTAATGTTAATGTTTTAATTTTATGTTTATTTATGTTCTAATCTGTTTGCATTGTGATTTTAACATATTTCTTATTCTGTAAAGCACTTTGAATTACTTGGTGTATGAATTGTGCTGTACAAATAAACTTGCCTTGCCTAAATTTTCTGTATGCATATAAACACAGCCATTGACTTATATTCTTCTGTTGCTTTGTGTTTGTGTGCTCTGACTGTCGTCCCAGGCTTTCTCTCAGCCCAGAGACATGATGAACCCACAGCCCAGGTCCTGTCCATCGAACCGGAGCCAACTGGAGACGCCCTCAGCTGCTCAGGTCCTGTTTGGGTGCTCGAGTCCACTGTGAGACCAGTTTTACAATAACATCCAGAGACCAGAGCCAGTTTATGTGACTATTGTGTGTGCTGTTGTGTTACAGAGAGACTGAGGGACTTGTCATCCCTGTGGTCAGTCCTGTCCTCATGGATCAGTGTGAAGACAAGGTCCCAGTCCTGGACTTCAGTCTGAACCAAGAGTTTGAGGAGCCTTTTGAGGAAGACGTGTTCAGGGGATTCAGCAATGGAGAATTTAGTGAGGATTATTAAAGTAGATCCACAGTCATGAATGAATTGTAAACAGTGGGCTTGTTCCCACGCACATACAAATGTAATTATAATCAGATTTCTGGACCTTTGATATTACCTAAATAACATGCAAACTGCAGAATCTGTTGTGAGGAATCAGAGGGACCATGATCACAAAGAAATTTGATGATTTTGCGTTTTACATTTCAATTAAAGGTCCATTGTGTAACTTTTGTAATGAAGGGTTTGTCAAATGCGTTTCTCCATGGAGATGTAATTACTTGTTTCACGGAGACCAAACCTGACCAAGTTGCAGGTCAGTTACAGTTTTTTCTAAAGAAAACACCTGTGATTGAATAAATGTAAGGTAGACCTGTTAATGTCATACTGTGGAACATTCCAGGCAGGGCAATGACATTTCTATAGAAACAAACAGGCGATGGACTGCCAACTAATGAGTTACATAGTGCGACTTTAAATAATCTTTTAACTCCAAAAATGAAAAACAAATGAGTGCATTTAACCACAGCCAATATTATATAATAAGAAAGAAATTCGCTTTGAATATTTGGTAAAGATTCAGTTTTGGGACGACATATTCATGAGTGACTAGTAGAAATAATAAGTACTTGTCAAAGTACTTAATTCAATCATTGTTAGTGGTAATTGACTTCTTAACACTGTTTTATGCTGTGTGTGTGTGACTATTTTCTCAATATATTTTCAACTAAGATTCTGTGTTTTTATCATCATGGATGTTGGACATTATCTTATGTTTACGCTACCTAATTCCACTCATTAAAGGTGCACTATGTAACTTTTTGGTTGGGGATCTGTCACTGTGAAACATTCCAGAAAAAGCAATAACATCTCTATGGAGAAAAGCATTTGACAGACGGAAAAGTTACACAATGCACCTTTAACACATCAGTTGTCACTTACGGTACTTTAATTATTCTGTGGTCCCTAAACTCAAATATTCTGAATAATGTTTTGGTCATTACAGCTTCTCACGTGGACGAGAGTGTGAAGTCAAAGATCTGTCTCAGAGGTGACAGACGAGTCCAGTCCTCGAAGCACCAGTACGTTTAATTACATCCTGTGTTTTACATATTGTTTTTAAGTAGTACTACGCACTTGAATACAGGTAAATGATTGTTTTGTTTAGGATGGTCCCTGAAGTGCAGTGCAGTGAGGTAAGCGTTCTCTTTTATGTGTCTTAATACAGACGACAGATGAGTTTTTTTTGTCAAGTCCAGTCTAATTCTACATTTTAATCATTATGTCTTTTTTTTTTTCAAGTTCCCCTCATGTGTCCACACAAGTTTTTGTGAGTTTTCTTTTCTTAAACTATTTGTCACTGTTGTTCTATTGATTGTAAATGATTGTATTGTATTGTATTGTATTGTATTGTATTGTATTGCATGATATTATTTATATTTAAAAGCTTGTCCAGGAAACAGCAGTGCCATTTTGGACGAGGGTCATTATTCCCCGAGCTGTTTCAGCTCAGACTCAAGTGATGACGTAAGTGAACATGCAAAATGACACAATGATATATTTGTAATATTGTTTGTTTGACAAGATTTGGGGATTTTTTACATTCTAAAACAGTCAGAATTAATGTGGATTTGCTATAATAATATTGGCATCTGTATTTGTTGAAAAAGATCAATTAATATACAGTATATTTCTCTCACAGTATTTACTAGAAGAAGAATTATTTGTTATGTCAATGGTGGGACCACAAATAAACTAGTTATTTAATTATTTATGGTTAGAAGTTTTGTTTTAGTCTATGGACACAGTGATTGGCAATGACATATACTGTATATATATATATTTTTGTTAGGGTGACATAATCTGCACTGAGTCCTGCTTGAAGACTTCCTCGCTAATAGAATCTAACCAGAGACCAGTGGGAAGTTCACAACAGCTTCGCCCATTTCCATCTTTGAAACAGAGACTGAAAATCAGAGACGAAGGTTCCACTGACCTGAATGAACTAAATACAGTGAATAATCAACAAAATGGCAGTGAAACAACTCCAGGTTTCCTTCAGTCTTTACCTCAAACACAATGTCAGTGCTGGAAAAAACGCTCTGAAACACACGAGGTGGGAACGCAGACAGACAATATCGACACAGCTGCGAGGCCTGATGCTGCAGTTCAGTGTAGTTTGATGCAGGCTCCTGTTTCAAACCCACCACTGATCAGCCTGTATCATCCACGCGCCGAGTCTTCAGTGCAGAGTCTGTCCACAAGGGGGCAGACTGTGCTCACTGATGACATAGAGGGAGAAGGGCAGATCCACTCTTCTGGAAAATCAGTGAAGGAGAACAGGGAATACTGGAGGAGGAGGATGAAAAACGGAAATGGCCTCAATGACAAAGAGAATATTCAAAGTGAAGCATTAAAATCCAAAGAAGACGGTCTCAGAAGTGAATATAAAGGTATGTTTTTTATAGTAAAGTATTATATTTGACTTTTTTGCGTGGCTAGTGGTTTAAAAGTGTATTGTACGTGATGATTGATTGCTATATTTGCCACCTCATAATAATACTATGAATTGTGTGTCCCTTTTGTATGGTTAATACTAGGGATGCAAGGCCCAACCAGGATTCTGCCGATATCCTGGTGAACATATAAATTTATGAAATGAGACAATTTACTGGCCGTAGTTGGTCCATAAGTCTCAGAATGTTGGAACTTTTATTTATACAAAGTTATTCTGTAGTTACTTGAGAGATAAATAAGAGTTACATAACACATTTTGTCACACAATATAGAAAAATAAGAAAATAAAGTCTATTTTATGTTATTTAACACCACTGTACCACTGTATTTTATATTATTTAACACCACTGTATCAGAATCAATATCTGAACTGAAAAAGCTGGATTGGTGTAGTTCTTTTTATGTCACATCTGCAGCCCATATAAAACTATACTTTCAAATATTGGTCATCCTATGTATATTTTTTTGGAAATCTAAAATCTAATTACTGTTTTAGTCTAATGAGCAGTTAAACTTGTGCCATATACACTCCAGTGTCAAGTGGAATTTCTGTATTTTCTGCACTATTAGTTGACACTATAAAAGTTCTTCTAGTTTAGCAATATAACAACTAAAATCTGGCACAGTAATAATTCTTAATGATACCTTTGTTTTATAGATGTCTCTCATTTTGTTGCAGGTAAACAAAGTGGTGAAATACGGCGTCAGGAAAGTGTCGCTGTGATGAAAACTCCTGCAGATGAAATGAGGGGAGTCGAAGTAAACAAGGAGGATGCACAAACTCTTCAGGAAATCGCAAACATCTTACTCCTGTTAAAGCAGAAAAATGGGGCAAAATGAGGCAAAAATACACAGTAATAGTGGTTAGGTGACACTATAATAATAAGTGCACTATTTAAAGCCTTTACAAAGCGCTTAAAGGTTTAATTCACTGTGAACAAATGGCTTATTAAGTTGATTCAGTCTAGTCAGTATTAAAGATGCAGTGTGTAACTTTGTGGTTGAGCGTCTGCCACCTGCTTTTCTCATGGACATGTTATAGATTGACCTAGAATGTTCCGTATCACATTTATTCAGTTACACGTGTTTTTATTGCTGAAAAATACCTGTGAGCTGCGTCACCTCTCCACAGACCTGACCTGTCCCTCGGCCTGGTAGTGTCGTCTGTTTGATAAGTTTACTCCTATTCTGGGGAAAGTGAAAACGTCTCCGTGGAAACAAGCTGGTAGCAAACCCCCTGCCTGAAAAGTTACGTAGTGCGTCTTTAGAGTCTAGGATTTGGAGTTAGAACATTAAATAGTTACTAAACCTGAATTATTCTCGATAAAGTCTTTGTTCATTATGAATTAAGTCTTATTAAGCTTTATTGAGGCTAGCTAAGGAGTGTTTAGTAGTTACAGTGTTACCATGTTTTTGGCAGAATATCCAACAGTTACCATGGTGACACAATGCACATTTTAGAAATACCTAAATACTCAAGAAAAACACAAAAATACTAAATGGATTTAAACACATTTCCTGAACTGATGGCTAATACTAACCAACTTGTGACTAATTTTATGTGTTTGACAGCACAAAATCATCTTACCTGTT